>JBBMRM010000104.1:2400000-3092500 GCA_037962945.1 Sarcoramphus papa
CCTTGGAAGCGCTTTCACAGGCGCAGCAACACTGGGGCTTTGCACTTCTCTAGCCACCAAACGTCACGGTCATTCTCCATCCGTCTCCTAGACACGAGCTGAGAAATTGCAAACGTCGAGCAATTGCTCAGAGATGAAAAGTGCCAGCACTGAAAGCTGTTGCTAGCCAGCACCCTTCCTTGGAAGCGCTTTTGTAGGCCTAAGAACACTGGGGCTCTGGGCTTCTCTAGCCACCTAATTTTCTGCTCATCCTCTCGCGCACTCTAAAGAGAGCTCAGGTGAGAAATTGCAAACGTCCAGCAATTGCTCAGAGATGAAAAGTGCCAGCACTGAAAGCTGTTGCTAGCCAGCACCCTTCTTTGGAAGCGCTTTCACAGGCGCAGCAACACTGGGGCTTTGCGCTTCTCTAGCCACCAAACGTCACGGTCATTCTCTTTCCGTCTCGTAGACACGAGCTGAAAAATTGCAAACATCGAGCAATTGCACAGAGATGAAAAGTGCCAGCACTGAAAGCTGTTGCTAGCCAGCACCCTTCTTTGGAAGCGCTTTCACAGGCGCAGCAACACTGGGGCTTTGCGCTTCTCTAGCCACCAAACGTCACGGTCATTCTCTTTCCGTCTCGTAGACACGAGCTGAGAAATTGCAAACGTCCACCAATTGCTCAGAGATGAAAAGTGCCAGCACTGAAAGCTGTTGCTAGCCAGCACCCTTCCTTGGAAGCGCTTTCACAGGCGCAGCAACACTGGGGCTTTGCGCTTCTCTAGCCACCAAACGTCACGGTCATTCTCTTTCCGTCTCGTAGACACGAGTTGAGAAATTGCAAACGTCGAGCAATTGCTCAGAGATGAAAAGTGCCAGCACTGAAAGCTGTTGCTAGCCAGCACCCTTCCTTGGAAGCGCTTTTGTAGGCCTAAGAACACTGGGGCTTTGCGCTTCTCTAGCCACCTAATCTTCTGCTCATTCTCTCGCGCACTCTAAAGAGAGCTCAGGTGAGAAATTACAAACGTCGAGCAATTGCTCAGAGATGAAAAGTGCCAGCACTGAAAGCTGTTGCTAGCCAGCACCCTTCCTTGGAAGCGCTTTCACAGGCGCAGCAACACTGGGGCTTTGCGCTTCTCTAGCCACCAAACGTCATGGTCATTCTCCATCCGTCTCGTAGACACGAGCTGAGAGATTGCAAACATCGAGCAATTGCTCAGAGATGAAAAGTGCCAGCACTGAAAGCTGTTGCTAGCCAGCACCCTTCCTTGGAAGCGCTTTTGTAGGCCTAAGAACAGTGGGGCTCTGGGCTTCTCTAGCCACCTAATCTTCTGCTCATCCTCTCGCGCACTCTAAAGAGAGCTCAGGTGAGAAATTGCAAACGTCGAGCAATTGCTCAGAGATGAAAAGTGCCAGCACTGAAAGCTGTTGCTAGCCAGCAGCCTTCCTTGGAAGCGCTTTCACAGGCGCAGTAACACTGGGGCTTTGCGCTTCTCTAGCCACCAAACGTCACAGTCATTCTGTTTCCGTCTCGTAGACACGAGCTGAGAAATTGCAAACGTCGAGCAATTGCTCAGAGATGAAAAGTGCCAGCACTGAAAGCTGTTGCTAGCCAGCAGCCTTCCTTGGAAGCGCTTTTGTAGGCCTAAGAACAGTGGGGCTCTGGGCTTCTCTAGCCACCTAATCTTCTGCTCATCCTCTCGCGCACTCAAAAGAGAGCTCAGGTGAGAAATTGCAAACGTCCAGCAATTGCTCAGAGATGAAAAGTGCCAGCACTGAAAGCTGTTGCTAGCCAGCAGCCTTCCTTGGAAGCGCTTTCACAGGCGCAGCAACACTGGGGCTTTGCGCTTCTCTAGCCACCAAACGTCACGGTCATTCTCTTTCCGTCTCGTAGACACGAGCTGAGAAATTGCAAACGTCGAGCAATTGCTCAGAGATGAAAAGTGCCAGCACTGAAAGCTGTTGCTAGCCAGCACCCTTCCTTGGAAGCGCTTTTGTAGGCCTAAGAACACTGGGGCTCTGGGCTTCTCTAGCCACCTAATCTTCTGCTCATCCTCTCGCGCACTCTAAAGAGACCTCAGGTGAGAAATTGCAAACGTCGAGCAATTGCTCAGAGATGAAAAGTGCCAGCACTGAAAGCTGTTGCTAGCCAGCAGCCTTCCTTGGAAGCGCTTTTGTAGGCCTAAGAACAGTGGGGCTCTGGGCTTCTCTAGCCACCTAATCTTGTGCTCATCCTCTCGCGCACTCTAAAGAGAGCTCAGGTGAGAAATTGCAAACGTCGAGCAATTGCTCAGAGATGAAAAGTGCCAGCACTGAAAGCTGTTGCTAGCCAGCAGCCTTCCTTGGAAGCGCTTTCACAGGCGCAGTAACACTGGGGCTTTGCGCTTCTCTAGCCACCAAACGTCACAGTCATTCTCTTTCCGTCTCGTAGACACGAGCTGAGAAATTGCAAACATCGAGCAATTGCTCAGAGATGAAAAGTGCCAGCACTGAAAGCTGTTGCTAGCCAGCAGCCTTCCTTGGAAGCGCTTTCACAGGCGCAGCAACACTGGGGCTTTGCGCTTCTCTAGCCACGAAACGTCACGGTCATTCTCTTTCCGTCTCATAGACACGAGCTGAGAAATTGCAAACATCGAGCAATTGCTCAGAGATGAAAAGTGCCAGCACTGAAAGCTGTTGCTAGCCAGCCCCCTTCCTTGGAAGCGCTTTTGTAGGCCTAAGAACACTGGGGCTTTGCGCTTCTCTAGCCACCTAATCTTCTGCTCATTCTCTCGCGCACTCTAAAGGGTGCTCAGGTGAGAAATTGCAAACGTCGAGCAATTGCTCAGAGATGAAAAGTGCCAGCACTGAAAGCTGTTGCTAGCCAGCACCCTTCTTTGAAGCGCTTTCACAGGCGCAGCAACACTGGGGCTTTGCGCTTCTCTAGCCACCAAACGTCACGGTCATTCTCTTTCCGTCTCGTAGACACGAGCTGAGAAATTGCAAACGTCGAGCAATTGCTCAGAGATGAAAAGTGCCAGCACTGAAAGCTGTTGCTAGCCAGCACCCTTCCTTGGAAGCGCTTTCACAGGCGCAGCAACACTGGGGCTTTGCACTTCTCTAGCCACCAAACGTCACGGTCATTCTCCATCCGTCTCCTAGACACGAGCTGAGAAATTGCAAACATCGAGCAATTGCTCAGAGATGAAAAGTGCCAGCACTGAAAGCTGTTGCTAGCCAGCACCCTTCCTTGGAAGCGCTTTTGTAGGCCTAAGAACACTGGGGCTTTGCGCTTCTCCAGCCACCTAAGCTTCTGCTCATCCTCTCGCGCACTCTAAAGAGAGCTCAGGTGAGAAATTGCAAACGTCGAGCAATTGCTCAGAGATGAAAAGTGCCAGCACTGAAAGCTGTTGCTAGCCAGCACCCTTCCTTGGAAGCGCTTTCACAGGCGCAGTAACACTGGGGCTTTGCGCTTCTCTAGCCCCCAAACGTCACGGTCATTCTCTTTCCGTCTCGTAGACACGAGCTGAGAAATTGCAAACATCGAGCAATTGCTCAGAGATGAAAAGTGCCAGCACTGAAAGCTGTTGCTAGCCAGCCCCCTTCCTTGGAAGCGCTTTTGTAGGCCTATGAAGACTGGGGCTCTGGGCTTCTCTAGCCACCTAATCTTGTGCTCATCCTCTCGCGCACTCTAAAGAGAGCTCAGGTGAGAAATTGCAAACGTCGAGCAATTGCTCAGAGATGAAAAGTGCCAGCACTGAAAGCTGTTGCTAGCCAGCACCCTTCCTTGGAAGCGCTTTTGTAGGCCTAAGAACACTGGGGCTTTGCGCTTCTCTAGCCACCTAATCTTCTGCTCATTCTCTCGCGCACTCTAAAGGGTGCTCAGGTGAGAAATTACAAACGTCGAGCAATTGCTCAGAGATGAAAAGTGCCAGCACTGAAAGCTGTTGCTAGCCAGCAGCCTTCCTTGGAAGCGCTTTCACAGGCGCAGCAACACTGGGGCTTTGCGCTTCTCTAGCCACCAAACGTCACGGTCATTCTCTTTCCGTCTCGTAGACACGAGCTGAGAAATTACAAACGTCGAGCAATTGCTCAGAGATGAAAAGTGCCAGCACTGAAAGCTGTTGCTAGCCAGCAGCCTTCCTTGGAAGCGCTTTCACAGGCGCAGCAACACTGGGGCTTTGCGCTTCTCTAGCCACCAAACGTCACGGTCATTCTCTTTCCGTCTCGTAGACACGAGTTGAGAAATTGCAAACATCGAGCAATTGCTCAGAGATGAAAAGTGCCAGCACTGAAAGCTGTTGCTAGCCAGCACCCTTTCTTGGAAGCGCTTTTGTAGCCCTAAGAACACTGGGGCTCTGGGCTTCTCTAGCCACCTAATCTTCTGCTCATTCTCTCGCGCACTCTAAAGAGAGCTCAGGTGAGAAATTGCAAACGTCGAGCAATTGCTCAGAGATGAAAAGTGCCAGCACTGAAAGCTGTTGCTAGCCAGCACCCTTCTTTGGAAGCGCTTTCACAGGCGCAGCAACACTGGGGCTTTGCGCTTCTCTAGCCACCAAACGTCACGGTCATTCTCTTTCCGTCTCCTAGACACGAGCTGAGAAATTGCAAACGTCCACCAATTGCTCAGAGATGAAAAGTGCCAGCACTGAAAGCTGTTGCTAGCCAGCACCCTTCCTTGGAAGCGCTTTCACAGGCGCAGCAACACTGGGGCTTTGCACTTCTCTAGCCACCAAACGTCACGGTCATTCTCCATCCGTCTCCTAGACACGAGCTGAGAAATTGCAAACGTCGAGCAATTGCTCAGAGATGAAAAGTGCCAGCACTGAAAGCTGTTGCTAGCCAGCACCCTTCCTTGGAAGCGCTTTTGTAGGCCTAAGAACAGTGGGGCTTTGCGCTTCTCCAGCCACCTAATCTTCTGCTCATCCTCTCGCGCACTCTAAAGAGAGCTCAGGTGAGAAATTGCAAACGTCGAGCAATTGCTCAGAGATGAAAAGTGCCAGCACTGAAAGCTGTTGCTAGCCAGCAGCCTTCCTTGGAAGCGCTTTCACAGGCGCAGTAACACTGGGGCTTTGCGCTTCTCTAGCCACCAAACGTCACTGTCATTCTCTTTCCGTCTCGTAGACACGAGCTGAGAAATTGCAAACGTCCAGCAATTGCTCAGAGATGAAAAGTGCCAGCACTGAAAGCTGTTGCTAGCCAGCACCCTTCCTTGGAAGCGCTTTTGTAGGCCTAAGAACAGTGGGGCTCTGGGCTTCTCTAGCCACCTAATCTACTGCTCATCCTCTCGCGCACTCTAAAGAGAGCTCAGGTGAGAAATTGCAAACGTCGAGCAATTGCTCAGAGATGAAAAGTGCCAGCACTGAAAGCTCTTGCTACCCAGCACCCTTCCTTGGAAGCGCTTTCACAGGCGCAGTAACACTGGGGCTTTGCGCTTCTCTACCCACCAAACGTCACGGTCATTCTCTTTCCGTCTCATAGACACGAGCTGAGAAATTGCAAACATCGAGCAATTGCTCAGAGATGAAAAGTGCCAGCACTGAAAGCTGTTGCTAGCCAGCACCCTTCCTTGGAAGCGCTTTTGTAGGCCTAAGAACACTGGGGCTTTGCGATTCTCTAGCCACCTAATCTTCTGCTCATCCTCTCGCGCACTCTAAAGAGAGCTCAGGTGAGAAATTGCAAACGTCGAGCAATTGCTCAGAGATGAAAAGTGCCAGCACTGAAAGCTGTTGCTAGCCAGCAGCCTTCCTTGGAAGCGCTTTCACAGGCGCAGCAACACTGGGGCTTTGCGCTTCTCTAGCCACCAAACGTCACTGTCATTCTCTTTCCGTCTCGTAGACACGAGCTGAGAAATTGCAAACGTGGAGCAATTGCTCAGAGATGAAAAGTGCCAGCACTGAAAGCTGTTGCTAGCCAGCACCCTTCCTTGGAAGCGCTTTTGTAGGCCTAAGAACACTGGGGCCCTGGGCTTCTCTAGCCACCTAATCTTCTGCTCATCCTCTCGCGCACTCTAAAGAGAGCTCAGGTGAGAAATTGCAAACGTCGAGCAATTGCTCAGAGATGAAAAGTGCCAGCACTGAAAGCTGTTGCTAGCCAGCAGCCTTCCTTGGAAGCGCTTTCACAGGCGCAGCAACACTGGGGCTTTGCGCTTCTCTAGCCACCAAACGTCACGGTCATTCTCTTTCCGTCTCGTAGACACGAGCTGAGAAATTGCAAACATCGAGCAATTGCTCAGAGATGAAAAGTGCCAGCACTGAAAGCTCTTGCTAGCCAGCACCCTTCCTTGGAAGCGCTTTCACAGGCGCAGCAACACTGGGGCTTTGCGCTTCTCTAGCCACCAAACGTCACAGTCATTCTCTTTCCGTCTCGTAGACACGAGCTGAGAAATTGCAAATGTCCAGCAATTGCTCAGAGATAAAAAGTGCCAGCACTGAAAGCTGTTGCTAGCCAGCACCCTTCCTTGGAAGCGCTTTCACAGGCGCAGTAACACTGGGGCTTTGCGCTTCTCTAGCCACCAAACGTCACGGTCATTCTCTTTCCGTCTCGTAGACACGAGTTGAGAAATTGCAAACGTCGAGCAATTGCTCAGAGATGAAAAGTGCCAGCACTGAAAGCTGTTGCTAGCCAGCAGCCTTCCTTGGAAGCGCTTTTGTAGGCCTAAGAACAGTGGGGCTCTGGGCTTCTCTAGCCACCTAATCTTCTGCTCATCCTCTCGCGCACTCAAAAGAGAGCTCAGGTGAGAAATTGCAAACGTCGAGCAATTGCTCAGAGATGAAAAGTGCCAGCACTGAAAGCTGTTGCTAGCCAGCAGCCTTCCTTGGAAGCGCTTTTGTAGGCCTAAGAACACTGGGGCTTTGCGCTTCTCTAGCCACCAAACGTCACGGTCATTCTCTTTCCGTCTCGTAGACACGAGCTGAGAAATTGCAAATGTCGAGCAATTGCTCAGAGATGAAAAGTGCCAGCACTGAAAGCTGTTGCTAGCCAGCAGCCTTCCTTGGAAGCGCTTTTGTAGGCCTAAGAACAGTGGGGCTCTGGGCTTCTCTAGCCACCTAATCTTGTGCTCATCCTCTTGCGCACTCTAAAGAGAGCTCAGGTGAGAAATTGCAAACGTCGAGCAATTGCTCAGAGATGAAAAGTGCCAGCACTGAAAGCTGTTGCTAGCCAGCAGCCTTCCTTGGAAGCGCTTTCACAGGCGCAGCAACACTGGGGCTTTGCGCTTCTCTAGCCACCAAACGTCACGGTCATTCTCTTTCCGTCTCCTAGACACGAGCTGAGAAATTGCAAACGTCGAGCAATTGCTCAGAGATGAAAAGTGCCAGCACTGAAAGCTGTTGCTAGCCAGCCCCCTTCCTTGGAAGCGCTTTTGTAGGCCTAAGAACACTGGGGCTCTGGGCTTCTCTAGCCACCTAATATTCTGCTCATCCTCTCGCGCACTCTAAAGAGAGCTCAGGTGAGAAATTACAAACGTCGAGCAATTGCTCAGAGATGAAAAGTGCCAGCACTGAAAGCTGTTGCTAGCCAGCACCCTTCCTTGGAAGCGCTTTCACAGACGCAGCAACACTGGGGCTTTGCGCTTCTCTACCCACCAAACGTCACGGTCATTCTCTTTCCGTCTCGTAGACACGAGCTGAGAAATTGCAAACGTCAAGCAATTGCTCAGAGATGAAAAGTGCCAGCACTGAAAGCTGTTGCTAGCCAGCACCCTTCTTTGGAAGCGCTTTCACAGGCGCAGCAACACTGGGGCTTTGCGCTTCTCTAGCCACCAAACGTCACGGTCATTCTCTTTCCGTCTCGTAGAGACGAGCTGAGAAATTGCAAACATCGAGCAATTGCTCAGAGATGAAAAGTGCCAGCACTGAAAGCTGTTGCTAGCCAGCCCCCTTCCTTGGAAGCGCTTTTGTAGGCCTAAGAACACTGGGGCTCTGGGCTTCTCTAGCCACCTAATCTTGTGCTCATCCTCTCGCGCACTTTAAAGAGAGCTCAGGTGAGAAATTGCAAACGTCGAGCAATTGCTCAGAGATGAAAAGTGCCAGCACTGAAAGCTGTTGCTAGCCAGCACCCTTCCTTGGAAGCGCTTTCACAGGCGCAGCAACACTGGGGCTTTGCGCTTCTCTACCCACCAAACGTCACGGTCATTCTCTTTCCGTCTCGTAGACACGAGCTGAGAGATTGCAAACGTCGAGCAATTGCTCAGAGATGAAAAGTGCCAGCACTGAAAGCTGTTGCTAGCCAGCAGCCTTCCTTGGAAGCGCTTTCACAGGCGCAGCAACACTGGGGCTTTGCGCTTCTCTAGCCACCAAACGTCACGGTCATTCTCTTTCCGATTCGTAGAGACGAGCTGAGAAATTGCAAACGTCCAGCAATTGCTCAGAGATGAAAAGTGCCAGCACTGAAAGCTGTTGCTAGCCAGCACCCTTCCTTGGAAGCGCTTTTGTAGGCCTAAGAAGACTGGGGCTCTGGGCTTCTCTAGCCACCTAATCTTGTGCTCATCCTCTCGCGCACTCTAAAGAGAGCTCAGGTGAGAAATTGCAAACGTCGAGCAATTGCTCAGAGATGAAAAGTGCCAGCACTGAAAGCTGTTGCTAGCCAGCAGCCTTCCTTGGAAGCGCTTTTATAGGCCTAAGAACACTGGGGCTTTGCGCTTCTCTAGCCACCAAACGTCACTGTCATTCTCTTTCCGTCTCGTAGACACGAGCTGAGAAATTGAAAATGTCCAGCAATTGTTCAGAGATAAAAAGTGCCAGCACTGAAAGCTGTTGCTAGCCAGCCCCCTTCCTTGGAAGCGCTTTTGTAGCCCTAAGAACACTGGGGCTCTGGGCTTCTCTAGCCACCTAATCTTCTGCTCATCCTCTCGCGCACTCTAAAGAGAGCTCAGGTGAGAAATTGCAAACGTCGACCAATTGCTCAGAGATGAAAAGTGCCAGCACTGAAAGCTGTTGCTAGCCAGCACCCTTCTTTGGAAGCGCTTTCACAGGCGCAGCAACACTGGGGCTTTGCGCTTCTCTAGCCACCAAACGTCACAGTCAATCTCTTTCCGTCTCGTAGACACGAGCTGAGAAATTGCAAATGTCCAGCAATTGCTCAGAGATGAAAAGTGCCAGCAGTGAAAGCTGTTGCTAGCCAGCACCCTTCCTTGGAAGCGGTTTTGTAGGCCTAAGAACACTGGGGCTTTGCGCTTCTCTAGCCACCTAATCTTCTGCTCATCCTCTCGCGCACTCTAAAGAGAGCTCAGGTGAGAAATTGCAAACGTCGAGCAATTGCTCAGAGATGAAAAGTGCCAGCACTGAAAGCTGTTGCTAGCCAGCACCCTTCCTTGGAAGTGCTTTCACAGGCGCAGCAACACTGGGGCTTTGCGCTTCTCTAGCCACCAAACGTCACGGTCATTCTCTTTCCGTCTCGTAGAGACGAGCTGAGAAATTGCAAACGTCGAGCAATTGCTCAGAGATGAAAAGTGCCAGCACTGAAAGCTGTTGCTAGCCAGTACCCTTCCTTGGAAGCGCTTTTGTAGGCCTAAGAACACTGGGGCTTTGCGCTTCTCTAGCCACCTAATCTTCTGCTCATCCTCTCGCGCACTCTAAAGAGAGCTCAGGTGAGAAATTGCAAACGTCGAGCAATTGCTCAGAGATGAAAAGTGCCAGCACTGAAAGCTGTTGCTAGCCAGCCCCCTTCCTTGGAAGCGCTTTCACAGGCGCAGCAACACTGGGGCTTTGCGCTTCTCTAGCCACCAAATGTCACGGTCATTGTCTTTCCGTCTCGTAGACACGAGCTGAGAAATTGCAAACATCGAGCAATTGCTCAGAGATGAAAAGTGCCAGCACTGAAAGCTGTTGCTAGCCAGCCCCCTTCCTTGGAAGCGCTTTTGTAGGCCTAAGAACACTTGGGCTTTGCGCTTCTCTAGCCACCTAACCTTCTGCTCATCCTCTCGCGCACTCTAAAGAGAGCTCAGGTGAGAAATTGCAAACGTCCAGCAATTGCTCAGAGATGAAAAGTGCCAGCACTGAAAGCTGTTGCTAGCCAGCACCCTTCCTTGGAAGCGCTTTCACAGGCGCAGCAACACTGCGGCTTTGCGCTTCTCTAGCCACCAAACGTCATGGTCATTCTCCATCCGTCTCGTAGACACGAGCTGAGAGATTGCAAACGTCGAGCAATTGCTCAGAGATGAAAAGTGCCAGCACTGAAAGCTGTTGCTAGCCAGCACCCTTCCTTGGAAGCGCTTTCACAGGCGCAGCAACACTGGGGCTTTGCGCTTCTCTAGCCACCAAACGTCACGGTCATTCTCTTTCCATCTCGTAGACACGAGCTGAGAAATTGCAAACATCGAGCAATTGCTCAGAGATGAAAAGTGCCAGCACTGAAAGCTGTTGCTAGCCAGCAGCCTTCCTTGGAAGCGCTTTTGTAGCCCTAAGAACACTAGGGCTCTGGGCTTCTCTAGCCACCTAATCTTCTGCTCATCCTCTCGCGCACTCTAAAGAGAGCTCAGGTGAGAAATTGCAAACGTCCAGCAATTGCTCAGAGATGAAAAGTGCCAGCACTGAAAGCTGTTGCTAGCCAGCACCCTTCCTTGGAAGCGCTTTTGTAGCCCTAAGAACACTGGGGCTTCGCGCTTCTCTAGCCACCTAATCTTGTGCTCATCCTCTCGCGCACTCTAAAGAGAGCTCAGGTGAGAAATTACAAACGTCGAGCAATTGCTCAGAGATGAAAAGTGCCAGCACTGAAAGCTGTTGCTAGCCAGCACCCTTCCTTGGAAGCGCTTTCACAGGCGCAGCAACACTGGGGCTTTGCGCTTCTCTAGCCACCAAACGTCACGGTCATTCTCCATCCGTCTCGTAGACACGAGCTGAGAGATTGCAAACGTCGAGCAATTGCTCAGAGATGAAAAGTGCCAGCACTGAAAGCTGTTGCTAGCCAGCACCCTTCCTTGGAAGCGCTTTCACAGGCGCAGTAACACTGGGGCTTTGCGCTTCTCTAGCCACCAAACGTCACGGTCATTCTCTTTCCGTCTCGTAGACACGAGCTGAGAAATTGCAAACATCGAGCAATTGCTCAGAGATGAAAAGTGCCAGCACTGAAAGCTGTTGCTAGCCAGCCCCCTTCCTTGGAAGCGCTTTTGTAGGCCTAAGAACACTGGGGCTCTGGGCTTCTCTAGCCACCTAATCTTCTGCTCATCCTCTCGCGCACTCTAAAGAGAGCTCAGGTGAGAAATTGCAAACGTCGAGCAATTGCTCAGAGATGAAAAGTGCCAGCACTGAAAGCTGTTGCTAGCCAGCACCCTTCTTTGGAAGCGCTTTCACAGGCGCAGCAACACTGGGGCTTTGCGCTTCTCTACCCACCAAACGTCACAGTCAATCTCTTTCCGTCTCATAGACACGAGCTGAGAAATTGCAAATGTCCAGCAATTGCTCAGAGATGAAAAGTGCCAGCACTGAAAGCTGTTGCTAGCCAGCACCCTTCCTTGGAAGCGCTTTTGTAGGCCTAAGAACACTGGGGCTTTGCGCTTCTCTAGCCACCTAATCTTCTGCTCATCCTCTCGCGCACTCTAAAGAGAGCTCAGGTGAGAAATTGCAAACGTCCAGCAATTGCTCAGAGATGAAAAGTGCCAGCACTGAAAGCTGTTGCTAGCCAGCACCCTTCCTTGGAAGTGCTTTCACAGGCGCAGCAACACTGGGGCTTTGCGCTTCTCTAGCCACCAAACGTCACGGTCATTCTCTTTCCGTCTCGTAGACACGAGCTGAGAGATTGCAAACGTCGAGCAATTGCTCAGAGATGAAAAGTGCCAGCACTGAAAGCTGTTGCTAGCCAGCACCCTTCCTTGGAAGTGCTTTTGTAGCCCTAAGAACACTGGGGCTTTGCGCTTCTCTAGCCACCTAATCTTCTGCTCATCCTCTCGCGCACTCTAAAGAGAGCTCAGGTGAGAAATTGCAAACGTCGAGCAATTGCTCAGAGATGAAAAGTGCCAGCACTGAAAGCTGTTGCTAGCCAGCACCCTTCCTTGGAAGCGCTTTCACAGGTGCAGCAACACTGGGGCTTTGCGCTTCTCTAGCCACCAAACGTCACGGTCATTCTCTTTCCGTCTCGTAGAGACGAGCTGAGAAATTGCAAACGTCGAGCAATTGCTCAGAGATGAAAAGTGCCAGCACTGAAAGCTGTTGCTAGCCAGCCCCCTTGCTTGGAAGCGCTTTTGTAGGCCTAAGAACACTGGGGCTCTGGGCTTCTCTAGCCACCTAATCTTCTGCTCATCCTCTCGCGCACTTTAAAGAGAGCTCAGGTGAGAAATTGCAAACATCGAGCAATTGCTCAGAGATGAAAAGTGCCAGCACTGAAAGCTGTTGCTAGCCAGCACCCTTCCTTGGAAGCGCTTTCACAGGCGCAGCAACACTGGGGCTTTGCGCTTCTCTACCCACCAAACGTCACGGTCATTCTCTTTCCGTCTCGTAGACACGAGCTGAGAAATTGCAAACATCGAGCAATTGCTCAGAGATGAAAAGTGCCAGCACTGAAAGCTGTTGCTAGCCAGCACCCTTCCTTGGAAGCGCTTTTGTAGGCCTAAGAACACTTGGGCTTTGCGCTTCTCTAGCCACCTAACCTTCTGCTCATCCTCTCGCGCACTCTAAAGAGAGCTCAGGTGAGAAATTACAAACGTCGAGCAATTGCTCAGAGATGAAAAGTGCCAGCACTGAAAGCTGTTGCTAGCCAGCACCCTTCCTTGGAAGCGCTTTCACAGGCGCAGCAACACTGGGGCTTTGCGCTTCTCTAGCCACCAAACGTCATGGTCATTCTCCATCCGTCTCGTAGACACGAGCTGAGAGATTGCAAACGTCGAGCAATTGCTCAGAGATGAAAAGTGCCAGCACTGAAAGCTGTTGCTAGCCAGCAGCCTTCCTTGGAAGCGCTTTCACAGGCGCAGCAACACTGGGGCTTTGCGCTTCTCTAGCCACCAAACGTCACGGTCATTCTCTTTCCGTCTCGTAGACACGAGCTGAGAAATTGCAAACGTCGAGCAATTGCTCAGAGATGAAAAGTGCCAGCACTGAAAGCTGTTGCTACCCAGCACCCTTCCTTGGAAGCGCTTTTGTAGCCCTAAGAACACTAGGGCTCTGGGCTTCTCTAGCCACCTAATCTTCTGCTCATCCTCTCGCGCACTCTAAAGAGAGCTCAGGTGAGAAATTGCAAACGTCCAGCAATTGCTCAGAGATGAAAAGTGCCAGCACTGAAAGCTGTTGCTAGCCAGCACCCTTCCTTGGAAGCGCTTTTGTAGGCCTAAGAACACTGGGGCTTTGCGCTTCTCTAGCCACCTAATCTTCTGCTCATTCTCTCGCGCACTCTAAAGAGAGCTCAGGTGAGAAATTACAAACGTCGAGCAATTGCTCAGAGATGAAAAGTGCCAGCACTGAAAGCTCTTGCTACCCAGCACCCTTCCTTGGAAGCGCTTTCACAGGCGCAGCAACACTGGGGCTTTGCGCTTCTCTAGCCACCAAACGTCACGGTCATTCTCCATCCGTCTCGTAGACACGAGCTGAGAGATTGCAAACATCGAGCAATTGCTCAGAGATGAAAAGTGCCAGCACTGAAAGCTGTTGCTAGCCAGCACCCTTCCTTGGAAGTGCTTTTGTAGGCCTAAGAACAGTGGGGCTCTGGGCTTCTCTAGCCACCTAATCTTCTGCTCATCCTCTCGCGCACTCTAAAGAGAGCTCAGGTGAGAAATTGCAAACATCGAGCAATTGCTCAGAGATGAAAAGTGCCAGCACTGAAAGCTGTTGCTAGCCAGCAGCCTTCCTTGGAAGCGCTTTTGTAGGCCTAAGAACACTGGGGCTTTGCGCTTCTCTAGCCACCAAACGTCACGGTCATTCTCTTTCCGTCTCCTAGACACGAGCTGAGAGATTGCAAACGTCGAGCAATTGCTCAGAGATTAAAAGTGCCAGCACTGAAAGCTGTTGCTAGCCAGCACCCTTCCTTGGAAGCGCTTTTGTAGGCCTAAGAACACTTGGGCTTTGCGCTTCTCTAGCCACCTAACCTTCTGCTCATCCTCTCGCGCGCTCTAAAGAGAGCTCAGGTGAGAAATTACAAACGTCGAGCAATTGCTCAGAGATGAAAAGTGCCAGCACTGAAAGCTCTTGCTAGCCAGCACCCTTCCTTGGAAGCGCTTTCACAGGCGCAGCAACACTGGGGCTTTGCGCTTCTCTAGCCACCAAACGTCACGGTCATTCTCCATCCGTCTCGTAGACACGAGCTGAGAGATTGCAAACGTCGAGCAATTGCTCAGAGATGAAAAGTGCCAGCACTGAAAGCTGTTGCTAGCCAGCAGCCTTCCTTGGAAGCGCTTTTGTAGGCCTAAGAACAGTGGGGCTTTGCGCTTCTCTAGCCACCTAATCTTCTGCTCATCCTCTCGCGCACTCTAAAGAGAGCTCAGGTGAGAAATTGCAAACGTCGAGCAATTGCTCAGAGATGAAAAGTGCCAGCACTGAAAGCTGTTGCTAGCCAGCACCCTTCCTTGGAAGCGCTTTTGTAGGCCTAAGAACACTGGGGCTTTGCGCTTCTCTAGCCACCAAACGTCACGGTCCTTCTCTTTCCGTCTCGTAGACACGAGCTGAGAAATTGCAAACGTCGAGCAATTGCTCAGAGATGAAAAGTGCCAGCACTGAAAGCTGTTGCTAGCCAGCCCCCTTCCTTGGAAGCGCTTTCACAGGCGCAGTAACACTGGGGCTTTGTGCTTCTCTAGCCACCAAACGTCACGGTCATTCTCTTTCCGTCTCGTAGACACGAGCTGAGAAATTGCAAACATCGAGCAATTGCTCAGAGATGAAAAGTGCCAGCACTGAAAGCTGTTGCTAGCCAGCAGCCTTCCTTGGAAGCGCTTTTGTAGCCCTAAGAACACTAGGGCTCTGGGCTTCTCTAGCCACCTAATCTTGTGCTCATCCTCTCGCGCACTCTAAAGAGAGCTCAGGTGAGAAATTGCAAACGTCCAGCAATTGCTCAGAGATGAAAAGTGCCAGCACTGAAAGCTGTTGCTAGCCAGCACCCTTCCTTGGAAGCGCTTTTGTAGGCCTAAGAACAGTGGGGCTCTGGGCTTCTCTAGCCACCTAATCTTCTGCTCATTCTCTCGCGCACTCTAAAGAGAGCTCAGGTGAGAAATTACAAACGTCGAGCAATTGCTCAGAGATGAAAAGTGCCAGCACTGAAAGCTGTTGCTAGCCAGCACCCTTCCTTGGAAGCGCTTTCACAGGCGCAGCAACACTGGGGCTTTGCGCTTCTCTAGCCACCAAACGTCACGGTCATTCTCCATCCGTCTCGTAGACACGAGCTGAGAGATTGCAAACATCGAGCAATTGCTCAGAGATGAAAAGTGCCAGCACTGAAAGCTGTTGCTAGCCAGCACCCTTCCTTGGAAGCGCTTTTGTAGGCCTAAGAACAGTGGGGCTCTGGGCTTCTCTAGCCACCTCATCTTCTGCTCATCCTCTCGCGCACTCTAAAGAGAGCTCAGGTGAGAAATTGCAAACATCGAGCAATTGCTCAGAGATGAAAAGTGCCAGCACTGAAAGCTGTTGCTAGCCAGCACCCTTCCTTGGAAGCGCTTTTGTAGGCCTAAGAACACTGGGGCTTTGCGCTTCTCTAGCCACCAAACGTCACGGTCATTCTCTTTCCGTCTCCTAGACACGAGCTGAGAAATTGCAAATGTCGAGCAATTGCTCAGAGATGAAAAGTGCCAGCACTGAAAGCTGTTGCTAGCCAGCACCCTTCCTTGGAAGCGCTTTTGTAGGCCTAAGAACAGTGGGGCTCTGGGCTTCTCTAGCCACCTCATCTTGTGCTCATCCTCTCGCGCACTCTAAAGAGAGCTCAGGTGAGAAATTGCAAACGTCCAGCAATTGCTCAGAGATGAAAAGTGCCAGCACTGAAAGCTCTTGCTACCCAGCACCCTTCCTTGGAAGCGCTTTCACAGGTGCAGCAACACTGGGGCTTTGCGCTTCTCTAGCCACCAAACGTCACGGTCATTCTCTTTCCGTCTCGTAGACACGAGCTGAGAGATTGCAAACGTGGAGCAATTGCTCAGAGATGAAAAGTGCCAGCACTGAAAGCTGTTGCTAGCCAGCCCCCTTCCTTGGAAGCGCTTTTGTAGGCCTAAGAACAGTGGGGCTCTGGGCTTCTATAGCCACCTAATCTTCTGCTCATCCTCTCGCGCACTCTAAAGAGAGCTCAGGTGAGAAATTACAAACGTCGAGCAATTGCTCAGAGATGAAAAGTGCCAGCACTGAAAGCTGTTGCTAGCCAGCACCCTTCCTTGGAAGCGCTTTCACAGACGCAGCAACACTGGGGCTTTGCGCTTCTCTACCCACCAAACGTCACGGTCATTCTCTTTCCGTCTCGTAGACACGAGCTGAGAAATTGCAAACGTCGAGCAATTGCTCAGAGATGAAAAGTGCCAGCACTGAAAGCTGTTGCTAGCCAGCACCCTTCCTTGGAAGCGCTTTCACAGGCGCAGCAACACTGGGGCTTTGCGCTTCTCTAGCCACCAAACGTCACGGTCATTCTCTTTCCGTCTCGTAGAGACGAGCTGAGAAATTGCAAACGTCCAGCAATTGCTCAGAGATGAAAAGTGCCAGCACTGAAAGCTGTTGCTAGCCAGCCCCCTTCCTTGGAAGCGCTTTTGTAGGCCTAAGAACACTGGGGCTCTGGGCTTCTCTAGCCACCTAATCTTGTGCTCATCCTCTCGCGCACTTTAAAGAGAGCTCAGGTGAGAAATTGCAAACGTCGAGCAATTGCTCAGAGATGAAAAGTGCCAGCACTGAAAGCTGTTGCTAGCCAGCAGCCTTCCTTGGAAGCGCTTTCACAGGCGCAGCAACACTGGGGCTTTGCGCTTCTCTACCCACCAAACCTCACGGTCATTCTCTTTCCGTCTCGTAGACACGAGCTGAGAGATTGCAAACGTCGAGCAATTGCTCAGAGATGAAAAGTGCCAGCACTGAAAGCTGTTGCTAGCCAGCAGCCTTCCTTGGAAGCGCTTTCACAGGCGCAGCAACACTGGGGCTTTGCGCTTCTCTAGCCACCAAACGTCACGGTCATTCTCTTTCCAATTCGTAGAGACGAGCTGAGAAATTGCAAACGTCCAGCAATTGCTCAGAGATGAAAAGTGCCAGCACTGAAAGCTGTTGCTAGCCAGCACCCTTCCTTGGAAGCGCTTTTGTAGGCCTAAGAACACTGGGGCTCTGGGCTTCTCTAGCCACCTAATCTTGTGCTCATCCTCTCGCGCACTCTAAAGAGAGCTCAGGTGAGAAATTGCAAACGTCGAGCAATTGCTCAGAGATGAAAAGTGCCAGCACTGAAAGCTGTTGCTAGCCAGCAGCCTTCCTTGGAAGCGCTTTCACAGGCGCAGCAACACTGGGGCTTTGCGCTTCTCTAGCCACCAAACGTCACTGTCATTCTCTTTCCGTCTCGTAGACACGAGCTGAGAAATTGAAAATGTCCAGCAATTGTTCAGAGATAAAAAGTGCCAGCACTGAAAGCTGTTGCTAGCCAGCACCCTTCCTTGGAAGCGCTTTTGTAGCCCTAAGAACACTGGGGCTCTGGGCTTCTCTAGCCACCTAATCTTCTGCTCATCCTCTCGCGCACTCTAAAGAGAGCTCAGGTGAGAAATTGCAAACGTCGAGCAATTGCTCAGAGATGAAAAGTGCCAGCACTGAAAGCTCTTGCTAGCCAGCAGCCTTCCTTGGAAGCGCTTTCACAGGCGCAGCAACACTGGGGCTTTGTGCTTCTCTAGCCACCAAACGTCACGGTCATTCTCTTTCCGTCTCGTAGACACGAGCTGAGAAATTGCAAACGTCGAGCAATTGCTCAGAGATGAAAAGTGCCAGCACTGAAAGCTGTTGCTAGCCAGCACCCTTCCTTGGAAGCGCTTTCACAGGCGCAGCAACACTGGGGCTTTGCGCTTCTCTAGCCACCAAACGTCACGGTCGTTCTCTTTCCGTCTCGTAGACACGAGCTGAGAAATTGCAAACATCGAGCAATTGCTCAGAGATGAAAAGTGCCAGCACTGAAAGCTGTTGCTAGCCAGCACCCTTCCTTGGAAGCGCTTTTGTAGGCCTAAAAACACTGGGGCTTTGCGATTCTCTAGCCACCTAATCTTGTGCTCATCCTCTCGCGCACTCTAAAGAGAGCTCAGGTGAGAAATTGCAAACGTCGAGCAATTGCTCAGAGATGAAAAGTGCCAGCACTGAAAGCTGTTGCTAGCCAGCACCCTTCTTTGGAAGCGCTTTCACAGGCGCAGCAACACTGGGGCTTTGCGCTTCTCTAGCCACCAAACTTCACAGTCATTCTCTTTCCGTCTCGTAGACACGAGCTGAGAAATTGCAAATGTCCAGCAATTGCTCAGAGATGAAAAGTGCCAGCAGTGAAAGCTGTTGCTAGCCAGCACCCTTCCTTGGAAGCGCTTTTGTAGGCCTAAGAACACTGGGGCTTTGCGCTTCTCTAGACACCTAATCTTGTGCTCATCCTCTCGCGCACTCTAAAGAGAGCTCAGGTGAGAAATTGCAAACGTCGAGCAATTGCTCAGAGATGAAAAGTGCCAGCACTGAAAGCTGTTGCTAGCCAGCACCCTTCTTTGGAAGCGCTTTCACAGGCGCAGCAACACTGGGGCTTTGCGCTTCTCTAGCCACCAAACTTCACAGTCATTCTCTTTCCGTCTCGTAGACACGAGCTGAGAAATTGCAAATGTCCAGCAATTGCTCAGAGATGAAAAGTGCCAGCACTGAAAGCTGTTGCTAGCCAGCACCCTTCCTTGGAAGCGCTTTTGTAGGCCTAAGAACACTGGGGCTTTGCGCTTCTCTAGACACCTAATCTTGTGCTCATCCTCTCGCGCACTCTAAAGAGAGCTCAGGTGAGAAATTGCAAACGTCGAGCAATTGCTCAGAGATGAAAAGTGCCAGCACTGAAAGCTGTTGCTAGCCAGCACCCTTCCTTGGAAGCGCTTTCACAGGCGCAGCAACACTGGGGCTTTGCGCTTCTCTAGCCACCAAACGTCACGGTCATTCCCTTTCCGTCTCGTAGACACGAGCTGAGAAATTGCAAACGTCCAGCAATTGCTCAGAGATGAAAAGTGCCAGCACTGAAAGCTGTTGCTAGCCAGCACCCTTCCTTGGAAGCGCTTTTGTAGGCCTAAGAACACTGGGGCTTTGCGCTTCTCTAGCCACCTAATCTTGTGCTCATCCTCTCGCGCACTCTAAAGAGAGCTCAGGTGAGAAATTGCAAACGTCGAGCAATTGCTCAGAGATGAAAAGTGCCAGCACTGAAAGCTGTTGCTAGCCAGCAGCCTTCCTTGGAAGCGCTTTCACAGGCGCAGCAACACTGGGGCTTTGCGCTTCTCTACCCACCAAACGTCACGGTCATTCTCTTTCCGTCTCGTAGACACGAGCTGAGAAATTGCAAACGTCGAGCAATTGCTCAGAGATGAAAAGTGCCAGCACTGAAAGCTGTTGCTAGCCAGCCCCCTTCCTTGGAAGCGCTTTTGTAGGCCTAAGAACACTGGGGCTTTGCGCTTCTCTAGCCACCTAATCTTCTGCTCATCCTCTCGCGCACTCTAAAGAGAGCTCAGGTGAGAAATTGCAAACGTCGAGCAATTGCTCAGAGATGAAAAGTGCCAGCACTGAAAGCTGTTGCTAGCCAGCAGCCTTCCTTGGAAGCGCTTTCACAGGCGCAGCAACACTGGGGCTTTGCGCTTCTCTAGCCACCAAACGTCACGGTCATTCTCTTTCCGTCTCGTAGAGACGAGCTGAGAAATTGCAAACGTCGAGCAATTGCTCAGAGATGAAAAGTGCCAGCACTGAAAGCTGTTGCTAGCCAGCACCCTTCCTTGGAAGCGCTTTCACAGGCGCAGCAACACTGGGGCTTTGCGCTTCTCTAGCCACCAAACGTCACGGTCATTCTCTTTCCGTCTCGTAGACACGAGCTGAGAAATTGCAAACATCGAGCAATTGCTCAGAGATGAAAAGTGCCAGCACTGAAAGCTGTTGCTAGCCAGCACCCTTCCTTGGAAGCGCTTTTGTAGGCCTAAGAACACTGGGGCTTTGCGCTTCTCTAGCCACCTAACCTTCTGCTCATCCACTCGCGCACTCTAAAGAGAGCTCAGGTGAGAAATTACAAACGTCGAGCAATTGCTCAGAGATGAAAAGTGCCAGCACTGAAAGCTGTTGCTAGCCAGCACCCTTCCTTGGAAGCGCTTTCACAGGCGCAGCAACACTGGGGCTTTGCGCTTCTCTAGCCACCAAACGTCATGGTCATTCTCCATCCGTCTCGTAGACACGAGCTGAGAGATTGCAAACGTCGAGCAATTGCTCAGAGATGAAAAGTGCCAGCACTGAAAGCTGTTGCTAGCCAGCACCCTTCTTTGGAAGCGCTTTCACAGGCGCAGCAACACTGGGGCTTTGCGCTTCTCTAGCCACCAAACGTCACGGTCATTCTCTTTCCGTCTCGTAGACACGAGCTGAGAAATTGCAAACATCGAGCAATTGCTCAGAGATGAAAAGTGCCAGCACTGAAAGCTGTTGCTAGCCAGCAGCCTTCCTTGGAAGCGCTTTTGTAGCCCTAAGAACACTAGGGCTCTGGGCTTCTCTAGCCACCTCATCTTCTGCTCATCCTCTCGCGCACTCTAAAGAGAGCTCAGGTGAGAAATTGCAAACGTCCAGCAATTGCTCCGAGATGAAAAGTGCCAGCACTGAAAGCTGTTGCTAGCCAGCACCCTTCCTTGGAAGCGCTTTTGTAGCCCTAAGAACACTGGGGCTTTGCGCTTCTCCAGCCACCTCATCTTCTGCTCATCCTCTCGCGCACTCTAAAGAGAGCTCAGGTGAGAAATTACAAACGTCGAGCAATTGCTCAGAGATGAAAAGTGCCAGCACTGAAAGCTCTTGCTACCCAGCACCCTTCCTTGGAAGCGCTTTCACAGGCGCAGCAACACTGGGGCTTTGCGCTTCTCTAGCCACCAAACGTCACGGTCATTCTCCATCCGTCTCGTAGACACGAGCTGAGAGATTGCAAACGTGGAGCAATTGCTCAGAGATGAAAAGTGCCAGCACTGAAAGCTGTTGCTAGCCAGCCCCCTTCCTTGGAAGCGCTTTTGTAGGCCTAAGAACACTGGGGCTCTGGGCTTCTCTAGCCACCTCATCTTCTGCTCATCCTCTCGCGCACTCTAAAGAGAGCTCAGGTGAGAAATTGCAAACATCGAGCAATTGCTCAGAGATGAAAAGTGCCAGCACTGAAAGCTGTTGCTAGCCAGCACCCTTCCTTGGAAGTGCTTTTGTAGGCCTAAGAACACTGGGGCTTTGCGCTTCTCTAGCCACCAAACGTCACGGTCATTCTCTTTCCGTCTCCTAGACACGAGCTGAGAGATTGCAAACGTCGAGCAATTGCTCAGAGATGAAAAGTGCCAGCACTGAAAGCTGTTGCTAGCCAGCACCCTTCCTTGGAAGCGCTTTTGTAGGCCTAAGAACAGTGGGGCTTTGCGCTTCTCTAGCCACCTAATCTTCTGCTCATCCTCTCGCGCACTCTAAAGAGAGCTCAGGTGAGAAATTGCAAACGTCGAGCAATTGCTCAGAGATGAAAAGTGCCAGCACTGAAAGCTGTTGCTAGCCAGCACCCTTCCTTGGAAGCGCTTTCACAGGCGCAGTAACACTGGGGCTTTGCGCTTCTCTAGCCACCAAACGTCACGGTCCTTCTCTTTCCGTCTCGTAGACACGAGCTGAGAAATTGCAAACGTCGAGCAATTGCTCAGAGATGAAAAGTGCCAGCACTGAAAGCTGTTGCTAGCCAGCACCCTTCCTTGGAAGCGCTTTCACAGGCGCAGCAACACTGGGGCTTTGCGCTTCTCTAGCCACCAAACGTCACGGTCATTCTCTTTCCGTCTCGTAGACACGAGCTGAGAAATTGCAAACATCGAGCAATTGCTCAGAGATGAAAAGTGCCAGCACTGAAAGCTGTTGCTAGCCAGCAGCCTTCCTTGGAAGCGCTTTTGTAGCCCTAAGAACACTAGGGCTCTGGGCTTCTCTAGCCACCTAATCTTCTGCTCACCCTCTCGCGCACTCTAAAGAGAGCTCAGGTGAGAAATTGCAAACGTCGAGCAATTGCTCAGAGATGAAAAGTGCCAGCACTGAAAGCTGTTGCTAGCCAGCACCCTTCCTTGGAAGCGCTTTTGTAGGCCTAAGAACACTGGGGCTCTGGGCTTCTCTAGCCACCTAATCTTCTGCTCATTCTCTCGCGCACTCTAAAGAGAGCTCAGGTGAGAAATTACAAACGTCGAGCAATTGCTCAGAGATGAAAAGTGCCAGCACTGAAAGCTGTTGCTAGCCAGCACCCTTCCTTGGAAGCGCTTTCACAGGCGCAGCAACACTGGGGCTTTGCGCTTCTCTAGCCACCAAACGTCACGGTCATTCTCCATCCGTCTCGTAGACACGAGCTGAGAGATTGCAAACGTCGAGCAATTGCTCAGAGATGAAAAGTGCCAGCACTGAAAGCTGTTGCTAGCCAGCACCCTTCCTTGGAAGCGCTTTTGTAGGCCTAAGAACAGTGGGGCTCTGGGCTTCTCTAGCCACCTAATCTTCTGCTCATCCTCTCGCGCACTCTAAAGAGAGCTCAGGTGAGAAATTGCAAACATCGAGCAATTGCTCAGAGATGAAAAGTGCCAGCACTGAAAGCTGTTGCTAGCCAGCACCCTTCCTTGGAAGCGCTTTTGTAGGCCTAAGAACACTGGGGCTTTGCGCTTCTCTAGCCACCAAACGTCACGGTCATTCTCTTTCCGTCTCCTAGACACGAGCTGAGAAATTGCAAACGTCGAGCAATTGCTCAGAGATGAAAAGTGCCAGCACTGAAAGCTGTTGCTAGCCAGCACCCTTCCTTGGAAGCGCTTTCACAGGCGCAGCAACACTGGGGCTTTGCGCTTCTCTAGCCACCAAACGTCACGGTCATTCTCTTTCCGTCTCGTAGACACGAGCTGAAAAATTGCAAACATCGAGCAATTGCTCAGAGATGAAAAGTGCCAGCACTGAAAGCTGTTGCTAGCCAGCACCCTTCCTTGGAAGTGCTTTTGTAGGCCTAAGAACAGTGGGGATTTGCGCTTCTCTAGCCACCTAATCTTCTGCTCATCCTCTCGCGCACTCTAAAGAGAGCTCAGGTGAGAAATTGCAAACATCGAGCAATTGCTCAGAGATGAAAAGTGCCAGCACTGAAAGCTGTTGCTAGCCAGCACCCTTCCTTGGAAGCGCTTTTGTAGGCCTAAGAACACTGGGGCTTTGCGCTTCTCTAGCCACCAAACGTCATGGTCATTCTCTTTCCGTCTCGTAGACACGAGCTGAGAGATTGCAAACGTGGAGCAATTGCTCAGAGATGAAAAGTGCCAGCACTGAAAGCTGTTGCTAGCCAGCACCCTTCCTTGGAAGCGCTTTTGTAGGCCTAAGAACACTGGGGCTTTGCGCTTCTCTAGCCACCTAATCTTCTGCTCATCCTCTCGCGCACTCTAAAGAGAGCTCAGGTGAGAAATTGCAAACGTCGAGCAATTGCTCAGAGATGAAAAGTGCCAGCACTGAAAGCTGTTGCTAGCCAGCACCCTTCCTTGGAAGCGCTTTCACAGGCGCAGCAACACTGGGGCTTTGCGCTTCTATACGCACCAAACGTCACGGTCCTTCTCTTTCCGTCTCGTAGACACGAGCTGAGAAATTACAAACGTCGAGCAATTGCTCAGAGATGAAAAGTGCCAGCACTGAAAGCTGTTGCTAGCCAGCACCCTTCCTTGGAAGCGCTTTTGTAGGCCTAAGAACAGTGGGGCTCTGGGCTTCTCTAGCCACCTAATCTTCTGCTCATCCTCTCGCGCACTTTAAAGAGAGCTCAGGTGAGAAATTGCAAACGTCGAGCAATTGCTCAGAGATGAAAAGTGCCAGCACTGAAAGCTGTTGCTAGCCAGCACCCTTCCTTGGAAGCGCTTTCACAGGCGCAGTAATACTGGGGCTTTGCGCTTCTCTAGCCACCAAACGTCACGGTCATTCTCTTTCCGTCTCGTAGACACGAGCTGAGAAATTGCAAACGTCCAGCAATTGCTCAGAGATGAAAAGTGCCAGCACTGAAAGCTGTTGCTAGCCAGCACCCTTCCTTGGAAGCGCTTTTGTAGGCCTAAGAACACTTGGGCTTTGCGCTTCTCTAGCCACCTAACCTTCTGCTCATCCTCTCGCGCACTCTAAAGAGAGCTCAGGTGAGAAATTACAAACGTCGAGCAATTGCTCAGAGATGAAAAGTGCCAGCACTGAAAGCTCTTGCTACCCAGCACCCTTCCTTGGAAGCGCTTTCACAGGCGCAGCAACACTGGGGCTTTGCGCTTCTCTAGCCACCAAACTTCACGGTCATTCTCTTTCCGTCTCGTAGACACGAGCTGAGAGATTGCAAACGTCGAGCAATTGCTCAGAGATGAAAAGTGCCAGCACTGAAAGCTGTTGCTAGCCAGCACCCTTCCTTGGAAGCGCTTTTGTAGGCCTAAGAACAGTGGGGCTCTGGGCTTCTCTAGCCACCTAATCTTCTGCTCATCCTCTCGCGCACTCTAAAGAGAGCTCAGGTGAGAAATTGCAAACGTCCAGCAATTGCTCAGAGATGAAAAGTGCCAGCACTGAAAGCTGTTGCTAGCCAGCACCCTTCCTTGGAAGCGCTTTCACAGGCGCAGTAACACTGGGGCTTTGCGCTTCTCTAGCCACCAAACGTCACGGTCCTTCTCTTTCCGTCTCGTAGACACGAGCTGAGAAATTGCAAACGTCGAGCAATTGCTCAGAGATGAAAAGTGCCAGCACTGAAAGCTGTTGCTAGCCAGCACCCTTCCTTGGAAGCGCTTTCACAGGCGCAGCAACACTGGGGCTTTGCGCTTCTCTAGCCACCAAACGTCACGGTCATTCTCTTTCCGTCTCGTAGACACGAGCTGAGAAATTGCAAACATCGAGCAATTGCTCAGAGATGAAAAGTGCCAGCACTGAAAGCTGTTGCTAGCCAGCACCCTTCCTTGGAAGCGCTTTTGTAGCCCTAAGAACACTAGGGCTCTGGGCTTCTCTAGCCACCTAATCTTCTGCTCATCCTCTCGCGCACTCTAAAGAGAGCTCAGGTGAGAAATTGCAAACGTCGAGCAATTGCTCAGAGCTGAAAAGTGCCAGCACTGAAAGCTGTTGCTAGCCAGCACCCTTCCTTGGAAGCGCTTTCACAGGTGCAGCAACACTGGGGCTTTGCGCTTCTCTAGCCACCTAATCTTCTGCTCATTCTCTCGCGCACTCTAAAGAGAGCTCAGGTGAGAAATTACAAACGTCGAGCAATTGCTCAGAGATGAAAAGTGCCAGCACTGAAAGCTGTTGCTAGCCAGCACCCTTCCTTGGAAGCGCTTTCACAGGCGCAGCAACACTGGGGCTTTGCGCTTCTCTAGCCACCAAACGTCACGGTCATTCTCCATCCGTCTCGTAGACACGAGCTGAGAGATTGCAAACGTCGAGCAATTGCTCAGAGATGAAAAGTGCCAGCACTGAAAGCTGTTGCTAGCCAGCACCCTTCCTTGGAAGCGCTTTTGTAGGCCTAAGAACACTGGGGCTCTGGGCTTCTCTAGCCACCTAATCTTCTGCTCATCCTCTCGCGCACTCTAAAGAGAGCTCAGGTGAGAAATTGCAAACATCGAGCAATTGCTCAGAGATGAAAAGTGCCAGCACTGAAAGCTGTTGCTAGCCAGCACCCTTCCTTGGAAGCGCTTTTGTAGGCCTAAGAACACTGGGGCTTTGCGCTTCTCTAGCCACCAAACGTCACGGTCATTCTCTTTCCGTCTCCTAGACACGAGCTGAGAAATTGCAAATGTCGAGCAATTGCTCAGAGATGAAAAGTGCCAGCACTGAAAGCTGTTGCTAGCCAGCAGCCTTCCTTGGAAGCGCTTTTGTAGGCCTAAGAACAGTGGGGCTCTGGGCTTCTCTAGCCACCTAATCTTGTGCTCATCCTCTCGCGCACTCTAAAGAGAGCTCAGGTGAGAAATTGCAAACGTCCAGCAATTGCTCAGAGATGAAAAGTGCCAGCACTGAAAGCTGTTGCTAGCCAGCACCCTTCCTTGGAAGCGCTTTCACAGGTGCAGCAACACTGGGGCTTTGCGCTTCTCTAGCCACCAAACGTCACGGTCATTCTCTTTCCGTCTCGTAGACACGAGCTGAGAGATTGCAAACGTGGAGCAATTGCTCAGAGATGAAAAGTGCCAGCACTGAAAGCTGTTGCTAGCCAGCACCCTTCCTTGGAAGCGCTTTTGTAGGCCTAAGAAGACTGGGGATCTGGGCTTCTCTGGCCACCTAATCTTCTGCTCATCCTCTCGCGCACTCTAAAGAGAGCTTAGGTGAGAAATTGCAAACATCGAGCAATTGCTCAGAGATGAAAAGTGCCAGCACTGAAAGCTGTTGCTAGCCAGCACCCTTCCTTGGAAGCGCTTTCACAGGCGCAGCAACACTGGGGCTTTGCGCTTCTCTAGCCACCAAACGTCACGGTCATTCTCTTTCCGTCTCGTAGACACGAGCTGAGAAATTGCAAACGTCGAGCAATTGCTCAGAGATGAAAAGTGCCAGCACTGAAAGCTGTTGCTAGCCAGCACCCTTCCTTGGAAGCGCTTTCACAGGCGCAGTAACACTGGGGCTTTGCGCTTCTCTACCCACCAAACGTCACGGTCATTCTCTTTCCGTCTCGTAGACACGAGCTGAGAAATTGCAAACGTCGAGCAATTGCTCAGAGATGAAAAGTGCCAGCACTGAAAGCTGTTGCTAGCCAGCACCCTTCCTTGGAAGCGCTTTTGTAGGCCTAAGAACACTGGGGCTCTGGGCTTCTCTAGCCACCTAATCTTGTGCTCATCCTCTAGCGCACTCTAAAGAGAGCTCAGGTGAGAAATTGCAAACGTCGAGCAATTGCTCAGAGATGAAAAGTGCCAGCACTGAAAGCTGTTGCTAGCCAGCACCCTTCCTTGGAAGCGCTTTCACAGGCGCAGCAACACTGGGGCTTTGCGCTTCTCTAGCCACCAAACGTCACGGTCATTCTCTTTCCGTCTCGTAGACACGAGCTGAGAGATTGCAAACGTCGAGCAATTGCTCAGAGATGAAAAGTGCCAGCACTGAAAGCTGTTGCTAGCCAGCACCCTTCCTTGGAAGCGCTTTTGTAGGCCTAAGAACACTTGGGCTTTGCGCTTCTCTAGCCACCTAACCTTCTGCTCATCCTCTCGCGCACTCTAAAGAGAGCTCAGGTGAGAAATTACAAACGTCCAGCAATTGCTCAGAGATGAAAAGTGCCAGCACTGAAAGCTGTTGCTAGCCAGCACCCTTCCTTGGAAGCGCTTTCACAGGCGCAGCAACACTGGGGCTTTGCGCTTCTCTAGCCACCAAACGTCACGGTCATTCTCTTTCCGTCTCGTAGACACGAGCTGAGAGATTGCAAACGTCGAGCAATTGCTCAGAGATGAAAAGTGCCAGCACTGAAAGCTGTTGCTAGCCAGCACCCTTCCTTGGAAGCGCTTTTGTAGGCCTAAGAACAGTGGGGCTCTGGGCTTCTCTAGCCACCTAATCTTCTGCTCATCCTCTCGCGCACTCTAAAGAGAGCTCAGGTGAGAAATTGCAAATGTCGAGCAATTGCTCAGAGATGAAAAGTGCCAGCACTGAAAGCTGTTGCTAGCCAGCACCCTTCCTTGGAAGCGCTTTCACAGGCGCAGTAACACTGGGGCTTTGCGCTTCTCTAGCCACCAAACGTCACGGTCCTTCTCTTTCCGTCTCGTAGACACGAGCTGAGAAATTGCAAACGTCGAGCAATTGCTCAGAGATGAAAAGTGCCAGCACTGAAAGCTGTTGCTAGCCAGCAGCCTTCCTTGGAAGCGCTTTTGTAGGCCTAAGAACAGTGGGGCTTTGTGCTTCTCTAGCCACCTAATCTTCTGCTCATTCTCTCGCGCACTCTAAAGGGTGCTCAGGTGAGAAATTACAAACGTCGAGCAATTGCTCAGAGATGAAAAGTGCCAGCACTGAAAGCTCTTGCTAGCCAGCACCCTTCCTTGGAAGCGCTTTCACAGGCGCAGCAACACTGGGGCTTTGCGCTTCTCTAGCCACAAAACATCACGGTCATTCTCTTTCCGTCTCGTAGACACGAGCTGAGAAATTACAAAGGTCGAGCAATTGCTCAGAGATGAAAAGTGCCAGCACTGAAAGCTGTTGCTAGCCAGCACCCTTCCTTGGAAGCGCTTTTGTAGGCCTAAGAAGACTGGGGCTCTGGGCTTCTCTAGCCACCTAATCTTCTGCTCATCCTCTCGCGCACTCTAAAGAGAGCTCAGGTGAGAAATTGCAAACGTCGAGCAATTGCTCAGAGATGAAAAGTGCCAGCACTGAAAGCTGTTGCTAGCCAGCACCCTTCCTTGGAAGCGCTTTCACAGGCGCAGCAACACTGGGGCTTTGCGCTTCTATACGCACCAAACGTCACGGTCCTTCTCTTTCCGTCTCGTAGACACGAGCTGAGAAATTGCAAACATCGAGCAATTGCTCAGAGATGAAAAGTGCCAGCACTGAAAGCTGTTGCTAGCCAGCACCCTTCCTTGGAAGTGCTTTCACAGGCGCAGCAACACTGGGGCTTTGCGCTTCTCTAGCCACCAAACGTCACGGTCCTTCTCTTTCCGTCTCGTAGACACGAGTTGAGAAATTGCAAACGTGGAGCAATTGCTCAGAGATGAAAAGTGCCAGCACTGAAAGCTGTTGCTAGCCAGCCCCCTTGCTTGGAAGCGCTTTTGTAGGCCTAAGAACACTGGGGCTTTGCGCTTCTCTAGCCACCTAATCTTCTGCTCATCCTCTCGCGCACTCTAAAGAGAGCTCAGGTGAGAAATTACAAACGTCCAGCAATTGCTCAGAGATGAAAAGTGCCAGCACTGAAAGCTGTTGCTAGCCAGCACCCTTCCTTGGAAGCGCTTTCACAGGCGCAGCAACACTGGGGCTTTGCGCTTCTCTAGCCACCAAACGTCACGGTCATTCTCCATCCGTCTCGTAGACACGAGCTGAGAGATTGCAAACGTGGAGCAATTGCTCAGAGATGAAAAGTGCCAGCACTGAAAGCTGTTGCTAGCCAGCCCCCTTCCTTGGAAGCGCTTTTGTAGGCCTAAGAACACTGGGGCTCTGGGCTTCTCTAGCCACCTAATCTTCTGCTCATCCTCTCGCGCACTCTAAAGAGAGCTCAGGTGAGAAATTGCAAACGTCGAGCAATTGCTCAGAGATGAAAAGTGCCAGCACTGAAAGCTGTTGCTAGCCAGCACCCTTCCTTGGAAGCGCTTTCACAGGCGCAGTAACACTGGGGCTTTGCGCTTCTCTAGCCACCAAACGTCACGGTCATTCTCTTTCCGTCTCGTAGACACGAGCTGAGAAATTGCAAACGTCGAGCAATTGCTCAGAGATGAAAAGTGCCAGCACTGAAAGCTGTTGCTAGCCAGCACCCTTCCTTGGAAGCGCTTTTGTAGGCCTAAGAACACTGGGGCTCTGGGCTTCTCTAGCCACCTAATCTTGTGCTCATCCTCTCGCGCACTCTAAAGGGTGCTCAGGTGAGAAATTGCAAACGTCGAGCAATTGCTCAGAGATGAAAAGTGCCAGCACTGAAAGCTGTTGCTAGCCAGCAGCCTTCCTTGGAAGCGCTTTCACAGGCGCAGCAACACTGGGGCTTTGCGCTTCTCTAGCCACCAAACGTCACGGTCATTCTCTTTCCGTCTCGTAGACACGAGCTGAGAGATTGCAAACGTCCAGCAATTGCTCAGAGATGAAAAGTGCCAGGACTGAAAGCTGTTGCTAGCCAGCACCCTTCCTTGGAAGTGCTTTTGTAGGCCTAAGAAGACTGGGGCTCTGGGCTTCTCTAGCCACCTAATCTTGTGCTCATCCTCTCGCGCACTCTAAAGAGAGCTCAGGAGAGAAATTGCAAACGTCGAGCACTTGCTCAGAGATGAAAAGTGCCAGCACTGAAAGCTGTTGCTAGCCAGCACCCTTCCTTGGAAGCGCTTTCACAGGCGCAGCAACACTGGGGCTTTGCGCTTCTCTAGCCACCAAACGTCACGGTCATTCTCTTTCCGTCTCGTAGACACGAGCTGAGAAATTGCAAACATCGAGCAATTGCTCAGAGATGAAAAGTGCCAGCACTGAAAGCTGTTGCTAGCCAGCACCCTTCCTTGGAAGCGCTTTCACAGGCGCAGCAACACTGGGGCTTTGCGCTTCTCTAGCCACCAAACGTCACGGTCATTCTCTTTCCGTCTCGTAGACACGAGCTGAGAAATTGCAAATGTCGAGCAATTGCTCAGAGATGAAAAGTGCCAGCACTGAAAGCTGTTGCTAGCCAGCACCCTTCCTTGGAAGCGCTTTTGTAGGCCTAAGAACACTGGGGCTCTGGGCTTCTCTAGCCACCTAACCTTCTGCTCATCCTCTCGCGCACTCTAAAGAGAGCTCAGGTGAGAAATTGCAAACGTCGAGCAATTGCTCAGAGATGAAAAGTGCCAGCACTGAAAGCTGTTGCTAGCCAGCACCCTTCCTTGGAAGCGCTTTCACAGGCGCAGCAACACTGGGGCTTTGCGCTTCTCTAGCCACCAAACGTCACGGTCATTCTCTTTCCGTCTCGTAGACACGAGCTGAGAAATTGCAAACGTCCAGCAATTGCTCAGAGATGAAAAGTGCCAGCACTGAAAGCTCTTGCTAGCCAGCACCCTTCCTTGGAAGCGCTTTCACAGGCGCAGTAACACTGGGGCTTTGCGCTTCTCTACCCACCAAACGTCACGGTCATTCTCTTTCCGTCTCGTAGACACGAGCTGAGAAATTGCAAACGTCGAGCAATTGCTCAGAGATGAAAAGTGCCAGCACTGAAAGCTGTTGCTAGCCAGCACCCTTCCTTGGAAGCGCTTTTGTAGGCCTAAGAAGACTGGGGCTCTGGGCTTCTCTAGCCACCTAATCTTCTGCTCATCCTCTCGCGCACTCTAAAGAGAGCTCAGGTGAGAAATTGCAAACGTCGAGCAATTGCTCAGAGATGAAAAGTGCCAGCACTGAAAGCTCTTGCTAGCCAGCAGCCTTCCTTGGAAGCGCTTTCACAGGCGCAGCAACACTGGGGCTTTGCGCTTCTCTAGCCACCAAACGTCACGGTCATTCTCTTTCCGTCTCGTAGACACGAGCTGAGAGATTGCAAACGTCCAGCAATTGCTCAGAGATGAAAAGTGCCAGGACTGAAAGCTGTTGCTAGCCAGCACCCTTCCTTGGAAGCGCTTTTGTAGGCCTAAGAACACTGGGGCTCTGGGCTTCTCTAGCCACCTAATCTTCTGCTCATCCTCTCGCGCACTCTAAAGAGAGCTCAGGAGAGAAATTGCAAACGTCCAGCAATTGCTCAGAGATGAAAAGTGCCAGCACTGAAAGCTGTTGCTAGCCAGCACCCTTCCTTGGAAGCGCTTTCACAGGCGCAGCAACACTGGGGCTTTGCGCTTCTCTAGCCACCAAACGTCACGGTCATTCTCTTTCCGTCTCGTAGACACGAGCTGAGAAATTGCAAACGTCCAGCAATTGCTCAGAGATGAAAAGTGCCAGCACTGAAAGCTGTTGCTAGCCAGCACCCTTCCTTGGAAGTGCTTTTGTAGGCCTAAGAAGACTGGGGCTCTGGGCTTCTCTAGCCACCTAATCTTGTGCTCATCCTCTCGCGCACTCTAAAGAGAGCTCAGGTGAGAAATTGCAAACGTCGAGCAATTGCTCAGAGATGAAAAGTGCCAGCACTGAAAGCTGTTGCTAGCCAGCACCCTTCCTTGGAAGCGCTTTTGTAGGCCTAAGAAGACTGGGGCTTTGCGCTTCTCTAGCCACCAAACGTCACGGTCATTCTCTTTCCGTCTCGTAGACACGAGCTGAGAAATTGCAAACATCGAGCAATTGCTCAGAGATGAAAAGTGCCAGCACTGAAAGCTGTTGCTAGCCAGCACCCTTCCTTGGAAGCGCTTTCACAGGCGCAGCAACACTGGGGCTTTGCGCTTCTCTAGCCACCAAACGTCACGGTCATTCTCTTTCCGTCTCGTAGACACGAGCTGAGAAATTGCAAACGTCGAGCAATTGCTCAGAGATGAAAAGTGCCAGCACTGAAAGCTGTTGCTAGCCAGCAGCCTTCCTTGGAAGCGCTTTTGTAGGCCTAAGAACACTGGGGCTTTGCGCTTCTCTAGCCACCTAATCTTCTGCTCATCCTCTCGCGCACTCTAAAGAGAGCTCAGGTGAGAAATTGCAAACGTCGAGCAATTGCTCAGAGATGAAAAGTGCCAGCACTGAAAGCTGTTGCTAGCCAGCAGCCTTCCTTGGAAGCGCTTTCACAGGCGCAGCAACACTGAGGCTTTGCGCTTCTATACGCACCAAACGTCACGGTCATTCTCTTTCCGTCTCGTAGACACGAGCTGAGAAATTGCAAACGTCGAGCAATTGCTCAGAGATGAAAAGTGCCAGCACTGAAAGCTGTTGCTAGCCAGCACCCTTCCTTGGAAGCGCTTTCACAGGCGCAGCAACACTGGGGCTTTGCGCTTCTCTAGCCACCAAATGTCACGGTCATTCTCTTTCCGTCTCGTAGACACGAGTTGAGAAATTGCAAACGTCGAGCAATTGCTCAGAGATGAAAAGTGCCAGCACTGAAAGCTGTTGCTAGCCAGCACCCTTCCTTGGAAGCGCTTTTGTAGGCCTAAGAACACTGGGGCTTTGGGCTTCTCTAGCCACCTAATCTTCTGCTCATTCTCTCGCGCACTCTAAAGAGAGCTCAGGTGAGAAATTACAAACGTCGAGCAATTGCTCAGAGATGAAAAGTGCCAGCACTGAAAGATCTTGCTAGCCAGCAGCCTTCCTTGGAAGCGCTTTCACAGGCGCAGCAACACTGGCGCTTTGCGCTTCTCTACCCACCAAACGTCACGGTCATTCTCCATCCGTCTCGTAGACACGAGCTGAGAGATTGCAAACGTGGAGCAATTGCTCAGAGATGAAAAGTGCCAGCACTGAAAGCTGTTGCTAGCCAGCACCCTTCCTTGGAAGCGCTTTTGTAGCCCTAAGAACACTGGGGCTCTGGGCTTCTCTAGCCACCTCATCTTCTGCTCATCCTCGCGCGCACTCTAAAGAGAGCTCAGGTGAGAAATTGCAAACGTCGAGCAATTGCTCAGAGATGAAAAGTGCCAGCACTGAAAGCTGTTGCTAGCCAGCAGCCTTCCTTGGAAGCGCTTTCACAGGCGCAGTAACACTGGGGCTTTGCGCTTCTCTAGCCACCAAACGTCACGGTCCTTCTCTTTCCGTCTCGTAGACACGAGCTGAGAAATTGCAAACGTGGAGCAATTGCTCAGAGATGAAAAGTGCCAGCACTGAAAGCTGTTGCTAGCCAGCACCCTTTCTTGGAAGCGCTTTTGTAGGCCTAAGAACACTGGGGCTCTGGGCTTCTCTAGCCACCTAATCTTGTGCTCATCCTCTCGCGCACTCTAAAGGGTGCTCAGGTGAGAAATTGCAAACGTCGAGCAATTGCTCAGAGATGAAAAGTGCCAGCACTGAAAGCTGTTGCTAGCCAGCAGCCTTCCTTGGAAGCGCTTTCACAGGCGCAGCAACACTGGGGCTTTGCGCTTCTCTAGCCACCAAACGTCACGGTCCTTCTCTTTCCGTCTCGTAGACACGAGCTGAGAGATTGCAAACGTCGAGCAATTGCTCAGAGATGAAAAGTGCCAGCACTGAAAGCTGTTGCTAGCCAGCACCCTTCCTTGGAAGCGCTTTTGTAGGCCTAAGAACACTGGGGCTCTGGGCTTCTCTAGCCACCTAATCTTCTGCTCATCCTCTCGCGCACTCTAAAGAGAGCTCAGGTGAGAAATTGCAAACGTCCAGCAATTGCTCAGAGATGAAAAGTGCCAGCACTGAAAGCTGTTGCTAGCCAGCACCCTTCCTTGGAAGCGCTTTCACAGGCGCAGTAACACTGGGGCTTTGCGCTTCTCTACCCACCAAACGTCACGGTCCTTCTCTTTCCGTCTCGTAGACACGAGCTGAGAAATTGCAAATGTCCAGCAATTGCTCAGAGATGAAAAGTGCCAGCACTGAAAGCTGTTGCTAGCCAGCACCCTTCCTTGGAAGTGCTTTTGTAGGCCTAAGAAGACTGGGGCTCTGGGCTTCTCTAGCCACCTAATCTTCTGCTCATCCTCTCGCGCACTCTAAAGAGAGCTCAGGTGAGAAATTGCAAACGTCGAGCAATTGCTCAGAGATGAAAAGTGCCAGCACTGAAAGCTGTTGCTAGCCAGCACCCTTCCTTGGAAGCGCTTTTGTAGGCCTAAGAAGACTGGGGCTTTGCGCTTCTCTAGCCACCAAACGTCACGGTCCTTCTCTTTCCGTCTCGTAGACACGACCTGAGAAATTGCAAACGTCGAGCAATTGGTCAGAGATGAAAAGTGCCAGCACTGAAAGCTGTTGCTAGCCAGCACCCTTCCTTGGAAGCGCTTTCACAGGCGCAGCAACACTGGGGCTTTGCGCTTCTCTACCCACCAAACGTCACGGTCATTCTCTTTCCGTCTCGTAGACACGAGCTGAGAAATTGCAAACGTCGAGCAATTGCTCAGAGATGAAAAGTGCCAGCACTGAAAGCTGTTGCTAGCCAGCACCCTTCCTTGGAAGCGCTTTTGTAGGCCTAAGAACACTGGGGCTTTGCGCTTCTCTAGCCACCTAATCTTGTGCTCATCCTCTCGCGCACTCTAAAGAGAGCTCAGGTGAGAAATTGCAAACGTCGAGCACTTGCTCAGAGATGAAAAGTGCCAGCACTGAAAGCTCTTGCTAGCCAGCAGCCTTCCTTGGAAGCGCTTTCACAGGCGCAGCAACACTGGGGCTTTGCGCTTCTCTAGCCACCAAACGTCACGGTCATTCTCTTTCCGTCTCGTAGACACGAGCTGAGAAATTGCAAACATCGAGCAATTGCTCAGAGATGAAAAGTGCCAGCACTGAAAGCTGTTGCTAGCCAGCACCCTTCCTTGGAAGCGCTTTCACAGGCGCAGCAACACTGGGGCTTTGCGCTTCTCTAGCCACCAAACGTCACGGTCATTCTCTTTCCGTCTCCTAGACACGAGCTGAGAAATTGCAAACATCGAGCAATTGCTCAGAGATGAAAAGTGCCAGCACTGAAAGCTCTTGCTAGCCAGCACCCTTCCTTGGAAGCGCTTTTGTAGGCCTAAGAAGACTGGGGCTCTGGGCTTCTCTAGCCACCTAATCTTCTGCTCATCCTCTCGCGCACTCTAAAGAGAGCTCAGGTGAGAAATTGCAAACGTCCAGCAATTGCTCAGAGATGAAAAGTGCCAGCACTGAAAGCTCTTGCTAGCCAGCACCCTTCCTTGGAAGCACTTTCACAGGCGCAGTAACACTGGGGCTTTGCGCTTCTCTACGCACCAAACGTCACGGTCATTCTCTTTCCGTCTCGTAGACACGAGCTGAGAAATTGCAAACGTCGAGCAATTGCTCAGAGATGAAAAGTGCCAGCACTGAAAGCTGTTGCTAGCCAGCACCCTTCCTTGGAAGCGCTTTTGTAGGCCTAAGAAGACTGGGGCTCTGGGCTTCTCTAGCCACCTAATCTTCTGCTCATCCTCTCGCGCACTCTAAAGAGAGCTCAGGTGAGAAATTGCAAACGTCCAGCAATTGCTCAGAGATGAAAAGTGCCAGCACTGAAAGCTCTTGCTAGCCAGCACCCTTCCTTGGAAGCGCTTTCACAGGCGCAGCAACACTGGGGCTTTGCGCTTCTCTAGCCACCAAACGTCACGGTCATTCTCTTTCCGTCTCGTAGACACGACCTGAGAAATTGCAAACGTCGAGCAATTGCTCAGAGATGAAAAGTGCCAGCACTGAAAGCTGTTGCTAGCCAGCACCCTTCCTTGGAAGCGCTTTCACAGGCGCAGCAACGCTGGGGCTTTGCGCTTCTCTACCCACCAAACGTCACGGTCATTCTCTTTCCGTCTCGTAGACACGAGCTGAAAAATTGCAAACGTCGAGCAATTGCTCAGAGATGAAAAGTGCCAGCACTGAAAGCTGTTGCTAGCCAGCACCCTTCCTTGGAAGCGCTTTTGTAGGCCTAAGAACACTGGCGCTCTGGGCTTCTCTAGCCACCTAATCTTGTGCTCATCCTCTCGCGCACTCTAAAGAGAGCTCAGGTGAGAAATTGCAAACGTCCAGCAATTGCTCAGAGATGAAAAGTGCCAGCACTGAAAGCTGTTGCTAGCCAGCACCCTTCCTTGGAAGCGCTTTCACAGGCGCAGCAACACTGGGGCTTTGCGCTTCTCTAGCCACCAAACGTCACGGTCATTCTCTTTCCGTCTCGTAGACACGAGCTGAGAAATTGCAAACGTGGAGCAATTGCTCAGAGATGAAAAGTGCCAGCACTGAAAGCTGTTGCTAGCCAGCACCCTTCCTTGGAAGCGCTTTCACAGGCGCAGCAACACTAGGGCTTTGCGCTTCTCTAGCCACCAAACGTCACGGTCATTCTCTTTCCGTCTCGTAGACACGAGCTGAGAAATTGCAAACGTGGAGCAATTGCTCAGAGATGAAAAGTGCCAGGACTGAAAGCTGTTGCTAGCCAGCACCCTTCCTTGGAAGCGCTTTCACAGGCGCAGCAACACTGGGGCTTTGCGCTTCTCTAGCCACCAAACGTCATGGTCATTCTCTTTCCGTCTCCTAGACACGAGCTGAGAAATTGCAAACGTCGAGCAATTGCTCAGAGATGAAAAGTGCCAGCACTGAAAGCTGTTGCTAGCCAGCACCCTTCCTTGGAAGCGCTTTCACAGGCGCAGTAACACTGGGGCTTTGCGCTTCTCTAGCCACCAAACGTCACGGTCATTCTCTTTCCGTCTCGTAGACACGAGCTGAGAAATTGCAAACGTCGAGCAATTGCTCAGAGATGAAAAGTGCCAGCACTGAAAGCTGTTGCTAGCCAGCACCCTTCCTTGGAAGCGCTTTTGTAGGCCTAAGAACACTGGGGCTCTGGGCTTCTCTAGCCACCTAATCTTGTGCTCATCCTCTCGCGCACTCTAAAGGGTGCTCAGGTGAGAAATTGCAAACGTCGAGCAATTGCTCAGAGATGAAAAGTGCCAGCACTGAAAGCTGTTGCTAGCCAGCACCCTTCCTTGGAAGCGCTTTCACAGGCGCAGCAACACTGGGGCTTTGCGCTTCTCTAGCCACCAAACGTCACGGTCATTCTCTTTCCGTCTCGTAGACACGAGCTGAGAAATTGCAAATGTCGAGCAATTGCTCAGAGATGAAAAGTGCCAGCACTGAAAGCTGTTGCTAGCCAGCACCCTTCCTTGGAAGCGCTTTTGTAGGCCTAAGAACACTGGGGCTTTGCGCTTCTCTAGCCACCTAATCTTCTGCTCATCCTCTCGCGCACTCTAAAGAGAGCTCAGGTGAGAAATTGCAAACGTCGAGCAATTGCTCAGAGATGAAAAGTGCCAGCACTGAAAGCTGTTGCTAGCCAGCACCCTTCCTTGGAAGCGCTTTCACAGGCGCAGCAACACTGGGGCTTTGCGCTTCTCTAGCCACCAAACGTCACAGTCATTCTCTTTCCGTCTCGTAGACACGAGCTGAGAAATTGCAAATGTCCAGCAATTGCTCAGAGATGAAAAGTGCCAGCACTGAAAGCTGTTGCTAGCCAGCACCCTTCCTTGGAAGCGCTTTCACAGGCGCAGCAACACTGGGGCTTTGCGTTTCTCTAGCCACCAAACGTCACGGTCATTCTCTTTCCGTCTCGTAGACACGAGCTGAGAAATTGCAAACATCGAGCAATTGCTCAGAGATGAAAAGTGCCAGCACTGAAAGCTGTTGCTAGCCAGCACCCTTCCTTGGAAGCGCTTTTGTAGGCCTAAGAAGACTGGGGCTCTGGGCTTCTCTAGCCACCTAATCTTGTGCTCATCCTCTCGCGCACTCTAAAGAGAGCTCAGGTGAGAAATTGCAAACGTCCAGCAATTGCTCAGAGATGAAAAGTGCCAGCACTGAAAGCTGTTGCTAGCCAGCACCCTTCCTTGGAAGCGCTTTCACAGGCGCAGCAACACTGGGGCTTTGCGCTTCTCTAGCCACCAAACGTCACGGTCATTCTCTTTCCGTCTCGTAGACACGAGCTGAGAAATTGCAAACGTGGAGCAATTGCTCAGAGATGAAAAGTGCCAGCACTGAAAGCTGTTGCTAGCCAGCACCCTTCCTTGGAAGCGCTTTCACAGGCGCAGCAACACTAGGGCTTTGCGCTTCTCTAGCCACCAAACGTCACGGTCATTCTCTTTCCGTCTCGTAGACACGAGCTGAGAAATTGCAAACGTCGAGCAATTGCTCAGAGATGAAAAGTGCCAGCACTGAAAGCTGTTGCTAGCCAGCACCCTTCCTTGGAAGCGCTTTCACAGGCGCAGCAACACTGGGGCTTTGCGCTTCTCTAGCCACCAAACGTCATGGTCATTCTCTTTCCGTCTCCTAGACACGAGCTGAGAAATTGCAAACGTCGAGCAATTGCTCAGAGATGAAAAGTGCCAGCACTGAAAGCTGTTGCTAGCCAGCACCCTTCCTTGGAAGCCCTTTCACAGGCGCAGTAACACTGGGGCTTTGCGCTTCTCTAGCCACCAAACGTCACGGTCATTCTCTTTCCGTCTCGTAGAGACGAGCTGAGAAATTGCAAACGTCGAGCAATTGCTCAGAGATGAAAAGTGCCAGCACTGAAAGCTGTTGCTAGCCAGCACCCTTCCTTGGAAGCGCTTTTGTAGGCCTAAGAACACTGGGGCTCTGGGCTTCTCTAGCCACCTAATCTTGTGCTCATCCTCTCGCGCACTCTAAAGGGTGCTCAGGTGAGAAATTGCAAACGTCGAGCAATTGCTCAGAGATGAAAAGTGCCAGCACTGAAAGCTGTTGCTAGCCAGCACCCTTCCTTGGAAGCGCTTTCACAGGCGCAGCAACACTGGGGCTTTGCGCTTCTCTAGCCACCAAACGTCACGGTCATTCTCTTTCCGTCTCGTAGACACGAGCTGAGAAATTGCAAATGTCGAGCAATTGCTCAGAGATGAAAAGTGCCAGCACTGAAAGCTGTTGCTAGCCAGCACCCTTCCTTGGAAGCGCTTTTGTAGGCCTAAGAACACTGGGGCTTTGCGCTTCTCTAGCCACCTAATCTTCTGCTCATCCTCTCGCGCACTCTAAAGAGAGCTCAGGTGAGAAATTGCAAACGTCGAGCAATTGCTCAGAGATGAAAAGTGCCAGCACTGAAAGCTCTTGCTAGCCAGCACCCTTCCTTGGAAGCGCTTTCACAGGCGCAGCAACACTGGGGCTTTGCGCTTCTCTAGCCACCAAACGTCACAGTCATTCTCTTTCCGTCTCGTAGACACGAGCTGAGAAATTGCAAATGTCCAGCAATTGCTCAGAGATGAAAAGTGCCAGCACTGAAAGCTGTTGCTAGCCAGCACCCTTCCTTGGAAGCGCTTTCACAGGCGCAGCAACACTGGGGCTTTGCGTTTCTCTAGCCACCAAACGTCACGGTCATTCTCTTTCCGTCTCGTAGACACGAGCTGAGAAATTGCAAACATCGAGCAATTGCTCAGAGATGAAAAGTGCCAGCACTGAAAGCTGTTGCTAGCCAGCACCCTTCCTTGGAAGCGCTTTTGTAGGCCTAAGAAGACTGGGGCTCTGGGCTTCTCTAGCCACCTAATCTTCTGCTCATCCTCTCGCGCACTCTAAAGAGAGCTCAGGTGAGAAATTGCAAACATCGAGCAATTGCTCAGAGATGAAAAGTGCCAGCACTGAAAGCTGTTGCTAGCCAGCACCCTTCCTTGGAAGCGCTTTCACAGGTGCAGCAACACTGGGGCTTTGCGCTTCTCTACCCACCAAACGTCACGGTCATTCTCTTTCCGTCTCGTAGACACGAGTTGAGAAATTGCAAACGTCGAGCAATTGCTCAGAGATGAAAAGTGCCAGCACTGAAAGCTGTTGCTAGCCAGCACCCTTCCTTGGAAGCGCTTTCACAGGCGCAGCAACACTGGGGCTTTGCGCTTCTCTAGCCACCAAACGTCACGGTCCTTCTCTTTCCGTCTCGTAGACACGAGCTGAGAAATTGCAAACGTCGAGCAATTGCTCAGAGATGAAAAGTGCCAGCACTGAAAGCTCTTGCTAGCCAGCACCCTTCCTTGGAAGCGCTTTCACAGGCGCAGCAACACTGGGGCTTTGCGCTTCTCTAGCCACCAAACGTCACGGTCATTCTCTTTCCGTCTCGTAGACACGAGCTGAGAGATTGCAAACGTCGAGCAATTGCTCAGAGATGAAAAGTGCCAGCACTGAAAGCTGTTGCTAGCCAGCACCCTTCCTTGGAAGCGCTTTTGTAGGCCTAAGAACACTGGGGCTCTGGGCTTCTCTAGCCACCTAATCTTGTGCTCATCCTCTCGCGCACTCTAAAGAGAGCTCAGGTGAGAAATTACAAACGTCCAGCAATTGCTCCGAGATGAAAAGTGCCAGCACTGAAAGCTGTTGCTAGCCAGCACCCTTCCTTGGAAGCGCTTTCACAGGCGCAGTAACACTGGGGCTTTGCGCTTCTCTAGCCACCAAACGTCACGGTCATTCTCTTTCCGTCTCGTAGACACGAGCTGAGAAATTGCAAACGTCGAGCAATTGCTCAGAGATGAAAAGTGCCAGCACTGAAAGCTGTTGCTAGCCAGCACCCTTCCTTGGAAGCGCTTTTGTAGGCCTAAGAACACTGGGGCTCTGGGCTTCTCTAGCCACCTAATCTTCTGCTCATCCTCTCGCGCACTCTAAAGAGAGCTCAGGTGAGAAATTGCAAACGTCGAGCAATTGCTCAGAGATGAAAAGTGCCAGCACTGAAAGCTGTTGCTAGCCAGCACCCTTCCTTGGAAGCGCTTTTGTAGGCCTAAGAACACTGGGGCTTTGCGCTTCTCTAGCCACCAAACGTCACAGTCATTCTCTTTCCGTCTCGTAGACACGACCTGAGAAATTGCAAACGTCGAGCAATTGCTCAGAGATGAAAAGTGCCAGCACTGAAAGCTGTTGCTAGCCAGCACCCTTCCTTGGAAGCGCTTTCACAGGCGCAGCAACACTGGGGCTTTGCGCTTCTCTAGCCACCAAACGTCACGGTCATTCTCTTTCCGTCTCGTAGACACGAGCTGAGAAATTGCAAATGTCGAGCAATTGCTCAGAGATGAAAAGTGCCAGCACTGAAAGCTCTTGCTAGCCAGCACCCTTCCTTGGAAGCGCTTTTGTAGGCCTAAGAACACTGGGGCTTTGCACTTCTCTAGCCACCTAATCTTCTGCTCATCCTCTCGCGCACTCTAAAGAGAGCTCAGGTGAGAAATTGCAAACGTCGAGCAATTGCTCAGAGATGAAAAGTGCCAGCACTGAAAGCTGTTGCTAGCCAGCACCCTTCCTTGGAAGCGCTTTCACAGGCGCAGCAACACTGGGGCTTTGCGCTTCTCTAGCCACCAAACGTCACGGTCCTTCTCTTTCCGTCTCGTAGACACGAGTTGAGAAATTGCAAACGACGAGCAATTGCTCAGAGATGAAAAGTGCCAGCACTGAAAGCTTTTGCTAGCCAGCACCCTTCCTTGGAAGCGCTTTCACAGGCGCAGCAACACTGGGGCTTTGCGCTTCTCTAGCCACCAAACGTCACGGTCATTCTCTTTCCGTCTCGTAGACACGAGCTGAGAAATTGCAAACGTCCACCAATTGCTCAGAGATGAAAAGTGCCAGCACTGAAAGCTGTTGCTAGCCAGCACCCTTCCTTGGAAGCGCTTTCACAGGCGCAGCAACACTGGGGCTTTGCGCTTCTCTAGCCACCAAACGTCACGGTCATCCTCTTTCCGTCTCGTAGACACGAGCTGAGAAATTGCAAACGTCGAGCAATTGCGCAGAGATGAAAAGTGCCAGCACTGAAAGCTGTTGCTAGCCAGCACCCTTCCTTGGAAGCGCTTTTGTAGGCCTAAGAAGACTGGGGCTCTGGGCTTCTCTAGCCACCTAATCTTCTGCTCATCCTCTCGCGCACTCTAAAGAGAGCTCAGGTGAGAAATTGCAAACGTCGAGCAATTGCTCAGAGATGAAAAGTGCCAGCACTGAAAGCTGTTGCTAGCCAGCACCCTTCCTTGGAAGCGCTTTCACAGGCGCAGCAACACTGGGGCTTTGCGTTTCTCTAGCCACCAAACGTCACGGTCATTCTCTTTCCGTCTCGTAGACACGAGCTGAGAGATTGCAAACATCGAGCAATTGCTCAGAGATGAAAAGTGCCAGCACTGAAAGCTGTTGCTAGCCAGCCCCCTTCCTTGGAAGCGCTTTTGTAGGCCTAAGAACACTGGGGCTCTGGGCTTCTCTAGCCACCTAATCTTCTGCTCATCCTCTCGCGCACTCAAAGGAGAGCTCAGGTGAGAAATTGCAAACGTCCAGCAATTGCTCAGAGATGAAAAGTGCCAGCACTGAAAGCTGTTGCTAGCCAGCACCCTTCCTTGGAAGCGCTTTCACAGGCGCAGCAACACTGGGGCTTTGCGCTTCTCTAGCCACCAAACGTCACGGTCATTCTCTTTCCGTCTCGTAGACACGAGCTGAGAAATTGCAAACATCGAGCAATTGCTCAGAGATGAAAAGTGCCAGCACTGAAAGCTGTTGCTAGCCAGCACCCTTCCTTGGAAGCGCTTTCACAGGCGCAGTAACACTGGGGCTTTGCGCTTCTCTAGCCACCAAACGTCACGGTCATTCTCTTTCCGTCTCGTAGACACGAGCTGAGAGATTGCAAACGTCCAGCAATTGCTCAGAGATGAAAAGTGCCAGCACTGAAAGCTGTTGCTAGCCAGCAGCCTTCCTTGGAAGCGCTTTTGTAGGCCTAAGAACAGTGGGGCTCTGGGCTTCTCTAGCCACCTAATCTTCTGCTCATCCTCTAGCGCACTCTAAAGAGAGCTCAGGTGAGAAATTGCAAACGTCCAGCAATTGCTCAGAGATGAAAAGTGCCAGCACTGAAAGCTGTTGCTAGCCAGCAGCCTTCCTTGGAAGCGCTTTCACAGGCGCAGTAACACTGGGGCTTTGCGCTTCTCTACCCACCAAACATCACAGTCATTCTCTTTCCGTCTCGTAGACACGAGCTGAGAAATTGCAAACATCGAGCAATTGCTCAGAGATGAAAAGTGCCAGCACTGAAAGCTGTTGCTAGCCAGCACCCTTCCTTGGAAGCGCTTTCACAGGCGCAGCAACACTGGGGCTTTGCGCTTCTCTACCCACCAAACGTCACGGTCATTCTCTTTCCGTCTCATAGACACGAGCTGAGAAATTGCAAACATCGAGCAATTGCTCAGAGATGAAAAGTGCCAGCACTGAAAGCTGTTGCTAGCCAGCACCCTTCCTTGGAAGTGCTTTTATAGGCCTAAGAACACTGGGGCTTTGCGATTCTCTAGCCACCTCATCTTCTGCTCATCCTCTCGCGCACTCTAAAGAGAGCTCAGGTGAGAAATTGCAAACGTCGAGCAATTGCTCAGAGATGAAAAGTGCCAGCACTGAAAGCTGTTGCTAGCCAGCAGCCTTCCTTGGAAGTGCTTTCACAGGCGCAGCAACACTGGGGCTTTGCGTTTCTCTAGCCACCAAACGTCACGGTCATTCTCTTTCCGTCTCGTAGACACGAGCTGAGAGATTGCAAACATCGAGCAATTGCTCAGAGATGAAAAGTGCCAGCACTGAAAGCTGTTGCTAGCCAGCCCCCTTCCTTGGAAGCGCTTTTGTAGGCCTAAGAACACTGGGGCTTTGCGCTTCTCTAGCCACCTAATCTTCTGCTCATTCTCTCGCGCCCTCTAAAGGGTGCTCAGGTGAGAAATTACAAACGTCCAGCAATTGCTCAGAGATGAAAAGTGCCAGCACTGAAAGCTGTTGCTAGCCAGCACCCTTCCTTGGAAGCGCTTTCACAGGCGCAGCAACAATGGGGCTTTGCGCTTCTCTACCCACCAAACGTCACGGTCATTCTCTTTCCGTCTCGTAGACACGAGCTGAGAGATTGCAAACGTCGAGCAATTGCTCAGAGATGAAAAGTGCCAGCACTGAAAGCTGTTGCTAGCCAGCACCCTTCCTTGGAAGCGCTTTTGTAGGCCTAAGAACACTGGGGCTCTGGGCTTCTCTAGCCACCTAATCTTCTGCTCATCCTCTCGCGCACTCTAAAGAGAGCTCAGGTGAGAAATTGCAAATGTCCAGCAATTGCTCAGAGATGAAAAGTGCCAGCACTGAAAGCTGTTGCTAGCCAGCACCCTTCCTTGGAAGCGCTTTCACAGGCGCAGTAACACTGGGGCTTTGCGCTTCTCTACCCACCAAACGTCACGGTCATTCTCTTTCTGTCTCGTAGACACGAGCTGAGAAATTGCAAACGTCGAGCAATTGCTCAGAGATGAAAAGTGCCAGCACTGAAAGCTCTTGCTAGCCAGCACCCTTCCTTGGAAGCGCTTTTGTAGGCCTAAGAACACTGGGGCTCTGGGCTTTTCTAGCCACCTAATCTTGTGCTTATCCTCTCGCGCACTCAAAGAAGAGCTCAGGTGAGAAATTGCAAACGTCGAGCAATTGCTCAGAGATGAAAAGTGCCAGCACTGAAAGCTCTTGCTAGCCAGCAGCCTTCCTTGGAAGCGCTTTTGTAGGCCTAAGAACACTGGGGCTCTGGGCTTCTCTAGCCACCTAATCTTCTGCTCATCCTCTCGCGCACTCTAAAGAGAGCTCAGGTGAGAAATTGCAAACGTCGAGCAATTGCTCAGAGATGAAAAGTGCCAGCACTGAAAGCTCTTGCTACCCAGCACCCTTCCTTGGAAGCGCTTTCACAGGCGCAGTAACACTGGGGCTTTGCGCTTCTCTAGCCACCAAACGTCACGGTCATTCTCTTTCCGTCTCGTAGACACGAGCTGAGAAATTGCAAACATCGAGCAATTGCTCAGAGATGAAAAGTGCCAGCACTGAAAGCTGTTGCTAGCCAGCCCCCTTCCTTGGAAGCGCTTTTGTAGGCCTAAGAAGACTGGGGCTCTGGGCTTCTCTAGCCACCTAATCTTGTGCTCATCCTCTCGCGCACTCTAAAGAGAGCTCAGGTGAGAAATTGCAAACGTCCAGCAATTGCTCAGAGATGAAAAGTGCCAGCACTGAAAGCTGTTGCTAGCCAGCACCCTTCCTTGGAAGCGCTTTCACAGGCGCAGTAACACTGGGGCTTTGCGCTTCTCTAGCCACCAAACGTCACAGTCATTCTCTTTCCGTCTCGTAGACACGAGCTGAGAAATTGCAAACATCGAGCAATTGCTCAGAGATGAAAAGTGCCAGCACTGAAAGCTGTTGCTAGCCAGCACCCTTCCTTGGAAGCGCTTTTGTAGGCCTAAGAAGACTGGGGCTTTGCGCTTCTCTAGCCACCTAATCTTCTGCTCATTCTCTCGCGCACTCTAAAGAGAGCTCAGGTGAGAAATTGCAAACATCGAGCAATTGCTCAGAGATGAAAAGTGCCAGCACTGAAAGCTGTTGCTAGCCAGCAGCCTTCCTTGGAAGCGCTTTCACAGGCGCAGTAACACTGGGGCTTTGCGCTTCTCTAGCCACCAAACGTCACGGTCATTCTCTTTCCGTCTCGTAGACACGAGCTGAGAAATTGCAAACGTCGAGCAATTGCTCAGAGATGAAAAGTGCCAGCACTGAAAGCTCTTGCTAGCCAGCACCCTTCCTTGGAAGCGCTTTTGTAGGCCTAAGAACAGTGGGGCTCTGGGCTTCTCTAGCCACCTAATCTTCTGCTCATCCTCTCGCGCACTCTAAAGAGAGCTCAGGTGAGAAATTGCAAACGTCGAGCAATTGCTCAGAGATGAAAAGTGCCAGCACTGAAAGCTGTTGCTAGCCAGCACCCTTCCTTGGAAGCGCTTTCACAGGCGCAGCAACACTGGGGCCTTGCGCTTCTCTAGCCACCAAACGTCACGGTCATTCTCTTTCCGTCTCGTAGACACGAGCTGAGAGATTGCAAACGTCGAGCAATTGCTCAGAGATGAAAAGTGCCAGCACTGAAAGCTGTTGCTAGCCAGCACCCTTCCTTGGAAGCGCTTTTGTAGGCCTAAGAACACTGGGGCTCTGGGCTTCTCTAGCCACCTAATCTTGTGCTCATCCTCTCGCGCACTCTAAAGAGAGCTCAGGTGAGAAATTGCAAACGTCGAGCAATTGCTCAGAGATGAAAAGTGCCAGCACTGAAAGCTGTTGCTAGCCAGCACCCTTCCTTGGAAGCGCTTTCACAGGCGCAGCAACACTGGGGCTTTGCACTTCTCTAGCCACCAAACGTCACGGTCATTCTCTTTCCGTCTCGTAGACACGAGCTGAGAAATTGCAAACGTCGAGCAATTGCTCAGAGATGAAAAGTGCCAGCACTGAAAGCTGTTGCTAGCCAGCACCCTTCCTTGGAAGCGCTTTTGTAGGCCTAAGAACACTGGGGCTTTGCGCTTCTCTAGCCACCTAATGTTGTGCTCATCCTCTCGCGCACTCTAAAGAGAGCTCAGGTGAGAAATTGCAAACGTCCAGCAATTGCTCAGAGATGAAAAGTGCCAGCACTGAAAGCTGTTGCTAGCCAGCACCCTTCCTTGGAAGCGCTTTCACAGGCGCAGCAACACTGGGGCTTTGCGCTTCTCTAGCCACCAAACGTCACGGTCATTCTCTTTCCGTCTCGTAGACACGAGCTGAGAAATTGCAAACATCGAGCAATTGCTCAGAGATGAAAAGTGCCAGCACTGAAAGCTGTTGCTAGCCAGCACCCTTCCTTGGAAGCGCTTTTGTAGGCTTAAGAACACTGGGGCTCTGGGCTTCTCTAGCCACCTAACCTTCTGCTCATCCTCTCGCGCACTCTAAAGAGAGCTCAGGTGAGAAATTACAAACGTCCAGCAATTGCTCAGAGATGAAAAGTGCCAGCACTGAAAGCTGTTGCTAGCCAGCACCCTTCCTTGGAAGCGCTTTTGTATGCCTAAGAACACTGGGGCTTTGCGCTTCTCTAGCCACCTAATCTTCTGCTCATTCTCTCGTGCACTCTAAAGGGTGCTCAGGTGAGAAATTACAAACGTCGAGCAATTGCTCAGAGATGAAAAGTGCCAGCACTGAAAGCTGTTGCTAGCCAGCACCCTTCCTTGGAAGCGCTTTCACAGGCGCAGCAACACTGGGGCTTTGCGCTTCTCTAGCCACCAAACGTCACGGTCATTCTCTTTCCGTCTCGTAGACACGAGCTGAGAAATTACAAACGTCAAGCAATTGCTCAGAGATGAAAAGTGCCAGCACTGAAAGCTGTTGCTAGCCAGCACCCTTCCTTGGAAGCGCTTTCACAGGCGCAGCAACACTGGGGCTTTGCGCTTCTCTAGCCACCAAACGTCACGGTCATTCTCTTTCCGTCTCGTAGACACGAGCTGAGAAATTGCAAACGTCGAGCAATTGCTCAGAGATGAAAAGTGCCAGCACTGAAAGCTGTTGCTAGCCAGCACCCTTCCTTGGAAGCGCTTTTGTAGGCCTAAGAACACTGGGGCTCTGGGCTTCTCTAGCCACCTAATCTTGTGCTCATCCTCTCGCGCACTCTAAAGAGAGCTCAGGTGAGAAATTGCAAACGTCGAGCAATTGCTCAGAGATGAAAAGTGCCAGCACTGAAAGCTGTTGCTAGCCAGCACCCTTCCTTGGAAGCGCTTTCACAGGCGCAGCAACACTGGGGCTTTGCGCTTCTCTAGCCACCAAACGTCACGGTCATTCTCTTTCCGTCTCGTAGACACGAGCTGAGAAATTGCAAACGTCCACCAATTGCTCAGAGATGAAAAGTGCCAGCACTGAAAGCTGTTGCTAGCCAGCACCCTTCCTTGGAAGCGCTTTCACAGGCGCAGCAACACTGGGGCTTTGCGCTTCTCTAGCCACCAAACGTCACGGTCATTCTCTTTCCGTCTCGTAGACACGAGTTGAGAAATTGCAAACGTCCAGCAATTGCTCAGAGATGAAAAGTGCCAGCACTGAAAGCTGTTGCTAGCCAGCCCCCTTCCTTGGAAGCGCTTTTGTAGGCCTAAGAACACTGGGACTTTGCGCTTCTCTAGCCACCTAATCTTCTGCTCATTCTCTCGCGCGCTCTAAAGAGAGCTCAGGTGAGAAATTACAAACGTCGAGCAATTGCTCAGAGATGAAAAGTGCCAGCACTGAAAGCTGTTGCTAGCCAGCACCCTTCCTTGGAAGCGCTTTCACAGGCGCAGCAACACTGGGGCTTTGCGCTTCTCTAGCCACCAAACGTCATGGTCATTCTCCATCCGTCTCGTAGACACGAGCGGAGAGATTGCAAACGTCGAGCAATTGCTCAGAGATGAAAAGTGCCAGCACTGAAAGCTGTTGCTAGCCAGCACCCTTCCTTGGAAGCGCTTTTGTAGCCCTAAGAACACTGGGGCTCTGGGCTTCTCCAGCCACCTAATCTTGTGCTCATCCTCTCGCGCACTCTAAAGGGTGCTCAGGTGAGAAATTGCAAACGTCGAGCAATTGCTCAGAGATGAAAAGTGCCAGCACTGAAAGCTGTTGCTAGCCAGCACCCTTCCTTGGAAGCGCTTTCACAGGCGCAGTAACACTGGGGCTTTGCGCTTCTCTAGCCACCAAACGTCACGGTCATTCTCTTTCCGTCTCGTAGACACGAGCTGAGAAATTGCAAACGTCGAGCAATTGCTCAGAGATGAAAAGTGCCAGCACTGAAAGCTGTTGCTAGCCAGCACCCTTCCTTGGAAGCGCTTTTGTAGGCCTAAGAACAGTGGGGCTCTGGGCTTCTCTAGCCACCTAATCTTGTGCTCATCCTCTCGCGCACTCTAAAGGGTGCTCAGGTGAGAAATTGCAAACGTCGAGCAATTGCTCAGAGATGAAAAGTGCCAGCACTGAAAGCTGTTGCTAGCCAGCACCCTTCCTTGGAAGCGCTTTCACAGGCGCAGCAACACTGGGGCTTTGCGCTTCTCTAGCCACCAAACGTCACGGTCATTCTCTTTCCGTCTCGTAGACACGAGCTGAGAGATTGCAAACGTCGAGCAATTGCTCAGAGATGAAAAGTGCCAGCACTGAAAGCTGTTGCTAGCCAGCACCCTTCCTTGGAAGCGCTTTTGTAGGCCTAAGAAGACTGGGGCTCTGGGCTTCTCTAGCCACCTAATCTTGTGCTCATCCTCTCGCGCACTCTAAAGAGAGCTCAGGAGAGAAATTGCAAACGTCGAGCAATTGCTCAGAGATGAAAAGTGCCAGCACTGAAAGCTGTTGCTAGCCAGCACCCTTCCTTGGAAGCGCTTTCACAGGCGCAGCATCACTGGGGCTTTGCGCTTCTCTAGCCACAAAATGTCACGGTCATTCTCTTTCCGTCTCCTAGACATGAGCAGAGAAATTGCAAACGTCGAGCAATTGCTCAGAGATGAAAAGTGCCAGCACTGAAAGCTGTTGCTAGCCAGCAGCCTTCCTTGGAAGCGCTTTTGTAGCCCTAAGAACACTGGGGCTCTGGGCTTCTCTAGCCACCTAATGTTGTGCTCATCCTCTCGCGCACTCTAAAGAGAGCTCAGGTGAGAAATTGCAAACGTCCAGCAATTGCTCAGAGATGAAAAGTGCCAGCACTGAAAGCTGTTGCTAGCCAGCAGCCTTCCTTGGAAGCGCTTTCACAGGCGCAGTAACACTGGGGCTTTGCGCTTCTCTACCCACCAAACGTCACGGTCATTCTCTTTCCGTCTCGTAGACACGAGCTGAGAAATTGCAAACATCGAGCAATTGCTCAGAGATGAAAAGTGCCAGCACTGAAAGCTGTTGCTAGCCAGCAGCCTTCCTTGGAAGCGCTTTCACAGGCGCAGCAACACTGGGGCTTTGCGCTTCTCTAGCCACCAAACGTCACGGTCCTTCTCTTTCCGTCTCGTAGACACGAGCTGAAAAATTGCAAACATCGAGCAATTGCTCAGAGATGAAAAGTGCCAGCACTGAAAGCTGTTGCTAGCCAACACCCTTCCTTGGAAGCGCTTTTGTAGGCCTAAGAACACTGGGGCTCTGGGCTTCTCTAGCCACCTAATCTTCTGCTCATCCTCTCGCGCACTCTAAAGAGAGCTCAGGTGAGAAATTGCAAACGTCCAGCAATTGCTCAGAGATGAAAAGTGCCAGCACTGAAAGCTGTTGCTAGCCAGCACCCTTCCTTGGAAGCGCTTTTGTAGGCCTAAGAACACTGGGGCTTTGCGCTTCTCTAGCCACCTAATCTTCTGCTCATTCTCTCGCGCACTCTAAAGGGTGCTCAGGTGAGAAATTACAAACGTCGAGCAATTGCTCAGAGATGAAAAGTGCCAGCACTGAAAGCTGTTGCTAGCCAGCACCCTTCCTTGGAAGCGCTTGTATAGGCCTAACAACACTGGGGCTTTGCGCTTCTCTACCCACCAAACGTCACGGTCATTCTCTTTCCGTCTCGTAGACACGAGCTGAGAAATTACAAACGTCGAGCAATTGCTCAGAGATGAAAAGTGCCAGCACTGAAAGCTGTTGCTAGCCAGCACCCTTCCTTGGAAGCGCTTTCACAGGCGCAGCAACACTGGGGCTTTGCGCTTCTCTACCCACCAAACATCATGGTCATTCTCTTTCCGTCTCGTAGACACGAGCTGAGAAATTGCAAATGTCCAGCAATTGCTCAGAGATGAAAAGTGCCAGCACTGAAAGCTGTTGCTAGCCAGCACCCTTCTTTGGAAGCGCTTTCACAGGCGCAGCAACACTGGGGCTTTGCGCTTCTCTAGCCACCAAACGTCACGGTCATTCTCTTTCCGTCTCGTAGACACGAGCTGAGAAATTGCAAACGTCCACCAATTGCTCAGAGATGAAAAGTGCCAGCACTGAAAGCTGTTGCTAGCCAGCACCCTTCCTTGGAAGCGCTTTCACAGGCGCAGCAACACTGGGGCTTTGCGCTTCTCTAGCCACCAAACGTCACGGTCATTCTCTTTCCGTCTCGTAGACACGAGCTGAGAAATTGCAAACGTCCAGCAATTGCTCAGAGATGAAAAGTGCCAGCACTGAAAGCTGTTGCTAGCCAGCACCCTTCCTTGGAAGCGCTTTTGTAGGCCTAAGAACACTGGGGCTCTGGCCTTCTCTAGCCACCTAATCTTCTGCTCATCCTCTCGCGCACTCTAAAGAGACCTCAGGTGAGAAATTGCAAACGTCGAGCAATTGCTCAGAGATGAAAAGTGCCAGCACTGAAAGCTGTTGCTAGCCAGCACCCTTCCTTGGAAGCGCTTTCACAGGCGCAGCAACACTGGGGCTTTGCGCTTCTCTACCCACCAAACGTCACGGTCATTCTCTTTCCGTCTCATAGACACGAGCTGAGAAATTGCAAACGTCGAGCAATTGCTCAGAGATGAAAAGTGCCAGCACTGAAAGCTGTTGCTAGCCAGCACCCTTCCTTGGAAGCGCTTTTGTAGGCCTAAGAACACTGGGGCTCTGGGCTTCTCTAGCCACCTAATCTTCTGCTCATCCTCTCGCGCACTCTAAAGAGAGCTCAGGTGAGAAATTGCAAACGTCGAGCAATTGCTCAGAGATGAAAAGTGCCAGCACTGAAAGCTCTTGCTAGCCAGCACCCTTCCTTGGAAGCGCTTTCACAGGCGCAGCAACACTGGGGCTTTGCGCTTCTCTAGCCACCAAACGTCATGGTCATTCTCCATCCGTCTCGTAGACACGAGCTGAGAGATTGCAAACGTCGAGCAATTGCTCAGAGATGAAAAGTGCCAGCACTGAAAGCTCTTGCTAGCCAGCACCCTTCCTTGGAAGCGCTTTTGTAGGCCTAAGAACACTGGGGCTCTGGGCTTCTCTAGCCACCTCATCTTGTGCTCATCCTCTCGCGCACTCTAAAGAGAGCTCAGGTGAGAAATTGCAAACGTCCAGCAATTGCTCAGAGATGAAAAGTGCCAGCACTGAAAGCTCTTGCTAGCCAGCACCCTTCCTTGGAAGCGCTTTCACAGGCGCAGTAACACTGGGGCTTTGCGCTTCTCTACCCACCAAACGTCACAGTCATTCTCTTTCCGTCTCGTAGACACGAGCTGAGAAATTGCAAACATCGAGCAATTGCTCAGAGATGAAAAGTGCCAGCACTGAAAGCTGTTGCTAGCCAGCAGCCTTCCTTGGAAGCGCTTTCACAGGCGCAGCAACACTGGGGCTTTGCGCTTCTCTAGCCACCAAACGTCACAGTCATTCTCTTTCCGTCTCATAGACACGAGCTGAGAAATTGCAAACATCGAGCAATTGCTCAGAGATGAAAAGTGCCAGCACTGAAAGCTGTTGCTAGCCAGCACCCTTCCTTGGAAGCGCTTTTATAGGCCTAAGAACAGTGGGGCTTTGCGATTCTCTAGCCACCTAATCTTCTGCTCATCCTGTCGCGCACTCTAAAGAGAGCTCAGGTGAGAAATTGCAAACGTCGAGCAATTGCTCAGAGATGAAAAGTGCCAGCACTGAAAGCTGTTGCTAGCCAGCACCCTTCCTTGGAAGCGCTTTCACAGGCGCAGCAACACTGGGGCTTTGCGCTTCTCTAGCCACCAAACGTCACGGTCCTTCTCTTTCCGTCTCGTAGACACGAGCTGAAAAATTGCAAACATCGAGCAATTGCTCAGAGATGAAAAGTGCCAGCACTGAAAGCTGTTGCTAGCCAGCACCCTTCCTTGGAAGCGCTTTTGTAGGCCTAAGAACACTGGGGCTCTGGGCTTCTCTATCCACCTAATCTTCTGCTCATCCTCTCGCGCACTCTAAAGAGAGCTCAGGTGAGAAATTACAAACGTCAAGCAATTGCTCAGAGATGAAAAGTGCCAGCACTGAAAGCTGTTGCTAGCCAGCACCCTTCCTTGGAAGCGCTTTTGTAGGCCTAAGAACACTGGGGCTTTGCGCTTCTCTAGCCACCAAACGTCACGGTCATTCTCTTTCCGTCTCGTAGACACGAGCTGAGAAATTACAAACGTCGAGCAATTGCTCAGAGATGAAAAGTGCCAGCACTGAAAGCTGTTGCTAGCCAGCAGCCTTCCTTGGAAGCGCTTTCACAGGCGCAGCAACACTGGGGCTTTGCGCTTCTCTAGCCACCAAACGTCACGGTCATTCTCTTTCCGTCTCGTAGACACGAGCTGAAAAATTGCAAACATCGAGCAATTGCTCAGAGATGAAAAGTGCCAGCACTGAAAGCTGTTGCTAGCCAGCAGCCTTCCTTGGAAGCGCTTTTGTAGGCCTAAGAACACTGGGGCTCTGGGCTTCTCTAGCCACCTAATCTTCTGCTCATCCTCTCGCGCACTCTAAAGAGAGCTCAGGTGAGAAATTGCAAACGTCGAGCAATTGCTCAGAGATGAAAAGTGCCAGCACTGAAAGCTGTTGCTAGCCAGCACCCTTCCTTGGAAGCGCTTTCACAGGCGCAGCAACACTGGGGCTTTGCGCTTCTCTAGCCACCAAACATCACGGTCATTCTCTTTCCGTCTCGTAGACACGAGCTGAGAGATTGCAAATGTCCAGCAATTGCTCAGAGATGAAAAGTGCCAGCACTGAAAGCTGTTGCTAGCCAGCACCCTTCCTTGGAAGCGCTTTCACAGGCGCAGCAACACTGGGGCTTTGCGCTTCTCTAGCCACCAAACGTCACGGTCATTCTCTTTCCGTCTCGTAGACACGAGCTGAGAAATTGCAAACGTCCACCAATTGCTCAGAGATGAAAAGTGCCAGCACTGAAAGCTGTTGCTAGCCAGCACCCTTCCTTGGAAGCGCTTTCACAGGCGCAGCAACACTGGGGCTTTGCGCTTCTCTAGCCACCAAACGTCACGGTCATTCTCTTTCCGTCTCGTAGACACGAGCTGAGAAATTGCAAACGTCGAGCAATTGCTCAGAGATGAAAAGTGCCAGCACTGAAAGCTGTTGCTAGCCAGCACCCTTCCTTGGAAGCGCTTTTGTAGGCCTAAGAACACTGGGGCTTTGCGCTTCTCTAGCCACCTAATCTTCTGCTCATTCTCTCGCGCACTCTAAAGAGAGCTCAGGTGAGAAATTACAAACGTCGAGCAATTGCTCAGAGATGAAAAGTGCCAGCACTGAAAGCTGTTGCTAGCCAGCAGCCTTCCTTGGAAGCGCTTTCACAGGCGCAGCAACACTGGGGCTTTGCGCTTCTCTAGCCACCAAACGTCATGGTCATTCTCCATCCGTCTCGTAGACACGAGCTGAGAGATTGCAAACGTCGAGCAATTGCTCAGAGATGAAAAGTGCCAGCACTGAAAGCTGTTGCTAGCCAGCACCCTTCCTTGGAAGCGCTTTTGTAGGCCTAAGAACACTGGGGCTCTGGGCTTCTCTAGCCACCTCATCTTGTGCTCATCCTCTCGCGCACTCTAAAGAGAGCTCAGGTGAGAAATTGCAAACGTCCAGCAATTGCTCAGAGATGAAAAGTGCCAGCACTGAAAGCTGTTGCTAGCCAGCACCCTTCCTTGGAAGCGCTTTCACAGGCGCAGTAACACTGGGGCTTTGCGCTTCTCTACCCACCAAACGTCACAGTCATTCTCTTTCCGTCTCGTAGACACGAGCTGAGAAATTGCAAACATCGAGCAATTGCTCAGAGATGAAAAGTGCCAGCACTGAAAGCTGTTGCTAGCCAGCAGCCTTCCTTGGAAGCGCTTTCACAGGCGCAGCAACACTGGGGCTTTGCGCTTCTCTAGCCACCAAACGTCACAGTCATTCTCTTTCCGTCTCATAGACACGAGCTGAGAAATTGCAAACATCGAGCAATTGCTCAGAGATGAAAAGTGCCAGCACTGAAAGCTGTTGCTAGCCAGCACCCTTCCTTGGAAGCGCTTTTATAGGCCTAAGAACAGTGGGGCTTTGCGATTCTCTAGCCACCTAATCTTCTGCTCATCCTGTCGCGCACTCTAAAGAGAGCTCAGGTGAGAAATTGCAAACGTCGAGCAATTGCTCAGAGATGAAAAGTGCCAGCACTGAAAGCTGTTGCTAGCCAGCACCCTTCCTTGGAAGCGCTTTCACAGGCGCAGCAACACTGGGGCTTTGCGCTTCTCTAGCCACCAAACGTCACGGTCCTTCTCTTTCCGTCTCGTAGACACGAGCTGAGAAATTGCAAACATCGAGCAATTGCTCAGAGATGAAAAGTGCCAGCACTGAAAGCTGTTGCTAGCCAGCACCCTTCCTTGGAAGCGCTTTTGTAGGCCTAAGAACACTGGGGCTCTGGGCTTCTCTATCCACCTAATCTTCTGCTCATCCTCTCGCGCACTCTAAAGAGAGCTCAGGTGAGAAATTACAAACGTCCAGCAATTGCTCAGAGATGAAAAGTGCCAGCACTGAAAGCTGTTGCTAGCCAGCACCCTTCCTTGGAAGCGCTTTTGTAGGCCTAAGAACACTGGGGCTTTGCGCTTCTCTAGCCACCAAACGTCACGGTCATTCTCTTTCCGTCTCGTAGACACGAGCTGAGAAATTACAAACGTCGAGCAATTGCTCAGAGATGAAAAGTGCCAGCACTGAAAGCTGTTGCTAGCCAGCAGCCTTCCTTGGAAGCGCTTTCACAGGCGCAGCAACACTGGGGCTTTGCGCTTCTCTAGCCACCAAACGTCACGGTCATTCTCTTTCCGTCTCGTAGACACGAGCTGAAAAATTGCAAACATCGAGCAATTGCTCAGAGATGAAAAGTGCCAGCACTGAAAGCTGTTGCTAGCCAGCAGCCTTCCTTGGAAGCGCTTTTGTAGGCCTAAGAACACTGGGGCTCTGGGCTTCTCTAGCCACCTAATCTTCTGCTCATCCTCTCGCGCACTCTAAAGAGAGCTCAGGTGAGAAATTGCAAACGTCGAGCAATTGCTCAGAGATGAAAAGTGCCAGCACTGAAAGCTGTTGCTAGCCAGCACCCTTCCTTGGAAGCGCTTTCACAGGCGCAGCAACACTGGGGCTTTGCGCTTCTCTAGCCACCAAACATCACGGTCATTCTCTTTCCGTCTCGTAGACACGAGCTGAGAAATTGCAAATGTCCAGCAATTGCTCAGAGATGAAAAGTGCCAGCACTGAAAGCTGTTGCTAGCCAGCACCCTTCCTTGGAAGCGCTTTCACAGGCGCAGCAACACTGGGGCTTTGCGCTTCTCTAGCCACCAAACGTCACGGTCATTCTCTTTCCGTCTCGTAGACACGAGCTGAGAAATTGCAAACGTCCACCAATTGCTCAGAGATGAAAAGTGCCAGCACTGAAAGCTGTTGCTAGCCAGCACCCTTCCTTGGAAGCGCTTTCACAGGCGCAGCAACACTGGGGCTTTGCGCTTCTCTAGCCACCAAACGTCACGGTCATTCTCTTTCCGTCTCGTAGACACGAGCTGAGAAATTGCAAACGTCGAGCAATTGCTCAGAGATGAAAAGTGCCAGCACTGAAAGCTGTTGCTAGCCAGCACCCTTCCTTGGAAGCGCTTTTGTAGGCCTAAGAACACTGGGGCTTTGCGCTTCTCTAGCCACCTAATCTTCTGCTCATTCTCTCGCGCACTCTAAAGAGAGCTCAGGTGAGAAATTACAAACGTCGAGCAATTGCTCAGAGATGAAAAGTGCCAGCACTGAAAGCTGTTGCTAGCCAGCAGCCTTCCTTGGAAGCGCTTTCACAGGCGCAGCAACACTGGGGCTTTGCGCTTCTCTAGCCACCAAACGTCATGGTCATTCTCCATCCGTCTCGTAGACACGAGCTGAGAGATTGCAAACGTCGAGCAATTGCTCAGAGATGAAAAGTGCCAGCACTGAAAGCTGTTGCTAGCCAGCACCCTTCCTTGGAAGCGCTTTTGTAGGCCTAAGAACACTGGGGCTCTGGGCTTCTCTAGCCACCTAATCTTGTGCTCATCCTCTCGCGCACTCTAAAGAGAGCTCAGGTGAGAAATTGCAAACGTCGAGCAATTGCTCAGAGATGAAAAGTGCCAGCACTGAAAGCTGTTGCTAGCCAGCACCCTTCCTTGGAAGCGCTTTCACAGGCGCAGCAACACTGGGGCTTTGCGCTTCTCTACCCACCAAATGTCACGGTCATTCTCTTTCCGTCTCGTAGACACGAGCTGAGAGATTGCAAACGTGGAGCAATTGCTCAGAGATGAAAAGTGCCAGCACTGAAAGCTGTTGCTAGCCAGCACCCTTCCTTGGAAGCGCTTTTGTAGGCCTAAGAACACTGGGGCTCTGGGCTTCTCTAGCCACCTAATCTTGTGCTCATCCTCTCGCGCACTCTAAAGAGAGCTCAGGTGAGAAATTGCAAACGTCGAGCAATTGCTCAGAGATGAAAAGTGCCAGCACTGAAAGCTGTTGCTAGCCAGCACCCTTCCTTGGAAGCGCTTTCACAGGCGCAGCAACACTGGGGCTTTGCGCTTCTCTACCCACCAAACGTCACGGTCCTTCTCTTTCCGTCTCGTAGACACGAGCTGAGAAATTGCAAACGTCGAGCAATTGCTCAGAGATGAAAAGTGCCAGCACTGAAAGCTGTTGCTAGCCAGCACCCTTCCTTGGAAGCGCTTTTGTAGGCCTAAGAACACTGGGGCTTTGCGCTTCTCTAGCCACCTAATCTTGTGCTCATCCTCTCGCGCACTCTAAAGAGAGCTCAGGTGAGAAATTGCAAACGTCCAGCAATTGCTCAGAGATGAAAAGTGCCAGCACTGAAAGCTGTTGCTAGCCAGCAGCCTTCCTTGGAAGCGCTTTCACAGGCGCAGTAACACTGGGGCTTTGCGCTTCTCTAGCCACCAAACGTCACGGTCATTCTCTTTCCGTCTCGTAGACACGAGCTGAGAAATTGCAAACATCGAGCAATTGCTCAGAGATGAAAAGTGCCAGCACTGAAAGCTGTTGCTAGCCAGCACCCTTCCTTGGAAGCGCTTTCACAGGCGCAGCAACACTGGGCCTTTGCGCTTCTCTAGCCACCAAACGTCACGGTCATTCTCTTTCCGTCTCATAGACACGAGCTGAGAAATTGCAAACATCGAGCAATTGCTCCGAGATGAAAAGTGCCAGCACTGAAAGCTGTTGCTAGCCAGCACCCTTCCTTGGAAGCGCTTTTATAGGCCTAAGAACACTGGGGCTTTGCGATTCTCTAGCCACCTAATGTTGTGCTCATCCTCTCGCGCACTCTAAAGAGAGCTCAGGTGAGAAATTGCAAACGTCGAGCAATTGCTCAGAGATGAAAAGTGCCAGCACTGAAAGCTGTTGCTAGCCAGCACCCTTCCTTGGAAGCGCTTTCACAGGCGCAGCAACACTGGGGCTTTGCGCTTCTCTAGCCACCAAACGTCACGGTCCTTCTCTTTCCGTCTCGTAGACACGAGCTGAAAAATTGCAAACGTCGAGCAATTGCTCAGAGATGAAAAGTGCCAGCACTGAAAGCTGTTGCTAGCCAGCACCCTTCCTTGGAAGCGCTTTTGTAGGCCTAAGAACACTGGGGCTCTGGGCTTCTCTAGCCACCTAATCTTCTGCTCATCCTCTCGCGCACTCTAAAGAGAGCTCAGGTGAGAAATTGCAAACGTCGAGCAATTGCTCAGAGATGAAAAGTGCCAGCACTGAAAGCTCTTGCTAGCCAGCACCCTTCCTTGGAAGCGCTTTTGTAGGCCTAAGAACAGTGGGGCTCTGGGCTTCTCTAGCCACCTAATCTTCTGCTCATTCTCTCGCGCACTCTAAAGGGTGCTCAGGTGAGAAATTACAAACGTCGAGCAATTGCTCAGAGATGAAAAGTGCCAGCACTGAAAGCTGTTGCTAGCCAGCACCCTTCCTTGGAAGCGCTTTCACAGGCGCAGCAACACTGGGGCTTTGCGCTTCTCTACCCACCAAACGTCACGGTCATTCTCTTTCCGTCTCGTAGACACGAGCTGAGAAATTGCAAACGTCCACCAATTGCTCAGAGATGAAAAGTGCCAGCACTGAAAGCTGTTGCTAGCCAGCAGCCTTCCTTGGAAGCGCTTTCACAGGCGCAGCAACACTGGGGCTTTGCGCTTCTCTACCCACCAAACGTCACGGTCATTCTCTTTCCGTCTCGTAGACACGAGCTGAAAAATTGCAAACGTCGAGCAATTGCTCAGAGATGAAAAGTGCCAGCACTGAAAGCTGTTGCTAGCCAGCACCCTTCCTTGGAAGCGCTTTTGTAGGCCTAAGAACACTGGGGCTCTGGGCTTCTCTAGCCACCTAATCTTCTGCTCATCCTCTCGCGCACTCTAAAGAGAGCTCAGGTGAGAAATTGCAAACGTCGAGCAATTGCTCAGAGATGAAAAGTGCCAGCACTGAAAGCTGTTGCTAGCCAGCACCCTTCTTTGGAAGCGCTTTCACAGGCGCAGTAACACTGGGGCTTTGCGCTTCTCTAGCCACCAAACGTCACGGTCATTCTCTTTCCGTCTCCTAGACACGAGCTGAGAAATTGCAAATGTCGAGCAATTGCTCAGAGATGAAAAGTGCCAGCACTGAAAGCTGTTGCTAGCCAGCACCCTTCTTTGGAAGCGCTTTCACAGGCGCAGCAACACTGGGGCTTTGCGCTTCTCTACCCACCAAACGTCACGGTCATTCTCTTTCCGTCTCGTAGACACGAGCTGAGAAATTGCAAACGTCCACCAATTGCTCAGAGATGAAAAGTGCCAGCACTGAAAGCTGTTGCTAGCCAGCACCCTTCCTTGGAAGCGCTTTCACAGGCGCAGCAACACTGGGGCTTTGCGCTTCTCTAGCCACCAAACGTCACGGTCATTCTCTTTCCGTCTCGTAGACACGAGTTGAGAAATTGCAAACGTCGAGCAATTGCTCAGAGATGAAAAGTGCCAGCACTGAAAGCTGTTGCTAGCCAGCAGCCTTCCTTGGAAGCGCTTTTGTAGGCCTAAGAACAGTGGGGCTCTGGGCTTCTCTAGCCACCTCATCTTCTGCTCATCCTCTCGCGCACTCTAAAGAGAGCTCAGGTGAGAAATTGCAAACGTCGAGCAATTGCTCAGAGATGAAAAGTGCCAGCACTGAAAGCTGTTGCTAGCCAGCACCCTTCCTTGGAAGCGCTTTCACAGGCGCAGCAACACTGGGGCTTTGCGCTTCTCTAGCCACCAAACGTCACAGTCATTCTCTTTCCGTCTCGTAGACACGAGCTGAGAAATTGCAAACGTCGAGCAATTGCTCAGAGATGAAAAGTGCCAGCACTGAAAGCTGTTGCTACCCAGCACCCTTCCTTGGAAGCGCTTTTGTAGGCCTAAGAACACTGGGGCTTTGCGCTTCTCTAGCCACCTAATCTTCTGCTCATTCTCTCGCGCACTCTAAAGAGAGCTCAGGTGAGAAATTACAAACGTCGAGCAATTGCTCAGAGATGAAAAGTGCCAGCACTGAAAGCTGTTGCTAGCCAGCACCCTTCCTTGGAAGCGCTTTCACAGGCGCAGCAACACTGGGGCTTTGCGCTTCTCTAGCCACCAAACGTCATGGTCATTCTCTTTCCGTCTCGTAGACACGAGCTGAGAGATTGCAAACGTCGAGCAATTGCTCAGAGATGAAAAGTGCCAGCACTGAAAGCTGTTGCTAGCCAGCACCCTTCCTTGGAAGCGCTTTTGTAGGCCTAAGAACACTGGGGCTCTGGGCTTCTCTAGCCACCTAATCTTCTGCTCATCCTCTCGCGCACTCTAAAGAGAGCTCAGGTGAGAAATTGCAAACGTCGAGCAATTGCTCAGAGATGAAAAGTGCCAGCACTGAAAGCTGTTGCTAGCCAGCACCCTTCCTTGGAAGCGCTTTCACAGGCACAGCAACACTGGGGCTTTGCGCTTCTCTAGCCACCAAAAGTCACTGTCATTCTCTTTCCGTCTCGTAGACACGAGCTGAGAAATTGCAAACGTCCAGCAATTGCTCAGAGATGAAAAGTGCCAGCACTGAAAGCTGTTGCTAGCCAGCCCCCTTCCTTGGAAGCGCTTTTGTAGGCCTAAGAACACTGGGGCTCTGGGCTTCTCTAGCCACCTAATCTTGTGCTCATCCTCTCGCGCACTCTAAAGAGAGCTCAGGTGAGAAATTGCAAACGTCGAGCAATTGCTCAGAGATGAAAAGTGCCAGCACTGAAAGCTGTTGCTAGCCAGCACCCTTCCTTGGAAGCGCTTTCACAGGCGCAGCAACACTGGGGCTTTGCGCTTCTCTAGCCACCAAACGTCACGGTCATTCTCTTTCCGTCTCGTAGACACGAGCTGAGAAATTGCAAACGTCGAGCAATTGCTCAGAGATGAAAAGTGCCAGCACTGAAAGCTGTTGCTAGCCAGCACCCTTCCTTGGAAGCGCTTTCACAGGCGCAGCAACACTGGGGCTTTGCGCTTCTCTAGCCACCAAACGTCACGGTCCTTCTCTTTCCGTCTCGTAGACACGAATTGAGAAATTGCAAATGTCGAGCAATTGCTCAGAGATGAAAAGTGCCAGCACTGAAAGCTGTTGCTAGCCAGCACCCTTCCTTGGAAGCGCTTTTGTAGGCCTAAGAACACTGGGGCTTTGCGCTTCTCTAGCCACCTAATCTTCTGCTCATCCTCTCGCGCACTCTAAAGAGAGCTCAGGTGAGAAATTGCAAACGTCGAGCAATTGCTCAGAGATGAAAAGTGCCAGCACTGAAAGCTGTTGCTAGCCAGCACCCTTCCTTGGAAGCGCTTTCACAGGCGCAGCAACACTGGGGCTTTGCGCTTCTCTAGCCACCAAACGTCACGGTCATTCTCTTTCCGTCTCGTAGACACGAGTTGAGAAATTGCAAACGTCCAGCAATTGCTCAGAGATGAAAAGTGCCAGCACTGAAAGCTGTTGCTAGCCAGCACCCTTCCTTGGAAGCGCTTTCACAGGCGCAGCAACACTGGGGCTTTGCGCTTCTCTAGCCACCAAACGTCACGGTCATTCTCTTTCCGTCTCGTAGACACGAGCTGAGAGATTGCAAACGTCGAGCAATTGCTCAGAGATGAAAAGTGCCAGCACTGAAAGCTGTTGCTAGCCAGCACCCTTCCTTGGAAGCGCTTTTGTAGGCCTAAGAACACTGGGGCTCTGGGCTTCTCTAGCCACCTAATCTTCTGCTCATCCTCTCGCGCACTCTAAAGAGAGCTCAGGTGAGAAATTGCAAACGTCGAGCAATTGCTCAGAGATGAAAAGTGCCAGCACTGAAAGCTGTTGCTAGCCAGCACCCTTCCTTGGAAGCGCTTTCACAGGCACAGCAACACTGGGGCTTTGCGCTTCTCTAGCCACCAAAAGTCACTGTCATTCTCTTTCCGTCTCGTAGACACGAGCTGAGAAATTGCAAACGTCCAGCAATTGCTCAGAGATGAAAAGTGCCAGCACTGAAAGCTGTTGCTAGCCAGCCCCCTTCCTTGGAAGCGCTTTTGTAGGCCTAAGAACACTGGGGCTCTGGGCTTCTCTAGCCACCTAATCTTGTGCTCATCCTCTCGCGCACTCTAAAGAGAGCTCAGGTGAGAAATTGCAAACGTCGAGCAATTGCTCAGAGATGAAAAGTGCCAGCACTGAAAGCTGTTGCTAGCCAGCACCCTTCCTTGGAAGCGCTTTCACAGGCGCAGCAACACTGGGGCTTTGCGCTTCTCTAGCCACCAAACGTCACGGTCATTCTCTTTCCGTCTCGTAGACACGAGCTGAGAAATTGCAAACGTCGAGCAATTGCTCAGAGATGAAAAGTGCCAGCACTGAAAGCTGTTGCTAGCCAGCACCCTTCCTTGGAAGCGCTTTCACAGGCGCAGCAACACTGGGGCTTTGCGCTTCTCTAGCCACCAAACGTCACGGTCCTTCTCTTTCCGTCTCGTAGACACGAATTGAGAAATTGCAAATGTCGAGCAATTGCTCAGAGATGAAAAGTGCCAGCACTGAAAGCTGTTGCTAGCCAGCACCCTTCCTTGGAAGCGCTTTTGTAGGCCTAAGAACACTGGGGCTTTGCGCTTCTCTAGCCACCTAATCTTCTGCTCATCCTCTCGCGCACTCTAAAGAGAGCTCAGGTGAGAAATTGCAAACGTCGAGCAATTGCTCAGAGATGAAAAGTGCCAGCACTGAAAGCTGTTGCTAGCCAGCCCCCTTCCTTGGAAGCGCTTTCACAGGCGCAGCAACACTGGGGCTTTGCGCTTCTCTAGCCACCAAACGTCACGGTCATTCTCTTTCCGTCTCGTAGACACGAGTTGAGAAATTGCAAACGTCCAGCAATTGCTCAGAGATGAAAAGTGCCAGCACTGAAAGCTGTTGCTAGCCAGCACCCTTCCTTGGAAGCGCTTTCACAGGCGCAGCAACACTGGGGCTTTGCGCTTCTCTAGCCACCAAACGTCACGGTCATTCTCTTTCCGTCTCGTAGACACGAGCTGAGAGATTGCAAACGTCGAGCAATTGCTCAGAGATGAAAAGTGCCAGCACTGAAAGCTGTTGCTAGCCAGCACCCTTCCTTGGAAGCGCTTTTGTAGGCCTAAGAACAGTGGGGCTCTGGGCTTCTCTAGCCACCTAATCTTCTGCTCATCCTCTCGCGCACTCTAAAGAGAGCTCAGGTGAGAAATTGCAAACGTCGAGCAATTGCTCAGAGATGAAAAGTGCCAGCACTGAAAGCTGTTGCTAGCCAGCAGCCTTCCTTGGAAGCGCTTTCACAGGCGCAGCAACACTGGGGCTTTGCGCTTCTCTAGCCACCAAACGTCATGGTCATTCTCCATCCGTCTCGTAGACACGAGCTGAGAGATTGCAAACGTCGAGCAATTGCTCAGAGATGAAAAGTGCCAGCACTGAAAGCTGTTGCTAGCCAGCACCCTTCCTTGGAAGCGCTTTTGTAGGCCTAAGAACACTGGGGCTCTGGGCTTCTCTAGCCACCTAATCTTGTGCTCATCCTCTCGCGCACTCTAAAGAGAGCTCAGGTGAGAAATTGCAAACGTCGAGCAATTGCTCAGAGATGAAAAGTGCCAGCACTGAAAGCTGTTGCTAGCCAGCACCCTTCCTTGGAAGCGCTTTCACAGGCGCAGCAACACTGGGGCTTTGCGCTTCTCTAGCCACCAAACGTCACGGTCCTTCTCTTTCCGTCTCGTAGACACGAGCTGAAAAATTGCAAACGTCGAGCAATTGCTCAGAGATGAAAAGTGCCAGCACTGAAAGCTGTTGCTAGCCAGCACCCTTCCTTGGAAGCGCTTTTGTAGGCCTAAGAAGACTGGGGCTCTGGGCTTCTCTAGCCACCTAATCTTCTGCTCATCCTCTCGCGCACTCTAAAGAGAGCTCAGGTGAGAAATTGCAAACGTCGAGCAATTGCTCAGAGATGAAAAGTGCCAGCACTGAAAGCTCTTGCTAGCCAGCACCCTTCCTTGGAAGCGCTTTTGTAGGCCTAAGAACAGTGGGGCTCTGGGCTTCTCTAGCCACCTAATCTTCTGCTCATTCTCTCGCGCACTCTAAAGGGTGCTCAGGTGAGAAATTACAAACGTCGAGCAATTGCTCAGAGATGAAAAGTGCCAGCACTGAAAGCTGTTGCTAGCCAGCACCCTTCCTTGGAAGCGCTTTCACAGGCGCAGCAACACTGGGGCTTTGCGCTTCTCTACCCACCAAACGTCACGGTCATTCTCTTTCCGTCTCGTAGACACGAGCTGAGAAATTGCAAACGTCCACCAATTGCTCAGAGATGAAAAGTGCCAGCACTGAAAGCTGTTGCTAGCCAGCAGCCTTCCTTGGAAGCGCTTTCACAGGCGCAGCAACACTGGGGCTTTGCGCTTCTCTAGCCACCAAACGTCACGGTCATTCTCTTTCCGTCTCGTAGACACGAGCTGAAAAATTGCAAACGTCGAGCAATTGCTCAGAGATGAAAAGTGCCAGCACTGAAAGCTGTTGCTAGCCAGCACCCTTCCTTGGAAGCGCTTTTGTAGGCCTAAGAACACTGGGGCTCTGGGCTTCTCTAGCCACCTAATCTTCTGCTCATCCTCTCGCGCACTCTAAAGAGAGCTCAGGTGAGAAATTGCAAACGTCGAGCAATTGCTCAGAGATGAAAAGTGCCAGCACTGAAAGCTGTTGCTAGCCAGCACCCTTCTTTGGAAGCGCTTTCACAGGCGCAGTAACACTGGGGCTTTGCGCTTCTCTAGCCACCAAACGTCACGGTCATTCTCTTTCCGTCTCCTAGACACGAGCTGAGAAATTGCAAATGTCGAGCAATTGCTCAGAGATGAAAAGTGCCAGCACTGAAAGCTGTTGCTAGCCAGCACCCTTCTTTGGAAGCGCTTTCACAGGCGCAGCAACACTGGGGCTTTGCGCTTCTCTACCCACCAAACGTCACGGTCATTCTCTTTCCGTCTCGTAGACACGAGCTGAGAAATTGCAAACGTCCACCAATTGCTCAGAGATGAAAAGTGCCAGCACTGAAAGCTGTTGCTAGCCAGCACCCTTCCTTGGAAGCGCTTTCACAGGCGCAGCAACACTGGGGCTTTGCGCTTCTCTAGCCACCAAACGTCACGGTCCTTCTCTTTCCGTCTCGTAGACACGAGTTGAGAAATTGCAAATGTCGAGCAATTGCTCAGAGATGAAAAGTGCCAGCACTGAAAGCTGTTGCTAGCCAGCACCCTTCCTTGGAAGCGCTTTTGTAGGCCTAAGAACACTGGGGCTTTGCGCTTCTCTAGCCACCTAATCTTCTGCTCATCCTCTCGCGCACTCTAAAGAGAGCTCAGGTGAGAAATTGCAAACGTCGAGCAATTGCTCAGAGATGAAAAGTGCCAGCACTGAAAGCTGTTGCTAGCCAGCACCCTTCCTTGGAAGCGCTTTCACAGGCGCAGCAACACTGGGGCTTTGCGCTTCTCTAGCCACCAAACGTCACGGTCATTCTCTTTCCGTCTCGTAGACACGAGTTGAGAAATTGCAAACGTCCAGCAATTGCTCAGAGATGAAAAGTGCCAGCACTGAAAGCTGTTGCTAGCCAGCACCCTTCCTTGGAAGCGCTTTCACAGGCGCAGCAACACTGGGGCTTTGCGCTTCTCTAGCCACCAAACGTCACGGTCATTCTCTTTCCGTCTCGTAGACACGAGCTGAGAGATTGCAAACGTCGAGCAATTGCTCAGAGATGAAAAGTGCCAGCACTGAAAGCTGTTGCTAGCCAGCAGCCTTCCTTGGAAGCGCTTTTGTAGGCCTAAGAACAGTGGGGCTCTGGGCTTCTCTAGCCACCTAATCTTCTGCTCATCCTCTCGCGCACTCTAAAGAGAGCTCAGGTGAGAAATTGCAAACGTCGAGCAATTGCTCAGAGATGAAAAGTGCCAGCACTGAAAGCTGTTGCTAGCCAGCACCCTTCCTTGGAAGCGCTTTCACAGGCGCAGTAACACTGGGGCTTTGCGCTTCTCTAGCCACCAAACGTCATGGTCATTCTCTTTCCGTCTCGTAGACACGAGCTGAGAAATTGCAAACGTCGAGCAATTGCTCAGAGATGAAAAGTGCCAGCACTGAAAGCTGTTGCTAGCCAGCAGCCTTCCTTGGAAGCGCTTTTGTAGGCCTAAGAACAGTGGGGCTCTGGGCTTCTCTAGCCACCTAATCTTGTGCTCATCCTCTCGCGCACTCTAAAGAGAGCTCAGGTGAGAAATTGCAAACGTCGAGCAATTGCTCAGAGATGAAAAGTGCCAGCACTGAAAGCTGTTGCTAGCCAGCACCCTTCCTTGGAAGCGCTTTCACAGGCGCAGCAACACTGGGGCTTTGCGCTTCTCTAGCCACCAAACGTCACGGTCATTCTCTTTCCGTCTCGTAGACACGAGCTGAGAGATTGCAAACATCGAGCAATTGCTCAGAGATGAAAAGTGCCAGCACTGAAAGCTGTTGCTAGCCAGCACCCTTCCTTGGAAGCGCTTTTGTAGGCCTAAGAACAGTGGGGCTCTGGGCTTCTCTAGCCACCTAATCTTCTGCTCATCCTCTCGCGCACTCTAAAGAGAGCTCAGGTGAGAAATTGCAAACGTCGAGCAATTGCTCAGAGATGAAAAGTGCCAGCACTGAAAGCTGTTGCTAGCCAGCACCCTTCCTTGGAAGCGCTTTCACAGGCGCAGCAACACTGGGGCTTTGCGCTTCTCTAGCCACCAAACGTCACGGTCATTCTCTTTCCGTCTCGTAGACACGAGCTGAGAAATTGCAAATGTCCAGCAATTGCTCAGAGATGAAAAGTGCCAGCACTGAAAGCTGTTGCTAGCCAGCAGCCTTCCTTGGAAGCGCTTTTGTAGGCCTAAGAACACTGGGGCTCTGGGCTTCTCTAGCCACCTAATCTTGTGCTCATCCTCTCGCGCACTCAAAGAAGAGCTCAGGTGAGAAATTGCAAACGTCCAGCAATTGCTCAGAGATGAAAAGTGCCAGCACTGAAAGCTGTTGCTAGCCAGCACCCTTCCTTGGAAGCGCTTTCACAGGCGCAGCAACACTGGGGCTTTGCACTTCTCTACCCACCAAACGTCACGGTCCTTCTCTTTCCGTCTCGTAGACACGAGTTGAGAAATTGCAAACGTCGAGCAATTGCTCAGAGATGAAAAGTGCCAGCACTGAAAGCTGTTGCTAGCCAGCCCCCTTCCTTGGAAGCGCTTTTGTAGGCCTAAGAACACTGGGGCTCTGGGCTTCTCTAGCCACCTAATCTTGTGCTCATCCTCTCGCGCACTCTAAAGAGAGCTCAGGTGAGAAATTACAAACGTCGAGCAATTGCTCAGAGATGAAAAGTGCCAGCACTGAAAGCTGTTGCTAGCCAGCACCCTTCCTTGGAAGCGCTTTCACAGGCGCAGCAACACTGGGGCTTTGCGCTTCTCTAGCCACCAAACGTCATGGTCATTCTCCATCCGTCTCGTAGACACGAGCTGAGAGATTGCAAACGTCGAGCAATTGCTCAGAGATGAAAAGTGCCAGCACTGAAAGCTGTTGCTAGCCAGCACCCTTCCTTGGAAGCGCTTTTGTAGGCCTAAGAACACTGGGGCTCTGGGCTTCTCTAGCCACCTAATCTTGTGCTCATCCTCTCGCGCACTCTAAAGAGAGCTCAGGTGAGAAATTGCAAACGTCGAGCAATTGCTCAGAGATGAAAAGTGCCAGCACTGAAAGCTGTTGCTAGCCAGCAGCCTTCCTTGGAAGCGCTTTCACAGGCGCAGCAACACTGGGGCTTTGCGCTTCTCTAGCCACCAAACGTCACTGTCATTCTCTTTCCGTCTCGTAGACACGAGCTGAGAAATTGCAAACGTCGAGCAATTGCTCAGAGATGAAAAGTGCCAGCACTGAAAGCTGTTGCTAGCCAGCACCCTTCCTTGGAAGCGCTTTTGTAGGCCTAAGAACACTGGGGCTCTGGGCTTCTCTAGCCACCTAATCTTGTGCTCATCCTCTCGCGCACTCTAAAGAGAGCTCAGGTGAGAAATTGCAAACGTCGAGCAATTGCTCAGAGATGAAAAGTGCCAGCACTGAAAGCTGTTGCTAGCCAGCACCCTTCCTTGGAAGCGCTTTCACAGGCGCAGCAACACTGGGGCTTTGCGCTTCTCTAGCCACCAAACGTCACGGTCATTCTCTTTCCGTCTCGTAGACACGAGCTGAGAGATTGCAAACATCGAGCAATTGCTCAGAGATGAAAAGTGCCAGCACTGAAAGCTGTTGCTAGCCAGCACCCTTCCTTGGAAGCGCTTTCACAGGTGCAGCAACACTGGGGCTTTGCGCTTCTCTAGCCACCAAACGTCACTGTCATTCTCTTTCCGTCTCGTAGACACGAGCTGAGAAATTGCAAAGGTCGAGCAATTGCTCAGAGATGAAAAGTGCCAGCACTGAAAGCTGTTGCTAGCCAGCAGCCTTCCTTGGAAGCGCTTTTGTAGGCCTAAGAACAGTGGGGCTCTGGGCTTCTCTAGCCACCTAATCTTCTGCTCATCCTCTCGCGCACTCAAAGAAGAGCTCAGGTGAGAAATTGCAAACGTCCAGCAATTGCTCAGAGATGAAAAGTGCCAGCACTGAAAGCTGTTGCTAGCCAGCACCCTTCCTTGGAAGCGCTTTCACAGGCGCAGCAACACTGGGGCTTTGCGCTTCTCTAGCCACCAAACGTCACGGTCCTTCTCTTTCCGTCTCGTAGACACGAGTTGAGAAATTGCAAACGTCGAGCAATTGCTCAGAGATGAAAAGTGCCAGCACTGAAAGCTGTTGCTAGCCAGCACCCTTCCTTGGAAGCGCTTTCACAGGCGCAGCAACACTGGGGCTTTGCGCTTCTCTAGCCACCAAACGTCACGGTCCTTCTCTTTCCGTCTCGTAGACACGAGTTGAGAAATTGCAAATGTCGAGCAATTGCTCAGAGATGAAAAGTGCCAGCACTGAAAGCTGTTGCTAGCCAGCACCCTTCCTTGGAAGCGCTTTTGTAGGCCTAAGAACACTGGGGCTTTGCGCTTCTCTAGCCACCTAATCTTCTGCTCATCCTCTCTCGCGCACTCTAAAGAGAGCTCAGGTGAGAAATTGCAAAGGTCGAGCAATTGCTCAGAGATGAAAAGTGCCAGCACTGAAAGCTGTTGCTAGCCAGCAGCCTTCCTTGGAAGCGCTTTCACAGGCGCAGCAACACTGGGGCTTTGCGCTTCTCTACCCACCAAACGTCACGGTCCTTCTCTTTCCGTCTCGTAGACACGAGTTGAGAAATTGCAAACGTCCAGCAATTGCTCAGAGATGAAAAGTGCCAGCACTGAAAGCTCTTGCTACCCAGCACCCTTCCTTGGAAGCGCTTTCACAGGCGCAGCAACACTGGGGCTTTGCACTTCTCTAGCCACCTAATCTTCTGCTCATTCTCTCGCGCACTCTAAAGAGAGCTCAGGTGAGAAATTACAAACGTCGAGCAATTGCTCAGAGATGAAAAGTGCCAGCACTGAAAGCTGTTGCTAGCCAGCCCCCTTCCTTGGAAGCGCTTTCACAGGCGCAGCAACACTGGGGCTTTGCGCTTCTCTAGCCACCAAACGTCATGGTCATTCTCCATCCGTCTCGTAGACACGAGCTGAGAGATTGCAAACGTCGAGCAATTGCTCAGAGATGAAAAGTGCCAGCACTGAAAGCTGTTGCTAGCCAGCAGCCTTCCTTGGAAGCGCTTTTGTAGGCCTAAGAACACTGGGGCTCTGGGCTTCTCCAGCCACCTAATCTTGTGCTCATCCTCTCGCGCACTCTAAAGAGAGCTCAGGTGAGAAATTGCAAACGTCGAGCAATTGCTCAGAGATGAAAAGTGCCAGCACTGAAAGCTGTTGCTAGCCAGCACCCTTCCTTGGAAGCGCTTTCACAGGCGCAGTAACACTGGGGCTTTGCGCTTCTCTACCCACCAAACGTCACTGTCATTCTCTTTCCGTCTCGTAGACACGAGCTGAGAAATTGCAAACGTCGAGCAATTGCTCAGAGATGAAAAGTGCCAGCACTGAAAGCTGTTGCTAGCCAGCACCCTTCCTTGGAAGCGCTTTTGTAGGCCTAAGAACACTGGGGCTCTGGGCTTCTCTAGCCACCTAATCTTCTGCTCATCCTCTCGCGCACTCTAAAGAGAGCTCAGGTGAGAAATTACAAACGTCGAGCAATTGCTCAGAGATGAAAAGTGCCAGCACTGAAAGCTGTTGCTAGCCAGCACCCTTCCTTGGAAGCGCTTTCACAGGCGCAGCAACACTGGGGCTTTGCGCTTCTCTAGCCACCAAACGTCACGGTCATTCTCTTTCCGTCTCGTAGACACGAGCTGAGAGATTGCAAACATCGAGCAATTGCTCAGAGATGAAAAGTGCCAGCACTGAAAGCTGTTGCTAGCCAGCAGCCTTCCTTGGAAGCGCTTTTGTAGGCCTAAGAACAGTGGGGCTCTGGGCTTCTCTAGCCACCTAATCTTGTGCTCATCCTCTCGCGCACTCAAAGAAGAGCTCAGGTGAGAAATTGCAAACGTCCAGCAATTGCTCAGAGATGAAAAGTGCCAGCACTGAAAGCTGTTGCTAGCCAGCACCCTTCCTTGGAAGCGCTTTCACAGGCGCAGCAACACTGGGGCTTTGCGCTTCTCTAGCCACCAAACGTCACGGTCCTTCTCTTTCCGTCTCGTAGACACGAGTTGAGAAATTGCAAACGTCGAGCAATTGCTCAGAGATGAAAAGTGCCAGCACTGAAAGCTGTTGCTAGCCAGCAGCCTTCCTTGGAAGCGCTTTTGTAGGCCTAAGAACAGTGGGGCTCTGGGCTTCTCTAGCCACCTAATCTTGTGCTCATCCTCTCGCGCACTCTAAAGAGAGCTCAGGTGAGAAATTGCAAATGTCCAGCAATTGCTCAGAGATGAAAAGTGCCAGCACTGAAAGCTGTTGCTAGCCAGCACCCTTCCTTGGAAGCGCTTTCACAGGCGCAGCAACACTGGGGCTTTGCGCTTCTCTAGCCACCAAACGTCACGGTCCTTCTCTTTCCGTCTCGTAGACACGAGTTGAGAAATTGCAAACGTCCAGCAATTGCTCAGAGATGAAAAGTGCCAGCACTGAAAGCTGTTGCTAGCCAGCACCCTTCCTTGGAAGCGCTTTTGTAGGCCTAAGAACACTGGGGCTTTGCGCTTCTCTAGCCACCTAATCTTCTGCTCATCCTCTCGCGCACTCTAAAGAGAGCTCAGGTGAGAAATTACAAACGTCGAGCAATTGCTCAGAGATGAAAAGTGCCAGCACTGAAAGCTGTTGCTAGCCAGCACCCTTCCTTGGAAGCGCTTTCACAGGCGCAGCAACACTGGGGCTTTGCGCTTCTCTAGCCACCAAACGTCACGGTCATTCTCCATCCGTCTCGTAGACACGAGCTGAGAGATTGCAAACGTCGAGCAATTGCTCAGAGATGAAAAGTGCCAGCACTGAAAGCTGTTGCTAGCCAGCACCCTTCCTTGGAAGCGCTTTTGTAGGCCTAAGAACAGTGGGGCTCTGGGCTTCTCTAGCCACCTAATCTTCTGCTCATCCTCTCGCGCACTCTAAAGAGAGCTCAGGTGAGAAATTGCAAACGTCCAGCAATTGCTCAGAGATGAAAAGTGCCAGCACTGAAAGCTGTTGCTAGCCAGCACCCTTCCTTGGAAGCGCTTTCACAGGCGCAGCAACACTGGGGCTTTGCGCTTCTCTAGCCACCAAACGTCACTGTCATTCTCTTTCCGTCTCGTAGACACGAGCTGAGAAATTGCAAACGTCGAGCAATTGCTCAGAGATGAAAAGTGCCAGCACTGAAAGCTGTTGCTAGCCAGCAGCCTTCCTTGGAAGCGCTTTTGTAGGCCTAAGAACAGTGGGGCTCTGGGCTTCTCTAGCCACCTAATCTTGTGCTCATTCTCTCGCGCACTCAAAGAAGAGCTCAGGTGAGAAATTGCAAACGTCCAGCAATTGCTCAGAGATGAAAAGTGCCAGCACTGAAAGCTGTTGCTAGCCAGCACCCTTCCTTGGAAGCGCTTTCACAGGCGCAGCAACACTGGGGCTTTGCGCTTCTCTAGCCACCAAACGTCACGGTCATTCTCTTTCCGTCTCCTAGACACGAGTTGAGAAATTGCAAACGTCGAGCAATTGCTCAGAGATGAAAAGTGCCAGCACTGAAAGCTGTTGCTAGCCAGCACCCTTCCTTGGAAGCGCTTTTGTAGGCCTAAGAACACTGGGGCTTTGCGCTTCTCTAGCCACCTAATCTTCTGATCATCCTCTCTCGCGCACTCTAAAGAGAGCTCAGGTGAGAAATTACAAACGTCCAGCAATTGCTCAGAGATGAAAAGTGCCAGCACTGAAAGCTGTTGCTAGCCAGCAGCCTTCCTTGGAAGCGCTTTCACAGGCGCAGCAACACTGGGGCTTTGCGCTTCTCTAGCCACCAAACGTCACGGTCATTCTCTTTCCGTCTCGTAGACACGAGTTGAGAAATTGCAAACGTCCAGCAATTGCTCAGAGATGAAAAGTGCCAGCACTGAAAGCTCTTGCTACCCAGCACCCTTCCTTGGAAGCGCTTTCACAGGCGCAGCAACACTGGGGCTTTGCGCTTCTCTAGCCACCTAATCTTGTGCTCATTCTCTTGCGCACTCTAAAGAGAGCTCAGGTGAGAAATTGCAAACGTCGAGCAATTGCTCAGAGATGAAAAGTGCCAGCACTGAAAGCTGTTGCTAGCCAGCACCCTTCCTTGGAAGCGCTTTCACAGGCGCAGCAACACTGGGGCTTTGCGCTTCTCTAGCCACCAAACGTCATGGTCATTCTCCATCCGTCTCGTAGACACGAGCTGAGAGATTGCAAACGTCGAGCAATTGCTCAGAGATGAAAAGTGCCAGCACTGAAAGCTGTTGCTAGCCAGCACCCTTCCTTGGAAGCGCTTTTGTAGGCCTAAGAACACTGGGGCTCTGGGCTTCTCTAGCCACCTAATCTTCTGCTCATCCTCTCGCGCACTCTAAAGAGAGCTCAGGTGAGAAATTGCAAACGTCGAGCAATTGCTCAGAGATGAAAAGTGCCAGCACTGAAAGCTGTTGCTAGCCAGCACCCTTCCTTGGAAGCGCTTTCACAGGCGCAGCAACACTGGGGCTTTGCGCTTCTCTAGCCACCAAACGTCACGGTCCTTCTCTTTCCGTCTCGTAGACACGAGCTGAGAAATTGCAAACGTCGAGCAATTGCTCAGAGATGAAAAGTGCCAGCACTGAAAGCTGTTGCTAGCCAGCACCCTTCCTTGGAAGCGCTTTTGTAGGCCTAAGAACAGTGGGGCTCTGGGCTTCTCTAGCCACCTAATCTTCTGCTCATCCTCTCGCGCACTCTAAAGAGAGCTCAGGTGAGAAATTGCAAACGTCGAGCAATTGCTCAGAGATGAAAAGTGCCAGCACTGAAAGCTGTTGCTAGCCAGCAGCCTTCTTTGGAAGCGCTTTCACAGGCGCAGCAACACTGGGGCTTTGCGCTTCTCTAGCCACCAAACGTCACGGTCATTCTCTTTCCGTCTCGTAGACACGAGCTGAGAAATTGCAAATGTCCAGCAATTGCTCAGAGATGAAAAGTGCCAGCACTGAAAGCTGTTGCTAGCCAGCACCCTTCCTTGGAAGCGCTTTTGTAGGCCTAAGAACACTGGGGCTCTGGGCTTCTCTAGCCACCTAATCTTGTGCTCATCCTCTCGCGCACTCAAAGAAGAGCTCAGGTGAGAAATTGCAAACGTCGAGCAATTGCTCAGAGATGAAAAGTGCCAGCACTGAAAGCTGTTGCTAGCCAGCAGCCTTCCTTGGAAGCGCTTTCACAGGCGCAGCAACACTGGGGCTTTGCGCTTCTCTAGCCACCAAACGTCACGGTCCTTCTCTTTCCGTCTCCTAGACACGAGTTGAGAAATTGCAAACGTCGAGCAATTGCTCAGAGATGAAAAGTGCCAGCACTGAAAGCTGTTGCTAGCCAGCACCCTTCCTTGGAAGCGCTTTTGTAGGCCTAAGAACACTGGGGCTTTGCGCTTCTCTAGCCACCTAATCTTCTGCTCATCCTCTCGCGCACTCTAAAGAGAGCTCAGGTGAGAAATTACAAACGTCCAGCAATTGCTCAGAGATGAAAAGTGCCAGCACTGAAAGCTGTTGCTAGCCAGCAGCCTTCCTTGGAAGCGCTTTCACAGGCGCAGCAACACTGGGGCTTTGCGCTTCTCTAGCCACCAAACGTCACGGTCATTCTCTTTCCGTCTCGTAGACACGAGTTGAGAAATTGCAAACGTCGAGCAATTGCTCAGAGATGAAAAGTGCCAGCACTGAAAGCTCTTGCTACCCAGCACCCTTCCTTGGAAGCGCTTTCACAGGCGCAGCAACACTGGGGCTTTGCGCTTCTCTAGCCACCTAATCTTGTGCTCATTCTCTTGCGCACTCTAAAGAGAGCTCAGGTGAGAAATTACAAACGTCGAGCAATTGCTCAGAGATGAAAAGTGCCAGCACTGAAAGCTGTTGCTAGCCAGCACCCTTCCTTGGAAGCGCTTTCACAGGCGCAGCAACACTGGGGCTTTGCGCTTCTCTAGCCACCAAACGTCATGGTCATTCTCCATCCGTCTCGTAGACACGAGCTGAGAGATTGCAAACGTCGAGCAATTGCTCAGAGATGAAAAGTGCCAGCACTGAAAGCTGTTGCTAGCCAGCACCCTTCCTTGGAAGCGCTTTTGTAGGCCTAAGAACAGTGGGGCTCTGGGCTTCTCTAGCCACCTCATCTTGTGCTCATCCTCTCGCGCACTCTAAAGAGAGCTCAGGTGAGAAATTGCAAACGTCGAGCAATTGCTCAGAGATGAAAAGTGCCAGCACTGAAAGCTGTTGCTAGCCAGCAGCCTTCCTTGGAAGCGCTTTCACAGGCGCAGCAACACTGGGGCTTTGCGCTTCTCTAGCCACCAAACGTCACGGTCATTCTCTTTCCGTCTCGTAGACACGAGTTGAGAAATTGCAAATGTCCAGCAATTGCTCAGAGATGAAAAGTGCCAGCACTGAAAGCTGTTGCTAGCCAGCACCCTTCCTTGGAAGCGCTTTTGTAGGCCTAAGAACACTGGGGCTCTGGGCTTCTCTAGCCACCTAATCTTGTGCTCATCCTCTCGCGCACTCAAAGAAGAGCTCAGGTGAGAAATTGCAAACGTCGAGCAATTGCTCAGAGATGAAAAGTGCCAGCACTGAAAGCTGTTGCTAGCCAGCAGCCTTCCTTGGAAGCGCTTTCACAGGCTCAGCAACACTGGGGCTTTGCGCTTCTCTACCCACCAAACGTCACGGTCATTCTCTTTCCGTCTCGTAGACACGAGCTGAGAAATTGCAAATGTCGAGCAATTGCTCAGAGATGAAAAGTGCCAGCACTGAAAGCTGTTGCTAGCCAGCACCCTTCCTTGGAAGCGCTTTTGTAGGCCTAAGAACACTGGGGCTTTGCGATTCTCTAGCCACCTAATCTTCTGCTCATCCTCTCTCGCGCACTCTAAAGGGTGCTCAGGTGAGAAATTACAAACGTCGAGCAATTGCTCAGAGATGAAAAGTGCCAGCACTGAAAGCTGTTGCTAGCCAGCACCCTTCCTTGGAAGCGCTTTCACAGGCGCAGCAACACTGGGGCTTTGCGCTTCTCTAGCCACCTAATCTTCTGCTCATTCTCTCGCGCACTCTAAAGGGTGCTCAGGTGAGAAATTGCAAACGTCGAGCAATTGCTCAGAGATGAAAAGTGCCAGCACTGAAAGCTGTTGCTAGCCAGCAGCCTTCCTTGGAAGCGCTTTCACAGGCGCAGCAACACTGGGGCTTTGCGCTTCTCTAGCCACCAAACGTCACGGTCATTCTCTTTCCGTCTCGTAGACACGAGCTGAAAAATTGCAAACATCGAGCAATTGCTCAGAGATGAAAAGTGCCAGCACTGAAAGCTGTTGCTAGCCAGCACCCTTCCTTGGAAGCGCTTTTGTAGGCCTAAGAAGACTGGGGCTCTGGGCTTCTCTAGCCACCTAATCTTCTGCTCATCCTCTCGCGCACTCTAAAGAGAGCTCAGGTGAGAAATTGCAAACGTCGAGCAATTGCTCAGAGATGAAAAGTGCCAGCACTGAAAGCTGTTGCTAGCCAGCACCCTTCCTTGGAAGCGCTTTCACAGGCGCAGCAACACTGGGGCTTTGCGCTTCTCTAGCCACCAAACGTCACGGTCATTCTCTTTCCGTCTCCTAGACACGAGCTGAAAAATTGCAAACATCGAGCAATTGCTCAGAGATGAAAAGTGCCAGCACTGAAAGCTGTTGCTAGCCAGCACCCTTCTTTGGAAGCGCTTTCACAGGCGCAGCAACACTGGGGCTTTGCGCTTCTCTAGCCACCAAACGTCACAGTCATTCTCTTTCCGTCTCGTAGACACGAGCTGAGAAATTGCAAACGTCGAGCAATTGCTCAGAGATGAAAAGTGCCAGCACTGAAAGCTGTTGCTAGCCAGCACCCTTCCTTGGAAGCGCTTTCACAGGCGCAGCAACACTGGGGCTTTGCGCTTCTCTAGCCACCAAACGTCACGGTCATTCTCTTTCCGTCTCATAGACACGAGTTGAGAAATTGCAAACGTCGAGCAATTGCTCAGAGATGAAAAGTGCCAGCACTGAAAGCTGTTGCTAGCCAGCACCCTTCCTTGGAAGCGCTTTCACAGGCGCAGCAACACTGGGGCTTTGCGCTTCTCTACCCACCAAACGTCACGGTCCTTCTCTTTCCGTCTCGTAGACACGAGTTGAGAAATTGCAAATGTCGAGCAATTGCTCAGAGATGAAAAGTGCCAGCACTGAAAGCTGTTGCTAGCCAGTACCCTTCCTTGGAAGCGCTTTTGTAGGCCTAAGAACACTGGGGCTTTGCGCTTCTCTAGCCACCTAATCTTCTGCTCATTCTCTCGCGCACTCTAAAGAGAGCTCAGGTGAGAAATTACAAACGTCGAGCAATTGCTCAGAGATGAAAAGTGCCAGCACTGAAAGCTGTTGCTAGCCAGCAGCCTTCCTTGGAAGCGCTTTCACAGGCGCAGCAACACTGGGGCTTTGCGCTTCTCTAGCCACCAAACGTCACGGTCCTTCTCTTTCCGTCTCCTAGACACGAGTTGAGAAATTGCAAACGTCGAGCAATTGCTCAGAGATGAAAAGTGCCAGCACTGAAAGCTGTTGCTAGCCAGCACCCTTCCTTGGAAGCGCTTTCACAGGCGCAGCAACACTGGGGCTTTGCGCTTCTCTAGCCACCAAACGTCACGGTCCTTCTCTTTCCGTCTCGTAGACACGAGTTGAGAAATTGCAAATGTCCAGCAATTGCTCAGAGATGAAAAGTGCCAGCACTGAAAGCTGTTGCTAGCCAGTACCCTTCCTTGGAAGCGCTTTTGTAGGCCTAAGAACACTGGGGCTTTGCGCTTCTCTAGCCACCTAATCTTCTGCTCATCCTCTCTCGCGCACTCTAAAGAGAGCTCAGGTGAGAAATTACAAACGTCCAGCAATTGCTCAGAGATGAAAAGTGCCAGCACTGAAAGCTGTTGCTAGCCAGCAGCCTTCCTTGGAAGCGCTTTCACAGGCGCAGCAACACTGGGGCTTTGCGCTTCTCTACCCACCAAACGTCACGGTCATTCTCTTTCCGTCTCGTAGACACGAGTTGAGAAATTGCAAACGTCCAGCAATTGCTCAGAGATGAAAAGTGCCAGCACTGAAAGCTCTTGCTACCCAGCACCCTTCCTTGGAAGCGCTTTCACAGGCGCAGCAACACTGGGGCTTTGCGCTTCTCTAGCCACCTAATCTTGTGCTCAGTCTCTCGCGCACTCTAAAGAGAGCTCAGGTGAGAAATTACAAACGTCGAGCAATTGCTCAGAGATGAAAAGTGCCAGCACTGAAAGCTGTTGCTAGCCAGCACCCTTCCTTGGAAGCGCTTTCACAGGCGCAGCAACACTGGGGCTTTGCGCTTCTCTAGCCACCAAACGTCATGGTCATTCTCCATCCGTCTCGTAGACACGAGCTGAGAGATTGCAAACGTCGAGCAATTGCTCAGAGATGAAAAGTGCCAGCACTGAAAGCTCTTGCTAGCCAGCACCCTTCCTTGGAAGCGCTTTTGTAGCCCTTAGAACAGTGGGGCTCTGGGCTTCTCTAGCCACCTAATCTTCTGCTCATCCTCTCGCGCACTCTAAAGAGAGCTCAGGTGAGAAATTGCAAACGTCGAGCAATTGCTCAGAGATGAAAAGTGCCAGCACTGAAAGCTGTTGCTAGCCAGCACCCTTCCTTGGAAGCGCTTTCACAGGCGCAGCAACACTGGGGCTTTGCGCTTCTCTAGCCACCAAACGTCACGGTCATTCTCTTTCCGTCTCGTAGACACGAGCTGAGAAATTGCAAACGTCGAGCAATTGCTCAGAGATGAAAAGTGCCAGCACTGAAAGCTGTTGCTAGCCAGCACCCTTCCTTGGAAGCGCTTTTGTAGGCCTAAGAACAGTGGGGCTCTGGGCTTCTCTAGCCACCTAATCTTGTGCTCATCCTCTCGCGCACTCTAAAGAGAGCTCAGGTGAGAAATTGCAAACGTCGAGCAATTGCTCAGAGATGAAAAGTGCCAGCACTGAAAGCTGTTGCTAGCCAGCACCCTTCCTTGGAAGCGCTTTCACAGGCGCAGCAACACTGGGGCTTTGCGCTTCTCTAGCCACCAAACGTAACGGTCATTCTCTTTCCGTCTCGTAGACACGAGTTGAGAAATTGCAAATGTCCAGCAATTGCTCAGAGATGAAAAGTGCCAGCACTGAAAGCTGTTGCTAGCCAGCACCCTTCCTTGGAAGCGCTTTTGTAGGCCTAAGAACACTGGGGCTCTGGGCTTCTCTAGCCACCTAATCTTGTGCTCATCCTCTCGCGCACTCAAAGAAGAGCTCAGGTGAGAAATTGCAAACGTCCAGCAATTGCTCAGAGATGAAAAGTGCCAGCACTGAAAGCTGTTGCTAGCCAGCAGCCTTCCTTGGAAGCGCTTTCACAGGCTCAGCAACACTGGGGCTTTGCGCTTCTCTACCCACCAAACGTCACGGTCATTCTCTTTCCGTCTCGTAGACACGAGCTGAGAAATTGCAAATGTCGAGCAATTGCTCAGAGATGAAAAGTGCCAGCACTGAAAGCTGTTGCTAGCCAGCACCCTTCCTTGGAAGCGCTTTTGTAGGCCTAAGAACACTGGGGCTTTGCGATTCTCTAGCCACCTCATCTTCTGCTCATCCTCTCTCGCGCACTCTAAAGGGTGCTCAGGTGAGAAATTACAAACGTCGAGCAATTGCTCAGAGATGAAAAGTGCCAGCACTGAAAGCTGTTGCTAGCCAGCACCCTTCCTTGGAAGCGCTTTTGTAGGCCTAAGAACACTGGGGCTTTGCGCTTCTCTAGCCACCTAATCTTCTGCTCATTCTCTCGCGCACTCTAAAGGGTGCTCAGGTGAGAAATTGCAAACGTCGAGCAATTGCTCAGAGATGAAAAGTGCCAGCACTGAAAGCTGTTGCTAGCCAGCAGCCTTCCTTGGAAGCGCTTTCACAGGCGCAGCAACACTGGGGCTTTGCGCTTCTCTACCCACCAAACGTCACGGTCATTCTCTTTCCGTCTCGTAGACACGAGCTGAGAAATTACAAACGTCGAGCAATTGCTCAGAGATGAAAAGTGCCAGCACTGAAAGCTCTTGCTAGCCAGCACCCTTCCTTGGAAGCGCTTTCACAGGCGCAGCAACACTGGGGCTTTGCGCTTCTCTACCCACCAAACGTCACGGTCATTCTCTTTCCGTCTCGTAGACACGAGCTGAAAAATTGCAAACATCGAGCAATTGCTCAGAGATGAAAAGTGCCAGCACTGAAAGCTGTTGCTAGCCAGCACCCTTCCTTGGAAGCGCTTTTGTAGGCCTAAGAACAGTGGGGCTCTGGGCTTCTCTACCCACCTAATCTTCTGCTCATCCTCTCGTGCACTCTAAAGAGAGCTCAGGTGAGAAATTGCAAACGTCCAGCAATTGCTCAGAGATGAAAAGTGCCAGCACTGAAAGCTGTTGCTAGCCAGCACCCTTCTTTGGAAGCGCTTTCACAGGCGCAGCAACACTGGGGCTTTGCGCTTCTCTAGCCACCAAACGTCACGGTCCTTCTCTTTCCGTCTCGTAGACACGAGCTGAAAAATTGCAAACATCGAGCAATTGCTCAGAGATGAAAAGTGCCAGCACTGAAAGCTCTTGCTAGCCAGCACCCTTCCTTGGAAGCGCTTTTGTAGCCCTTAGAACAGTGGGGCTCTGGGCTTCTCTAGCCACCTAATCTTCTGCTCATCCTCTCGCGCACTCTAAAGAGAGCTCAGGTGAGAAATTGCAAACGTCGAGCAATTGCTCAGAGATGAAAAGTGCCAGCACTGAAAGCTGTTGCTAGCCAGCACCCTTCCTTGGAAGCGCTTTCACAGGCGCAGCAACACTGGGGCTTTGCGCTTCTCTAGCCACCAAACGTCACTGTCATTCTCTTTCCGTCTCGTAGACACGAGCTGAGAAATTGCAAACGTCGAGCAATTGCTCAGAGATGAAAAGTGCCAGCACTGAAAGCTGTTGCTAGCCAGCACCCTTCCTTGGAAGCGCTTTTGTAGGCCTAAGAACAGTGGGGCTCTGGGCTTCTCTAGCCACCTAATCTTGTGCTCATCCTCTCGCGCACTCTAAAGAGAGCTCAGGTGAGAAATTGCAAACGTCGAGCAATTGCTCAGAGATGAAAAGTGCCAGCACTGAAAGCTGTTGCTAGCCAGCACCCTTCCTTGGAAGCGCTTTCACAGGCGCAGCAACACTGGGGCTTTGCGCTTCTCTAGCCACCAAACGTCACGGTCATTCTCTTTCCGTCTCGTAGACACGAGTTGAGAAATTGCAAATGTCCAGCAATTGCTCAGAGATGAAAAGTGCCAGCACTGAAAGCTGTTGCTAGCCAGCACCCTTCCTTGGAAGCGCTTTTGTAGGCCTAAGAACAGTGGGGCTCTGGGCTTCTCTAGCCACCTAATCTTGTGCTCATCCTCTCGCGCACTCAAAGAAGAGCTCAGGTGAGAAATTGCAAACGTCGAGCAATTGCTCAGAGATGAAAAGTGCCAGCACTGAAAGCTGTTGCTAGCCAGCAGCCTTCCTTGGAAGCGCTTTCACAGGCTCAGCAACACTGGGGCTTTGCGCTTCTCTAGCCACCAAACGTCACGGTCATTCTCTTTCCGTCTCGTAGACACGAGCTGAGAAATTGCAAATGTCGAGCAATTGCTCAGAGATGAAAAGTGCCAGCACTGAAAGCTGTTGCTAGCCAGCACCCTTCCTTGGAAGCGCTTTTGTAGGCCTAAGAACACTGGGGCTTTGCGATTCTCTAGCCACCTAATCTTCTGCTCATCCTCTCTCGCGCACTCTAAAGGGTGCTCAGGTGAGAAATTACAAACGTCGAGCAATTGCTCAGAGATGAAAAGTGCCAGCACTGAAAGCTGTTGCTAGCCAGCACCCTTCCTTGGAAGCGCTTTCACAGGCGCAGCAACACTGGGGCTTTGCGCTTCTCTAGCCACCTAATCTTCTGCTCATTCTCTCGCGCACTCTAAAGGGTGCTCAGGTGAGAAATTGCAAACGTCGAGCAATTGCTCAGAGATGAAAAGTGCCAGCACTGAAAGCTGTTGCTAGCCAGCACCCTTCCTTGGAAGCGCTTTCACAGGCGCAGCAACACTGGGGCTTTGCGCTTCTCTACCCACCAAACGTCACGGTCATTCTCTTTCCGTCTCGTAGACACGAGCTGAAAAATTGCAAACATCGAGCAATTGCTCAGAGATGAAAAGTGCCAGCACTGAAAGCTGTTGCTAGCCAGCACCCTTCCTTGGAAGCGCTTTTGTAGGCCTAAGAACACTGGGGCTCTGGGCTTCTCTAGCCACCTAATCTTCTGCTCATCCTCTCGCGCACTCTAAAGAGAGCTCAGGTGAGAAATTGCAAACGTCGAGCAATTGCTCAGAGATGAAAAGTGCCAGCACTGAAAGCTGTTGCTAGCCAGCACCCTTCCTTGGAAGCGCTTTCACAGGCGCAGCAACACTGGGGCTTTGCGCTTCTCTAGCCACCAAACGTCACGGTCCTTCTCTTTCCGTCTCGTAGACACGAGCTGAAAAATTGCAAACATCGAGCAATTGCTCAGAGATGAAAAGTGCCAGCACTGAAAGCTGTTGCTAGCCAGCACCCTTCTTTGGAAGCGCTTTCACAGGCGCAGCAACACTGGGGCTTTGCGCTTCTCTAGCCACCAAACGTCACAGTCATTCTCTTTCCGTCTCGTAGACACGAGCTGAGAAATTGCAAACGTCGAGCAATTGCTCAGAGATGAAAAGTGCCAGCACTGAAAGCTGTTGCTAGCCAGCACCCTTCCTTGGAAGCGCTTTCACAGGCGCAGCAACACTGGGGCTTTGCGCTTCTCTAGCCACCAAACGTCACGGTCATTCTCTTTCCGTCTCATAGACACGAGTTGAGAAATTGCAAACGTCGAGCAATTGCTCAGAGATGAAAAGTGCCAGCACTGAAAGCTGTTGCTAGCCAGCACCCTTCCTTGGAAGCGCTTTCACAGGCGCAGCAACACTGGGGCTTTGCGCTTCTCTAGCCACCAAACGTCACGGTCCTTCTCTTTCCGTCTCGTAGACACGAGTTGAGAAATTGCAAATGTCGAGCAATTGCTCAGAGATGAAAAGTGCCAGCACTGAAAGCTGTTGCTAGCCAGTACCCTTCCTTGGAAGCGCTTTTGTAGGCCTAAGAACACTGGGGCTTTGCGCTTCTCTAGCCACCTAATCTTCTGCTCATTCTCTCGCGCACTCTAAAGAGAGCTCAGGTGAGAAATTACAAACGTCGAGCAATTGCTCAGAGATGAAAAGTGCCAGCACTGAAAGCTGTTGCTAGCCAGCAGCCTTCCTTGGAAGCGCTTTCACAGGCGCAGCAACACTGGGGCTTTGCGCTTCTCTAGCCACCAAACGTCACGGTCCTTCTCCATCCGTCTCGTAGACACGAGCTGAGAAATTGCAAACGTCGAGCAATTGCTCAGAGATGAAAAGTGCCAGCACTGAAAGCTGTTGCTAGCCAGCACCCTTCCTTGGAAGCGCTTTCACAGGCGCAGCAACACTGGGGCTTTGCGCTTCTCTAGCCACCAAACGTCACGGTCCTTCTCTTTCCGTCTCGTAGACACGAGTTGAGAAATTGCAAATGTCGAGCAATTGCTCAGAGATGAAAAGTGCCAGCACTGAAAGCTGTTGCTAGCCAGTACCCTTCCTTGGAAGCGCTTTTGTAGGCCTAAGAACACTGGGGCTTTGCGCTTCTCTAGCCACCTAATCTTCTGCTCATCCTCTCTCGCGCACTCTAAAGAGAGCTCAGGTGAGAAATTACAAACGTCCAGCAATTGCTCAGAGATGAAAAGTGCCAGCACTGAAAGCTGTTGCTAGCCAGCAGCCTTCCTTGGAAGCGCTTTCACAGGCGCAGCAACACTGGGGCTTTGCGCTTCTCTAGCCACCAAACGTCACGGTCATTCTCTTTCCGTCTCGTAGACACGAGTTGAGAAATTGCAAACGTCCAGCAATTGCTCAGAGATGAAAAGTGCCAGCACTGAAAGCTCTTGCTACCCAGCACCCTTCCTTGGAAGCGCTTTCACAGGCGCAGCAACACTGGGGCTTTGCGCTTCTCTAGCCACCTAATCTTGTGCTCAGTCTCTCGCGCACTCTAAAGAGAGCTCAGGTGAGAAATTACAAACGTCGAGCAATTGCTCAGAGATGAAAAGTGCCAGCACTGAAAGCTGTTGCTAGCCAGCACCCTTCCTTGGAAGCGCTTTCACAGGCGCAGCAACACTGGGGCTTTGCGCTTCTCTAGCCACCAAACGTCATGGTCATTCTCCATCCGTCTCGTAGACACGAGCTGAGAGATTGCAAACGTCGAGCAATTGCTCAGAGATGAAAAGTGCCAGCACTGAAAGCTCTTGCTAGCCAGCACCCTTCCTTGGAAGCGCTTTTGTAGCCCTTAGAACAGTGGGGCTCTGGGCTTCTCTAGCCACCTAATCTTCTGCTCATCGTCTCGCGCACTCTAAAGAGAGCTCAGGTGAGAAATTGCAAACGTCGAGCATTTGCTCAGAGATGAAAAGTGCCAGCACTGAAAGCTGTTGCTAGCCAGCACCCTTCCTTGGAAGCGCTTTCACAGGCGCAGCAACACTGGGGCTTTGCGCTTCTCTAGCCACCAAACGTCACGGTCATTCTCTTTCCGTCTCGTAGACACGAGCTGAGAAATTGCAAACGTCGAGCAATTGCTCAGAGATGAAAAGTGCCAGCACTGAAAGCTGTTGCTAGCCAGCACCCTTCCTTGGAAGCGCTTTTGTAGGCCTAAGAACAGTGGGGCTCTGGGCTTCTCTAGCCACCTAATCTTGTGCTCATCCTCTCGCGCACTCTAAAGAGAGCTCAGGTGAGAAATTGCAAACGTCGAGCAATTGCTCAGAGATGAAAAGTGCCAGCACTGAAAGCTGTTGCTAGCCAGCACCCTTCCTTGGAAGCGCTTTCACAGGCGCAGCAACACTGGGGCTTTGCGCTTCTCTAGCCACCAAACGTCACGGTCATTCTCTTTCCGTCTCGTAGACACGAGTTGAGAAATTGCAAATGTCCAGCAATTGCTCAGAGATGAAAAGTGCCAGCACTGAAAGCTGTTGCTAGCCAGCACCCTTCCTTGGAAGCGCTTTTGTAGGCCTAAGAACACTGGGGCTCTGGGCTTCTCTAGCCACCTAATCTTGTGCTCATCCTCTCGCGCACTCAAAGAAGAGCTCAGGTGAGAAATTGCAAACGTCCAGCAATTGCTCAGAGATGAAAAGTGCCAGCACTGAAAGCTGTTGCTAGCCAGCAGCCTTCCTTGGAAGCGCTTTCACAGGCTCAGCAACACTGGGGCTTTGCGCTTCTCTACCCACCAAACGTCACGGTCATTCTCTTTCCGTCTCGTAGACACGAGCTGAGAAATTGCAAATGTCGAGCAATTGCTCAGAGATGAAAAGTGCCAGCACTGAAAGCTGTTGCTAGCCAGCACCCTTCCTTGGAAGCGCTTTTGTAGGCCTAAGAACACTGGGGCTTTGCGATTCTCTAGCCACCTCATCTTCTGCTCATCCTCTCTCGCGCACTCTAAAGGGTGCTCAGGTGAGAAATTACAAACGTCGAGCAATTGCTCAGAGATGAAAAGTGCCAGCACTGAAAGCTGTTGCTAGCCAGCACCCTTCCTTGGAAGCGCTTTTGTAGGCCTAAGAACACTGGGGCTTTGCGCTTCTCTAGCCACCTAATCTTCTGCTCATTCTCTCGCGCACTCTAAAGGGTGCTCAGGTGAGAAATTGCAAACGTCGAGCAATTGCTCAGAGATGAAAAGTGCCAGCACTGAAAGCTGTTGCTAGCCAGCAGCCTTCCTTGGAAGCGCTTTCACAGGCGCAGCAACACTGGGGCTTTGCGCTTCTCTACCCACCAAACGTCACGGTCATTCTCTTTCCGTCTCGTAGACACGAGCTGAGAAATTACAAACGTCGAGCAATTGCTCAGAGATGAAAAGTGCCAGCACTGAAAGCTCTTGCTAGCCAGCACCCTTCCTTGGAAGCGCTTTCACAGGCGCAGCAACACTGGGGCTTTGCGCTTCTCTAGCCACCAAACGTCACGGTCATTCTCTTTCCGTCTCGTAGACACGAGCTGAGAAATTGCAAACGTCGAGCAATTGCTCAGAGATGAAAAGTGCCAGCACTGAAAGCTGTTGCTAGCCAGCACCCTTCCTTGGAAGCGCTTTTGTAGGCCTAAGAACAGTGGGGCTCTGGGCTTCTCTACCCACCTAATCTTCTGCTCATCCTCTCGCGCACTCTAAAGAGAGCTCAGGTGAGAAATTGCAAACGTCCAGCAATTGCTCAGAGATGAAAAGTGCCAGCACTGAAAGCTGTTGCTAGCCAGCACCCTTCCTTGGAAGCGCTTTCACAGGCGCAGCAACACTGGGGCTTTGCGCTTCTCTAGCCACCAAACGTCACGGTCCTTCTCTTTCCGTCTCGTAGACACGAGCTGAAAAATTGCAAACATCGAGCAATTGCTCAGAGATGAAAAGTGCCAGCACTGAAAGCTGTTGCTAGCCAGCACCCTTCTTTGGAAGCGCTTTCACAGGCGCAGCAACACTGGGGCTTTGCGCTTCTCTAGCCACCAAACGTCACAGTCATTCTCTTTCCGTCTCGTAGACACGAGCTGAGAAATTGCAAACGTCCACCAATTGCTCAGAGATGAAAAGTGCCAGCACTGAAAGCTGTTGCTAGCCAGCAGCCTTCCTTGGAAGCGCTTTCACAGGCGCAGCAACACTGGGGCTTTGCGCTTCTCTAGCCACCAAATGTCACGGTCATTCTCTTTCCGTCTCGTAGACACGAGTTGAGAAATTGCAAACGTCGAGCAATTGCTCAGAGATGAAAAGTGCCAGCACTGAAAGCTCTTGCTACCCAGCACCCTTCCTTGGAAGCGCTTTTGTAGGCCTAAGAACACTGGGGCTTTGCGCTTCTCTAGCCACCTAATCTTCTGCTCATTCTCTCGCGCACTCTAAAGAGAGCTCAGGTGAGAAATTACAAACGTCGAGCAATTGCTCAGAGATGAAAAGTGCCAGCACTGAAAGCTGTTGCTAGCCAGCAGCCTTCCTTGGAAGCGCTTTCACAGGCGCAGCAACACTGGGGCTTTGCGCTTCTCTAGCCACCAAACGTCATGGTCATTCTCTTTCCGTCTCGTAGACACGAGCTGAGAGATTGCAAACATCGAGCAATTGCTCAGAGATGAAAAGTGCCAGCACTGAAAGCTGTTGCTAGCCAGCACCCTTCCTTGGAAGCGCTTTTGTAGGCCTAAGAACACTGGGGCTCTGGGCTTCTCTAGCCACCTAAGCTTCTGCTCATCCTCTCGCGCACTCTAAAGAGAGCTCAGGTGAGAAATTGCAAACGTCGAGCAATTGCTCAGAGATGAAAAGTGCCAGCACTGAAAGCTGTTGCTAGCCAGCACCCTTCCTTGGAAGCGCTTTCACAGGCGCAGTAACACTGGGGCTTTGCGCTTCTCTACCCACCAAACGTCACAGTCATTCTCTTTCCGTCTCGTAGACACGAGCTGAGAAATTGCAAAGGTCGAGCAATTGCTCAGAGATGAAAAGTGCCAGCACTGAAAGCTGTTGCTAGCCAGCACCCTTCCTTGGAAGCGCTTTTGTAGGCCTAAGAACACTGGGGCTTTGCGATTCTCTAGCCACCTAATCTTCTGCTCATCCTCTCTCGCGCACTCTAAAGGGTGCTCAGGTGAGAAATTACAAACGTCAAGCAATTGCTCAGAGATGAAAAGTGCCAGCACTGAAAGCTGTTGCTAGCCAGCACCCTTCCTTGGAAGCGCTTTTGTAGGCCTAAGAACACTGGGGCTTTGCGCTTCTCTAGCCACCTAATCTTCTGCTCATTCTCTCGCGCACTCTAAAGGGTGCTCAGGTGAGAAATTGCAAACGTCGAGCAATTGCTCAGAGATGAAAAGTGCCAGCACTGAAAGCTGTTGCTAGCCAGCAGCCTTCCTTGGAAGCACTTTCACAGGCGCAGCAACACTGGGGCTTTGCGCTTCTCTACCCACCAAACGTCACGGTCATTGTCTTTCCGTCTCGTAGACACGAGCTGAGAAATTGCAAACGTCGAGCAATTGCTCAGAGAGGAAAAGTGCCAGCACTGAAAGCTGTTGCTAGCCAGCAGCCTTCCTTGGAAGCGCTTTCACAGGCGCAGCAACACTGGGGCTTTGCGCTTCTCTAGCCACCAAACGTCACGGTCATTCTCTTTCCGTCTCGTAGACACGAGCTGAAAAATTGCAAACATCGAGCAATTGCTCAGAGATGAAAAGTGCCAGCACTGAAAGCTGTTGCTAGCCAGCACCCTTCCTTGGAAGCGCTTTTGTAGGCCTAAGAACAGTGGGGCTCTGGGCTTCTCTAGCCACCTAATCTTCTGCTCATCCTCTCGCGCACTCTAAAGAGAGCTCAGGTGAGAAATTGCAAACGTCGAGCAATTGCTCAGAGATGAAAAGTGCCAGCACTGAAAGCTGTTGCTAGCCAGCACCCTTCTTTGGAAGCGCTTTCACAGGCGCAGCAACACTGGGGCTTTGCGCTTCTCTAGCCACCAAACGTCACGGTCCTTCTCTTTCCGTCTCGTAGACACGAGCTGAAAAATTGCAAACATCGAGCAATTGCTCAGAGATGAAAAGTGCCAGCACTGAAAGCTGTTGCTAGCCAGCACCCTTCTTTGGAAGCGCTTTCACAGGCGCAGCAACACTGGGGCTTTGCGCTTCTCTAGCCACCAAACGTCACAGTCATTCTCTTTCCGTCTCGTAGACACGAGCTGAGAAATTGCAAACGTCGAGCAATTGCTCAGAGATGAAAAGTGCCAGCACTGAAAGCTGTTGCTAGCCAGCACCCTTCCTTGGAAGCGCTTTCACAGGCGCAGCAACACTGGGGCTTTGCGCTTCTCTAGCCACCAAACGTCACGGTCATTCTCTTTCCGTCTCGTAGACACGAGTTGAGAAATTGCAAACGTCGAGCAATTGCTCAGAGATGAAAAGTGCCAGCACTGAAAGCTGTTGCTAGCCAGCACCCTTCCTTGGAAGCGCTTTTGTAGGCCTAAGAACACTGGGGCTTTGCGCTTCTCTAGCCACCTAATCTTCTGCTCATTCTCTCGCGCACTCTAAAGAGAGCTCAGGTGAGAAATTACAAACGTCGAGCAATTGCTCAGAGATGAAAAGTGCCAGCACTGAAAGCTCTTGCTAGCCAGCACCCTTCCTTGGAAGCGCTTTCACAGGCGCAGCAACACTGGGGCTTTGCGCTTCTCTAGCCACCAAACGTCATGGTCATTCTCTTTCCGTCTCGTAGACACGAGCTGAGAGATTGCAAACATCGAGCAATTGCTCAGAGATGAAAAGTGCCAGCACTGAAAGCTGTTGCTAGCCAGCACCCTTCCTTGGAAGCGCTTTTGTAGGCCTAAGAAGACTGGGGCTCTGGGCTTCTCTAGCCACCTAAGCTTCTGCTCATCCTCTCGCGCACTCTAAAGAGAGCTCAGGTGAGAAATTGCAAACGTCGAGCAATTGCTCAGAGATGAAAAGTGCCAGCACTGAAAGCTGTTGCTAGCCAGCACCCTTCCTTGGAAGCGCTTTCACAGGCGCAGTAACACTGGGGCTTTGCGCTTCTCTACCCACCAAACGTCACAGTCATTCTCTTTCCGTCTCGTAGACACGAGCTGAGAGATTGCAAACATCGAGCAATTGCTCAGAGATGAAAAGTGCCAGCACTGAAAGCTGTTGCTAGCCAGCACCCTTCCTTGGAAGCGCTTTTGTAGGCCTAAGAACAGTGGGGCTCTGGGCTTCTCTAGCCACCTAATCTTCTGCTCATCCTCTCGCGCACTCTAAAGAGAGCTCAGGTGAGAAATTGCAAACGTCGAGCAATTGCTCAGAGATGAAAAGTGCCAGCACTGAAAGCTGTTGCTAGCCAGCAGCCTTCCTTGGAAGCGCTTTCACAGGCGCAGCAACACTGGGGCTTTGCACTTCTCTACCCACCAAACGTCACGGTCATTCTCTTTCCGTCTCGTAGACACGAGCTGAGAGATTGCAAACGTCGAGCAATTGCTCAGAGATGAAAAGTGCCAGCACTGAAAGCTGTTGCTAGCCAGCACCCTTCCTTGGAAGCGCTTTTGTAGGCCTAAGAACAGTGGGGCTCTGGGCTTCTCTAGCCACCTAATCTTCTGCTCATCCTCTCGCGCACTCTAAAGAGAGCTCAGGTGAGAAATTGCAAACGTCGAGCAATTGCTCAGAGATGAAAAGTGCCAGCACTGAAAGCTGTTGCTAGCCAGCACCCTTCCTTGGAAGCGCTTTTGTAGGCCTAAGAACACTGGGGCTCTGGGCTTCTCTAGCCACCTATTCTTGTGCTCATCCTCTCGCGCACTCTAAAGAGAGCTCAGGTGAGAAATTGCAAACGTCCAGCAATTGCTCAGAGATGAAAAGTGCCAGCACTGAAAGCTGTTGCTAGCCAGCACCCTTCCTTGGAAGCGCTTTCACAGGCGCAGTAACACTGGGGCTTTGCGCTTCTCTAGCCACCAAACGTCACAGTCATTCTCTTTCCGTCTCGTAGACACGAGCTGAGAAATTGCAAACATCGAGGAATTGCTCAGAGATGAAAAGTGCCAGCACTGAAAGCTGTTGCTAGCCAGCAGCCTTCCTTGGAAGCGCTTTCACAGGCGCAGCAACACTGGGCCTTTGCGCTTCTCTAGCCACCAAACGTCACGGTCATTCTCTTTCCGTCTCATAGACACGAGCTGAGAAATTGCAAACATCGAGCAATTGCTCAGAGATGAAAAGTGCCAGCACTGAAAGCTGTTGCTAGCCAGCACCCTTCCTTGGAAGCGCTTTTGTAGGCCTAAGAACACTGGGGCTTTGCGATTCTCTAGCCACCTAATCTTGTGCTCATCCTCTCGCGCACTCTAAAGAGAGCTCAGGTGAGAAATTGCAAACGTCCAGCAATTGCTCAGAGATGAAAAGTGCCAGCACTGAAAGCTGTTGCTAGCCAGCAGCCTTCCTTGGAAGCGCTTTCACAGGCGCAGCAACACTGGGGCTTTGCGCTTCTCTAGCCACCAAACGTCACGGTCCTTCTCTTTCCGTCTCCTAGACACGAGTTGAGAAATTGCAAACGTCGAGCAATTGCTCAGAGATGAAAAGTGCCAGCACTGAAAGCTGTTGCTAGCCAGCACCCTTCCTTGGAAGCGCTTTCACAGGCGCAGCAACACTGGGGCTTTGCGCTTCTCTAGCCACCAAACGTCACGGTCCTTCTCTTTCCGTCTCGTAGACACGAGTTGAGAAATTGCAAATGTCGAGCAATTGCTCAGAGATGAAAAGTGCCAGCACTGAAAGCTGTTGCTAGCCAGTACCCTTCCTTGGAAGCGCTTTTGTAGGCCTAAGAACACTGGGGCTTTGCGCTTCTCTAGCCACCTAATCTTCTGCTCATCCTCTCTCGCGCACTCTAAAGAGAGCTCAGGTGAGAAATTACAAACGTCGAGCAATTGCTCAGAGATGAAAAGTGCCAGCACTGAAAGCTGTTGCTAGCCAGCACCCTTCCTTGGAAGCGCTTTCACAGGCGCAGCAACACTGGGGCTTTGCGCTTCTCTAGCCACCAAACGTCATGGTCATTCTCCATCCGTCTCGTAGACACGAGACGAGAGATTGCAAACGTCGAGCAATTGCTCAGAGATGAAAAGTGCCAGCACTGAAAGCTGTTGCTAGCCAGCACCCTTCCTTGGAAGCGCTTTTGTAGCCCTTAGAACACTGGGGCTCTGGGCTTCTCTAGCCACCTAATCTTCTGCTCATCCTCTCGCGCACTCTAAAGAGAGCTCAGGTGAGAAATTGCAAACGTCGAGCAATTGCTCAGAGATGAAAAGTGCCAGCACTGAAAGCTGTTGCTAGCCAGCACCCTTCCTTGGAAGCGCTTTCACAGGCGCAGCAACACTGGGGCTTTGCGCTTCTCTAGCCACCAAACGTCACGGTCATTCTCTTTCCGTCTCGTAGACACGAGCTGAGAAATTGCAAACGTCGAGCAATTGCTCAGAGATGAAAAGTGCCAGCACTGAAAGCTGTTGCTAGCCAGCACCCTTCCTTGGAAGCGCTTTTGTAGGCCTAAGAACAGTGGGGCTCTGGGCTTCTCTAGCCACCTAATCTTGTGCTCATCCTCTCGCGCACTCTAAAGAGAGCTCAGGTGAGAAATTGCAAACGTCGAGCAATTGCTCAGAGATGAAAAGTGCCAGCACTGAAAGCTGTTGCTAGCCAGCACCCTTCCTTGGAAGCGCTTTCACAGGCGCAGCAACACTGGGGCTTTGCGCTTCTCTAGCCACCAAACGTCACGGTCATTCTCTTTCCGTCTCGTAGACACGAGTTGAGAAATTGCAAATGTCCAGCAATTGCTCAGAGATGAAAAGTGCCAGCACTGAAAGCTGTTGCTAGCCAGCACCCTTCCTTGGAAGCGCTTTTGTAGGCCTAAGAACACTGGGGCTCTGGGCTTCTCTAGCCACCTAATCTTGTGCTCATCCTCTCGCGCACTCAAAGAAGAGCTCAGGTGAGAAATTGCAAACGTCCAGCAATTGCTCAGAGATGAAAAGTGCCAGCACTGAAAGCTGTTGCTAGCCAGCAGCCTTCCTTGGAAGCGCTTTCACAGGCTCAGCAACACTGGGGCTTTGCGCTTCTCTACCCACCAAACGTCACGGTCATTCTCTTTCCGTCTCGTAGACACGAGCTGAGAAATTGCAAATGTCGAGCAATTGCTCAGAGATGAAAAGTGCCAGCACTGAAAGCTGTTGCTAGCCAGCACCCTTCCTTGGAAGCGCTTTTGTAGGCCTAAGAACAGTGGGGCTCTGGGCTTCTCTAGCCACCTCATCTTCTGCTCATCCTCTCGCGCACTCTAAAGAGAGCTCAGGTGAGAAATTGCAAACGTCGAGCAATTGCTCAGAGATGAAAAGTGCCAGCACTGAAAGCTGTTGCTAGCCAGCACCCTTCCTTGGAAGCGCTTTTGTAGGCCTAAGAACACTGGGGCTTTGCGCTTCTCTAGCCACCTAATCTTCTGCTCATTCTCTCGCGCACTCTAAAGGGTGCTCAGGTGAGAAATTACAAACGTCGAGCAATTGCTCAGAGATGAAAAGTGCCAGCACTGAAAGCTGTTGCTAGCCAGCACCCTTCCTTGGAAGCGCTTTCACAGGCGCAGCAACACTGGGGCTTTGCGCTTCTCTACCCACCAAACGTCACGGTCATTCTCTTTCCGTCTCGTAGACACGAGCTGAAAAATTGCAAACATCGAGCAATTGCTCAGAGATGAAAAGTGCCAGCACTGAAAGCTGTTGCTAGCCAGCACCCTTCCTTGGAAGCGCTTTTGTAGGCCTAAGAAGACTGGGGCTCTGGGCTTCTCTAGCCACCTAATCTTGTGCTCATCCTCTCGCGCACTCTAAAGAGAGCTCAGGTGAGAAATTGCAAAGGTCGAGCAATTGCTCAGAGATGAAAAGTGCCAGCACTGAAAGCTGTTGCTAGCCAGCACCCTTCCTTGGAAGCGCTTTCACAGGCGCAGCAACACTGGGGCTTTGCGCTTCTCTAGCCACCAAACGTCATGGTCATTCTCCATCCGTCTCGTAGACACGAGCTGAGAAATTGCAAACGTCGAGCAATTGCTCAGAGATGAAAAGTGCCAGCACTGAAAGCTGTTGCTAGCCAGCACCCTTCCTTGGAAGCGCTTTCACAGGCGCAGCAACACTGGGGCTTTGCGCTTCTCTAGCCACCAAACGTCACGGTCATTCTCTTTCCGTCTCGTAGACACGAGCTGAGAAATTGCAAACGTCGAGCAATTGCTCAGAGATGAAAAGTGCCAGCACTGAAAGCTGTTGCTAGCCAGCACCCTTCCTTGGAAGCGCTTTTGTAGGCCTAAGAACACTGGGGCTCTGGGCTTCTCTAGCCACCTAATCTTGTGCTCATTCTCTCGCGCACTCTAAAGAGAGCTCAGGTGAGAAATTGCAAACGTCGAGCAATTGCTCAGAGATGAAAAGTGCCAGCACTGAAAGCTGTTGCTAGCCAGCACCCTTCCTTGGAAGCGCTTTCACAGGCGCAGCAACACTGGGGCTTTGCGCTTCTCTAGCCACCAAACGTCACGGTCATTCTCTTTCCGTCTCGTAGACACGAGCTGAGAGATTGCAAACATTGAGCAATTGCTCAGAGATGAAAAGTGCCAGCACTGAAAGCTGTTGCTAGCCAGCACCCTTCCTTGGAAGCGCTTTTGTAGGCCTAAGAACACTGGGGCTCTGGGCTTCTCTAGCCACCTAGTCTTCTGCTCATCCTCTCGCGCACTCTAAAGAGAGCTCAGGTGAGAAATTGCAAACGTCGAGCAATTGCTCAGAGATGAAAAGTGCCAGCACTGAAAGCTGTTGCTAGCCAGCACCCTTCCTTGGAAGCGCTTTCACAGGCGCAGCAACACTGGGGCTTTGCGCTTCTCTAGCCACCAAACGTCACGGTCCTTCTCTTTCCGTCTCGTAGACACGAGTTGAGAAATTGCAAACGTCGAGCAATTGCTCAGAGATGAAAAGTGCCAGCACTGAAAGCTCTTGCTAGCCAGCAGCCTTCCTTGGAAGCGCTTTTGTAGGCCTAAGAACACTGGGGCCCTGGGCTTCTCTAGCCACCTAATCTTGTGCTCATCCTCTCGCGCACTCAAAGAAGAGCTCAGGTGAGAAATTGCAAACGTCCAGCAATTGCTCAGAGATGAAAAGTGCCAGCACTGAAAGCTGTTGCTAGCCAGCACCCTTCCTTGGAAGCGCTTTCACAGGCGCAGCAACACTGGGGCTTTGCGCTTCTCTACCCACCAAACGTCACGGTCATTCTCTTTCCGTCTCGTAGACACGAGCTGAGAAATTGCAAACATCGAGCAATTGCTCAGAGATGAAAAGTGCCAGCACTGAAAGCTGTTGCTAGCCAGCACCCTTCCTTGGAAGCGCTTTTGTAGGCCTAAGAACACTGGGGCTTTGCGCTTCTCTAGCCACCTCATCTTCTGCTCATCCTCTCTCGCACACTCTAAAGAGAGCTCAGGTGAGAAATTGCAAATGTCCAGCAATTGCTCAGAGATGAAAAGTGCCAGCACTGAAAGCTGTTGCTAGCCAGCACCCTTCCTTGGAAGCGCTTTCACAGGCACAGCAAAACTGGGGCTTTGCGCTTCTCTAGCCACCAAACGTCACGGTCCTTCTCTTTCCGTCTCGTAGACACGAGTTGAGAAATTGCAAACGTCGAGCAATTGCTCAGAGATGAAAAGTGCCAGCACTGAAAGCTCTTGCTAGCCAGCACCCTTCCTTGGAAGCGCTTTCACAGGCGCAGCAACACTGGGGCTTTGCGCTTCTCTAGCCACCAAACGTCACGGTCATTCTCTTTCCGTCTCGTAGACACGAGCTGAGAAATTGCAAATGTCGAGCAATTGCTCAGAGATGAAAAGTGCCAGCACTGAAAGCTGTTGCTAGCCAGCACCCTTCCTTGGAAGCGCTTTTGTAGGCCTAAGAACACTGGGGCTTTGCGATTCTCTAGCCACCTAATCTTCTGCTCATTCTCTCTCGCGCACTCTAAAGGGTGCTCAGGTGAGAAATTACAAACGTCGAGCAATTGCTCAGAGATGAAAAGTGCCAGCACTGAAAGCTGTTGCTAGCCAGCAGCCTTCCTTGGAAGCGCTTTCACAGGCGCAGCAACACTGGGCCTTTGCGCTTCTCTAGCCACCAAACGTCACGGTCATTCTCTTTCCGTCTTGTAGACACGAGCTGAGAAATTGCAAACGTCCAGCAATTGCTCAGAGATGAAAAGTGCCAGCACTGAAAGCTGTTGCTAGCCAGCAGCCTTCCTTGGAAGCGCTTTTGTAGGCCTAAGAAGACTGGGGCTCTGGGCTTCTCTAGCCACCTAATCTTGTGCTCATCCTCTCGCGCACTCTAAAGAGAGCTCAGGTGAGAAATTGCAAACGTCGAGCAATTGCTCAGAGATGAAAAGTGCCAGCACTGAAAGCTGTTGCTAGCCAGCACCCTTCCTTGGAAGCGCTTTCACAGGCGCAGCAACACTGGGGCTTTGCGCTTCTCTAGCCACCAAACGTCACGGTCATTCTCTTTCCGTCTCGTAGACACGAGTTGAGAAATTGCAAACGTCGAGCAATTGCTCAGAGATGAAAAGTGCCAGCACTGAAAGCTCTTGCTAGCCAGCAGCCTTCCTTGGAAGCGCTTTTGTAGGCCTAAGAACACTGGGGCTCTGGGCTTCTCTAGCCACCTAATCTTGTGCTCATCCTCTCGCGCACTCAAAGAAGAGCTCAGGTGAGAAATTGCAAACGTCCACCAATTGCTCAGAGATGAAAAGTGCCAGCACTGAAAGCTCTTGCTAGCCAGCACCCTTCCTTGGAAGCGCTTTCACAGGCGCAGCAACACTGGGGCTTTGCGCTTCTCTAGCCACCAAACGTCACGGTCATTCTCTTTCCGTCTCGTAGACACGAGCTGAGAGATTGCAAACGTCGAGCAATTGCTCAGAGATGAAAAGTGCCAGCACTGAAAGCTGTTGCTAGCCAGCACCCTTCCTTGGAAGCGCTTTTATAGGCCTAAGAACACTGGGGCTTTGCGATTCTCTAGCCACCTAATCTTCTGCTCATCCTCTCTCGCGCACTCTAAAGGGTGCTCAGGTGAGAATTTACAAACGTCGAGCAATTGCTCAGAGATGAAAAGTGCCAGCACTGAAAGCTGTTGCTAGCCAGCACCCTTCCTTGGAAGCGCTTTCACAGGCGCAGCAACACTGGGGCTTTGCGCTTCTCTACCCACCAAACGTCACGGTCATTCTCTTTCCGTCTCGTAGACACGAGCTGAGAAATTGCAAACGTCGAGCAATTGCTCAGAGATGAAAAGTGCCAGCACTGAAAGCTGTTGCTAGCCAGCCCCCTTCCTTGGAAGCGCTTTTGTAGGCCTAAGAACACTGGGGCTCTGGGCTTCTCTAGCCACCTAATCTTGTGCTCATCCTCTCGCGCACTCTAAAGAGAGCTCAGGTGAGAAATTGCAAACGTCGAGCAATTGCTCAGAGATGAAAAGTGCCAGCACTGAAAGCTGTTGCTAGCCAGCACCCTTCCTTGGAAGCGCTTTCACAGGCGCAGCAACACTGGGGCTTTGCGCTTCTCTACCCACCAAACGTCACGGTCATTCTCTTTCCGTCTCGTAGACACGAGTTGAGAGATTGCAAACGTCGAGCAATTGCTCAGAGATGAAAAGTGCCAGCACTGAAAGCTGTTGCTAGCCAGCACCCTTCCTTGGAAGCGCTTTTGTAGGCCTAAGAACACTGGGGCTCTGGGCTTCTCTAGCCACCTAATCTTCTGCTCATCCTCTCGCGCACTCTAAAGAGAGCTCAGGTGAGAAATTGCAAACGTCGAGCAATTGCTCAGAGATGAAAAGTGCCAGCACTGAAAGCTGTTGCTAGCCAGCACCCTTCCTTGGAAGCGCTTTCACAGGCACAGTAACACTGGGGCTTTGCGCTTCTCTAGCCACCAAACGTCACGGTCATTCTCTTTCCGTCTCGTAGACATGAGTTGAGAAATTGCAAACGTCGAGCAATTGCTCCGAGATGAAAAGTGCCAGCACTGAAAGCTGTTGCTAGCCAGCACCCTTCCTTGGAAGCGCTTTTGTAGGCCTAAGAACACTGGGGCTCTGGGCTTCTCTAGCCACCTAATCTTGTGCTCATTCTCTCGCGCACTCTAAAGGGTGCTCAGGTGAGAAATTGCAAACGTCGAGCAATTGCTCAGAGATGAAAAGTGCCAGCACTGAAAGCTGTTGCTAGCCAGCAGCCTTCCTTGGAAGCGCTTTCACAGGCGCAGCAACACTGGGGCTTTGCGCTTCTCTACCCACCAAACGTCACGGTCATTCTCTTTCCGTCTCATAGACACGAGCTGAGAGATTGCAAACGTCGAGCAATTGCTCAGAGATGAAAAGTGCCAGCACTGAAAGCTGTTGCTAGCCAGCACCCTTCCTTGGAAGCGCTTTTGTAGGCCTAAGAACACTGGGGCTCTGGGCTTCTCTAGCCACCTAATCTTCTGCTCATCCTCTCGCGCACTCTAAAGAGAGCTCAGGTGAGAAATTGCAAATGTCCAGCAATTGCTCAGAGATGAAAAGTGCCAGCACTGAAAGCTGTTGCTAGCCAGCACCCTTCCTTGGAAGCGCTTTCACAGGCGCAGCAACACTGGGGCTTTGCGCTTCTCTACCCACCAAACGTCACAGTCATTCTCTTTCCGTCTCGTAGACACGAGCTGAGAAATTGCAAACGTCGAGCAATTGCTCAGAGATGAAAAGTGCCAGCACTGAAAGCTGTTGCTAGCCAGCCCCCTTCCTTGGAAGCGCTTTTGTAGGCCTAAGAACACTGGGGCTTTGCGATTCTCTAGCCACCTAATCTTGTGCTTATCCTCTCGCGCACTCAAAGAAGAGCTCAGGTGAGAAATTGCAAACGTCGAGCAATTGCTCAGAGATGAAAAGTGCCAGCACTGAAAGCTCTTGCTAGCCAGCCCCCTTCCTTGGAAGCGCTTTTGTGGGCCTAAGGACACTGGGGCTTTGCGATTCTCTAGCCACCTAATCTTGTGCTCATCCTCTCGCGCACTGTAAAGAGAGCTCAGGTGAGAAATTGCAAACGTCCAGCAATTGCTCAGAGATGAAAAGTGCCAGCACTGAAAGCTCTTGCTAGCCAGCACCCTTCCTTGGAAGCGCTTTCACAGGCGCAGTAACACTGGGGCTTTGCGCTTCTCTAGCCACGAAACGTCACAGTCATTCTCTTTCCGTCTCGTAGACACGAGCTGAGAAATTGCAAACATCGAGCAATTGCTCAGAGATGAAAAGTGCCAGCACTGAAAGCTGTTGCTAGCCAGCAGCCTTCCTTGGAAGCGCTTTTATAGGCCTAACAACACTGGGGCTTTGCGATTCTCTAGCCACCTAATCTTGTGCTCATCCTCTCGCGCACTCTAAAGAGAGCTCAGGTGAGAAATTGCAAACGTCGAGCAATTGCTCATAGATGAAAAGTGCCAGCACTGAAAGCTGTTGCTAGCCAGCACCCTTCCTTGGAAGCGCTTTCACAGGCGCAGCAACACTGGGGCTTTGCGCTTCTCTAGCCACCAAACGTCACGGTCATTCTCTTTCCGTCTCGTAGACACGAGCTGAGAAATTGCAAACGTCGAGCAATTTCTCAGCGATGAAAAGTGCCAGCACTGAAAGCTGTTGCTAGCCAGCCCCCTTCCTTGGAAGCGCTTTTGTAGGCCTAAGAACACTGGGGCTTTGCGCTTCTCTAGCCACCTAATCTTGTGCTCATCCTCTCGCGCACTCTAAAGAGAGCTCAGGTGAGAAATTGCAAACGTCCAGCAATTGCTCAGAGATGAAAAGTGCCAGCACTGAAAGCTCTTGCTAGCCAGCACCCTTCCTTGGAAGCGCTTTCACAGGCGCAGCAACACTGGGGCTTTGCGCTTCTCTAGCCACCAAACGTCACGGTCATTCTCTTTCCGTCTCGTAGACACGAGCTGAGAAATTGCAAACGTCCAGCAATTGCTCAGAGATGAAAAGTGCCAGCACTGAAAGCTGTTGCTAGCCAGCACCCTTCCTTGGAAGCGCTTTTGTAGGCCTAAGAACACTGGGGCTTTGCGCTTCTCTAGCCACCTAATCTTCTGCTCATTCTCTCGCACACTCTAAAGGGTGCTCAGGTGAGAAATTACAAACGTCGAGCAATTGCTCAGAGATGAAAAGTGCCAGCACTGAAAGCTGTTGCTAGCCAGCACCCTTCCTTGGAAGCGCTTTCACAGGCGCAGCAACACTGGGGCTTTGCGCTTCTCTACCCACCAAACGTCACGGTCATTCTCTTTCCGTCTCGTAGACACGAGCTGAGAGATTGCAAACGTCGAGCAATTGCTCAGAGATGAAAAGTGCCAGCACTGAAAGCTGTTGCTAGCCAGCACCCTTCCTTGGAAGCGCTTTTGTAGGCCTAAGAACACTGGGGCTCTGGGCTTCTCTAGCCACCTAATCTTGTGCTCATCCTCTCGCGCACTCTAAAGAGAGCTCAGGTGAGAAATTGCAAACGTCGAGCAATTGCTCAGAGATGAAAAGTGCCAGCACTGAAAGCTCTTGCTAGCCAGCACCCTTCCTTGGAAGCGCTTTTGTAGGCCTAAGAACACTGGGGCTTTGCGATTCTCTAGCCACCTAATCTTCTGCTCATTCTCTCGCGCACTCTAAAGAGAGCTCAGGTGAGAAATTGCAAACGTCGAGCAATTGCTCAGAGATGAAAAGTGCCAGCACTGAAAGCTGTTGCTAGCCAGCACCCTTCCTTGGAAGCGCTTTCACAGGCGCAGCAACACTGGGGCTTTGCGCTTCTCTAGCCACCAAACGTCACAGTCATTCTCTTTCCGTCTCGTAGACACGAGTTGAGAAATTGCAAATATCGAGCAATTGCTCAGAGATGAAAAGTGCCAGCACTGAAAGCTGTTGCTAGCCAGCAGCCTTCCTTGGAAGCGCTTTTGTAGGCCTAAGAACACTGGGGCTTTGCGATTCTCTAGCCACCTAATCTTCTGCTCATCCTCTCTCGCGCACTCTAAAGGGTGCTCAGGTGAGAAATTACAAACGTCGAGCAATTGCTCAGAGATGAAAAGTGCCAGCACTGCAAGCTGTTGCTAGCCAGCAGCCTTCCTTGGAAGCGCTTTCACAGGCGCAGCAACACTGGGGCTTTGCGCTTCTCTAGCCACCAAACGTCACGGTCATTCTCTTTCCGTCTCGTAGACACGAGCTGAGAAATTGCAAACGTCGAGCAATTGCTCAGAGATGAAAAGTGCCAGCACTGAAAGCTGTTGCTAGCCAGCACCCTTCCTTGGAAGCGCTTTTGTAGGCCTAAGAACACTGGGGCTCTGGGCTTCTCTAGCCACCTCATCTTCTGCTCATCCTCTCGCGCACTCTAAAGAGACCTCAGGTGAGAAATTGCAAACGTCCAGCAATTGCTCAGAGATGAAAAGTGCCAGCACTGAAAGCTGTTGCTAGCCAGCACCCTTCCTTGGAAGCGCTTTCACAGGCGCAGCAACACTGGGGCTTTGCGTTTCTCTAGCCACCAAACGTCACGGTCATTCTCTTTCCGTCTCCTAGACACGAGCTGAGAGATTGCAAACGTCGAGCAATTGCTCAGAGATGAAAAGTGCCAGCACTGAAAGCTGTTGCTAGCCAGCAGCCTTCCTTGGAAGTGCTTTTATAGGCCTAACAACACTGGGGCTCTGGGCTTCTCTAGCCACCTAATCTTGTGCTCATCCTCTCGCGCACTCAAAGGAGAGCTCAGGTGAGAAATTGCAAACGTCGAGCAATTGCTCAGAGATGAAAAGTGCCAGCACTGAAAGCTCTTGCTACCCAGCACCCTTCCTTGGAAGCGCTCTCACAGGCGCAGCAACACTGGGGCTTTGCGCTTCTCTACCCACCAAACGTCACGGTCATTCTCTTTCCGTCTCGTAGACATGAGTTGAGAAATTGCAAACGTCGAGCAATTGCTCAGAGATGAAAAGTGCCAGCACTGAAAGCTGTTGCTAGCCACCACCCTTCCTTGGAAGCGCTTTTGTAGGCCTAAGAAGACTGGGGCTTTGCGATTCTCTAGCCACCTAATCTTCTGCTCATCCTCTCTCGCGCACTCTAAAGGGTGCTCAGGTGAGAAATTACAAACGTCGAGCAATTGCTCAGAGATGAAAAGTGCCAGCACTGAAAGCTGTTGCTAGCCAGCACCCTTCCTTGGAAGCGCTTTTGTAGGCCTAAGAACACTGGGGCTCTGGGCTTCTCTAGCCACCTAATCTTCTGCTCATCCTCTCGCGCACTCTAAAGAGAGCTCAGGTGAGAAATTGCAAACGTCGAGCAATTGCTCAGAGATGAAAAGTGCCAGCACTGAAAGCTGTTGCTAGCCAGCACCCTTCCTTGGAAGCGCTTTCACAGGCACAGTAACACTGGGGCTTTGCGCTTCTCTAGCCACCAAACGTCACGGTCATTCTCTTTCCGTCTCGTAGACACGAGCTGAGAAATTGCAAACGTCGAGCAATTGCTCCGAGATGAAAAGTGCCAGCACTGAAAGCTGTTGCTAGCCAGCACCCTTCCTTGGAAGCGCTTTTGTAGGCCTAAGAACACTGGGGCTCTGGGCTTCTCTAGCCACCTAATCTTGTGCTCATTCTCTCGCGCACTCTAAAGGGTGCTCAGGTGAGAAATTGCAAACGTCGAGCAATTGCTCAGAGATGAAAAGTGCCAGCACTGAAAGCTGTTGCTAGCCAGCAGCCTTCCTTGGAAGCGCTTTCACAGGCGCAGCAACACTGGGGCTTTGCGCTTCTCTACCCACCAAACGTCACGGTCATTCTCTTTCCGTCTCATAGACACGAGCTGAGAGATTGCAAACGTCGAGCAATTGCTCAGAGATGAAAAGTGCCAGCACTGAAAGCTGTTGCTAGCCAGCACCCTTCCTTGGAAGCGCTTTTGTAGGCCTAAGAACACTGGGGCTCTGGGCTTCTCTAGCCACCTAATCTTCTGCTCATCCTCTCGCGCACTCTAAAGAGAGCTCAGGTGAGAAATTGCAAATGTCCAGCAATTGCTCAGAGATGAAAAGTGCCAGCACTGAAAGCTGTTGCTAGCCAGCACCCTTCCTTGGAAGCGCTTTCACAGGCGCAGCAACACTGGGGCTTTGCGCTTCTCTACCCACCAAACGTCACAGTCATTCTCTTTCCGTCTCGTAGACACGAGCTGAGAAATTGCAAACGTCGAGCAATTGCTCAGAGATGAAAAGTGCCAGCACTGAAAGCTGTTGCTAGCCAGCCCCCTTCCTTGGAAGCGCTTTTGTAGGCCTAAGAACACTGGGGCTTTGCGATTCTCTAGCCACCTAATCTTGTGCTTATCCTCTCGCGCACTCAAAGAAGAGCTCAGGTGAGAAATTGCAAACGTCGAGCAATTGCTCAGAGATGAAAAGTGCCAGCACTGTAAGCTCTTGCTAGCCAGCCCCCTTCCTTGGAAGCGCTTTTGTGGGCCTAAGGACACTGGGGCTTTGCGATTCTCTAGCCACCTAATCTTGTGCTCATCCTCTCGCGCACTGTAAAGAGAGCTCAGGTGAGAAATTGCAAACGTCCAGCAATTGCTCAGAGATGAAAAGTGCCAGCACTGAAAGCTCTTGCTAGCCAGCACCCTTCCTTGGAAGCGCTTTCACAGGCGCAGTAACACTGGGGCTTTGCGCTTCTCTAGCCACCAAACGTCACAGTCATTCTCTTTCCGTCTCGTAGACACGAGCTGAGAAATTGCAAACATCGAGCAATTGCTCAGAGATGAAAAGTGCCAGCACTGAAAGCTGTTGCTAGCCAGCAGCCTTCCTTGGAAGCGCTTTTATAGGCCTAACAACACTGGGGCTTTGCGATTCTCTAGCCACCTAATCTTGTGCTCATCCTCTCGCGCACTCTAAAGAGAGCTCAGGTGAGAAATTGCAAACGTCGAGCAATTGCTCATAGATGAAAAGTGCCAGCACTGAAAGCTGTTGCTAGCCAGCACCCTTCCTTGGAAGCGCTTTCACAGGCGCAGCAACACTGGGGCTTTGCGCTTCTCTACCCACCAAACGTCATGGTCATTCTCTTTCCGTCTCGTAGACACGACCTGAGAAATTGCAAACGTCGAGCAATTTCTCAGCGATGAAAAGTGCCAGCACTGAAAGCTGTTGCTAGCCAGCCCCCTTCCTTGGAAGCGCTTTTGTAGGCCTAAGAACACTGGGGCTTTGCGCTTCTCTAGCCACCTAATCTTCTGCTCATCCTCTCGCGCACTCTAAAGAGAGCTCAGGTGAGAAATTGCAAACGTCGAGCAATTGCTCAGAGATGAAAAGTGCCAGCACTGAAAGCTGTTGCTACCCAGCACCCTTCCTTGGAAGCGCTTTCACAGGCGCAGCAACACTGGGGCTTTGCGCTTCTCTAGCCACCAAACGTCACGGTCATTCTCTTTCCGTCTCGTAGACACGAGCTGAGAAATTGCAAACGTCCAGCAATTGCTCAGAGATGAAAAGTGCCAGCACTGAAAGCTGTTGCTAGCCAGCACCCTTCCTTGGAAGCGCTTTTGTAGGCCTAAGAACACTGGGGCTTTGCGCTTCTCTAGCCACCTAATCTTCTGCTCATTCTCTCGCACACTCTAAAGGGTGCTCAGGTGAGAAATTACAAACGTCGAGCAATTGCTCAGAGATGAAAAGTGCCAGCACTGAAAGCTGTTGCTAGCCAGCACCCTTCCTTGGAAGCGCTTTCACAGGCGCAGCAACACTGGGGCTTTGCGCTTCTCTAGCCACCAAACGTCACGGTCATTCTCTTTCCGTCTCGTAGACACGAGCTGAGAGATTGCAAACGTCGAGCAATTGCTCAGAGATGAAAAGTGCCAGCACTGAAAGCTGTTGCTAGCCAGCACCCTTCCTTGGAAGCGCTTTTGTAGGCCTAAGAACACTGGGGCTCTGGGCTTCTCTAGCCACCTAATCTTGTGCTCATCCTCTCGCGCACTCTAAAGAGAGCTCAGGTGAGAAATTGCAAACGTCGAGCAATTGCTCAGAGATGAAAAGTGCCAGCACTGAAAGCTCTTGCTACCCAGCACCCTTCCTTGGAAGCGCTTTTGTAGGCCTAAGAACACTGGGGCTTTGCGATTCTCTAGCCACCTAATCTTCTGCTCATTCTCTCGCGCACTCTAAAGAGAGCTCAGGTGAGAAATTGCAAACGTCGAGCAATTGCTCAGAGATGAAAAGTGCCAGCACTGAAAGCTGTTGCTAGCCAGCACCCTTCCTTGGAAGCGCTTTCACAGGCGCAGCAACACTGGGGCTTTGCGCTTCTCTAGCCACCAAACGTCACAGTCATTCTCTTTCCGTCTCGTAGACACGAGTTGAGAAATTGCAAATATCGAGCAATTGCTCAGAGATGAAAAGTGCCAGCACTGAAAGCTGTTGCTAGCCAGCAGCCTTCCTTGGAAGCGCTTTTGTAGGCCTAAGAACACTGGGGCTTTGCGATTCTCTAGCCACCTAATCTTCTGCTCATCCTCTCTCGTGCACTCTAAAGGGTGCTCAGGTGAGAAATTACAAACGTCGAGCAATTGCTCAGAGATGAAAAGTGCCAGCACTGCAAGCTGTTGCTAGCCAGCAGCCTTCCTTGGAAGCGCTTTCACAGGCGCAGCAACACTGGGGCTTTGCGCTTCTCTAGCCACCAAACGTCACGGTCATTCTCTTTCCGTCTCGTAGACACGAGCTGAGAAATTGCAAACGTCCAGCAATTGCTCAGAGATGAAAAGTGCCAGCACTGAAAGCTGTTGCTAGCCAGCACCCTTCCTTGGAAGCGCTTTTGTAGGCCTAAGAACACTGGGGCTCTGGGCTTCTCTAGCCACCTCATCTTCTGCTCATCCTCTCGCGCACTCTAAAGAGACCTCAGGTGAGAAATTGCAAACGTCCAGCAATTGCTCAGAGATGAAAAGTGCCAGCACTGAAAGCTGTTGCTAGCCAGCACCCTTCCTTGGAAGCGCTTTCACAGGCGCAGCAACACTGGGGCTTTGCGTTTCTCTAGCCACCAAACGTCACGGTCATTCTCTTTCCGTCTCGTAGACACGAGCTGAGAGATTGCAAACGTCGAGCAATTGCTCAGAGATGAAAAGTGCCAGCACTGAAAGCTGTTGCTAGCCAGCAGCCTTCCTTGGAAGTGCTTTTATAGGCCTAACAACACTGGGGCTCTGGGCTTCTCTAGCCACCTAATCTTGTGCTCATCCTCTCGCGCACTCAAAGGAGAGCTCAGGTGAGAAATTGCAAACGTCGAGCAATTGCTCAGAGATGAAAAGTGCCAGCACTGAAAGCTCTTGCTACCCAGCACCCTTCCTTGGAAGCGCTCTCACAGGCGCAGCAACACTGGGGCTTTGCGCTTCTCTACCCACCAAACGTCACGGTCATTCTCTTTCCGTCTCGTAGACATGAGTTGAGAAATTGCAAACGTCGAGCAATTGCTCAGAGATGAAAAGTGCCAGCACTGAAAGCTGTTGCTAGCCACCACCCTTCCTTGGAAGCGCTTTTGTAGGCCTAAGAAGACTGGGGCTTTGCGATTCTCTAGCCACCTAATCTTCTGCTCATCCTCTCTCGCGCACTCTAAAGGGTGCTCAGGTGAGAAATTACAAACGTCGAGCAATTGCTCAGAGATGAAAAGTGCCAGCACTGAAAGCTGTTGCTAGCCAGCACCCTTCCTTGGAAGCGCTTTCACAGGCGCAGCAACACTGGGGCTTTGCGCTTCTCTACCCACCAAACGTCACGGTCATTCTCTTTCCGTCTCGTAGAGACGAGCTGAGAAATTGCAAACGTCGAGCAATTGCTCAGAGATGAAAAGTGCCAGCACTGAAAGCTGTTGCTAGCCAGCAGCCTTCCTTGGAAGCGCTTTTGTAGGCCTAAGAACACTGGGGCTCTGGGCTTCTCTAGCCACCTAATCTTGTGCTCATCCTCTCGCGCACTGAAAGGAGAGCTCAGGTGAGAAATTGCAAACGTCGAGCAATTGCTCAGAGATGAAAAGTGCCAGCACTGAAAGCTGTTGCTAGCCAGCACCCTTCCTTGGAAGCGCTCTCACAGGCGCAGCAACACTGGGGCTTTGCGCTTCTCTACCCACCAAACGTCACGGTCATTCTCTTTCCGTCTCGTAGACATGAGTTGAGAAATTGCAAACATCGAGCAATTGCTCAGAGATGAAAAGTGCCAGCACTGAAAGCTGTTGCTAGCCAGCAGCCTTCCTTGGAAGCGCTTTTGTAGGCCTAAGAAGACTGGGGCTTTGCGATTCTCTAGCCACCTAATCTTCTGCTCATCCTCTCTCGCGCACTCTAAAGGGTGCTCAGGTGAGAAATTACAAACGTCGAGCAATTGCTCAGAGATGAAAAGTGCCAGCACTGAAAGCTGTTGCTAGCCAGCACCCTTCCTTGGAAGCGCTTTCACAGGCGCAGCAACACTGGGGCTTTGCGCTTCTCTAGCCACCAAACGTCACGGTCATTCTCTTTCCGTCTCGTAGACACGAGCTGAGAAATTGCAAACGTCGAGCAATTGCTCAGAGATGAAAAGTGCCAGCACTGAAAGCTGTTGCTAGCCAGCACCCTTCCTTGGAAGCGCTTTTGTAGGCCTAAGAACACTGGGGCTCTGGGCTTCTCTAGCCACCTAATCTTGTGCTCATCCTCTCGCGCACTCTAAAGAGAGCTCAGGTGAGAAATTGCAAACGTCCAGCAATTGCTCAGAGATGAAAAGTGCCAGCACTGAAAGCTGTTGCTAGCCAGCACCCTTCCTTGGAAGCGCTTTTCTAGGCCTAAGAACACTGGGGCTTTGCGCTTCTCTAGCCACCTAATCTTCTGCTCATTCTCTCGCGCACTCTAAAGGGTGCTCAGGTGAGAAATTACAAACGTCGAGCAATTGCTCAGAGATGAAAAGTGCCAGCACTGAAAGCTGTTGCTAGCCAGCACCCTTCCTTGGAAGCGCTTTCACAGGCGCAGCAACACTGGGGCTTTGCGCTTCTCTACCCACCAAACGTCACAGTCATTCTCTTTCCGTCTCGTAGACACGAGCTGAGAGATTGCAAACGTCGAGCAATTGCTCAGAGATGAAAAGTGCCAGCACTGAAAGCTGTTGCTAGCCAGCACCCTTCCTTGGAAGCGCTTTTGTAGGCCTAAGAAGACTGGGGCTCTGGGCTTCTCTAGCCACCTAATCTTGTGCTCATCCTCTCGCGCACTCTAAAGAGAGCTCAGGTGAGAAATTGCAAATGTCCAGCAATTGCTCAGAGATGAAAAGTGCCAGCACTGAAAGCTGTTGCTAGCCAGCACCCTTCCTTGGAAGCGCTTTTGTAGGCCTAAGAACACTGGGGCTTTGCGATTCTCTAGCCACCTAATCTTCTGCTCATCCTCTCTCGCGCACTCTAAAGGGTGCTCAGGTGAGAAATTACAAACGTCGAGCAATTGCTCAGAGATGAAAAGTGCCAGCACTGAAAGCTGTTGCTAGCCAGCACCCTTCCTTGGAAGCGCTTTCACAGGCGCAGCAACACTGGGGCTTTGCGCTTCTCTAGCCACCAAACGTCACGGTCATTCTCTTTCCGTCTCGTAGACACGAGCTGAGAAATTGCAAACGTCGAGCAATTGCTCAGAGATGAAAAGTGCCAGCACTGAAAGCTGTTGCTAGCCAGCACCCTTCCTTGGAAGCGCTCTCACAGGCGCAGCAACACTGGGGCTTTGCGCTTCTCTACCCACCAAACGTCACGGTCATTCTCTTTCCGTCTCGTAGACATGAGTTGAGAAATTGCAAACATCGAGCAATTGCTCAGAGATGAAAAGTGCCAGCACTGAAAGCTGTTGCTAGCCAGCACCCTTCCTTGGAAGCGCTTTTGTAGGCCTAAGAAGACTGGGGCTTTGCGATTCTCTAGCCACCTCATCTTCTGCTCATCCTCTCTCGCGCACTCTAAAGGGTGCTCAGGTGAGAAATTACAAACATCGAGCAATTGCTCAGAGATGAAAAGTGCCAGCACTGAAAGCTCTTGCTAGCCAGCAGCCTTCCTTGGAAGCGCTTTCACAGGCGCAGCAACACTGGGGCTTTGCGCTTCTCTAGCCACCAAACGTCACGGTCATTCTCTTTCCGTCTCGTAGACACGAGCTGAGAAATTGCAAACGTCCAGCAATTGCTCAGAGATGAAAAGTGCCAGCACTGAAAGCTGTTGCTAGCCAGCACCCTTCCTTGGAAGCGCTTTTGTAGGCCTAAGAACAGTGGTTCTCTGGGCTTCTCTAGCCACCTAATCTTCTGCTCATCCTCTCGCGCACTATAAAGAGAGCTCAGGTGAGAAATTGCAAACGTCCAGCAATTGCTCAGAGATGAAAAGTGCCAGCACTGAAAGCTCTTGCTAGCCAGCACCCTTCCTTGGAAGCGCTTTCACAGGCGCAGCAACACTGGGGCTTTGCGCTTCTCTAGCCACCAAACGTCACGGTCATTCTCTTTCCGTCTCGTAGACACGAGTTGAGAAATTGCAAACGTCGAGCAATTGCTCAGAGATGAAAAGTGCCAGCACTGAAAGCTGTTGCTAGCCAGCACCCTTCCTTGGAAGTGCTTTTGTAGGCCTAAGAACAGTGGGGCTCTGGGCTTCTCTAGCCACCTAATCTTCTGCTCATCGTCTCGCGCACTCTAAAGAGAGCTCAGGTGAGAAATTGCAAACGTCGAGCAATTGCTCAGAGATGAAAAGTGCCAGCACTGAAAGCTGTTGCTAGCCAGCACCCTTCCTTGGAAGCGCTTTCACAGGCGCAGCAACACTGGGGCTTTGCGCTTCTCTAGCCACCAAACGTCACGGTCATTCTCTTTCCGTCTCGTAGACACGAGCTGAGAAATTGCAAACGTCCAGCAATTGCTCAGAGATGAAAAGTGCCAGCACTGAAAGCTGTTGCTAGCCAGCACCCTTCCTTGGAAGCGCTTTCACAGGCGCAGCAACACTGGGGCTTTGCGCTTCTCTACCCACCAAACGTCACGGTCATTCTCTTTCCGTCTCGTAGACACGAGCTGAGAGATTGCAAACGTCGAGCAATTGCTCAGAGATGAAAAGTGCCAGCACTGAAAGCTGTTGCTAGCCAGCAGCCTTCCTTGGAAGCGCTTTTGTAGGCCTAAGAAGACTGGGGCTCTGGGCTTCTCTAGCCACCTAATCTTGTGCTCATCCTCTCGCGCACTCTAAAGAGAGCTCAGGTGAGAAATTGCAAATGTCCAGCAATTGCTCAGAGATGAAAAGTGCCAGCACTGAAAGCTGTTGCTAGCCAGCACCCTTCCTTGGAAGCGCTTTTGTAGGCCTAAGAACACTGGGGCTTTGCGATTCTCTAGCCACCTAATCTTCTGCTCATCCTCTCTCGCGCACTCTAAAGGGTGCTCAGGTGAGAAATTACAAACGTCGAGCAATTGCTCAGAGATGAAAAGTGCCAGCACTGAAAGCTGTTGCTAGCCAGCACCCTTCCTTGGAAGCGCTTTCACAGGCGCAGCAACACTGGGGCTTTGCGCTTCTCTAGCCACCAAACGTCACGGTCATTCTCTTTCCGTCTCGTAGACACGAGCTGAGAAATTGCAAACGTCGAGCAATTGCTCAGAGATGAAAAGTGCCAGCACTGAAAGCTGTTGCTAGCCAGCACCCTTCCTTGGAAGCGCTCTCACAGGCGCAGCAACACTGGGGCTTTGCGCTTCTCTACCCACCAAACGTCACGGTCATTCTCTTTCCGTCTCGTAGACATGAGTTGAGAAATTGCAAACATCGAGCAATTGCTCAGAGATGAAAAGTGCCAGCACTGAAAGCTGTTGCTAGCCAGCAGCCTTCCTTGGAAGCGCTTTTGTAGGCCTAAGAAGACTGGGGCTTTGCGATTCTCTAGCCACCTCATCTTCTGCTCATCCTCTCTCGCGCACTCTAAAGGGTGCTCAGGTGAGAAATTACAAACATCGAGCAATTGCTCAGAGATGAAAAGTGCCAGCACTGAAAGCTCTTGCTAGCCAGCAGCCTTCCTTGGAAGCGCTTTCACAGGCGCAGCAACACTGGGGCTTTGCGCTTCTCTAGCCACCAAACGTCACGGTCATTCTCTTTCCGTCTCGTAGACACGAGCTGAGAAATTGCAAACGTCCAGCAATTGCTCAGAGATGAAAAGTGCCAGCACTGAAAGCTGTTGCTAGCCAGCACCCTTCCTTGGAAGCGCTTTTGTAGGCCTAAGAACAGTGGGGCTCTGGGCTTCTCTAGCCACCTAATCTTCTGCTCATCCTCTCGCGCACTCTAAAGAGAGCTCAGGTGAGAAATTGCAAACGTCCAGCAATTGCTCAGAGATGAAAAGTGCCAGCACTGAAAGCTGTTGCTAGCCAGCACCCTTCCTTGGAAGCGCTTTCACAGGCGCAGCAACACTGGGGCTTTGCGCTTCTCTAGCCACCAAACGTCACGGTCATTCTCTTTCCGTCTCGTAGACACGAGTTGAGAAATTGCAAACGTCGAGCAATTGCTCAGAGATGAAAAGTGCCAGCACTGAAAGCTGTTGCTAGCCAGCACCCTTCCTTGGAAGTGCTTTTGTAGGCCTAAGAACAGTGGGGCTCTGGGCTTCTCTAGCCACCTAATCTTCTGCTCATCCTCTCGCGCACTCTAAAGAGAGCTCAGGTGAGAAATTGCAAACGTCGAGCAATTGCTCAGAGATGAAAAGTGCCAGCACTGAAAGCTGTTGCTAGCCAGCACCCTTCCTTGGAAGCGCTTTCACAGGCGCAGCAACACTGGGGCTTTGCGCTTCTCTAGCCACCAAACGTCACGGTCATTCTCTTTCCGTCTCGTAGACACGAGCTGAGAAATTGCAAACGTCCAGCAATTGCTCAGAGATGAAAAGTGCCAGCACTGAAAGCTCTTGCTAGCCAGCACCCTTCCTTGGAAGCGCTTTTGTAGGGCTAAGAACACTGGGGCTTTGCGATTCTCTAGCCACATAATCTTCTGCTCATCCTCTCGCGCACTCTAAAGAGAGCTCAGGTGAGAAATTGCAAACGTCGAGCAATTGCTCAGAGATGAAAAGTGCCAGCACTGAAAGCTCTTGCTAGCCAGCACCCTTCCTTGGAAGCGCTTTCACAGGCGCAGCAACACTGGGGCTTTGCGCTTCTCTAGCCACCAAACGTCACAGTCATTCTCTTTCCGTCTCGTAGACACGAGCTGAGAAATTGCAAACATCGAGCAATTGCTCAGAGATGAAAAGTGCCAGCACTGAAAGCTGTTGCTAGCCAGCACCCTTCCTTGGAAGCGCTTTTGTAGGCCTAAGAACACTGGGGCTTTGCGCTTCTCTAGCCACCTAATCTTCTGCTCATCCTCTCTCGCGCACTCTAAAGGGTGCTCAGGTGAGAAATTACAAACGTCGAGCAATTGCTCAGAGATGAAAAGTGCCAGCACTGAAAGCTGTTGCTAGCCAGCACCCTTCCTTGGAAGCGCTTTCACAGGCGCAGCAACACTGGGGCTTTGCGCTTCTCTAGCCACCAAACGTCACGGTCCTTCTCTTTCCGTCTCGTAGACACGAGCTGAGAAATTGCAAACGTCGAGCAATTGCTCAGAGATGAAAAGTGCCAGCACTGAAAGCTCTTGCTAGCCAGCACCCTTCCTTGGAAGCGCTTTCACAGGCGCAGCAACACTGGGGCTTTGCGCTTCTCTAGCCACCAAACGTCACGGTCCTTCTCTTTCCGTCTCGTAGACACGAGCTGAGAAATTGCAAACGTCGAGCAATTGCTCAGAGATGAAAAGTGCCAGCACTGAAAGCTCTTGCTAGCCAGCACCCTTCCTTGGAAGCGCTTTTGTAGGCCTAAGAAGACTGGGGCTCTGGGCTTCTCTAGCCACCTAATCTTGTGCTCATCCTCTCGCGCACTCTAAAGAGAGCTCAGGTGAGAAATTGCAAACGTCCAGCAATTGCTCAGAGATGAAAAGTGCCAGCACTGAAAGCTGTTGCTAGCCAGCACCCTTCCTTGGAAGCGCTTTCACAGGCGCAGCAACACTGGGGCTTTGCGTTTCTCTAGCCACCAAACGTCACGGTCATTCTCTTTCCGTCTCGTAGACACGAGCTGAGAGATTGCAAACGTCGAGCAATTGCTCAGAGATGAAAAGTGCCAGCACTGAAAGCTGTTGCTAGCCAGCACCCTTCCTTGGAAGCGCTTTCACAGGCGCAGCAACACTGGGGCTTTGCGCTTCTCTAGCCACCAAATGTCACGGTCATTCTCTTTCCGTCTCGTAGACACGAGCTGAGAGATTGCAAACGTCGAGCAATTGCTCAGAGATGAAAAGTGCCAGCACTGAAAGCTGTTGCTAGCCAGCAGCCTTCCTTGGAAGCGCTTTTGTAGGCCTAAGAAGACTGGGGCTCTGGGCTTCTCTAGCCACCTAATCTTGTGCTCATCCTCTCGCGCACTCTAAAGAGAGCTCAGGTGAGAAATTGCAAATGTCCAGCAATTGCTCAGAGATGAAAAGTGCCAGCACTGAAAGCTGTTGCTAGCCAGCACCCTTCCTTGGAAGCGCTTTTGTAGGCCTAAGAACACTGGGGCTTTGCGATTCTCTAGCCACCTAATCTTCTGCTCATCCTCTCTCGCGCACTCTAAAGGGTGCTCAGGTGAGAAATTACAAACGTCGAGCAATTGCTCAGAGATGAAAAGTGCCAGCACTGAAAGCTGTTGCTAGCCAGCACCCTTCCTTGGAAGCGCTTTCACAGGCGCAGCAACACTGGGGCTTTGCGCTTCTCTAGCCACCAAACGTCACGGTCATTCTCTTTCCGTCTCGTAGACACGAGCTGAGAAATTGCAAACGTCGAGCAATTGCTCAGAGATGAAAAGTGCCAGCACTGAAAGCTGTTGCTAGCCAGCACCCTTCCTTGGAAGCGCTCTCACAGGCGCAGCAACACTGGGGCTTTGCGCTTCTCTACCCACCAAACGTCACGGTCATTCTCTTTCCGTCTCGTAGACATGAGTTGAGAAATTGCAAACATCGAGCAATTGCTCAGAGATGAAAAGTGCCAGCACTGAAAGCTGTTGCTAGCCAGCAGCCTTCCTTGGAAGCGCTTTTGTAGGCCTAAGAAGACTGGGGCTTTGCGATTCTCTAGCCACCTCATCTTCTGCTCATCCTCTCTCGCGCACTCTAAAGGGTGCTCAGGTGAGAAATTACAAACATCGAGCAATTGCTCAGAGATGAAAAGTGCCAGCACTGAAAGCTCTTGCTAGCCAGCAGCCTTCCTTGGAAGCGCTTTCACAGGCGCAGCAACACTGGGGCTTTGCGCTTCTCTAGCCACCAAACGTCACGGTCATTCTCTTTCCGTCTCGTAGACACGAGCTGAGAAATTGCAAACGTCCAGCAATTGCTCAGAGATGAAAAGTGCCAGCACTGAAAGCTCTTGCTAGCCAGCACCCTTCCTTGGAAGCGCTTTTGTAGGCCTAAGAACAGTGGGGCTCTGGGCTTCTCTAGCCACCTAATCTTCTGCTCATCCTCTCGCGCACTCTAAAGAGAGCTCAGGTGAGAAATTGCAAACGTCCAGCAATTGCTCAGAGATGAAAAGTGCCAGCACTGAAAGCTGTTGCTAGCCAGCACCCTTCCTTGGAAGCGCTTTCACAGGCGCAGCAACACTGGGGCTTTGCGCTTCTCTACCCACCAAACGTCACGGTCATTCTCTTTCCGTCTCGTAGACACGAGTTGAGAAATTGCAAACGTCGAGCAATTGCTCAGAGATGAAAAGTGCCAGCACTGAAAGCTGTTGCTAGCCAGCACCCTTCCTTGGAAGTGCTTTTGTAGGCCTAAGAACACTGGGGCTCTGGGCTTCTCTAGCCACCTAATCTTCTGCTCATCGTCTCGCGCACTCTAAAGAGAGCTCAGGTGAGAAATTGCAAACGTCGAGCAATTGCTCAGAGATGAAAAGTGCCAGCACTGAAAGCTGTTGCTAGCCAGCACCCTTCCTTGGAAGCGCTTTCACAGGCGCAGCAACACTGGGGCTTTGCGCTTCTCTAGCCACCAAACGTCACGGTCATTCTCTTTCCGTCTCGTAGACACGAGCTGAGAAATTGCAAACGTCCAGCAATTGCTCAGAGATGAAAAGTGCCAGCACTGAAAGCTGTTGCTAGCCAGCACCCTTCCTTGGAAGCGCTTTCACAGGCGCAGCAACACTGGGGCTTTGCGCTTCTCTAGCCACCAAACGTCACGGTCATTCTCTTTCCGTCTCGTAGACACGAGCTGAGAAATTGCAAACGTCCAGCAATTGCTCAGAGATGAAAAGTGCCAGCACTGAAAGCTCTTGCTAGCCAGCACCCTTCCTTGGAAGCGCTTTTGTAGGCCTAAGAACACTGGGGCTTTGCGATTCTCTAGCCACATAATCTTCTGCTCATCCTCTCGCGCACTCTAAAGAGAGCTCAGGTGAGAAATTGCAAACGTCGAGCAATTGCTCAGAGATGAAAAGTGCCAGCACTGAAAGCTCTTGCTAGCCAGCACCCTTCCTTGGAAGCGCTTTCACAGGCGCAGCAACACTGGGGCTTTGCGCTTCTCTAGCCACCAAACGTCACAGTCATTCTCTTTCCGTCTCGTAGACACGAGCTGAGAAATTGCAAACATCGAGCAATTGCTCAGAGATGAAAAGTGCCAGCACTGAAAGCTGTTGCTAGCCAGCACCCTTCCTTGGAAGCGCTTTTGTAGGCCTAAGAAGACTGGGGCTTTGCGATTCTCTAGCCACCTAATCTTCTGCTCATCCTCTCTCGCGCACTCTAAAGAGAGCTCAGGTGAGAAATTGCAAACGTCGAGCAATTGCTCAGAGATGAAAAGTGCCAGCACTGAAAGCTCTTGCTACCCAGCACCCTTCCTTGGAAGCGCTTTTGTAGGCCTAAGAACACTGGGGCTTTGCGATTCTCTAGCCACCTAATCTTCTGCTCATTCTCTCGCGCACTCTAAAGAGAGCTCAGGTGAGAAATTGCAAACGTCGAGCAATTGCTCAGAGATGAAAAGTGCCAGCACTGAAAGCTGTTGCTAGCCAGCACCCTTCCTTGGAAGCGCTTTCACAGGCGCAGCAACACTGGGGCTTTGCGTTTCTCTAGCCACCAAACGTCACGGTCATTCTCTTTCCGTCTCGTAGACACGAGCTGAGAGATTGCAAACGTCGAGCAATTGCTCAGAGATGAAAAGTGCCAGCACTGAAAGCTGTTGCTAGCCAGCAGCCTTCCTTGGAAGTGCTTTTATAGGCCTAACAACACTGGGGCTCTGGGCTTCTCTAGCCACCTAATCTTGTGCTCATCCTCTCGCGCACTCAAAGGAGAGCTCAGGTGAGAAATTGCAAACGTCGAGCAATTGCTCAGAGATGAAAAGTGCCAGCACTGAAAGCTCTTGCTACCCAGCACCCTTCCTTGGAAGCGCTCTCACAGGCGCAGCAACACTGGGGCTTTGCGCTTCTCTACCCACCAAACGTCACGGTCATTCTCTTTCCGTCTCGTAGACATGAGTTGAGAAATTGCAAACGTCGAGCAATTGCTCAGAGATGAAAAGTGCCAGCACTGAAAGCTGTTGCTAGCCACCACCCTTCCTTGGAAGCGCTTTTGTAGGCCTAAGAAGACTGGGGCTTTGCGATTCTCTAGCCACCTAATCTTCTGCTCATCCTCTCTCGCGCACTCTAAAGGGTGCTCAGGTGAGAAATTACAAACGTCGAGCAATTGCTCAGAGATGAAAAGTGCCAGCACTGAAAGCTGTTGCTAGCCAGCACCCTTCCTTGGAAGCGCTTTCACAGGCGCAGCAACACTGGGGCTTTGCGCTTCTCTACCCACCAAACGTCACGGTCATTCTCTTTCCGTCTCGTAGAGACGAGCTGAGAAATTGCAAACGTCGAGCAATTGCTCAGAGATGAAAAGTGCCAGCACTGAAAGCTGTTGCTAGCCAGCAGCCTTCCTTGGAAGCGCTTTTGTAGGCCTAAGAACACTGGGGCTCTGGGCTTCTCTAGCCACCTAATCTTGTGCTCATCCTCTCGCGCACTGAAAGGAGAGCTCAGGTGAGAAATTGCAAACGTCGAGCAATTGCTCAGAGATGAAAAGTGCCAGCACTGAAAGCTGTTGCTAGCCAGCACCCTTCCTTGGAAGCGCTCTCACAGGCGCAGCAACACTGGGGCTTTGCGCTTCTCTACCCACCAAACGTCACGGTCATTCTCTTTCCGTCTCGTAGACATGAGTTGAGAAATTGCAAACATCGAGCAATTGCTCAGAGATGAAAAGTGCCAGCACTGAAAGCTGTTGCTAGCCAGCACCCTTCCTTGGAAGCGCTTTTGTAGGCCTAAGAAGACTGGGGCTTTGCGATTCTCTAGCCACCTAATCTTCTGCTCATCCTCTCTCGCGCACTCTAAAGGGTGCTCAGGTGAGAAATTACAAACGTCGAGCAATTGCTCAGAGATGAAAAGTGCCAGCACTGAAAGCTGTTGCTAGCCAGCACCCTTCCTTGGAAGCGCTTTCACAGGCGCAGCAACACTGGGGCTTTGCGCTTCTCTAGCCACCAAACGTCACGGTCATTCTCTTTCCGTCTCGTAGACACGAGCTGAGAAATTGCAAACGTCGAGCAATTGCTCAGAGATGAAAAGTGCCAGCACTGAAAGCTGTTGCTAGCCAGCAGCCTTCCTTGGAAGCGCTTTTGTAGGCCTAAGAAGACTGGGGCTCTGGGCTTCTCTAGCCACCTAATCTTGTGCTCATCCTCTCGCGCACTCTAAAGAGAGCTCAGGTGAGAAATTGCAAACGTCCAGCAATTGCTCAGAGATGAAAAGTGCCAGCACTGAAAGCTGTTGCTAGCCAGCAGCCTTCCTTGGAAGCGCTTTTCTAGGCCTAAGAACACTGGGGCTTTGCGCTTCTCTAGCCACCTAATCTTCTGCTCATTCTCTCGCGCACTCTAAAGGGTGCTCAGGTGAGAAATTACAAACGTCGAGCAATTGCTCAGAGATGAAAAGTGCCAGCACTGAAAGCTGTTGCTAGCCAGCACCCTTCCTTGGAAGCGCTTTCACAGGCGCAGCAACACTGGGGCTTTGCGCTTCTCTACCCACCAAACGTCACGGTCATTCTCTTTCCGTCTCGTAGACACGAGCTGAGAGATTGCAAACGTCGAGCAATTGCTCAGAGATGAAAAGTGCCAGCACTGAAAGCTGTTGCTAGCCAGCACCCTTCCTTGGAAGCGCTTTTGTAGGCCTAAGAACACTGGGGCTCTGGGCTTCTCTAGCCACCTAATCTTGTGCTCATCCTCTCGCGCACTCTAAAGAGAGCTCAGGTGAGAAATTGCAAATGTCCAGCAATTGCTCAGAGATGAAAAGTGCCAGCACTGAAAGCTGTTGCTAGCCAGCACCCTTCCTTGGAAGCGCTTTTGTAGGCCTAAGAACACTGGGGCTTTGCGATTCTCTAGCCACCTAATCTTCTGCTCATCCTCTCTCGCGCACTCTAAAGGGTGCTCAGGTGAGAAATTACAAACGTCGAGCAATTGCTCAGAGATGAAAAGTGCCAGCACTGAAAGCTGTTGCTAGCCAGCACCCTTCCTTGGAAGCGCTTTCACAGGCGCAGCAACACTGGGGCTTTGCGCTTCTCTAGCCACCAAACGTCACGGTCATTCTCTTTCCGTCTCGTAGACACGAGCTGAGAAATTGCAAACGTCGAGCAATTGCTCAGAGATGAAAAGTGCCAGCACTGAAAGCTGTTGCTAGCCAGCACCCTTCCTTGGAAGCGCTCTCACAGGCGCAGCAACACTGGGGCTTTGCGCTTCTCTACCCACCAAACGTCACGGTCATTCTCTTTCCGTCTCGTAGACATGAGTTGAGAAATTGCAAACATCGAGCAATTGCTCAGAGATGAAAAGTGCCAGCACTGAAAGCTGTTGCTAGCCAGCAGCCTTCCTTGGAAGCGCTTTTGTAGGCCTAAGAAGACTGGGGCTTTGCGATTCTCTAGCCACCTCATCTTCTGCTCATCCTCTCTCGCGCACTCTAAAGGGTGCTCAGGTGAGAAATTACAAACATCGAGCAATTGCTCAGAGATGAAAAGTGCCAGCACTGAAAGCTCTTGCTAGCCAGCAGCCTTCCTTGGAAGCGCTTTCACAGGCGCAGCAACACTGGGGCTTTGCGCTTCTCTAGCCACCAAACGTCACGGTCATTCTCTTTCCGTCTCGTAGACACGAGCTGAGAAATTGCAAACGTCGAGCAATTGCTCAGAGATGAAAAGTGCCAGCACTGAAAGCTGTTGCTAGCCAGCACCCTTCCTTGGAAGCGCTTTTGTAGGCCTAAGAACACTGGGGCTCTGGGCTTCTCTAGCCACCTAATCTTGTGCTCATCCTCTCGCGCACTCTAAAGAGAGCTCAGGTGAGAAATTGCAAACGTCCAGCAATTGCTCAGAGATGAAAAGTGCCAGCACTGAAAGCTGTTGCTAGCCAGCAGCCTTCCTTGGAAGCGCTTTTCTAGGCCTAAGAACACTGGGGCTTTGCGCTTCTCTAGCCACCTAATCTTCTGCTCATTCTCTCGCGCACTCTAAAGGGTGCTCAGGTGAGAAATTACAAACGTCGAGCAATTGCTCAGAGATGAAAAGTGCCAGCACTGAAAGCTGTTGCTAGCCAGCAGCCTTCCTTGGAAGCGCTTTCACAGGCGCAGCAACACTGGGGCTTTGCGCTTCTCTACCCACCAAACGTCACGGTCATTCTCTTTCCGTCTCGTAGACACGAGCTGAGAGATTGCAAACGTCGAGCAATTGCTCAGAGATGAAAAGTGCCAGCACTGAAAGCTGTTGCTAGCCAGCACCCTTCCTTGGAAGCGCTTTTGTAGGCCTAAGAACACTGGGGCTCTGGGCTTCTCTAGCCACCTAATCTTGTGCTCATCCTCTCGCGCACTCTAAAGAGAGCTCAGGTGAGAAATTGCAAATGTCCAGCAATTGCTCAGAGATGAAAAGTGCCAGCACTGAAAGCTGTTGCTAGCCAGCACCCTTCCTTGGAAGCGCTTTTGTAGGCCTAAGAACACTGGGGCTTTGCGATTCTCTAGCCACCTAATCTTCTGCTCATCCTCTCTCGCGCACTCTAAAGGGTGCTCAGGTGAGAAATTACAAACGTCGAGCAATTGCTCAGAGATGAAAAGTGCCAGCACTGAAAGCTGTTGCTAGCCAGCACCCTTCCTTGGAAGCGCTTTCACAGGCGCAGCAACACTGGGGCTTTGCGCTTCTCTAGCCACCAAACGTCACGGTCATTCTCTTTCCGTCTCGTAGACACGAGCTGAGAAATTGCAAACGTCGAGCAATTGCTCAGAGATGAAAAGTGCCAGCACTGAAAGCTGTTGCTAGCCAGCACCCTTCCTTGGAAGCGCTCTCACAGGCGCAGCAACACTGGGGCTTTGCGCTTCTCTACCCACCAAACGTCACGGTCATTCTCTTTCCGTCTCGTAGACATGAGTTGAGAAATTGCAAACATCGAGCAATTGCTCAGAGATGAAAAGTGCCAGCACTGAAAGCTGTTGCTAGCCAGCAGCCTTCCTTGGAAGCGCTTTTGTAGGCCTAAGAAGACTGGGGCTTTGCGATTCTCTAGCCACCTCATCTTCTGCTCATCCTCTCTCGCGCACTCTAAAGGGTGCTCAGGTGAGAAATTACAAACATCGAGCAATTGCTCAGAGATGAAAAGTGCCAGCACTGAAAGCTCTTGCTAGCCAGCAGCCTTCCTTGGAAGCGCTTTCACAGGCGCAGCAACACTGGGGCTTTGCGCTTCTCTAGCCACCAAACGTCACGGTCATTCTCTTTCCGTCTCGTAGACACGAGCTGAGAAATTGCAAACGTCCAGCAATTGCTCAGAGATGAAAAGTGCCAGCACTGAAAGCTGTTGCTAGCCAGCACCCTTCCTTGGAAGCGCTTTTGTAGGCCTAAGAACAGTGGTTCTCTGGGCTTCTCTAGCCACCTAATCTTCTGCTCATCCTCTCGCGCACTATAAAGAGAGCTCAGGTGAGAAATTGCAAACGTCCAGCAATTGCTCAGAGATGAAAAGTGCCAGCACTGAAAGCTGTTGCTAGCCAGCACCCTTCCTTGGAAGCGCTTTCACAGGCGCAGCAACACTGGGGCTTTGCGCTTCTCTAGCCACCAAACGTCACGGTCATTCTCTTTCCGTCTCGTAGACACGAGTTGAGAAATTGCAAACGTCGAGCAATTGCTCAGAGATGAAAAGTGCCAGCACTGAAAGCTGTTGCTAGCCAGCACCCTTCCTTGGAAGCGCTTTCACAGGCGCAGCAACACTGGGGCTTTGCGCTTCTCTACCCACCAAACGTCACGGTCATTCTCTTTCCGTCTCGTAGACACGAGCTGAGAAATTGCAAACGTCCAGCAATTGCTCAGAGATGAAAAGTGCCAGCACTGAAAGCTGTTGCTAGCCAGCACCCTTCCTTGGAAGCGCTTTCACAGGCGCAGCAACACTGGGGCTTTGCGCTTCTCTAGCCACCAAACGTCACGGTCATTCTCTTTCCGTCTCGTAGACACGAGCTGAGAGATTGCAAACGTCGAGCAATTGCTCAGAGATGAAAAGTGCCAGCACTGAAAGCTGTTGCTAGCCAGCACCCTTCCTTGGAAGCGCTTTTGTAGGCCTAAGAAGACTGGGGCTCTGGGCTTCTCTAGCCACCTAATCTTGTGCTCATCCTCTCGCGCACTCTAAAGAGAGCTCAGGTGAGAAATTGCAAATGTCCAGCAATTGCTCAGAGATGAAAAGTGCCAGCACTGAAAGCTGTTGCTAGCCAGCACCCTTCCTTGGAAGCGCTTTTGTAGGCCTAAGAACACTGGGGCTTTGCGATTCTCTAGCCACCTAATCTTCTGCTCATCCTCTCTCGCGCACTCTAAAGGGTGCTCAGGTGAGAAATTACAAACGTCGAGCAATTGCTCAGAGATGAAAAGTGCCAGCACTGAAAGCTGTTGCTAGCCAGCACCCTTCCTTGGAAGCGCTTTCACAGGCGCAGCAACACTGGGGCTTTGCGCTTCTCTAGCCACCAAACGTCACGGTCATTCTCTTTCCGTCTCGTAGACACGAGCTGAGAAATTGCAAACGTCGAGCAATTGCTCAGAGATGAAAAGTGCCAGCACTGAAAGCTGTTGCTAGCCAGCACCCTTCCTTGGAAGCGCTCTCACAGGCGCAGCAACACTGGGGCTTTGCGCTTCTCTACCCACCAAACGTCACGGTCATTCTCTTTCCGTCTCGTAGACATGAGTTGAGAAATTGCAAACATCGAGCAATTGCTCAGAGATGAAAAGTGCCAGCACTGAAAGCTGTTGCTAGCCAGCAGCCTTCCTTGGAAGCGCTTTTGTAGGCCTAAGAAGACTGGGGCTTTGCGATTCTCTAGCCACCTCATCTTCTGCTCATCCTCTCTCGCGCACTCTAAAGGGTGCTCAGGTGAGAAATTACAAACATCGAGCAATTGCTCAGAGATGAAAAGTGCCAGCACTGAAAGCTCTTGCTAGCCAGCAGCCTTCCTTGGAAGCGCTTTCACAGGCGCAGCAACACTGGGGCTTTGCGCTTCTCTAGCCACCAAACGTCACGGTCATTCTCTTTCCGTCTCGTAGACACGAGCTGAGAAATTGCAAACGTCCAGCAATTGCTCAGAGATGAAAAGTGCCAGCACTGAAAGCTGTTGCTAGCCAGCACCCTTCCTTGGAAGCGCTTTTGTAGGCCTAAGAACAGTGGGGCTCTGGGCTTCTCTAGCCACCTAATCTTCTGCTCATCCTCTCGCGCACTCTAAAGAGAGCTCAGGTGAGAAATTGCAAACGTCGAGCAATTGCTCAGAGATGAAAAGTGCCAGCACTGAAAGCTGTTGCTAGCCAGCACCCTTCCTTGGAAGCGCTTTCACAGGCGCAGCAACACTGGGGCTTTGCGCTTCTCTAGCCACCAAACGTCACGGTCATTCTCTTTCCGTCTCGTAGACACGAGCTGAGAAATTGCAAACGTCGAGCAATTGCTCAGAGATGAAAAGTGCCAGCACTGAAAGCTGTTGCTAGCCAGCACCCTTCCTTGGAAGCGCTCTCACAGGCGCAGCAACACTGGGGCTTTGCGCTTCTCTACCCACCAAACGTCACGGTCATTCTCTTTCCGTCTCGTAGACATGAGTTGAGAAATTGCAAACATCGAGCAATTGCTCAGAGATGAAAAGTGCCAGCACTGAAAGCTGTTGCTAGCCAGCAGCCTTCCTTGGAAGCGCTTTTGTAGGCCTAAGAAGACTGGGGCTTTGCGATTCTCTAGCCACCTCATCTTCTGCTCATCCTCTCTCGCGCACTCTAAAGGGTGCTCAGGTGAGAAATTACAAACATCGAGCAATTGCTCAGAGATGAAAAGTGCCAGCACTGAAAGCTCTTGCTAGCCAGCAGCCTTCCTTGGAAGCGCTTTCACAGGCGCAGCAACACTGGGGCTTTGCGCTTCTCTAGCCACCAAACGTCACGGTCATTCTCTTTCCGTCTCGTAGACACGAGCTGAGAAATTGCAAACGTCCAGCAATTGCTCAGAGATGAAAAGTGCCAGCACTGAAAGCTGTTGCTAGCCAGCACCCTTCCTTGGAAGCGCTTTTGTAGGCCTAAGAACAGTGGTTCTCTGGGCTTCTCTAGCCACCTAATCTTCTGCTCATCCTCTCGCGCACTATAAAGAGAGCTCAGGTGAGAAATTGCAAACGTCCAGCAATTGCTCAGAGATGAAAAGTGCCAGCACTGAAAGCTGTTGCTAGCCAGCACCCTTCCTTGGAAGCGCTTTCACAGGCGCAGCAACACTGGGGCTTTGCGCTTCTCTAGCCACCAAACGTCACGGTCATTCTCTTTCCGTCTCGTAGACACGAGTTGAGAAATTGCAAACGTCGAGCAATTGCTCAGAGATGAAAAGTGCCAGCACTGAAAGCTGTTGCTAGCCAGCACCCTTCCTTGGAAGTGCTTTTGTAGGCCTAAGAACAGTGGGGCTCTGGGCTTCTCTAGCCACCTAATCTTCTGCTCATCGTCTCGCGCACTCTAAAGAGAGCTCAGGTGAGAAATTGCAAACGTCGAGCAATTGCTCAGAGATGAAAAGTGCCAGCACTGAAAGCTGTTGCTAGCCAGCAGCCTTCCTTGGAAGCGCTTTCACAGGCGCAGCAACACTGGGGCTTTGCGCTTCTCTAGCCACCAAACGTCACGGTCATTCTCTTTCCGTCTCGTAGACACGAGCTGAGAAATTGCAAACGTCCAGCAATTGCTCAGAGATGAAAAGTGCCAGCACTGAAAGCTGTTGCTAGCCAGCACCCTTCCTTGGAAGCGCTTTCACAGGCGCAGCAACACTGGGGCTTTGCGCTTCTCTAGCCACCAAACGTCACGGTCATTCTCTTTCCGTCTCGTAGACACGAGCTGAGAGATTGCAAACGTCGAGCAATTGCTCAGAGATGAAAAGTGCCAGCACTGAAAGCTGTTGCTAGCCAGCACCCTTCCTTGGAAGCGCTTTTGTAGGCCTAAGAAGACTGGGGCTCTGGGCTTCTCTAGCCACCTAATCTTGTGCTCATCCTCTCGCGCACTCTAAAGAGAGCTCAGGTGAGAAATTGCAAATGTCCAGCAATTGCTCAGAGATGAAAAGTGCCAGCACTGAAAGCTGTTGCTAGCCAGCACCCTTCCTTGGAAGCGCTTTTGTAGGCCTAAGAACACTGGGGCTTTGCGATTCTCTAGCCACCTAATCTTCTGCTCATCCTCTCTCGCGCACTCTAAAGGGTGCTCAGGTGAGAAATTACAAACGTCGAGCAATTGCTCAGAGATGAAAAGTGCCAGCACTGAAAGCTGTTGCTAGCCAGCACCCTTCCTTGGAAGCGCTTTCACAGGCGCAGCAACACTGGGGCTTTGCGCTTCTCTAGCCACCAAACGTCACGGTCATTCTCTTTCCGTCTCGTAGACACGAGCTGAGAAATTGCAAACGTCGAGCAATTGCTCAGAGATGAAAAGTGCCAGCACTGAAAGCTGTTGCTAGCCAGCACCCTTCCTTGGAAGCGCTCTCACAGGCGCAGCAACACTGGGGCTTTGCGCTTCTCTACCCACCAAACGTCACGGTCATTCTCTTTCCGTCTCGTAGACATGAGTTGAGAAATTGCAAACATCGAGCAATTGCTCAGAGATGAAAAGTGCCAGCACTGAAAGCTGTTGCTAGCCAGCACCCTTCCTTGGAAGCGCTTTTGTAGGCCTAAGAAGACTGGGGCTTTGCGATTCTCTAGCCACCTCATCTTCTGCTCATCCTCTCTCGCGCACTCTAAAGGGTGCTCAGGTGAGAAATTACAAACATCGAGCAATTGCTCAGAGATGAAAAGTGCCAGCACTGAAAGCTCTTGCTAGCCAGCAGCCTTCCTTGGAAGCGCTTTCACAGGCGCAGCAACACTGGGGCTTTGCGCTTCTCTAGCCACCAAACGTCACGGTCATTCTCTTTCCGTCTCGTAGACACGAGCTGAGAAATTGCAAACGTCCAGCAATTGCTCAGAGATGAAAAGTGCCAGCACTGAAAGCTGTTGCTAGCCAGCACCCTTCCTTGGAAGCGCTTTTGTAGGCCTAAGAACAGTGGGGCTCTGGGCTTCTCTAGCCACCTAATCTTCTGCTCATCCTCTCGCGCACTCTAAAGAGAGCTCAGGTGAGAAATTGCAAACGTCGAGCAATTGCTCAGAGATGAAAAGTGCCAGCACTGAAAGCTCTTGCTAGCCAGCACCCTTCCTTGGAAGCGCTTTCACAGGCGCAGCAACACTGGGGCTTTGCGCTTCTCTAGCCACCAAACGTCACGGTCATTCTCTTTCCGTCTCGTAGACACGAGCTGAGAAATTGCAAACGTCGAGCAATTGCTCAGAGATGAAAAGTGCCAGCACTGAAAGCTGTTGCTAGCCAGCACCCTTCCTTGGAAGTGCTTTTGTAGGCCTAAGAACAGTGGGGCTCTGGGCTTCTCTAGCCACCTAATCTTCTGCTCATCCTCTCGCGCACTCTAAAGAGAGCTCAGGTGAGAAATTGCAAACGTCGAGCAATTGCTCAGAGATGAAAAGTGCCAGCACTGAAAGCTGTTGCTAGCCAGCACCCTTCCTTGGAAGCGCTTTCACAGGCGCAGCAACACTGGGGCTTTGCGCTTCTCTAGCCACCAAACGTCACGGTCATTCTCTTTCCGTCTCGTAGAGACGAGCTGAGAAATTGCAAACGTCCAGCAATTGCTCAGAGATGAAAAGTGCCAGCACTGAAAGCTCTTGCTAGCCAGCACCCTTCCTTGGAAGCGCTTTTGTAGGGCTAAGAACACTGGGGCTTTGCGATTCTCTAGCCACCTAATCTTGTGCTCATCCTCTCGCGCACTCTAAAGAGAGCTCAGGTGAGAAATTGCAAACGTCGAGCAATTGCTCAGAGATGAAAAGTGCCAGCACTGAAAGCTCTTGCTAGCCAGCACCCTTCCGTGGAAGCGCTTTCACAGGCGCAGCAACACTGGGGCTTTGCGCTTCTCTAGCCACCAAACGTCACAGTCATTCTCTTTCCGTCTCGTAGACACGAGCTGAGAAATTGCAAACATCGAGCAATTGCTCAGAGATGAAAAGTGCCAGCACTGAAAGCTGTTGCTAGCCAGCACCCTTCCTTGGAAGCGCTTTTGTAGGCCTAAGAAGACTGGGGCTTTGCGATTCTCTAGCCACCTAATCTTCTGCTCATCCTCTCTCGCGCACTCTAAAGGGTGCTCAGGTGAGAAATTACAAACGTCGAGCAATTGCTCAGAGATGAAAAGTGCCAGCACTGAAAGCTGTTGCTAGCCAGCACCCTTCCTTGGAAGCGCTTTCACAGGCGCAGCAACACTGGGGCTTTGCGCTTCTCTAGCCACCAAACGTCACGGTCCTTCTCTTTCCGTCTCGTAGACACGAGCTGAGAAATTGCAAACGTCGAGCAATTGCTCAGAGATGAAAAGTGCCAGCACTGAAAGCTCTTGCTAGCCAGCACCCTTCCTTGGAAGCGCTTTTGTAGGCCTAAGAAGACTGGGGCTCTGGGCTTCTCTAGCCACCTAATCTTGTGCTCATCCTCTCGCGCACTCTAAAGAGAGCTCAGGTGAGAAATTGCAAACGTCCAGCAATTGCTCAGAGATGAAAAGTGCCAGCACTGAAAGCTGTTGCTAGCCAGCACCCTTCCTTGGAAGCGCTTTCACAGGCGCAGCAACACTGGGGCTTTGCGCTTCTCTAGCCACCAAACGTCACGGTCATTCTCTTTCCGTCTCGTAGACACGAGCTGAGAGATTGCAAACGTCGAGCAATTGCTCAGAGATGAAAAGTGCCAGCACTGAAAGCTGTTGCTAGCCAGCACCCTTCCTTGGAAGCGCTTTCACAGGCGCAGCAACACTGGGGCTTTGCGCTTCTCTAGCCACCAAATGTCACGGTCATTCTCTTTCCGTCTCGTAGACACGAGCTGAGAGATTGCAAACGTCGAGCAATTGCTCAGAGATGAAAAGTGCCAGCACTGAAAGCTGTTGCTAGCCAGCAGCCTTCCTTGGAAGCGCTTTTGTAGGCCTAAGAAGACTGGGGCTCTGGGCTTCTCTAGCCACCTAATCTTGTGCTCATCCTCTCGCGCACTCTAAAGAGAGCTCAGGTGAGAAATTGCAAATGTCCAGCAATTGCTCAGAGATGAAAAGTGCCAGCACTGAAAGCTGTTGCTAGCCAGCACCCTTCCTTGGAAGCGCTTTTGTAGGCCTAAGAACACTGGGGCTTTGCGATTCTCTAGCCACCTAATCTTCTGCTCATCCTCTCTCGCGCACTCTAAAGGGTGCTCAGGTGAGAAATTACAAACGTCGAGCAATTGCTCAGAGATGAAAAGTGCCAGCACTGAAAGCTGTTGCTAGCCAGCAGCCTTCCTTGGAAGCGCTTTCACAGGCGCAGCAACACTGGGGCTTTGCGCTTCTCTAGCCACCAAACGTCACGGTCATTCTCTTTCCGTCTCGTAGACACGAGCTGAGAAATTGCAAACGTCGAGCAATTGCTCAGAGATGAAAAGTGCCAGCACTGAAAGCTGTTGCTAGCCAGCACCCTTCCTTGGAAGCGCTCTCACAGGCGCAGCAACACTGGGGCTTTGTGCTTCTCTACCCACCAAACGTCACGGTCATTCTCTTTCCGTCTCGTAGACATGAGTTGAGAAATTGCAAACATCGAGCAATTGCTCAGAGATGAAAAGTGCCAGCACTGAAAGCTGTTGCTAGCCAGCAGCCTTCCTTGGAAGCGCTTTTGTAGGCCTAAGAAGACTGGGGCTTTGCGATTCTCTAGCCACCTCATCTTCTGCTCATCCTCTCTCGCGCACTCTAAAGGGTGCTCAGGTGAGAAATTACAAACATCGAGCAATTGCTCAGAGATGAAAAGTGCCAGCACTGAAAGCTCTTGCTAGCCAGCAGCCTTCCTTGGAAGCGCTTTCACAGGCGCAGCAACACTGGGGCTTTGCGCTTCTCTAGCCACCAAACGTCACGGTCATTCTCTTTCCGTCTCGTAGACACGAGCTGAGAAATTGCAAACGTCCAGCAATTGCTCAGAGATGAAAAGTGCCAGCACTGAAAGCTGTTGCTAGCCAGCACCCTTCCTTGGAAGCGCTTTTGTAGGCCTAAGAACAGTGGGGCTCTGGGCTTCTCTAGCCACCTAATCTTCTGCTCATCCTCTCGCGCACTCTAAAGAGAGCTCAGGTGAGAAATTGCAAACGTCCAGCAATTGCTCAGAGATGAAAAGTGCCAGCACTGAAAGCTGTTGCTAGCCAGCACCCTTCCTTGGAAGCGCTTTCACAGGCGCAGCAACACTGGGGCTTTGCGCTTCTCTAGCCACCAAACGTCACGGTCATTCTCTTTCCGTCTCGTAGACACGAGTTGAGAAATTGCAAACGTCGAGCAATTGCTCAGAGATGAAAAGTGCCAGCACTGAAAGCTGTTGCTAGCCAGCACCCTTCCTTGGAAGTGCTTTTGTAGGCCTAAGAACACTGGGGCTCTGGGCTTCTCTAGCCACCTAATCTTCTGCTCATCGTCTCGCGCACTCTAAAGAGAGCTCAGGTGAGAAATTGCAAACGTCGAGCAATTGCTCAGAGATGAAAAGTGCCAGCACTGAAAGCTGTTGCTAGCCAGCACCCTTCCTTGGAAGCGCTTTCACAGGCGCAGCAACACTGGGGCTTTGCGCTTCTCTAGCCACCAAACGTCACGGTCATTCTCTTTCCGTCTCGTAGACACGAGCTGAGAAATTGCAAACGTCCAGCAATTGCTCAGAGATGAAAAGTGCCAGCACTGAAAGCTGTTGCTAGCCAGCACCCTTCCTTGGAAGCGCTTTCACAGGCGCAGCAACACTGGGGCTTTGCGCTTCTCTAGCCACCAAACGTCACGGTCATTCTCTTTCCGTCTCGTAGACACGAGCTGAGAAATTGCAAACGTCCAGCAATTGCTCAGAGATGAAAAGTGCCAGCACTGAAAGCTCTTGCTAGCCAGCACCCTTCCTTGGAAGCGCTTTTGTAGGCCTAAGAACACTGGGGCTTTGCGATTCTCTAGCCACATAATCTTCTGCTCATCCTCTCGCGCACTCTAAAGAGAGCTCAGGTGAGAAATTGCAAACGTCGAGCAATTGCTCAGAGATGAAAAGTGCCAGCACTGAAAGCTCTTGCTAGCCAGCACCCTTCCTTGGAAGCGCTTTCACAGGCGCAGCAACACTGGGGCTTTGCGCTTCTCTAGCCACCAAACGTCACAGTCATTCTCTTTCCGTCTCGTAGACACGAGCTGAGAAATTGCAAACATCGAGCAATTGCTCAGAGATGAAAAGTGCCAGCACTGAAAGCTGTTGCTAGCCAGCACCCTTCCTTGGAAGCGCTTTTGTAGGCCTAAGAAGACTGGGGCTTTGCGATTCTCTAGCCACCTAATCTTCTGCTCATCCTCTCTCGCGCACTCTAAAGGGTGCTCAGGTGAGAAATTACAAACGTCGAGCAATTGCTCAGAGATGAAAAGTGCCAGCACTGAAAGCTGTTGCTAGCCAGCACCGTTCCTTGGAAGCGCTTTCACAGGCGCAGCAACACTGGGGCTTTGCGCTTCTCTAGCCACCAAACGTCACGGTCCTTCTCTTTCCGTCTCGTAGACACGAGCTGAGAAATTGCAAACGTCGAGCAATTGCTCAGAGATGAAAAGTGCCAGCACTGAAAGCTCTTGCTAGCCAGCACCCTTCCTTGGAAGCGCTTTTGTAGGCCTAAGAAGACTGGGGCTCTGGGCTTCTCTAGCCACCTAATCTTGTGCTCATCCTCTCGCGCACTCTAAAGAGAGCTCAGGTGAGAAATTGCAAACGTCCAGCAATTGCTCAGAGATGAAAAGTGCCAGCACTGAAAGCTGTTGCTAGCCAGCACCCTTCCTTGGAAGCGCTTTCACAGGCGCAGCAACACTGGGGCTTTGCGTTTCTCTAGCCACCAAACGTCACGGTCATTCTCTTTCCGTCTCGTAGACACGAGCTGAGAGATTGCAAACGTCGAGCAATTGCTCAGAGATGAAAAGTGCCAGCACTGAAAGCTGTTGCTAGCCAGCACCCTTCCTTGGAAGCGCTTTTGTAGGCCTAAGAACACTGGGGTACTGGGCTTCTCTAGCCACCTAATCTTCTGCTCATCCTCTCGCGCACTCTAAAGAGAGCTCAGGTGAGAAATTGCAAACGTCGAGCAATTGCTCAGAGATGAAAAGTGCCAGCACTGAAAGCTGTTGCTAGCCAGCACCCTTCCTTGGAAGCGCTTTCACAGGCGCAGTAACACTGGGGCTTTGCGCTTCTCTAGCCACCAAACGTCACGGTCATTCTCTTTCCGTCTCGTAGACACGAGCTGAGAGATTGCAAACATCGAGCAATTGCTCAGAGATGAAAAGTGCCAGCACTGAAAGCTGTTGCTAGCCAGCAGCCTTCCTTGGAAGCGCTTTTGTAGGCCTAAGAACAGTGGGGCTTTGCGCTTCTCTAGCCACCTAATCTTCTGCTCATCCTCTCGCGCACTCTAAAGAGAGCTCAGGTGAGAAATTGCAAACGTCGAGCAATTGCTCAGAGATGAAAAGTGCCAGCACTGAAAGCTGTTGCTAGCCAGCACCCTTCCTTGGAAGCGCTTTCACAGGCGCAGCAACACTGGGGCTTTGCGCTTCTCTAGCCACCAAACGTCACGGTCATTCTCTTTCCGTCTCGTAGAGACGAGCTGAGAAATTGCAAACGTCGAGCAATTGCTCAGAGATGAAAAGTGCCAGCACTGAAAGCTGTTGCTAGCCAGCACCCTTCCTTGGAAGCGCTTTTATAGGCCTAAGAACACTGGGGCTTTGCGATTCTCTAGCCACCTAATCTTCTGCTCATCCTCTCGCGCACTCTAAAGAGAGCTCAGGTGAGAAATTGCAAACGTCGAGCAATTGCTCAGAGATGAAAAGTGCCAGCACTGAAAGCTGTTGCTAGCCAGCACCCTTCCTTGGAAGCGCTTTTGTAGGCCTAAGAACACTGGGGCTTTGCGCTTCTCTAGCCACCTAATCTTCTGCTCATTCTCTCGCGCACTCTAAAGGGTGCTCAGGTGAGAAATTACAAACGTCGAGCAATTGCTCAGAGATGAAAAGTGCCAGCACTGAAAGCTGTTGCTAGCCAGCACCCTTCCTTGGAAGCGCTTTCACAGGCGCAGCAACACTGGGGCTTTGCGCTTCTCTAGCCACCAAACGTCACGGTCATTCTCTTTCCGTCTCGTAGACACGAGCTGAGAGATTGCAAACGTCGAGCAATTGCTCAGAGATGAAAAGTGCCAGCACTGAAAGCTGTTGCTAGCCAGCAGCCTTCCTTGGAAGCGCTTTTGTAGGCCTAAGAAGACTGGGGCTCTGGGCTTCTCTAGCCACCTAATCTTGTGCTCATCCTCTCGCGCACTCTAAAGAGAGCTCAGGTGAGAAATTGCAAATGTCGAGCAATTGCTCAGAGATGAAAAGTGCCAGCACTGAAAGCTGTTGCTAGCCAGCACCCTTCCTTGGAAGCGCTTTTGTAGGCCTAAGAACACTGGGGCTTTGCGCTTCTCTAGCCACCTAATCTTCTGCTCATCCTCTCTCGCGCACTCTAAAGGGTGCTCAGGTGAGAAATTACAAACGTCGAGCAATTGCTCAAAGATGAAAAGTGCCAGCACTGAAAGCTGTTGCTAGCCAGCACCCTTCCTTGGAAGCGCTTTCACAGGCGCAGCAACACTGGGGCTTTGCGCTTCTCTAGCCACCAAACGTCACTGTCATTCTCTTTCCGTCTCGTAGACACGAGCTGAGAAATTGCAAACGTCGAGCAATTGCTCAGAGATGAAAAGTGCCAGCACTGAAAGCTGTTGCTAGCCAGCACCCTTCCTTGGAAGCGCTTTCACAGGCGCAGCAACACTGGGGCTTTGCGCTTCTCTAGCCACCAAACGTCACGGTCATTCTCTTTCCGTCTCGTAGACATGAGTTGAGAAATTGCAAACATCGAGCAATTGCTCAGAGATGAAAAGTGCCAGCACTGAAAGCTGTTGCTAGCCAGCACCCTTCCTTGGAAGCGCTTTTGTAGGCCTAAGAAGACTGGGGCTTTGCGATTCTCTAGCCACCTCATCTTCTGCTCATCCTCTCTCGCGCACTCTAAAGGGTGCTCAGGTGAGAAATTACAAACGTCGAGCAATTGCTCAGAGATGAAAAGTGCCAGCACTGGAAGCTCTTGCTAGCCAGCAGCCTTCCTTGGAAGCGCTTTCACAGGCGCAGCAACACTGGGGCTTTGCGCTTCTCTAGCCACCAAACGTCACGGTCATTCTCTTTCCGTCTCGTAGACACGAGCTGAGAAATTGCAAACGTCCAGCAATTGCTCAGAGATGAAAAGTGCCAGCACTGAAAGCTGTTGCTAGCCAGCCCCCTTCCTTGGAAGCGCTTTTGTAGGCCTAAGAACAGTGGGGCTCTGGGCTTCTCTAGCCACCTAATCTTCTGCTCATCCTCTCGCGCACTCTAAAGAGAGCTCAGGTGAGAAATTGCAAATGTCGAGCAATTGCTCAGAGATGAAAAGTGCCAGCACTGAAAGCTCTTGCTAGCCAGCACCCTTCCTTGGAAGCGCTTTCACAGGCGCAGCAACACTGGGGCTTTGCGCTTCTCTAGCCACCAAACGTCACGGTCATTCTCTTTCCGTCTCGTAGACACGAGCTGAGAAATTGCAAACGTCGAGCAATTGCTCAGAGATGAAAAGTGCCAGCACTGAAAGCTGTTGCTAGCCAGCACCCTTCCTTGGAAGTGCTTTTGTAGGCCTAAGAACACTGGGGCTCTGGGCTTCTCTAGCCACCTAATCTTGTGCTCATCGTCTCGCGCACTCTAAAGAGAGCTCAGGTGAGAAATTGCAAACGTCGAGCAATTGCTCAGAGATGAAAAGTGCCAGCACTGACAGCTGTTGCTAGCCAGCAGCCTTCCTTGGAAGCGCTTTCACAGGCGCAGCAACACTGGGGCTTTGCGCTTCTCTAGCCACCAAACGTCACGGTCATTCTCTTTCCGTCTCGTAGACACGAGCTGAGAAATTGCAAACGTCCAGCAATTGCTCAGAGATGAAAAGTGCCAGCACTGAAAGCTGTTGCTAGCCAGCAGCCTTCCTTGGAAGCGCTTTCACAGGCGCAGCAACACTGGGGCTTTGCGCTTCTCTAGCCACCAAACGTCACTGTCATTCTCTTTCCGTCTCGTAGACACGAGCTGAGAAATTGCAAACATCGAGCAATTCCTCAGAGATGAAAAGTGCCAGCACTGAAAGCTGTTGCTAGCCAGCACCCTTCCTTGGAAGCGCTTTCACAGGCGCAGCAACACTGGGGCTTTGCGCTTCTCTAGCCACCAAACGTCACGGTCATTCTCTTTCCGTCTCGTAGACACGAGCTGAGAAATTGCAAACGTCCAGCAATTGCTCAGAGATGAAAAGTGCCAGCACTGAAAGCTCTTGCTAGCCAGCACCCTTCCTTGGAAGCGCTTTTGTAGGCCTAAGAACACTGGGGCTTTGCGATTCTCTAGCCACCTAATCTTCTGCTCATCCTCTCGCGCACTCTAAAGAGAGCTCAGGTGAGAAATTGCAAACGTCGAGCAATTGCTCAGAGATGAAAAGTGCCAGCACTGAAAGCTCTTGCTAGCCAGCACCCTTCCTTGGAAGCGCTTTCACAGGCGCAGCAACACTGGGGCTTTGCGCTTCTCTAGCCACCAAACGTCACAGTCATTCTCTTTCCGTCTCTTAGACACGAGCTGAGAAATTGCAAACATCGAGCAATTGCTCAGAGATGAAAAGTGCCAGCACTGAAAGCTGTTGCTAGCCAGCACCCTTCCTTGGAAGCGCTTTTGTAGGCCTAAGAACACTGGGGCTTTGCGATTCTCTAGCCACCTAATCTTCTGCTCATCCTCTCTCGCGCACTCTAAAGGGTGCTCAGGTGAGAAATTACAAACGTCGAGCAATTGCTCAGAGATGAAAAGTGCCAGCACTGAAAGCTGTTGCTAGCCAGCACCGTTCCTTGGAAGCGCTTTCACAGGCGCAGCAACACTGGGGCTTTGCGCTTCTCTAGCCACCAAACGTCACGGTCATTCTCTTTCCGTCTCGTAGACACGAGCTGAGAAATTGCAAACGTCCAGCAATTGCTCAGAGATGAAAAGTGCCAGCACTGAAAGCTCTTGCTAGCCAGCAGCCTTCCTTGGAAGCGCTTTTGTAGGCCTAAGAAGACTGGGGCTCTGGGCTTCTCTAGCCACCTAATCTTGTGCTCATCCTCTCGCGCACTCTAAAGAGAGCTCAGGTGAGAAATTGCAAACGTCCAGCAATTGCTCAGAGATGAAAAGTGCCAGCACTGAAAGCTGTTGCTAGCCAGCACCCTTCCTTGGAAGCGCTTTCACAGGCGCAGCAACACTGGGGCTTTGCGTTTCTCTAGCCACCAAACGTCACGGTCATTCTCTTTCCGTCTCGTAGACACGAGCTGAGAGATTGCAAACGTCGAGCAATTGCTCAGAGATGAAAAGTGCCAGCACTGAAAGCTGTTGCTAGCCAGCAGCCTTCCTTGGAAGCGCTTTTGTAGGCCTAAGAACACTGGGGTACTGGGCTTCTCTAGCCACCTAATCTTCTGCTCATCCTCTCGCGCACTCTAAAGAGAGCTCAGGTGAGAAATTGCAAACGTCGAGCAATTGCTCAGAGATGAAAAGTGCCAGCACTGAAAGCTCTTGCTAGCCAGCACCCTTCCTTGGAAGCGCTTTCACAGGCGCAGTAACACTGGGGCTTTGCGCTTCTCTAGCCACCAAACGTCACGGTCATTCTCTTTCCGTCTCGTAGACACGAGCTGAGAGATTGCAAACATCGAGCAATTGCTCAGAGATGAAAAGTGCCAGCACTGAAAGCTCTTGCTAGCCAGCACCCTTCCTTGGAAGCGCTTTTGTAGGCCTAAGAACACTGGGGCTTTGCGATTCTCTAGCCACCTAATCTTCTGCTCATCCTCTCGCGCACTCTAAAGAGAGCTCAGGTGAGAAATTGCAAACGTCGAGCAATTGCTCAGAGATGAAAAGTGCCAGCACTGAAAGCTGTTGCTAGCCAGCACCCTTCCTTGGAAGCGCTTTCACAGGCGCAGCAACACTGGGGCTTTGCGCTTCTCTAGCCACCAAACGTCACGGTCATTCTCTTTCCGTCTCGTAGAGACGAGCTGAGAAATTGCAAACGTCGAGCAATTGCTCAGAGATGAAAAGTGCCAGCACTGAAAGCTCTTGCTAGCCAGCACCCTTCCTTGGAAGCGCTTTTATAGGCCTAAGAACACTGGGGCTTTGCGATTCTCTAGCCACCTAATCTTCTGCTCATCCTCTCGCGCACTCTAAAGAGAGCTCAGGTGAGAAATTGCAAACGTCGAGCAATTGCTCAGAGATGAAAAGTGCCAGCACTGAAAGCTGTTGCTAGCCAGCACCCTTCCTTGGAAGCGCTTTTGTAGGCCTAAGAACACTGGGGCTTTGCGCTTCTCTAGCCACCTAATCTTCTGCTCATTCTCTCGTGCACTCTAAAGGGTGCTCAGGTGAGAAATTGCAAACGTCGAGCAATTGCTCAGAGATGAAAAGTGCCAGCACTGAAAGCTGTTGCTAGCCAGCACCCTTCCTTGGAAGCGCTTTCACAGGCGCAGCAACACTGGGGCTTTGCGCTTCTCTAGCCACCAAACGTCACGGTCATTCTCTTTCCGTCTCGTAGACACGAGCTGAGAGATTGCAAACATCGAGCAATTGCTCAGAGATGAAAAGTGCCAGCACTGAAAGCTCTTGCTAGCCAGCACCCTTCCTTGGAAGCGCTTTTATAGGCCTAAGAACACTGGGGCTTTGCGATTCTCTAGCCACCTAATCTTCTGCTCATCCTCTCGCGCACTCTAAAGAGAGCTCAGGTGAGAAATTGCAAACGTCGAGCAATTGCTCAGAGATGAAAAGTGCCAGCACTGAAAGCTGTTGCTAGCCAGCACCCTTCCTTGGAAGCGCTTTCACAGGCGCAGCAACACTGGGGCTTTGCGCTTCTCTACCCACCAAACGTCACGGTCATTCTCTTTCCGTCTCGTAGAGACGAGCTGAGAAATTGCAAACGTCGAGCAATTGCTCAGAGATGAAAAGTGCCAGCACTGAAAGCTCTTGCTAGCCAGCACCCTTCCTTGGAAGCGCTTTTATAGGCCTAAGAACACTGGGGCTTTGCGATTCTCTAGCCACCTAATCTTCTGCTCATCCTCTCGCGCACTCTAAAGAGAGCTCAGGTGAGAAATTGCAAACGTCGAGCAATTGCTCAGAGATGAAAAGTGCCAGCACTGAAAGCTGTTGCTAGCCAGCACCCTTCCTTGGAAGCGCTTTTGTAGGCCTAAGAACACTGGGGCTTTGCGCTTCTCTAGCCACCTAATCTTCTGCTCATTCTCTCGTGCACTCTAAAGGGTGCTCAGGTGAGAAATTACAAACGTCGAGCAATTGCTCAGAGATGAAAAGTGCCAGCACTGAAAGCTGTTGCTAGCCAGCACCCTTCCTTGGAAGCGCTTTCACAGGCGCAGCAACACTGGGGCTTTGCGCTTCTCTAGCCACCAAACGTCACGGTCATTCTCTTTCCGTCTCGTAGACAAGAGCTGAGAAATTGCAAACGTCGAGCAATTGCTCAGAGATGAAAAGTGCCAGCACTGAAAGCTGTTGCTAGCCAGCCCCCTTCCTTGGAAGCGCTTTTGTAGGCCTAAGAAGACTGGGGCTCTGGGCTTCTCTAGCCACCTAATCTTGTGCTCATCCTCTCGCGCACTCTAAAGAGAGCTCAGGTGAGAAATTGCAAATGTCGAGCAATTGCTCAGAGATGAAAAGTGCCAGCACTGAAAGCTGTTGCTAGCCAGCACCCTTCCTTGGAAGCGCTTTTGTAGGCCTAAGAACACTGGGGCTTTGCGATTCTCTAGCCACCTAATCTTCTGCTCATCCTCTCTCGCGCACTCTAAAGGGTGCTCAGGTGAGAAATTACAAACGTCGAGCAATTGCTCAGAGATGAAAAGTGCCAGCACTGAAAGCTGTTGCTAGCCAGCACCCTTCCTTGGAAGCGCTTTCACAGGCGCAGCAACACTGGGGCTTTGCGCTTCTCTAGCCACCAAACGTCACGGTCATTCTCTTTCCGTCTCGTAGACACGAGCTGAGAAATTGCAAACGTCGAGCAATTGCTCAGAGATGAAAAGTGCCAGCACTGAAAGCTGTTGCTAGCCAGCAGCCTTCCTTGGAAGCGCTTTTATAGGCCTAAGAACACTGGGGCTTTGCGATTCTCTAGCCACCTAATCTTGTGCTCATCCTCTCGCGCACTCTAAAGAGAGCTCAGGTGAGAAATTGCAAACGTCGAGCAATTGCTCAGAGATGAAAAGTGCCAGCACTGAAAGCTCTTGCTAGCCAGCACCCTTCCTTGGAAGCGCTTTCACAGGCGCAGCAACACTGGGGCTTTGCGCTTCTCTAGCCACCAAACGTCACGGTCATTCTCTTTCCGTCTCGTAGACACGAGCTGAGAAATTGCAAACGTCCAGCAATTGCTCAGAGATGAAAAGTGCCAGCACTGAAAGCTGTTGCTAGCCAGCCCCCTTCCTTGGAAGCGCTTTTGTAGGCCTAAGAACAGTGGGGCTTTGCGCTTCTCTAGCCACCTCATCTTCTGCTCATTCTCTCGCGCACTCTAAAGGGTGCTCAGGTGAGAAATTACAAACGTCGAGCAATTGCTCAGAGATGAAAAGTGCCAGCACTGAAAGCTGTTGCTAGCCAGCACCCTTCCTTGGAAGCGCTTTCACAGGCGCAGCAACACTGGGGCTTTGCGCTTCTCTACCCACCAAACGTCACGGTCATTCCCTTTCCGTCTCGTAGACACGAGCTGAGAAATTGCAAACGTCGAGCAATTGCTCAGAGATGAAAAGTGCCAGCACTGAAAGCTGTTGCTAGCCAGCAGCCTTCCTTGGAAGCGCTTTTGTAGGCCTAAGAACACTGGGGCTCTGGGCTTCTCTAGCCACCTAATCTTGTGCTCATCCTCTCGCGCACTCTAAAGAGAGCTCAGGTGAGAAATTGCAAATGTCCAGCAATTGCTCAGAGATGAAAAGTGCCAGCACTGAAAGCTGTTGCTAGCCAGCACCCTTCCTTGGAAGCGCTTTTGTAGGCCTAAGAACACTGGGGCTTTGCGATTCTCTAGCCACCTAATCTTCTGCTCATCCTCTCGCGCACTCTAAAGAGAGCTCAGGTGAGAAATTGCAAACGTCCAGCAATTGCTCAGAGATGAAAAGTGCCAGCACTGAAAGCTGTTGCTAGCCAGCAGCCTTCCTTGGAAGCGCTTTCACAGGCGCAGCAACACTGGGGCTTTGCGTTTCTCTAGCCACCAAACGTCACGGTAATTCTCTTTCCGTCTCGTAGACACGAGCTGAGAGATTGCAAACGTCGAGCAATTGCTCAGAGATGAAAAGTGCCAGCACTGAAAGCTGTTGCTAGCCAGCACCCTTCCTTGGAAGCGCTTTTGTAGGCCTAAGAACAGTGGGGTACTGGGCTTCTCTAGCCACCTAATCTTGTGCTCATCCTCTCGCGCACTCTAAAGAGAGCTCAGGTGAGAAATTGCAAACGTCGAGCAATTGCTCAGAGATGAAAAGTGCCAGCACTGAAAGCTGTTGCTAGCCAGCACCCTTCCTTGGAAGCGCTTTTATAGGCCTAAGAACACTGGGGCTTTGCGCTTCTCTAGCCACCTAATCTTCTGCTCATCCTCTCGCGCACTCTAAAGAGAGCTCAGGTGAGAAATTGCAAACGTCGAGCAATTGCTCAGAGATGAAAAGTGCCAGCACTGAAAGCTCTTGCTAGCCAGCAGCCTTCCTTGGAAGCGCTTTCACAGGCGCAGCAACACTGGGGCTTTGCGCTTCTCTACCCACCAAACGTCACGGTCATTCTCTTTCCGTCTCGTAGACACGAGTTGAGAAATTGCAAACATCGAGCAATTGCTCAGAGATGAAAAGTGCCAGCACTGAAAGCTGTTGCTAGCCAGCACCCTTCCTTGGAAGCGCTTTTGTAGGCCTAAGAACACTGGGGCTTTGCGATTCTCTAGCCACCTAATCTTCTGCTCATCCTCTCGCGCACTCTAAAGAGAGCTCAGGTGAGAAATTGCAAACGTCGAGCAATTGCTCAGAGATGAAAAGTGCCAGCACTGAAAGCTGTTGCTAGCCAGCAGCCTTCCTTGGAAGCGCTTTCACAGGCGCAGCAACACTGGGGCTTTGCGCTTCTCTAGCCACCAAACGTCACAGTCATTCTCTTTCCGTCTCGTAGACACGAGCTGAGAAATTGCAAACGTCGAGCAATTGCTCAGAGATGAAAAGTGCCAGCACTGAAAGCTGTTGCTAGCCAGCACCCTTCCTTGGAAGCGCTTTTGTAGGCCTTAGAACAGTGGGGTACTGGGCTTCTCTAGCCACCTAATCTTCTGCTCATCCTCTCGCGCACTCTAAAGAGAGCTCAGGTGAGAAATTGCAAACGTCGAGCAATTGCTCAGAGATGAAAAGTGCCAGCACTGAAAGCTGTTGCTAGCCAGCAGCCTTCCTTGGAAGCGCTTTCACAGGCGCAGTAACACTGGGGCTTTGCGCTTCTCTACCCACCAAACGTCACAGTCATTCTCTTTCCGTCTCGTAGAGACGAGCTGAGAAATTGCAAACGTCGAGCAATTGCTCAGAGATGAAAAGTGCCAGCACTGAAAGCTGTTGCTAGCCAGCACCCTTCCTTGGAAGCGCTTTTATAGGCCTAAGAACACTGGGGCTTTGCGATTCTCTAGCCACCTAATCTTCTGCTCATCCTCTCGCGCACTCTAAAGAGAGCTCAGGTGAGAAATTGCAAACGTCGAGCAATTGCTCAGAGATGAAAAGTGCCAGCACTGAAAGCTGTTGCTAGCCAGCACCCTTCCTTGGAAGCGCTTTCACAGGCGCAGCAACACTGGGGCTTTGCGCTTCTCTAGCCACCAAACGTCACGGTCATTCCCTTTCCGTCTCGTAGACACGAGCTGAGAAATTGCAAACGTCCAGCAATTGCTCAGAGATGAAAAGTGCCAGCACTGAAAGCTGTTGCTAGCCAGCACCCTTCCTTGGAAGCACTTTTGTAGGCCTAAGAACACTGGGGCTTTGCGCTTCTCTAGCCACCTAATCTTGTGCTCATCCTCTCGCGCACTCTAAAGAGAGCTCAGGTGAGAAATTGCAAACGTCGAGCAATTGCTCAGAGATGAAAAGTGCCAGCACTGAAAGCTGTTGCTAGCCAGCACCCTTCCTTGGAAGCGCTTTTGTAGGCCTAAGAACACTGGGGCTTTGCGCTTCTCTAGCCACCTAATCTTCTGCTCATCCTCTCGCGCACTCTAAAGGGTGCTCAGGTGAGAAATTGCAAACGTCGAGCAATTGCTCAGAGATGAAAAGTGCCAGCACTGAAAGCTCTTGCTAGCCAGCACCCTTCCTTGGAAGCGCTTTCACAGGCGCAGCAACACTGGGGCTTTGCGCTTCTCTAGCCACCAAACGTCACGGTCATTCTCTTTCCGTCTCGTAGACACGAGCTGAGAAATTGCAAACGTCGAGCAATTGCTCAGAGAGGAAAAGTGCCAGCACTGAAAGCTGTTGCTAGCCAGCAGCCTTCCTTGGAAGCGCGTTCACAGGCGCAGTAACACTGGGGCTCTGGGCTTCTCTAGCCACCTAATCTTCTGCTCATCCTCTCGCGCACTCTAAAGAGAGCTCAGGTGAGAAATTGCAAACGTCGAGCAATTGCTCAGAGATGAAAAGTGCCAGCACTGAAAGCTGTTGCTAGCCAGCACCCTTCCTTGGAAGCGCTTTCACAGGCGCAGCAACACTGGGGCTTTGCGTTTCTCTAGCCACCAAACGTCACGGTCATTCTCTTTCCGTCTCGTAGACACGAGCTGAGAAATTGCAAACATCGAGCAATTGCTCAGAGATGAAAAGTGCCAGCACTGAAAGCTGTTGCTAGCCAGCAGCCTTCCTTGGAAGCGCTTTCACAGGCCTAAGAACACTGGGGCTCTGGGCTTCTCTAGCCACCTAAGCTTCTGCTCATCCTCTCGCGCACTCTAAAGAGAGCTCAGGTGAGAAATTGCAAACGTCGAGCAATTGCTCAGAGATGAAAAGTGCCAGCACTGAAAGCTGTTGCTAGCCAGCACCCTTCCTTGGAAGCGTTTTCACAGGCGCAGCAACACTGGGGCTTTGCGCTTCTCTACCCACCAAACGTCACGGTCATTCTCTTTCCGTCTCGTAGACATGAGTTGAGAAATTGCAAACGTCGAGCAATTGCTCAGAGATGAAAAGTGCCAGCACTGAAAGCTGTTGCTAGCCAGCACCCTTCCTTGGAAGCGTTTTCACAGGCGCAGCAACACTGGGGCTTTGCGCTTCTCTACCCACCAAACGTCACGGTCATTCTCTTTCCGTCTCGTAGACATGAGTTGAGAAATTGCAAACGTCGAGCAATTGCTCAGAGATGAAAAGTGCCAGCACTGAAAGCTGTTGCTAGCCAGCAGCCTTCCTTGGAAGCGCTTTTGTAGGCCTAAGAACACTGGGGCTCTGGGCTTCTCTAGCCACCTAATCTTGTGCTCATCCTCTCGCGCACTCAAAGAAGAGCTCAGGTGAGAAATTGCAAACGTCGAGCAATTGCTCCGAGATGAAAAGTGCCAGCACTGAAAGCTGTTGCTAGCCAGCACCCTTCCTTGGAAGCGCTTTCACAGGCGCAGTAACACTGGGGATTTGCGCTTCTCTAGCCACCAAACATCACAGTCATTCTCTTTCCGTCTCGTAGACACGAGCTGAGAAATTGCAAACATCGAGCAATTGCTCAGAGATGAAAAGTGCCAGCACTGAAAGCTGTTGCTAGCCAGCACCCTTCCTTGGAAGCGCTTTTGTAGGCCTAAGAACACTGGGGCTCTGGGCTTCTCTAGCCACCTAATCTTCTGCTCATCCTCTCGCGCACTCTAAAGAGAGCTCAGGTGAGAAATTGCAAACGTCGAGCAATTGCTCAGAGATGAAAAGTGCCAGCACTGAAAGCTGTTGCTAGCCAGCACCCTTCCTTGGAAGCGCTTTCACAGGCGCAGCAACACTGGGGCTTTGCGCTTCTCTAGCCACCAAACGTCACGGTCATTCTCTTTCCGTCTCGTAGAGACGAGCTGAGAAATTGCAAACGTCGAGCAATTGCTCAGAGATGAAAAGTGCCAGCACTGAAAGCTGTTGCTAGCCAGCACCCTTCCTTGGAAGCGCTTTTATAGGCCTAAGAACACTGGGGCTTTGCGATTCTCTAGCCACCTAATCTTCTGCTCATCCTATCGCGCACTCTAAAGAGAGCTCAGGTGAGAAATTGCAAACGTTGAGCAATTGCTCAGAGATGAAAAGTGCCAGCACTGAAAGCTGTTGCTAGCCAGCACCCTTCCTTGGAAGCGCTTTCACAGGCGCAGCAACACTGGGGCTTTGCGCTTCTCTAGCCACCAAACGTCACGGTCATTCTCTTTCCGTCTCGTAGACACGAGCTGAGAAATTGCAAACGTCCAGCAATTGCTCAGAGATGAAAAGTGCCAGCACTGAAAGCTGTTGCTAGCCAGCACCCTTCCTTGGAAGCGCTTTTGTAGGCCTAAGAACACTGGGGCTTTGCGCTTCTCTAGCCACCTAATCTTCTGCTCATTCTCTCGCGCACTCTAAAGGGTGCTCAGGTGAGAAATTACAAACGTCGAGCAATTGCTCAGAGATGAAAAGTGCCAGCACTGAAAGCTGTTGCTAGCCAGCAGCCTTCCTTGGAAGCGCTTTCACAGGCGCAGCAACACTGGGGCTTTGCGCTTCTCTAGCCACCAAACGTCACGGTCATTCTCTTTCCGTCTCGTAGACACGAGCTGAGAGATTGCAAACGTCGAGCAATTGCTCAGAGATGAAAAGTGCCAGCACTGAAAGCTGTTGCTAGCCAGCAGCCTTCCTTGGAAGCGCTTTTGTAGGCCTAAGAACACTGGGGCTCTGGGCTTCTCTAGCCACCTAATCTTGTGCTCATCCTCTCGCGCACTCTAAAGAGAGCTCAGGTGAGAAATTGCAAATGTCCAGCAATTGCTCAGAGATGAAAAGTGCCAGCACTGAAAGCTGTTGCTAGCCAGCACCCTTCCTTGGAAGCGCTTTTGTAGGCCTAAGAACACTGGGGCTTTGCGATTCTCTAGCCACCTAATCTTCTGCTCATCCTCTCTCGCGCACTCTAAAGGGTGCTCAGGTGAGAAATTGCAAACGTCGAGCAATTGCTCGGAGATGAAAAGTGCCAGCACTGAAAGCTGTTGCTAGCCAGCACCCTTCCTTGGAAGCGCTTTTATAGGCCTAAGAACACTGGGGCTCTGGGCTTCTCTAGCCACCTAATCTTGTGCTCATCCTCTCGCGCACTCAAAGAAGAGCTCAGGTGAGAAATTGCAAACGTCCAGCAATTGCTCAGAGATGAAAAGTGCCAGCACTGAAAGCTCTTGCTAGCCAGCACCCTTCCTTGGAAGCGCTTTCACAGGCGCAGTAACACTGGGGCTTTGCGCTTCTCTAGCCACCAAACGTCACAGTCATTCTCTTTCCGTCTCGTAGACACGAGCTGAGAAATTGCAAACATCGAGCAATTGCTCAGAGATGAAAAGTGCCAGCACTGAAAGCTGTTGCTAGCCAGCACCCTTCCTTGGAAGCGCTTTTATAGGCCTAAGAACACTGGGGCTTTGCGATTCTCTAGCCACCTAATCTTCTGCTCATCCTCTCGCGCACTCTAAAGAGAGCTCAGGTGAGAAATTGCAAACGTCGAGCAATTGCTCAGAGATGAAAAGTGCCAGCACTGAAAGCTCTTGCTAGCCAGCAGCCTTCCTTGGAAGCGCTTTCACAGGCGCAGCAACACTGGGGCTTTGCGCTTCTCTAGCCACCAAACGTCACGGTCCTTCTCTTTCCGTCTCGTAGACACGAGCTGAGAAATTGCAAACGTCGAGCAATTGCTCAGAGATGAAAAGTGCCAGCACTGAAAGCTGTTGCTAGCCAGCACCCTTCCTTGGAAGCGCTTTTGTAGGCCTAAGAACAGTGGGGCTCTGGGCTTCTCTAGCCACCTAATCTTCTGCTCATCCTCTCGCGCACTCTAAAGAGAGCTCAGGTGAGAAATTGCAAACGTCGAGCAATTGCTCAGAGATGAAAAGTGCCAGCACTGAAAGCTGTTGCTAGCCAGCACCCTTCCTTGGAAGCGCTTTCACAGGCGCAGCAACACTGGGGCTTTGCGTTTCTCTAGCCACCAAACGTCACGGTCATTCTCTTTCCGTCTCGTAGACACGAGCTGAGAGATTGCAAATGTCCAGCAATTGCTCAGAGATGAAAAGTGCCAGCACTGAAAGCTGTTGCTAGCCAGCACCCTTCCTTGGAAGCGCTTTTGTAGGCCTAAGAACACTGGGGCTTTGCGCTTCTCTAGCCACCTAATCTTCTGCTCATCCTCTCTCGCGCACTCTAAAGGGTGCTCAGGTGAGAAATTGCAAACGTCGAGCAATTGCTCAGAGATGAAAAGTGCCAGCACTGAAAGCTGTTGCTAGCCAGCACCCTTCCTTGGAAGCGCTTTTATAGGCCTAAGAACACTGGGGCTCTGGGCTTCTCTAGCCACCTAATCTTGTGCTCATCCTCTCGCGCACTCAAAGAAGAGCTCAGGTGAGAAATTGCAAACGTCGAGCAATTGCTCAGAGATGAAAAGTGCCAGCACTGAAAGCTCTTGCTAGCCAGCACCCTTCCTTGGAAGCGCTTTCACAGGCGCAGTAACACTGGGGCTTTGCGCTTCTCTAGCCACCAAACGTCACAGTCATTCTCTTTCCGTCTCGTAGACACGAGCTGAGAAATTGCAAACATCGAGCAATTGCTCAGAGATGAAAAGTGCCAGCACTGAAAGCTGTTGCTAGCCAGCACCCTTCCTTGGAAGCGCTTTTGTAGGCCTAAGAACACTGGGGCTTTGCGCTTCTCTAGCCACCTAATCTTGTGCTCATCCTCTCGCGCACTCTAAAGAGAGCTCAGGTGAGAAATTGCAAATGTCCAGCAATTCCTCAGAGATGAAAAGTGCCAGCACTGAAAGCTGTTGCTAGCCAGCACCCTTCCTTGGAAGCGCTTTTGTAGGCCTAAGAACACTGGGGCTTTGCGATTCTCTAGCCACCTAATCTTCTGCTCATCCTCTCTCGCGCACTCTAAAGGGTGCTCAGGTGAGAAATTGCAAACGTCGAGCAATTGCTCAGAGATGAAAAGTGCCAGCACTGAAAGCTGTTGCTAGCCAGCACCCTTCCTTGGAAGCGCTTTTATAGGCCTAAGAACACTGGGGCTCTGGGCTTCTCTAGCCACCTAATCTTGTGCTCATCCTCTCGCGCACTCAAAGAAGAGCTCAGGTGAGAAATTGCAAACGTCCAGCAATTGCTCAGAGATGAAAAGTGCCAGCACTGAAAGCTCTTGCTAGCCAGCAGCCTTCCTTGGAAGCGCTTTCACAGGCGCAGTAACACTGGGGCTTTGCGCTTCTCTAGCCACCAAACGTCACAGTCATTCTCTTTCCGTCTCGTAGACACGAGCTGAGAAATTGCAAACATCGAGCAATTGCTCAGAGATGAAAAGTGCCAGCACTGAAAGCTCTTGCTAGCCAGCAGCCTTCCTTGGAAGCGCTTTTATAGGCCTAAGAACACTGGGGCTTTGCGATTCTCTAGCCACCTAATCTTCTGCTCATCCTCTCGCGCACTCTAAAGAGAGCTCAGGTGAGAAATTGCAAACGTCGAGCAATTGCTCAGAGATGAAAAGTGCCAGCACTGAAAGCTGTTGCTAGCCAGCAGCCTTCCTTGGAAGCGCTTTCACAGGCGCAGTAACACTGGGGCTTTGCGCTTCTCTAGCCACCAAACGTCACGGTCATTCTCTTTCCGTCTCGTAGACACGAGCTGAGAGATTGCAAACGTCGAGCAATTGCTCAGAGATGAAAAGTGCCAGCACTGAAAGCTGTTGCTAGCCAGCCCCCTTCCTTGGAAGCGCTTTTATAGGCCTAAGAACACTGGGGCTCTGGGCTTCTCTAGCCACCTAATCTTGTGCTTATCCTCTCGCGCACTCAAAGAAGAGCTCAGGTGAGAAATTGCAAACGTCGAGCAATTGCTCAGAGATGAAAAGTGCCAGCACTGAAAGCTGTTGCTAGCCAGCACCCTTCCTTGGAAGCGCTTTCACAGGCGCAGCAACACTGGGGCTTTGCGCTTCTCTAGCCACCAAACGTCACGGTCATTCTCTTTCCGTCTCGTAGACACGAGCTGAGAAATTGCAAACGTCCAGCAATTGCTCAGAGATGAAAAGTGCCAGCACTGAAAGCTGTTGCTAGCCAGCACCCTTCCTTGGAAGCGCTTTTGTAGGCCTAAGAACACTGGGGCTTTGCGCTTCTCTAGCCACCTAATCTTCTGCTCATCCTCTCTCGCGCACTCTAAAGGGTGCTCAGGTGAGAAATTACAAACGTCGAGCAATTGCTCAGAGATGAAAAGTGCCAGCACTGAAAGCTGTTGCTAGCCAGCACCCTTCCTTGGAAGCGCTTTCACAGGCGCAGCAACACTGGGGCTTTGCGCTTCTCTAGCCACCAAACGTCACGGTCATTCTCTTTCCGTCTCGTAGACACGAGCTGAGAGATTGCAAACGTCGAGCAATTGCTCAGAGATGAAAAGTGCCAGCACTGAAAGCTGTTGCTAGCCAGCAGCCTTCCTTGGAAGCGCTTTTGTAGGCCTAAGAACACTGGGGCTCTGGGCTTCTCTAGCCACCTAATCTTGTGCTCATCCTCTCGCGCACTCAAAGGAGAGCTCAGGTGAGAAATTGCAAACGTCCAGCAATTGCTCAGAGATGAAAAGTGCCAGCACTGAAAGCTGTTGCTAGCCAGCAGCCTTCCTTGGAAGCGCTTTCACAGGCGCAGTAACACTGGGGCTTTGCGCTTCTCTAGCCACCAAACGTCACGGTCATTCTCTTTCCGTCTCGTAGACACGAGCTGAGAAATTGCAAACATCGAGCAATTGCTCAGAGATGAAAAGTGCCAGCACTGAAAGCTGTTGCTAGCCAGCCCCCTTCCTTGGAAGCGCTTTTATAGGCCTAACAACACTGGGGCTTTGCGCTTCTCTAGCCACCTAATCTTGTGCTCATCCTCTCGCGCACTCTAAAGAGAGCTCAGGTGAGAAATTGCAAACGTCGAGCAATTGCTCAGAGATGAAAAGTGCCAGCACTGAAAGCTCTTGCTAGCCAGCAGCCTTCCTTGGAAGCGCTTTCACAGGCGCAGCAACACTGGGGCTTTGCGCTTCTCTAGCCACCAAACGTCACGGTCATTCTCTTTCCGTCTCGTAGACACGAGTTGAGAAATTGCAAACGTCGAGCAATTGCTCAGAGATGAAAAGTACCAGCACTGAAAGCTCTTGCTAGCCAGCACCCTTCCTTGGAAGCGCTTTTGTAGGCCTAAGAACAGTGGGGCTCTGGGCTTCTCTAGCCACCTAATCTTGTGCTCATCCTCTCGCGCACTCTAAAGAGAGCTCAGGTGAGAAATTGCAAATGTCCAGCAATTGCTCAGAGATGAAAAGTGCCAGCACTGAAAGCTGTTGCTAGCCAGCACCCTTCCTTGGAAGCGCTTTGGTAGCCCTAAGAACACTGGGGCTCTGGGCTTCTCTAGCCACCTAATCTTCTGCTCATCCTCTCTCGCGCACTCTAAAGGGTGCTCAGGTGAGAAATTACAAACGTCGAGCAATTGCTCAGAGATGAAAAGTGCCAGCACTGAAAGCTGTTGCTAGCCAGCACCCTTCCTTGGAAGCGCTTTCACAGGCACAGCAACACTGGGGCTTTGCGTTTCTCTAGCCACCAAACGTCACGGTCCTTCTCTTTCCGTCTCGTAGACACGAGCTGAGAAATTGCAAACGTCGAGCAATTGCTCAGAGAGGAAAAGTGCCAGCACTGAAAGCTGTTGCTAGCCAGCACCCTTCCTTGGAAGCGCTTTTGTAGGCCTAAGAACAGTGGGGCTCTGGGCTTCTCTAGCCACCTAATCTTCTGCTCATCCTCTCGCGCACTCAAAGGAGAGCTCAGGTGAGAAATTGCAAACGTCCAGCAATTGCTCAGAGATGAAAAGTGCCAGCACTGAAAGCTGTTGCTAGCCAGCACCCTTCCTTGGAAGCGTTTTCACAGGCGCAGCAACACTGGGGCTTTGCGCTTCTCTAGCCACCAAACGTCACGGTCATTCTCTTTCCGTCTCGTAGACATGAGTTGAGAAATTGCAAACGTCGAGCAATTGCTCAGAGATGAAAAGTGCCAGCACTGAAAGCTGTTGCTAGCCAGCACCCTTCCTTGGAAGCGCTTTTGTAGGCCTAAGAACACTGGGGCTCTGGGCTTCTCTAGCCACCTAATCTTGTGCTCATCCTCTCGCGCACTCAAAGAAGAGCTCAGGTGAGAAATTGCAAACGTCCAGCAATTGCTCAGAGATGAAAAGTGCCAGCACTGAAAGCTGTTGCTAGCCAGCACCCTTCCTTGGAAGCGCTTTCACAGGCGCAGCAACACTGGGGCTTTGCGCTTCTCTAGCCACCTAATCTTCTGCTCATCCTCTCGCGCACTCTAAAGAGAGCTCAGGTGAGAAATTGCAAACGTCCAGCAATTGCTCAGAGATGAAAAGTGCCAGCACTGAAAGCTCTTGCTAGCCAGCACCCTTCCTTGGAAGCGCTTTCACAGGCGCAGCAACACTGGGGCTTTGCGCTTCTCTAGCCACCAAACGTCACGGTCATTCTCTTTCCGTCTCGTAGAGACGAGCTGAGAAATTGCAAACGTCGAGCAATTGCTCAGAGATGAAAAGTGCCAGCACTGAAAGCTGTTGCTAGCCAGCACCCTTCCTTGGAAGCGCTTTTATAGGCCTAAGAACACTGGGGCTTTGCGATTCTCTAGCCACCTAATCTTGTGCTCATCCTCTCGCGCACTCTAAAGAGAGCTCAGGTGAGAAATTGCAAACGTTGAGCAATTGCTCAGAGATGAAAAGTGCCAGCACTGAAAGCTCTTGCTAGCCAGCAGCCTTCCTTGGAAGCGCTTTCACAGGCGCAGCAACACTGGGGCTTTGCGCTTCTCTAGCCACCAAACGTCACGGTCCTTCTCTTTCCGTCTCGTAGACACGAGCTGAGAAATTGCAAACGTCGAGCAATTGCTCAGAGATGAAAAGTGCCAGCACTGAAAGCTGTTGCTAGCCAGCACCCTTCCTTGGAAGCGCTTTTGTAGGCCTAAGAACACTGGGGCTTTGCGCTTCTCTAGCCACCTAATCTTCTGCTCATTCTCTCGCGCACTCTAAAGGGTGCTCAGGTGAGAAATTACAAACGTCGAGCAATTGCTCAGAGATGAAAAGTGCCAGCACTGAAAGCTGTTGCTAGCCAGCACCCTTCCTTGGAAGCGCTTTCACAGGCGCAGCAACACTGGGGCTTTGCGCTTCTCTACCCACCAAACGTCACGGTCATTCTCCATCCGTCTCGTAGACACGAGCTGAGAGATTGCAAACGTCGAGCAATTGCTCAGAGATGAAAAGTGCCAGCACTGAAAGCTGTTGCTAGCCAGCACCCTTCCTTGGAAGCGCTTTTGTAGGCCTAAGAACACTGGGGCTCTGGGCTTCTCTAGCCACCTAATCTTGTGCTCATCCTCTCGCGCACTCTAAAGAGAGCTCAGGTGAGAAATTGCAAATGTCCAGCAATTGCTCAGAGATGAAAAGTGCCAGCACTGAAAGCTGTTGCTAGCCAGCACCCTTCCTTGGAAGCGCTTTTGTAGGCCTAAGAACACTGGGGCTTTGCGATTCTCTAGCCACCTAATCTTCTGCTCATCCTCTCTCGCGCACTCTAAAGGGTGCTCAGGTGAGAAATTGCAAATGTCCAGCAATTGCTCAGAGATGAAAAGTGCCAGCACTGAAAGCTGTTGCTAGCCAGCAGCCTTCCTTGGAAGCGCTTTTGTAGGCCTAAGAACACTGGGGCTCTGGGCTTCTCTAGCCACCTAATCTTGTGCTCATCCTCTCGCGCACTCAAAGAAGAGCTCAGGTGAGAAATTGCAAACGTCCAGCAATTGCTCAGAGATGAAAAGTGCCAGCACTGAAAGCTCTTGCTAGCCAGCAGCCTTCCTTGGAAGCGCTTTCACAGGCGCAGTAACACTGGGGCTTTGCGCTTCTCTAGCCACCAAACGTCACAGTCATTCTCTTTCCGTCTCGTAGACACGAGCTGAGAAATTGCAAACATCGAGCAATTGCTCAGAGATGAAAAGTGCCAGCACTGAAAGCTGTTGCTAGCCAGCACCCTTCCTTGGAAGCGCTTTTATAGGCCTAACAACACTGGGGCTTTGCGATTCTCTAGCCACCTAATCTTCTGCTCATCCTCTCGCGCACTCTAAAGAGAGCTCAGGTGAGAAATTGCAAACGTCGAGCAATTGCTCAGAGATGAAAAGTGCCAGCACTGAAAGCTGTTGCTAGCCAGCACCCTTCCTTGGAAGCGCTTTCACAGGCGCAGCAACACTGGGGCTTTGCGCTTCTCTAGCCACCAAACGTCACGGTCATTCTCTTTCCGTCTCGTAGACATGAGCTGAGAAATTGCAAACGTCGAGCAATTGCTCAGAGATGAAAAGTGCCAGCACTGAAAGCTGTTGCTAGCCAGCACCCTTCCTTGGAAGCGCTTTTATAGGCCTAACAACACTGGGGCTTTGCGATTCTCTAGCCACCTAATCTTCTGCTCATCCTCTCGCGCACTCTAAAGAGAGCTCAGGTGAGAAATTGCAAACGTTGAGCAATTGCTCAGAGATGAAAAGTGCCAGCACTGAAAGCTGTTGCTAGCCAGCACCCTTCCTTGGAAGCGCTTTCACAGGCGCAGCAACACTGGGGCTTTGCGCTTCTCTAGCCACCAAATGTCACGGTCATTCTCTTTCCGTCTCGTAGACACGAGCTGAGAAATTGCAAACGTCGAGCAATTGCTCAGAGATGAAAAGTGCCAGCACTGAAAGCTGTTGCTAGCCAGCACCCTTCCTTGGAAGCGCTTTTGTAGGCCTAAGAACACTGGGGCTTTGCGCTTCTCTAGCCACCTAATCTTGTGCTCATCCTCTCGCGCACTCTAAAGGGTGCTCAGGTGAGAAATTACAAACGTCGAGCAATTGCTCAGAGATGAAAAGTGCCAGCACTGAAAGCTCTTGCTAGCCAGCAGCCTTCCTTGGAAGCGCTTTCACAGGCGCAGCAACAATGGGGCTTTGCGCTTCTCTACCCACCAAACGTCACGGTCATTCTCTTTCCGTCTCGTAGACACGAGCTGAGAGATTGCAAACGTCGAGCAATTGCTCAGAGATGAAAAGTGCCAGCACTGAAAGCTGTTGCTAGCCAGCAGCCTTCCTTGGAAGCGCTTTTGTAGGCCTAAGAACACTGGGGCTCTGGGCTTCTCTAGCCACCTAATCTTGTGCTCATCCTCTCGCGCACTCTAAAGAGAGCTCAGGTGAGAAATTGCAAATGTCCAGCAATTGCTCAGAGATGAAAAGTGCCAGCACTGAAAGCTGTTGCTAGCCAGCACCCTTCCTTGGAAGCGCTTTTGTAGGCCTAAGAACACTGGGGCTCTGGGCTTCTCTAGCCACCTAATCTTCTGCTCATCCTCTCTCGCGCACTCTAAAGGGTGCTCAGGTGAGAAATTACAAACGTCGAGCAATTGCTCAGAGATGAAAAGTGCCAGCACTGAAAGCTCTTGCTAGCCAGCAGCCTTCCTTGGAAGCGCTTTCACAGGCGCAGCAACACTGGGGCTTTGCGCTTCTCTAGCCACCAAACGTCACGGTCATTCTCTTTCCGTCTCGTAGACACGAGCTGAGAGATTGCAAACGTCGAGCAATTGCTCAGAGATGAAAAGTGCCAGCACTGAAAGCTGTTGCTAGCCAGCAGCCTTCCTTGGAAGCGCTTTTGTAGGCCTAAGAACACTGGGGCTCTGGGCTTCTCTAGCCACCTAATCTTGTGCTCATTCTCTCGCGCACTCAAAGGAGAGCTCAGGTGAGAAATTGCAAACGTCCAGCAATTGCTCAGAGATGAAAAGTGCCAGCACTGAAAGCTGTTGCTAGCCAGCACCCTTCCTTGGAAGCGCTTTCACAGGCGCAGTAACACTGGGGCTTTGCGCTTCTCTAGCCACCAAACGTCACGGTCATTCTCTTTCCGTCTCGTAGACACGAGCTGAGAAATTGCAAACATCGAGCAATTGCTCAGAGATGAAAAGTGCCAGCACTGAAAGCTGTTGCTAGCCAGCACCCTTCCTTGGAAGCGCTTTTATAGGCCTAACAACACTGGGGCTTTGCGATTCTCTAGCCACCTAATCTTCTGCTCATCCTCTCGCGCACTCTAAAGAGAGCTCAGGTGAGAAATTGCAAACGTCGAGCAATTGCTCAGAGATGAAAAGTGCCAGCACTGAAAGCTCTTGCTAGCCAGCAGCCTTCCTTGGAAGCGCTTTCACAGGCGCAGCAACACTGGGGCTTTGCGCTTCTCTAGCCACCAAACGTCACGGTCATTCTCTTTCCGTCTCGTAGACACGAGCTGAGAAATTGCAAACGTCGAGCAATTGCTCAGAGATGAAAAGTGCCAGCACTGAAAGCTGTTGCTAGCCAGCACCCTTCCTTGGAAGCGCTTTTGTAGGCCTAGGAACACTGGGGCTCTGGGCTTCTCTAGCCACCTAATCTTCTGCTCATTCTCTCGCGCACTCTAAAGAGAGCTCAGGTGAGAAATTGCAAATGTCCAGAAATTGCTCAGAGATGAAAAGTGCCAGCACTGAAAGCTGTTGCTAGCCAGCACCCTTCCTTGGAAGCGCTTTTGTAGCCCTAAGAACACTGGGGCTCTGGGCTTCTCTAGCCACCTAATCTTCTGCTCATCCTCTCTCGCGCACTCTAAAGGGTGCTCAGGTGAGAAATTACAAACGTCGAGCAATTGCTCAGAGATGAAAAGTGCCAGCACTGAAAGCTGTTGCTAGCCAGCACCCTTCCTTGGAAGCGCTTTCACAGGCGCAGCAACACTGGGGCTTTGCGTTTCTCTAGCCACCAAACGTCACGGTCATTCTCTTTCCGTCTCGTAGACACGAGCTGAGAAATTGCAAACGTCGAGCAATTGCTCAGAGATGAAAAGTGCCAGCACTGAAAGCTGTTGCTAGCCAGCAGCCTTCCTTGGAAGCGCTTTTGTAGGCCTAAGAACACTGGGGCTCTGGGCTTCTCTAGCCACCTAATCTTCTGCTCATCCTCTCGCGCACTCAATGGAGAGCTCAGGTGAGAAATTGCAAACGTCGAGCAATTGCTCAGAGATGAAAAGTGCCAGCACTGAAAGCTGTTGCTAGCCAGCACCCTTCCTTGGAAGCGTTTTCACAGGCGCAGCAACACTGGGGCTTTGCGCTTCTCTACCCACCAAACGTCACGGTCATTCTCTTTCCGTCTCGTAGACATGAGTTGAGAAATTGCAAACGTCGAGCAATTGCTCAGAGATGAAAAGTGCCAGCACTGAAAGCTGTTGCTAGCCAGCACCCTTCCTTGGAAGCGCTTTTGTAGGCCTAAGAACACTGGGGCTCTGGGCTTCTCTAGCCACCTAATCTTGTGCTCATCCTCTCGCGCACTCAAAGAAGAGCTCAGGTGAGAAATTGCAAACGTCGAGCAATTGCTCAGAGATGAAAAGTGCCAGCACTGAAAGCTGTTGCTAGCCAGCACCCTTCCTTGGAAGCGCTTTCACAGGCGCAGTAACACTGGGGCTTTGCGCTTCTCTAGCCACCAAACGTCACAGTCATTCTCTTTCCGTCTCGTAGACACGAGCTGAGAAATTGCAAACATCGAGCAATTGCTCAGAGATGAAAAGTGCCAGCACTGAAAGCTGTTGCTAGCCAGCAGCCTCCCTTGGAAGCGCTTTTATAGGCCTAAGAACAGTGGGGCTCTGGGCTTCTCTAGCCACCTCATCTTCTGCTCATCCTCTCGCGCACTCTAAAGAGAGCTCAGGTGAGAAATTGCAAACGTCGAGCAATTGCTCAGAGATGAAAAGTGCCAGCACTGAAAGCTGTTGCTAGCCAGCACCCTTCCTTGGAAGCGCTTTCACAGGCGCAGCAACACTGGGGCTTTGCGCTTCTCTAGCCACCAAACGTCACGGTCATTCTCTTTCCGTCTCTTAGACACGAGCTGAGAAATTGCAAACGTCGAGCAATTGCTCAGAGATGAAAAGTGCCAGCACTGAAAGCTGTTGCTAGCCAGCACCCTTCCTTGGAAGCGCTTTTATAGGCCTAAGAACACTGGGGCTTTGCGATTCTCTAGCCACCTTATCTTCTGCTCATCCTCTCTCGCGCACTCTAAAGAGAGCTCAGGTGAGAAATTGCAAACGTCCAGCAATTGCTCAGAGATGAAAAGTGCCAGCACTGAAAGCTGTTGCTAGCCAGCACCCTTCCTTGGAAGCGCTTTCACAGGCGCAGCAACACTGGGGCTTTGCGCTTCTCTAGCCACCAAACGTCACGGTCATTCTCTTTCCGTCTCGTAGACACGAGCTGAGAAATTGCAAACGTCGAGCAATTGCTCAGAGATGAAAAGTGCCAGCACTGAAAGCTGTTGCTAGCCAGCACCCTTCCTTGGAAGCGCTTTTGTAGGCCTAAGAACACTGGGGCTTTGCGATTCTCTAGCCACCTAATCTTCTGCTCATTCTCTCGCGCACTCTAAAGAGAGCTCAGGTGAGAAATTACAAACGTCGAGCAATTGCTCAGAGATGAAAAGTGCCAGCACTGAAAGCTGTTGCTAGCCAGCAGCCTTCCTTGGAAGCGCTTTCACAGGCGCAGCAACACTGGGGCTTTGCGCTTCTCTAGCCACCAAACGTCACGGTCATTCTCTTTCCGTCTCGTAGACACGAGCTGAGAGATTGCAAACGTCGAGCAATTGCTCAGAGATGAAAAGTGCCAGCACTGAAAGCTGTTGCTAGCCAGCAGCCTTCCTTGGAAGCGCTTTTGTAGGCCTAAGAACACTGGGGCTCTGGGCTTCTCTAGCCACCTAATCTTGTGCTCATCCTCTCGCGCACTCTAAAGAGAGCTCAGGTGAGAAATTGCAAATGTCCAGCAATTGCTCAGAGATGAAAAGTGCCAGCACTGAAAGCTCTTGCTAGCCAGCACCCTTCCTTGGAAGCGCTTTTGTAGGCCTAAGAACACTGGGGCTTTGCGATTCTCTAGCCACCTAATCTTCTGCTCATCCTCTCTCGCGCACTCTAAAGGGTGCTCAGGTGAGAAATTACAAACGTCGAGCAATTGCTCAGAGATGAAAAGTGCCAGCACTGAAAGCTCTTGCTAGCCAGCAGCCTTCCTTGGAAGCGCTTTCACAGGCGCAGCAACACTGGGGCTTTGCGCTTCTCTAGCCACCAAACGTCACGGTCATTCTCTTTCCGTCTCGTAGAGACGAGCTGAGAAATTGCAAACGTCGAGCAATTGCTCAGAGATGAAAAGTGCCAGCACTGAAAGCTGTTGCTAGCCAGCACCCTTCCTTGGAAGCGCTTTTATAGGCCTAAGAACACTGGGGCTTTGCGCTTCTCTAGCCACCTAATCTTCTGCTCATCCTCTCGCGCACTCTAAAGAGAGCTCAGGTGAGAAATTGCAAACGTCGAGCAATTGCTCAGAGATGAAAAGTGCCAGCACTGAAAGCTGTTGCTAGCCAGCAGCCTTCCTTGGAAGCGCTTTCACAGGCGCAGCAACACTGGGGCTTTGCGCTTCTCTACCCACCAAACGTCACGGTCATTCTCTTTCCGTCTCCTAGACACGAGCTGAGAAATTGCAAACGTCGAGCAATTGCTCAGAGATGAAAAGTGCCAGCACTGAAAGCTGTTGCTAGCCAGCACCCTTCCTTGGAAGCGCTTTTGTAGGCCTAAGAACAGTGGGGCTTTGCGATTCTCTAGCCACCTAATCTTCTGCTCATCCTCTCGCGCACTCTAAAGAGAGCTCAGGTGAGAAATTGCAAACGTCGAGCAATTGCTCAGAGATGAAAAGTGCCAGCACTGAAAGCTGTTGCTAGCCAGCACCCTTCCTTGGAAGCGCTTTTATAGGCCTAACAACACTGGGGCTTTGCGATTCTCTAGCCACCTAATCTTCTGCTCATCCTCTCGCGCACTCTAAAGAGAGCTCAGGTGAGAAATTGCAAACGTCGAGCAATTGCTCAGAGATGAAAAGTGCCAGCACTGAAAGCTCTTGCTAGCCAGCAGCCTTCCTTGGAAGCGCTTTCACAGGCGCAGCAACACTGGGGCTTTGCGCTTCTCTACCCACCAAACGTCACGGTCATTCTCTTTCCGTCTCGTAGACACGAGCTGAGAAATTGCAAACGTCGAGCAATTGCTCAGAGATGAAAAGTGCCAGCACTGAAAGCTGTTGCTAGCCAGCACCCTTCCTTGGAAGCGCTTTTGTAGGCCTAAGAACACTGGGGCTCTGGGCTTCTCTAGCCACCTAATCTTCTGCTCATCCTCTCGCGCACTCTAAAGAGAGCTCAGGTGAGAAATTGCAAATGTCCAGAAATTGCTCAGAGATGAAAAGTGCCAGCACTGAAAACTGTTGCTAGCCAGCACCCTTCCTTGGAAGCGCTTTTGTAGCCCTAAGAACACTGGGGCTCTGGGCTTCTCTAGCCACCTAATCTTCTGCTCATCCTCTCTCGCGCACTCTAAAGGGTGCTCAGGTGAGAAATTACAAACGTCGAGCAATTGCTCAGAGATGAAAAGTGCCAGCACTGAAAGCTGTTGCTAGCCAGCACCCTTCCTTGGAAGCGCTTTTGTAGGCCTAAGAACACTGGGGCTCTGGGCTTCTCTAGCCACCTAATCTTCTGCTCATCCTCTCGCGCACTCAATGGAGAGCTCAGGTGAGAAATTGCAAACGTCCAGCAATTGCTCAGAGATGAAAAGTGCCAGCACTGAAAGCTGTTGCTAGCCAGCACCCTTCCTTGGAAGCGTTTTCACAGGCGCAGCAACACTGGGGCTTTGCGCTTCTCTACCCACCAAACGTCACGGTCATTCTCTTTCCGTCTCGTAGACATGAGTTGAGAAATTGCAAACGTCGAGCAATTGCTCAGAGATGAAAAGTGCCAGCACTGAAAGCTGTTGCTAGCCAGCAGCCTTCCTTGGAAGCGCTTTTGTAGGCCTAAGAACACTGGGGCTCTGGGCTTCTCTAGCCACCTAATCTTGTGCTCATCCTCTCGCGCACTCAAAGAAGAGCTCAGGTGAGAAATTGCAAACGTCCAGCAATTGCTCAGAGATGAAAAGTGCCAGCACTGAAAGCTGTTGCTAGCCAGCACCCTTCCTTGGAAGCGCTTTCACAGGCGCAGTAACACTGGGGCTTTGCACTTCTCTAGCCACCAAACGTCACAGTCATTCTCTTTCCGTCTCGTAGACACGAGCTGAGAAATTGCAAACATCGAGCAATTGCTCAGAGATGAAAAGTGCCAGCACTGAAAGCTGTTGCTAGCCAGCACCCTTCCTTGGAAGCGCTTTTGTAGGCCTAAGAACAGTGGGGCTCTGGGCTTCTCTAGCCACCTAATCTTCTGCTCATCCTCTCGCGCACTCTAAAGAGAGCTCAGGTGAGAAATTGCAAACGTCGAGCAATTGCTCAGAGATGAAAAGTGCCAGCACTGAAAGCTGTTGCTAGCCAGCAGCCTTCCTTGGAAGCGCTTTCACAGGCGCAGCAACACTGGGGCTTTGCGCTTCTCTAGCCACCAAACGTCACGGTCATTCTCTTTCCGTCTCGTAGAGACGAGCTGAGAAATTGCAAACGTCGAGCAATTGCTCAGAGATGAAAAGTGCCAGCACTGAAAGCTGTTGCTAGCCAGCACCCTTCCTTGGAAGCGCTTTTATAGGCCTAACAACACTGGGGCTTTGCGATTCTCTAGCCACCTAATCTTCTGCTCATCCTCTCTCGCGCACTCTAAAGAGAGCTCAGGTGAGAAATTGCAAACGTCCAGCAATTGCTCAGAGATGAAAAGTGCCAGCACTGAAAGCTGTTGCTAGCCAGCAGCCTTCCTTGGAAGCGCTTTCACAGGCGCAGCAACACTGGGGCTTTGCGCTTCTCTAGCCACCAAACGTCACGGTCATTCTCTTTCCGTCTCGTAGACACGAGCTGAGAGATTGCAAACATCGAGCAATTGCTCAGAGATGAAAAGTGCCAGCACTGAAAGCTGTTGCTAGCCAGCAGCCTTCCTTGGAAGCGCTTTTGTAGGCCTAAGAACACTGGGGCTCTGGGCTTCTCTAGCCACCTAATCTTGTGCTCATCCTCTCGCGCACTCTAAAGAGAGCTCAGGTGAGAAATTGCAAATGTCCAGCAATTGCTCAGAGATGAAAAGTGCCAGCACTGAAAGCTGTTGCTAGCCAGCACCCTTCCTTGGAAGCGCTTTTGTAGGCCTAAGAACACTGGGGCTTTGCGATTCTCTAGCCACCTAATCTTCTGCTCATCCTCTCTCGCGCACTCTAAAGGGTGCTCAGGTGAGAAATTACAAACGTCGAGCAATTGCTCAGAGATGAAAAGTGCCAGCACTGAAAGCTGTTGCTAGCCAGCAGCCTTCCTTGGAAGCGCTTTCACAGGCGCAGCAACACTGGGGCTTTGCGCTTCTCTAGCCACCAAACGTCACGGTCATTCTCTTTCCGTCTCGTAGAGACGAGCTGAGAAATTGCAAACGTCGAGCAATTGCTCAGAGATGAAAAGTGCCAGCACTGAAAGCTGTTGCTAGCCAGCACCCTTCCTTGGAAGCGCTTTTATAGGCCTAAGAACACTGGGGCTTTGCGCTTCTCTAGCCACCTAATCTTCTGCTCATCCTCTCGCGCACTCTAAAGAGAGCTCAGGTGAGAAATTGCAAACGTCGAGCAATTGCTCAGAGATGAAAAGTGCCAGCACTGAAAGCTCTTGCTAGCCAGCAGCCTTCCTTGGAAGCGCTTTCACAGGCGCAGCAACACTGGGGCTTTGCGCTTCTCTAGCCACCAAACGTCACGGTCATTCTCTTTCCGTCTCGTAGAGACGAGCTGAGAAATTGCAAACGTCGAGCAATTGCTCAGAGATGAAAAGTGCCAGCACTGAAAGCTGTTGCTAGCCAGCACCCTTCCTTGGAAGCGCTTTTGTAGGCCTAAGAACAGTGGGGCTTTGCGATTCTCTAGCCACCTAATCTTCTGCTCATCCTCTCGCGCACTCTAAAGAGAGCTCAGGTGAGAAATTGCAAACGTCGAGCAATTGCTCAGAGATGAAAAGTGCCAGCACTGAAAGCTGTTGCTAGCCAGCACCCTTCCTTGGAAGCGCTTTCACAGGCGCAGCAACACTGGGGCTTTGCGCTTCTCTAGCCACCAAACGTCACGGTCATTCTCTTTCCGTCTCGTAGACACGAGCTGAGAAATTGCAAACATCGAGCAATTGCTCAGAGATGAAAAGTGCCAGCACTGAAAGCTGTTGCTAGCCAGCACCCTTCCTTGGAAGCGCTTTTGTAGGCCTTAGAACAGTGGGGTACTGGGCTTCTCTAGCCACCTAATCTTCTGCTCATCCTCTCGCGCACTCTAAAGAGAGCTCAGGTGAGAAATTGCAAACGTCGAGCAATTGCTCAGAGATGAAAAGTGCCAGCACTGAAAGCTGTTGCTAGCCAGCACCCTTCCTTGGAAGCGCTTTCACAGGCGCAGTAACACTGGGGCTTTGCGCTTCTCTAGCCACCAAACGTCACAGTCATTCTCTTTCCGTCTCGTAGAGACGAGCTGAGAAATTGCAAACGTCGAGCAATTGCTCAGAGATGAAAAGTGCCAGCACTGAAAGCTGTTGCTAGCCAGCCCCCTTCCTTGGAAGCACTTTTGTAGGCCTAAGAACACTGGGGCTCTGGGCTTCTCTAGCCACCTAATCTTGTGCTCATCCTCTCGCGCACTCTAAAGAGAGCTCAGGTGAGAAATTGCAAATGTCCAGCAATTGCTCAGAGATGAAAAGTGCCAGCACTGAAAGCTCTTGCTAGCCAGCACCCTTCCTTGGAAGCGCTTTTGTAGGCCTAAGAACACTGGGGCTTTGCGATTCTCTAGCCACCTAATCTTCTGCTCATCCTCTCGCGCACTCTAAAGGGTGCTCAGGTGAGAAATTGCAAACGTCGAGCAATTGCTCAGAGATGAAAAGTGCCAGCACTGAAAGCTGTTGCTAGCCAGCACCCTTCCTTGGAAGCGCTTTCACAGGCGCAGCAACACTGGGGCTTTGCGCTTCTCTAGCCACCAAACGTCACGGTCATTCTCTTTCCGTCTCGTAGACACGAGCTGAGAAATTGCAAACATCGAGCAATTGCTCAGAGATGAAAAGTGCCAGCACTGAAAGCTGTTGCTAGCCAGCACCCTTCCTTGGAAGCGCTTTTGTAGGCCTAAGAACACTGGGGCTCTGGGCTTCTCTAGCCACCTAATCTTGTGCTCATCCTCTCGCGCACTCTAAAGAGAGCTCAGGTGAGAAATTGCAAACGTCCAGCAATTGCTCAGAGATGAAAAGTGCCAGCACTGAAAGCTGTTGCTAGCCAGCACCCTTCCTTGGAAGCGCTTTCACAGGCGCAGCAACACTGGGGCTTTGCGCTTCTCTAGCCACCAAACGTCACGGTCATTCTCTTTCCGTCTCGTAGACACGAGCTGAGAAATTGCAAACATCGAGCAATTGCTCAGAGATGAAAAGTGCCAGCACTGAAAGCTGTTGCTAGCCAGCAGCCTTCCTTGGAAGCGCTTTTGTAGGCCTAAGAACACTGGGGCTCTGGGCTTCTCTAGCCACCTAATCTTGTGCTCATCGTCTCGCGCACTCTAAAGAGAGCTCAGGTGAGAAATTGCAAACGTCGAGCAATTGCTCAGAGATGAAAAGTGCCAGCACTGAAAGCTGTTGCTAGCCAGCACCCTTCCTTGGAAGCGTTTTCACAGGCGCAGCAACACTGGGGCTTTGCGCTTCTCTACCCACCAAACGTCACGGTCATTCTCTTTCCGTCTCGTAGACATGAGTTGAGAAATTGCAAACGTCGAGCAATTGCTCAGAGATGAAAAGTGCCAGCACTGAAAGCTGTTGCTAGCCAGCAGCCTTCCTTGGAAGCGCTTTTGTAGGCCTAAGAACACTGGGGCTCTGGGCTTCTCTAGCCACCTAATCTTGTGCTCATCCTCTCGCGCACTCAAAGAAGAGCTCAGGTGAGAAATTGCAAACGTCCAGCAATTGCTCAGAGATGAAAAGTGCCAGCACTGAAAGCTCTTGCTAGCCAGCACCCTTCCTTGGAAGCGCTTTCACAGGCGCAGTAACACTGGGGCTTTGCGCTTCTCTAGCCACCAAACGTCACGGTCATTCTCTTTCCGTCTCGTAGACACGAGTTGAGAAATTGCAAACATCGAGCAATTGCTCAGAGATGAAAAGTGCCAGCACTGAAAGCTGTTGCTAGCCAGCACCCTTCCTTGGAAGCGCTTTTGTAGGCCTTAGAACACTGGGGCTCTGGGCTTCTCTAGCCACCTAATCTTCTGCTCATCCTCTCACGCACTCTAAAGAGAGCTCAGGTGAGAAATTGCAAACGTCGAGCAATTGCTCAGAGATGAAAAGTGCCAGCACTGAAAGCTGTTGCTAGCCAGCACCCTTCCTTGGAAGCGCTTTCACAGGCGCAGCAACACTGGGGCTTTGCGCTTCTCTAGCCACCAAACGTCACGGTCATTCTCTTTCCGTCTCGTAGAGACGAGCTGAGAAATTGCAAACGTCGAGCAATTGCTCAGAGATGAAAAGTGCCAGCACTGAAAGCTGTTGCTAGCCAGCACCCTTCCTTGGAAGCGCTTTTATAGGCCTAAGAACACTGGGGCTCTGGGCTTCTCTAGCCACCTAATCTTGTGCTCATCCTATCGCGCACTCTAAAGAGAGCTCAGGTGAGAAATTGCAAACGTTGAGCAATTGCTCAGAGATGAAAAGTGCCAGCACTGAAAGCTGTTGCTAGCCAGCACCCTTCCTTGGAAGCGCTTTCACAGGCGCAGCAACACTGGGGCTTTGCGCTTCTCTAGCCACCAAACGTCACGGTCATTCTCTTTCCGTCTCGTAGAGACGAGCTGAGAAATTGCAAACGTCGAGCAATTGCTCAGAGATGAAAAGTGCCAGCACTGAAAGCTGTTGCTAGCCAGCACCCTTCCTTGGAAGCGCTTTTGTAGGCCTAAGAACACTGGGGCTTTGCGCTTCTCTAGCCACCTAATCTTCTGCTCATTCTCTCGCGCACTCTAAAGGGTGCTCAGGTGAGAAATTACAAACGTCGAGCAATTGCTCAGAGATGAAAAGTGCCAGCACTGAAAGCTCTTGCTAGCCAGCACCCTTCCTTGGAAGCGCTTTCACAGGCGCAGCAACACTGGGGCTTTGCGCTTCTCTACCCACCAAACGTCACGGTCATTCTCTTTCCGTCTCGTAGACACGAGCTGAGAGATTGCAAACGTCGAGCAATTGCTCAGAGATGAAAAGTGCCAGCACTGAAAGCTGTTGCTAGCCAGCAGCCTTCCTTGGAAGCGCTTTTGTAGGCCTAAGAACACTGGGGCTCTGGGCTTCTCTAGCCACCTAATCTTGTGCTCATCCTCTCGCGCACTCTAAAGAGAGCTCAGGTGAGAAATTGCAAATGTCCAGCAATTGCTCAGAGATGAAAAGTGCCAGCACTGAAAGCTGTTGCTAGCCAGCACCCTTCCTTGGAAGCGCTTTTGTAGGCCTAAGAACACTGGGGCTTTGCGATTCTCTAGCCACCTAATCTTCTGCTCATCCTCTCTCGCGCACTCTAAAGGGTGCTCAGGTGAGAAATTGCAAACGTCGAGCAATTGCTCAGAGATGAAAAGTGCCAGCACTGAAAGCTCTTGCTAGCCAGCACCCTTCCTTGGAAGCGCTTTCACAGGCGCAGCAACACTGGGGCTTTGCGCTTCTCTAGCCACCAAACGTCACGGTCCTTCTCTTTCCGTCTCGTAGACACGAGCTGAGAAATTGCAAACGTCGAGCAATTGCTCAGAGATGAAAAGTGCCAGCACTGAAAGCTGTTGCTAGCCAGCAGCCTTCCTTGGAAGCGCTTTTGTAGGCCTAAGAACACTGGGGCTCTGGGCTTCTCTAGCCACCTCATCTTCTGCTCATCCTCTCGCGCACTCTAAAGGGTGCTCAGGTGAGAAATTGCAAACGTCGAGCAATTGCTCAGAGATGAAAAGTGCCAGCACTGAAAGCTGTTGCTAGCCAGCACCCTTCCTTGGAAGCGCTTTCACAGGCGCAGTAACACTGGGGCTTTGCGCTTCTCTAGCCACCAAACGTCACGGTCATTCTCTTTCCGTCTCGTAGACACGAGCTGAGAAATTGCAAACATCGAGCAATTGCTCAGAGATGAAAAGTGCCAGCACTGAAAGCTGTTGCTAGCCAGCCCCCTTCCTTGGAAGCGCTTTTATAGGCCTAACAACACTGGGGCTTTGCGATTCTCTAGCCACCTAATCTTCTGCTCATCCTCTCGCGCACTCTAAAGAGAGCTCAGGTGAGAAATTGCAAACGTCGAGCAATTGCTCAGAGATGAAAAGTGCCAGCACTGAAAGCTCTTGCTAGCCAGCAGCCTTCCTTGGAAGCGCTTTCACAGGCGCAGTAACACTGGGGCTTTGCGCTTCTCTAGCCACCAAACGTCACGGTCATTCTCTTTCCGTCTCGTAGACACGAGTTGAGAAATTGCAAACGTCGAGCAATTGCTCAGAGATGAAAAGTGCCAGCACTGAAAGCTGTTGCTAGCCAGCACCCTTCCTTGGAAGCGCTTTTGTAGGCCTAAGAACAGTGGGGCTCTGGGCTTCTCTAGCCACCTAATCTTGTGCTCATCCTCTCGCGCACTCTAAAGAGAGCTCAGGTGAGAAATTGCAAATGTCCAGCAATTGCTCAGAGATGAAAAGTGCCAGCACTGAAAGCTGTTGCTAGCCAGCACCCTTCCTTGGAAGCGCTTTTGTAGCCCTAAGAACACTGGGGCTCTGGGCTTCTCTAGCCACCTAATCTTCTGCTCATCCTCTCTCGCGCACTCTAAAGGGTGCTCAGGTGAGAAATTACAAACGTCGAGCAATTGCTCAGAGATGAAAAGTGCCAGCACTGAAAGCTGTTGCTAGCCAGCACCCTTCCTTGGAAGCGCTTTCACAGGCACAGCAACACTGGGGCTTTGCGTTTCTCTAGCCACCTAATCTTCTGCTCATCCTCTCGCGCACTCTAAAGAGAGCTCAGGTGAGAAATTGCAAACGTCCAGCAATTGCTCAGAGATGAAAAGTGCCAGCACTGAAAGCTGTTGCTAGCCAGCACCCTTCCTTGGAAGCGCTTTCACAGGCGCAGCAACACTGGGGCTTTGCGCTTCTCTACCCACCAAACGTCACGGTCATTCTCTTTCCGTCTCGTAGACACGAGCTGAGAAATTGCAAACGTCCAGCAATTGCTCAGAGATGAAAAGTGCCAGCACTGAAAGCTGTTGCTAGCCAGCACCCTTCCTTGGAAGCGCTTTTGTAGGCCTAAGAACACTGGGGCTTTGCGCTTCTCTAGCCACCTAATCTTCTGCTCATTCTCTCGCGCACTCTAAAGGGTGCTCAGGTGAGAAATTACAAACGTCGAGCAATTGCTCAGAGATGAAAAGTGCCAGCACTGAAAGCTGTTGCTAGCCAGCACCCTTCCTTGGAAGCGCTTTCACAGGCGCAGCAACACTGGGGCTTTGCGCTTCTCTACCCACCAAACGTCACGGTCATTCTCTTTCCGTCTCGTAGACACGAGCTGAGAAATTGCAAACGTCCAGCAATTGCTCAGAGATGAAAAGTGCCAGCACTGAAAGCTGTTGCTAGCCAGCAGCCTTCCTTGGAAGCGCTTTTGTAGGCCTAAGAACACTGGGGCTCTGGGCTTCTCTAGCCACCTAATCTTGTGCTCATCCTCTCGCGCACTCTAAAGAGAGCTCAGGTGAGAAATTGCAAATGTCCAGCAATTGCTCAGAGATGAAAAGTGCCAGCACTGAAAGCTGTTGCTAGCCAGCACCCTTCCTTGGAAGCGCTTTTGTAGGCCTAAGAACACTGGGGCTTTGCGATTCTCTAGCCACCTAATCTTCTGCTCATCCTCTCTCGCGCACTCTAAAGGGTGCTCAGGTGAGAAATTGCAAATGTCCAGCAATTGCTCAGAGATGAAAAGTGCCAGCACTGAAAGCTGTTGCTAGCCAGCACCCTTCCTTGGAAGCGCTTTTGTAGGCCTAAGAACACTGGGGCTCTGGGCTTCTCTAGCCACCTAATCTTGTGCTCATCCTCTCGCGCACTCAAAGAAGAGCTCAGGTGAGAAATTGCAAACGTCCAGCAATTGCTCAGAGATGAAAAGTGCCAGCACTGAAAGCTGTTGCTAGCCAGCAGCCTTCCTTGGAAGCGCTTTCACAGGCGCAGTAACACTGGGGCTTTGCGCTTCTCTAGCCACCAAACGTCACGGTCATTCTCTTTCCGTCTCGTAGACACGAGCTGAGAAATTGCAAACATCGAGCAATTGCTCAGAGATGAAAAGTGCCAGCACTGAAAGCTGTTGCTAGCCAGCACCCTTCCTTGGAAGCGCTTTTATAGGCCTAACAACACTGGGGCTTTGCGATTCTCTAGCCACCTAATCTTCTGCTCATCCTCTCGCGCACTCTAAAGAGAGCTCAGGTGAGAAATTGCAAACGTCGAGCAATTGCTCAGAGATGAAAAGTGCCAGCACTGAAAGCTGTTGCTAGCCAGCACCCTTCCTTGGAAGCGCTTTCACAGGCGCAGCAACACTGGGGCTTTGCGCTTCTCTAGCCACCAAACGTCACGGTCCTTCTCTTTCCGTCTCGTAGACACGAGCTGAGAAATTGCAAACGTCGAGCAATTGCTCAGAGATGAAAAGTGCCAGCACTGAAAGCTGTTGCTAGCCAGCACCCTTCCTTGGAAGCGCTTTTATAGGCCTAAGAACACTGGGGCTTTGCGATTCTCTAGCCACCTAATCTTCTGCTCATCCTCTCGCGCACTCTAAAGAGAGCTCAGGTGAGAAATTGCAAACGTTGAGCAATTGCTCAGAGATGAAAAGTGCCAGCACTGAAAGCTGTTGCTAGCCAGCACCCTTCCTTGGAAGCGCTTTCACAGGCGCAGCAACACTGGGGCTTTGCGCTTCTCTAGCCACCAAACGTCACGGTCATTCTCTTTCCGTCTCGTAGACACGAGCTGAGAAATTGCAAACGTCCAGCAATTGCTCAGAGATGAAAAGTGCCAGCACTGAAAGCTGTTGCTAGCCAGCAGCCTTCCTTGGAAGCGCTTTTGTAGGCCTAAGAACACTGGGGCTTTGCGCTTCTCTAGCCACCTAATCTTCTGCTCATTCTCTCGCGCACTCTAAAGGGTGCTCAGGTGAGAAATTACAAACGTCGAGCAATTGCTCAGAGATGAAAAGTGCCAGCACTGAAAGCTGTTGCTAGCCAGCAGCCTTCCTTGGAAGCGCTTTCACAGGCACAGCAACACTGGGGCTTTGCGCTTCTCTAGCCACCAAACGTCACGGTCATTCTCTTTCCGTCTCGTAGACACGAGCTGAGAGATTGCAAACGTCGAGCAATTGCTCAGAGATGAAAAGTGCCAGCACTGAAAGCTCTTGCTAGCCAGCAGCCTTCCTTGGAAGCGCTTTTGTAGGCCTAAGAACACTGGGGCTCTGGGCTTCTCTAGCCACCTAATCTTGTGCTCATCCTCTCGCGCACTCTAAAGAGAGCTCAGGTGAGAAATTGCAAATGTCCAGCAATTGCTCAGAGATGAAAAGTGCCAGCACTGAAAGCTGTTGCTAGCCAGCACCCTTCCTTGGAAGCGCTTTTGTAGGCCTAAGAACACTGGGGCTTTGCGATTCTCTAGCCACCTAATCTTCTGCTCATCCTCTCTCGCGCACTCTAAAGGGTGCTCAGGTGAGAAATTACAAACGTCGAGCAATTGCTCAGAGATGAAAAGTGCCAGCACTGAAAGCTCTTGCTAGCCAGCAGCCTTCCTTGGAAGCGCTTTCACAGGCGCAGCAACACTGGGGCTTTGCGCTTCTCTAGCCACCAAACGTCACGGTCATTCTCTTTCCGTCTCGTAGACACGAGCTGAGAGATTGCAAACGTCGAGCAATTGCTCAGAGATGAAAAGTGCCAGCACTGAAAGCTGTTGCTAGCCAGCAGCCTTCCTTGGAAGCGCTTTTGTAGGCCTAAGAACACTGGGGCTCTGGGCTTCTCTAGCCACCTAATCTTGTGCTCATCCTCTCGCGCACTCTAAAGAGAGCTCAGGTGAGAAATTGCAAACGTCGAGCAATTGCTCAGAGATGAAAAGTGCCAGCACTGAAAGCTCTTGCTAGCCAGCAGCCTTCCTTGGAAGCGCTTTCACAGGCGCAGCAACACTGGGGCTTTGCGCTTCTCTAGCCACCAAACGTCACGGTCATTCTCTTTCCGTCTCGTAGACACGAGCTGAGAAATTGCAAACGTCGAGCAATTGCTCAGAGATGAAAAGTGCCAGCACTGAAAGCTGTTGCTAGCCAGCACCCTTCCTTGGAAGCGCTTTTGTAGGCCTTAGAACACTGGGGCTCTGGGCTTCTCTAGCCACCTAATCTTGTGCTCATCCTCTCGCGCACTCTAAAGAGAGCTCAGGTGAGAAATTGCAAATGTCCAGCAATTGCTCAGAGATGAAAAGTGCCAGCACTGAAAGCTGTTGCTAGCCAGCACCCTTCCTTGGAAGCGCTTTTGTAGGCCTAAGAACACTGGGGCTCTGGGCTTCTCTAGCCACCTAATCTTCTGCTCATCCTCTCTCGCGCACTCTAAAGGGTGCTCAGGTGAGAAATTACAAACGTCGAGCAATTGCTCAGAGATGAAAAGTGCCAGCACTGAAAGCTGTTGCTAGCCAGCACCCTTCCTTGGAAGCGCTTTCACAGGCGCAGCAACACTGGGGCTTTGCGTTTCTCTAGCCACCAAACGTCACGGTCATTCTCTTTCCGTCTCGTAGACACGAGCTGAGAAATTGCAAACGTCGAGCAATTGCTCAGAGATGAAAAGTGCCAGCACTGAAAGCTGTTGCTAGCCAGCAGCCTTCCTTGGAAGCGCTTTTGTAGGCCTAAGAACACTGGGGCTCTGGGCTTCTCTAGCCACCTAATCTTCTGCTCATCCTCTCGCGCACTCAAAGGAGAGCTCAGGTGAGAAATTGCAAACGTCCAGCAATTGCTCAGAGATGAAAAGTGCCAGCACTGAAAGCTGTTGCTAGCCAGCACCCTTCCTTGGAAGCGTTTTCACAGGCGCAGCAACACTGGGGCTTTGCGCTTCTCTACCCACCAAACGTCACGGTCATTCTCTTTCCGTCTCGTAGACACGAGCTGAGAAATTGCAAACATCGAGCAATTGCTCAGAGATGAAAAGTGCCAGCACTGAAAGCTGTTGCTAGCCAGCACCCTTCCTTGGAAGCGCTTTTATAGGCCTAACAACACTGGGGCTTTGCGATTCTCTAGCCACCTAATCTTCTGCTCATCCTCTCGCGCACTCTAAAGAGAGCTCAGGTGAGAAATTGCAAACGTCGAGCAATTGCTCAGAGATGAAAAGTGCCAGCACTGAAAGCTGTTGCTAGCCAGCAGCCTTCCTTGGAAGCGCTTTCACAGGCGCAGCAACACTGGGGCTTTGCGCTTCTCTAGCCACCAAACGTCACGGTCATTCTCTTTCCGTCTCGTAGAGACGAGCTGAGAAATTGCAAACGTCGAGCAATTGCTCAGAGATGAAAAGTGCCAGCACTGAAAGCTGTTGCTAGCCAGCACCCTTCCTTGGAAGCGCTTTTATAGGCCTAACAACACTGGGGCTTTGCGATTCTCTAGCCACCTAATCTTCTGCTCATCCTCTCTCGCGCACTCTAAAGAGAGCTCAGGTGAGAAATTGCAAACGTCGAGCAATTGCTCAGAGATGAAAAGTGCCAGCACTGAAAGCTGTTGCTAGCCAGCACCCTTCCTTGGAAGCGCTTTCACAGGCGCAGCAACACTGGGGCTTTGCGCTTCTCTAGCCACCAAACGTCACGGTCATTCTCTTTCCGTCTCGTAGACACGAGCTGAGAAATTGCAAACGTCGAGCAATTGCTCAGAGATGAAAAGTGCCAGCACTGAAAGCTGTTGCTAGCCAGCACCCTTCCTTGGAAGCGCTTTTGTAGGCCTAAGAACACTGGGGCTTTGCGCTTCTCTAGCCACCTAATCTTCTGCTCATCCTCTCTCGCGCACTCTAAAGGGTGCTCAGGTGAGAAATTACAAACGTCGAGCAATTGCTCAGAGATGAAAAGTGCCAGCACTGAAAGCTGTTGCTAGCCAGCAGCCTTCCTTGGAAGCGCTTTCACAGGCGCAGCAACACTGGGGCTTTGCGCTTCTCTAGCCACCAAACGTCACGGTCATTCTCTTTCCGTCTCGTAGACACGAGCTGAGAGATTGCAAACGTCGAGCAATTGCTCAGAGATGAAAAGTGCCAGCACTGAAAGCTGTTGCTAGCCAGCAGCCTTCCTTGGAAGCGCTTTCACAGGCGCAGCAACACTGGGGCTTTGCGCTTCTCTAGCCACCAAACGTCACGGTCATTCTCTTTCCGTCTCGTAGACACGAGCTGAGAAATTGCAAACGTCGAGCAATTGCTCAGAGATGAAAAGTGCCAGCACTGAAAGCTGTTGCTAGCCAGCAGCCTTCCTTGGAAGCGCTTTTGTAGGCCTAAGAACACTGGGGCTCTGGGCTTCTCTAGCCACCTAATCTTGTGCTCATCCTCTCGCGCACTCTAAAGAGAGCTCAGGTGAGAAATTGCAAACGTCCAGCAATTGCTCAGAGAGGAAAAGTGCCAGCACTGAAAGCTGTTGCTAGCCAGCAGCCTTCCTTGGAAGCGCTTTTGTAGGCCTAAGAACACTGGGGCTTTGCGATTCTCTAGCCACCTAATCTTCTGCTCATCCTCTCTCGCGCACTCTAAAGGGTGCTCAGGTGAGAAATTACAAACGTCGAGCAATTGCTCAGAGATGAAAAGTGCCAGCACTGAAAGCTCTTGCTAGCCAGCACCCTTCCTTGGAAGCGCTTTCACAGGCACAGCAACACTGGGGCTTTGCGCTTCTCTAGCCACCAAACGTCACGGTCATTCTCTTTCCGTCTCGTAGACACGAGCTGAAAAATTGCAAACGTCGAGCAATTGCTCAGAGATGAAAAGTGCCAGCACTGAAAGCTCTTGCTAGCCAGCAGCCTTCCTTGGAAGCGCTTTTGTAGGCCTAAGAACACTGGGGCTCTGGGCTTCTCTAGCCACCTAATCTTGTGCTCATCCTCTCGCGCACTCAAAGGAGAGCTCAGGTGAGAAATTGCAAACGTCGAGCAATTGCTCAGAGATGAAAAGTGCCAGCACTGAAAGCTGTTGCTAGCCAGCAGCCTTCCTTGGAAGCGCTTTCACAGGCGCAGTAACACTGGGGCTTTGCGCTTCTCTAGCCACCAAACGTCACGGTCATTCTCTTTCCGTCTCGTAGACACGAGCTGAGAAATTGCAAACATCGAGCAATTGCTCAGAGATGAAAAGTGCCAGCACTGAAAGCTGTTGCTAGCCAGCACCCTTCCTTGGAAGCGCTTTTATAGGCCTAACAACACTGGGGCTTTGCGATTCTCTAGCCACCTAATCTTCTGCTCATCCTCTCGCGCACTCTAAAGAGAGCTCAGGTGAGAAATTGCAAACGTCCAGCAATTGCTCAGAGATGAAAAGTGCCAGCACTGAAAGCTCTTGCTAGCCAGCAGCCTTCCTTGGAAGCGCTTTCACAGGCGCAGCAACACTGGGGCTTTGCGCTTCTCTAGCCACCAAACGTCACGGTCATTCTCTTTCCGTCTCGTAGACACGAGCTGAGAAATTGCAAACGTCGAGCAATTGCTCAGAGATGAAAAGTGCCAGCACTGAAAGCTGTTGCTAGCCAGCACCCTTCCTTGGAAGCGCTTTTGTAGGCCTTAGAACACTGGGGCTCTGGGCTTCTCTAGCCACCTAATCTTCTGCTCATCCTCTCGCGCACTCTAAAGAGAGCTCAGGTGAGAAATTGCAAATGTCCAGCAATTGCTCAGAGATGAAAAGTGCCAGCACTGAAAGCTGTTGCTAGCCAGCACCCTTCCTTGGAAGCGCTTTTGTAGGCCTAAGAACACTGGGGCTCTGGGCTTCTCTAGCCACCTAATCTTCTGCTCATCCTCTCTCGCGCACTCTAAAGGGTGCTCAGGTGAGAAATTACAAACGTCGAGCAATTGCTCAGAGATGAAAAGTGCCAGCACTGAAAGCTGTTGCTAGCCAGCACCCTTCCTTGGAAGCGCTTTCACAGGCGCAGCAACACTGGGGCTTTGCGTTTCTCTAGCCACCAAACGTCACGGTCATTCTCTTTCCGTCTCGTAGACACGAGCTGAGAAATTGCAAACGTCGAGCAATTGCTCAGAGATGAAAAGTGCCAGCACTGAAAGCTGTTGCTAGCCAGCAGCCTTCCTTGGAAGCGCTTTTGTAGGCCTAAGAACACTGGGGCTCTGGGCTTCTCTAGCCACCTAATCTTCTGCTCATCCTCTCGCGCACTCAAAGGAGAGCTCAGGTGAGAAATTGCAAACGTCCAGCAATTGCTCAGAGATGAAAAGTGCCAGCACTGAAAGCTGTTGCTAGCCAGCACCCTTCCTTGGAAGCGTTTTCACAGGCGCAGCAACACTGGGGCTTTGCGCTTCTCTACCCACCAAACGTCACGGTCATTCTCTTTCCGTCTCGTAGACATGAGTTGAGAAATTGCAAACGTCGAGCAATTGCTCAGAGATGAAAAGTGCCAGCACTGAAAGCTGTTGCTAGCCAGCACCCTTCCTTGGAAGCGCTTTTGTAGCCCTAAGAACACTGGGGCTCTGGGCTTCTCTAGCCACCTAATCTTGTGCTCATCCTCTCGCGCACTCAAAGAAGAGCTCAGGTGAGAAATTGCAAACGTCCAGCAATTGCTCAGAGATGAAAAGTGCCAGCACTGAAAGCTGTTGCTAGCCAGCAGCCTTCCTTGGAAGCGCTTTCACAGGCGCAGTAACACTGGGGCTTTGCGCTTCTCTAGCCACCAAACGTCACAGTCATTCTCTTTCCGTCTCGTAGACACGAGCTGAGAAATTGCAAACATCGAGCAATTGCTCAGAGATGAAAAGTGCCAGCACTGAAAGCTGTTGCTAGCCAGCACCCTTCCTTGGAAGCGCTTTTATAGGCCTAACAACACTGGGGCTTTGCGATTCTCTAGCCACCTAATCTTCTGCTCATCCTCTCGCGCACTCTAAAGAGAGCTCAGGTGAGAAATTGCAAACGTCGAGCAATTGCTCAGAGATGAAAAGTGCCAGCACTGAAAGCTGTTGCTAGCCAGCAGCCTTCCTTGGAAGCGCTTTCACAGGCGCAGCAACACTGGGGCTTTGCGCTTCTCTAGCCACCAAACGTCACGGTCATTCTCTTTCCGTCTCGTAGAGACGAGCTGAGAAATTGCAAACGTCGAGCAATTGCTCAGAGATGAAAAGTGCCAGCACTGAAAGCTGTTGCTAGCCAGCACCCTTCCTTGGAAGCGCTTTTATAGGCCTAACAACACTGGGGCTTTGCGATTCTCTAGCCACCTAATCTTCTGCTCATCCTCTCTCGCGCACTCTAAAGAGAGCTCAGGTGAGAAATTGCAAACGTCGAGCAATTGCTCAGAGATGAAAAGTGCCAGCACTGAAAGCTGTTGCTAGCCAGCACCCTTCCTTGGAAGCGCTTTCACAGGCGCAGCAACACTGGGGCTTTGCGCTTCTCTAGCCACCAAACGTCACGGTCATTCTCTTTCCGTCTCGTAGACACGAGCTGAGAAATTGCAAACGTCGAGCAATTGCTCAGAGATGAAAAGTGCCAGCACTGAAAGCTGTTGCTAGCCAGCACCCTTCCTTGGAAGCGCTTTTGTAGGCCTAAGAACACTGGGGCTTTGCGCTTCTCTAGCCACCTAATCTTCTGCTCATCCTCTCTCGCGCACTCTAAAGGGTGCTCAGGTGAGAAATTACAAACGTCGAGCAATTGCTAAGAGATGAAAAGTGCCAGCACTGAAAGCTGTTGCTAGCCAGCAGCCTTCCTTGGAAGCGCTTTCACAGGCGCAGCAACACTGGGGCTTTGCGCTTCTCTAGCCACCAAACGTCACGGTCCTTCTCTTTCCGTCTCGTAGACACGAGCTGAGAGATTGCAAACGTCGAGCAATTGCTCAGAGATGAAAAGTGCCAGCACTGAAAGCTGTTGCTAGCCAGCCCCCTTCCTTGGAAGCGCTTTTGTAGGCCTAAGAACACTGGGGCTCTGGGCTTCTCTAGCCACCTAATCTTGTGCTCATCCTCTCGCGCACTCTAAAGAGAGCTCAGGTGAGAAATTGCAAATGTCCAGCAATTGCTCAGAGATGAAAAGTGCCAGCACTGAAAGCTGTTGCTAGCCAGCAGCCTTCCTTGGAAGCGCTTTTGTAGGCCTAAGAACACTGGGGCTTTGCGATTCTCTAGCCACCTAATCTTCTGCTCATCCTCTCTCGCGCACTCTAAAGGGTGCTCAGGTGAGAAATTACAAACGTCGAGCAATTGCTAAGAGATGAAAAGTGCCAGCACTGAAAGCTGTTGCTAGCCAGCAGCCTTCCTTGGAAGCGCTTTCACAGGCGCAGCAACACTGGGGCTTTGCGCTTCTCTACCCACCAAACGTCACGGTCATTCTCTTTCCGTCTCGTAGACACGAGCTGAGAAATTGCAAACGTCGAGCAATTGCTCAGAGATGAAAAGTGCCAGCACTGAAAGCTGTTGCTAGCCAGCACCCTTCCTTGGAAGCGCTTTTGTAGGCCTTAGAACAGTGGGGTACTGGGCTTCTCTAGCCACCTAATCTTGTGCTCATCCTCTCGCGCACTCTAAAGAGAGCTCAGGTGAGAAATTGCAAACGTCGAGCAATTGCTCAGAGATGAAAAGTGCCAGCACTGAAAGCTGTTGCTAGCCAGCAGCCTTCCTTGGAAGCGCTTTCACAGGCGCAGCAACACTGGGGCTTTGCGCTTCTCTAGCCACCAAACGTCACGGTCATTCTCTTTCCGTCTCGTAGAGATGAGCTGAGAGATTGCAAACGTCCAGCAATTGCTCAGAGATGAAAAGTGCCAGCACTGAAAGCTGTTGCTAGCCAGCAGCCTTCCTTGGAAGCGCTTTTGTAGGCCTAAGAACAGTGGGGCTCTGGGCTTCTCTAGCCACCTAATCTTCTGCTCATCCTCTCGCGCACTCTAAAGAGAGCTCAGGTGAGAAATTGCAAACGTCGAGCAATTGCTCAGAGATGAAAAGTGCCAGCACTGAAAGCTGTTGCTAGCCAGCACCCTTCCTTGGAAGCGTTTTCACAGGCGCAGCAACACTGGGGCTTTGCGCTTCTCTACCCACCAAACGTCACGGTCATTCTCTTTCCGTCTCGTAGACATGAGTTGAGAAATTGCAAACGTCGAGCAATTGCTCAGAGATGAAAAGTGCCAGCACTGAAAGCTGTTGCTAGCCAGCACCCTTCCTTGGAAGCGCTTTTGTAGGCCTAAGAACACTGGGGCTCTGGGCTTCTCTAGCCACCTAATCTTGTGCTCATCCTCTCGCGCACTCAAAGGAGAGCTCAGGTGAGAAATTGCAAACGTCCAGCAATTGCTCAGAGATGAAAAGTGCCAGCACTGAAAGCTGTTGCTAGCCAGCAGCCTTCCTTGGAAGCGCTTTCACAGGCGCAGTAACACTGGGGCTTTGCGCTTCTCTAGCCACCAAACGTCACAGTCATTCTCTTTCCGTCTCGTAGACACGAGCTGAGAAATTGCAAATGTCCAGCAATTGCTCAGAGATGAAAAGTGCCAGCACTGAAAGCTGTTGCTAGCCAGCACCCTTCCTTGGAAGCGCTTTTGTAGGCCTAAGAACACTGGGGCTTTGCGATTCTCTAGCCACCTAATCTTGTGCTCATCCTCTCGCGCACTCTAAAGAGAGCTCAGGTGAGAAATTACAAACGTCGAGCAATTGCTCAGAGATGAAAAGTGCCAGCACTGGAAGCTGTTGCTAGCCAGCACCCTTCCTTGGAAGCGCTTTCACAGGCGCAGCAACACTGGGGCTTTGCGCTTCTCTACCCACCAAACGTCACGGTCATTCTCTTTCCGTCTCGTAGACACGAGCTGAGAAATTGCAAACATCGAGCAATTGCTCAGAGATGAAAAGTGCCAGCACTGAAAGCTGTTGCTAGCCAGCACCCTTCCTTGGAAGCGCTTTTGTAGGCCTAAGAACACTGGGGCTCTGGGCTTCTCTAGCCACCTAATCTTGTGCTCATCCTCTCGCGCACTCTAAAGAGAGCTCAGGTGAGAAATTGCAAATGTCCAGCAATTGCTCAGAGATGAAAAGTGCCAGCACTGAAAGCTGTTGCTAGCCAGCACCCTTCCTTGGAAGCGCTTTTGTAGGCCTAAGAACACTGGGGCTTTGTGATTCTCTAGCCACCTAATCTTCTGCTCATCCTCTCTCGCGCACTCTAAAGGGTGCTCAGGTGAGAAATTACAAACGTCGAGCAATTGCTAAGAGATGAAAAGTGCCAGCACTGAAAGCTGTTGCTAGCCAGCAGCCTTCCTTGGAAGCGCTTTCACAGGCGCAGCAACACTGGGGCTTTGCGCTTCTCTAGCCACCAAACGTCACGGTCATTCTCTTTCCGTCTCGTAGACACGAGCTGAGAGATTGCAAACGTCCAGCAATTGCTCAGAGATGAAAAGTGCCAGCACTGAAAGCTGTTGCTAGCCAGCACCCTTCCTTGGAAGCGCTTTTGTAGGCCTAAGAACACTGGGGCTCTGGGCTTCTCTAGCCACCTAATCTTGTGCTCATCCTCTCGCGCACTCTAAAGAGAGCTCAGGTGAGAAATTGCAAACGTCGAGCAATTGCTCAGAGATGAAAAGTGCCAGCACTGAAAGCTGTTGCTAGCCAGCACCCTTCCTTGGAAGCGCTTTCACAGGCGCAGCAACACTGGGGCTTTGCGTTTCTCTAGCCACCAAACGTCACGGTCCTTCTCTTTCCGTCTCGTAGACACGAGCTGAGAGATTGCAAACGTCGAGCAATTGCTCAGAGATGAAAAGTGCCAGCACTGAAAGCTGTTGCTAGCCAGCAGCCTTCCTTGGAAGCGCTTTTGTAGGCCTAAGAACACTGGGGCTCTGGGCTTCTCTAGCCACCTAATCTTGTGCTCATCCTCTCACGCACTCAAAGGAGAGCTCAGGTGAGAAATTGCAAACGTCGAGCAATTGCTCAGAGATGAAAAGTGCCAGCACTGAAAGCTGTTGCTAGCCAGCACCCTTCCTTGGAAGCGCTTTCACAGGCGCAGTAACACTGGGGCTTTGCGCTTCTCTAGCCACCAAACGTCACAGTCATTCTCTTTCCGTCTCGTAGACACGAGCTGAGAAATTGCAAATGTCCAGCAATTGCTCAGAGATGAAAAGTGCCAGCACTGAAAGCTGTTGCTAGCCAGCACCCTTCCTTGGAAGCGCTTTTGTAGGCCTAAGAACACTGGGGCTTTGCGATTCTCTAGCCACCTAATCTTGTGCTCATCCTTTCGCGCACTCTAAAGAGAGCTCAGGTGAGAAATTGCAAACGTCGAGCAATTGCTCAGAGATGAAAAGTGCCAGCACTGAAAGCTGTTGCTAGCCAGCACCCTTCCTTGGAAGCGCTTTCACAGGCGCAGCAACACTGGGGCTTTGCGCTTCTCTAGCCACCAAACGTCACGGTCATTCTCTTTCCGTCTCGTAGACATGAGTTGAGAAATTGCAAACGTCGAGCAATTGCTCAGAGATGAAAAGTGCCAGCACTGAAAGCTGTTGCTAGCCAGCACCCTTCCTTGGAAGCGCTTTCACAGGCGCAGTAACACTGGGGCTTTGCGCTTCTCTAGCCACCAAACGTCACGGTCATTCTCTTTCCGTCTCCTAGACACTAGCTGAGAAATTGCAAACGTCGAGCAATTGCTCAGAGATGAAAAGTGCCAGCACTGAAAGCTGTTGCTAGCCAGCACCCTTCCTTGGAAGCGCTTTTGTAGGCCTAAGAACACTGGGGCTCTGGGCTTCTCTAGCCACCTAATCTTGTGCTCATCCTCTCGCGCACTCTAAAGAGAGCTCAGGTGAGAAATTGCAAACGTCCAGCAATTGCTCAGAGATGAAAAGTGCCAGCACTGAAAGCTGTTGCTAGCCAGCACCCTTCCTTGGAAGCGCTTTCACAGGCGCAGTAACACTGGGGCTTTGCGCTTCTCTAGCCACCAAACGTCACGGTCATTCTCTTTCCGTCTCGTAGACACGAGCTGAGAAATTGCAAACATCGAGCAATTGCTCAGAGATGAAAAGTGCCAGCACTGAAAGCTGTTGCTAGCCAGCACCCTTCCTTGGAAGCGCTTTTATAGGCCTAACAACACTGGGGCTTTGCGATTCTCTAGCCACCTAATCTTCTGCTCATCCTCTCGCGCACTCTAAAGAGAGCTCAGGTGAGAAATTGCAAACGTCGAGCAATTGCTCAGAGATGAAAAGTGCCAGCACTGAAAGCTGTTGCTAGCCAGCACCCTTCCTTGGAAGCGCTTTTGTAGCCCTAAGAACACTGGGGCTCTGGGCTTCTCTAGCCACCTAATCTTCTGCTCATCCTCTCTCGCGCACTCAAAGGAGAGCTCAGGTGAGAAATTACAAACGTCGAGCAATTGCTCAGAGATGAAAAGTGCCAGCACTGAAAGCTGTTGCTAGCCAGCACCCTTCCTTGGAAGCGCTTTCACAGGCGTAGCAACACTGGGGCTTTGCGTTTCTCTAGCCACCAAACGTCACGGTCATTCTCTTTCCGTCTCGTAGACACGAGCTGAGAGATTGCAAACGTCCAGCAATTGCTCAGAGAGGAAAAGTGCCAGCACTGAAAGCTGTTGCTAGCCAGCACCCTTCCTTGGAAGCGCTTTTGTAGGCCTAAGAACACTGGGGCTCTGGGCTTCTCTAGCCACCTAATCTTCTGCTCATCCTCTCGCGCACTCAAAGGAGAGCTCAGGTGAGAAATTGCAAACGTCGAGCAATTGCTCAGAGATGAAAAGTGCCAGCACTGAAAGCTGTTGCTAGCCAGCAGCCTTCCTTGGAAGCGCTTTTGTAGGCCTAAGAACACTGGGGCTCTGGGCTTCTCTAGCCACCTAATCTTGTGCTCATCCTCTCGCGCACTCAAAGAAGAGCTCAGGTGAGAAATTGCAAACGTCCAGCAATTGCTCAGAGATGAAAAGTGCCAGCACTGAAAGCTGTTGCTAGCCAGCAGCCTTCCTTGGAAGCGCTTTCACAGGCGCAGTAACACTGGGGCTTTGCGCTTCTCTAGCCACCAAACGTCACAGTCATTCTCTTTCCGTCTCGTAGACACGAGCTGAGAAATTGCAAACATCGAGCAATTGCTCAGAGATGAAAAGTGCCAGCACTGAAAGCTGTTGCTAGCCAGCAGCCTTCCTTGGAAGCGCTTTTATAGGCCTAACAACACTGGGGCTTTGCGATTCTCTAGCCACCTAATCTTCTGCTCATCCTCTCGCGCACTCTAAAGAGAGCTCAGGTGAGAAATTGCAAACGTCGAGCAATTGCTCAGAGATGAAAAGTGCCAGCACTGAAAGCTGTTGCTAGCCAGCAGCCTTCCTTGGAAGCGCTTTCACAGGCGCAGCAACACTGGGGCTTTGCGCTTCTCTAGCCACCAAACGTCACGGTCATTCTCTTTCCGTCTCGTAGAGACGAGCTGAGAAATTGCAAACGTCGAGCAATTGCTCAGAGATGAAAAGTGCCAGCACTGAAAGCTGTTGCTAGCCAGCACCCTTCCTTGGAAGCGCTTTTATAGGCCTAACAACACTGGGGCTTTGCGATTCTCTAGCCACCTAATCTTCTGCTCATCCTCTCTCGCGCACTCTAAAGAGAGCTCAGGTGAGAAATTGCAAACGTCGAGCAATTGCTCAGAGATGAAAAGTGCCAGCACTGAAAGCTGTTGCTAGCCAGCACCCTTCCTTGGAAGCGCTTTCACAGGCGCAGCAACACTGGGGCTTTGCGCTTCTCTAGCCACCAAACGTCACGGTCATTCTCTTTCCGTCTCGTAGACACGAGCTGAGAAATTGCAAACGTCGAGCAATTGCTCAGAGATGAAATGTGCCAGCACTGAAAGCTGTTGCTAGCCAGCACCCTTCCTTGGAAGCGCTTTTGTAGGCCTAAGAACACTGGGGCTTTGCGCTTCTCTAGCCACCTAATCTTCTGCTCATCCTCTCTCGCGCACTCTAAAGGGTGCTCAGGTGAGAAATTACAAACGTCGAGCAATTGCTAAGAGATGAAAAGTGCCAGCACTGAAAGCTGTTGCTAGCCAGCAGCCTTCCTTGGAAGCGCTTTCACAGGCGCAGCAACACTGGGGCTTTGCGCTTCTCTAGCCACCAAACGTCACGGTCCTTCTCTTTCCGTCTCGTAGACACGAGCTGAGAGATTGCAAACGTCCAGCAATTGCTCAGAGATGAAAAGTGCCAGCACTGAAAGCTGTTGCTAGCCAGCCCCCTTCCTTGGAAGCGCTTTTGTAGGCCTAAGAACACTGGGGCTCTGGGCTTCTCTAGCCACCTCATCTTGTGCTCATCCTCTCGCGCACTCTAAAGAGAGCTCAGGTGAGAAATTGCAAATGTCCAGCAATTGCTCAGAGATGAAAAGTGCCAGCACTGAAAGCTGTTGCTAGCCAGCAGCCTTCCTTGGAAGCGCTTTTGTAGGCCTAAGAACACTGGGGCTTTGCGATTCTCTAGCCACCTAATCTTCTGCTCATCCTCTCTCGCGCACTCTAAAGGGTGCTCAGGTGAGAAATTACAAACGTCGAGCAATTGCTAAGAGATGAAAAGTGCCAGCACTGAAAGCTGTTGCTAGCCAGCAGCCTTCCTTGGAAGCGCTTTCACAGGCGCAGCAACACTGGGGCTTTGCGCTTCTCTACCCACCAAACGTCACGGTCATTCTCTTTCCGTCTCGTAGACACGAGCTGAGAAATTGCAAACGTCGAGCAATTGCTCAGAGATGAAAAGTGCCAGCACTGAAAGCTGTTGCTAGCCAGCACCCTTCCTTGGAAGCGCTTTTGTAGGCCTTAGAACAGTGGGGTACTGGGCTTCTCTAGCCACCTAATCTTGTGCTCATCCTCTCGCGCACTCTAAAGAGAGCTCAGGTGAGAAATTGCAAACGTCGAGCAATTGCTCAGAGATGAAAAGTGCCAGCACTGAAAGCTGTTGCTAGCCAGCAGCCTTCCTTGGAAGCGCTTTCACAGGCGCAGCAACACTGGGGCTTTGCGCTTCTCTAGCCACCAAACGTCACGGTCATTCTCTTTCCGTCTCGTAGAGATGAGCTGAGAGATTGCAAACGTCCAGCAATTGCTCAGAGATGAAAAGTGCCAGCACTGAAAGCTGTTGCTAGCCAGCAGCCTTCCTTGGAAGCGCTTTTGTAGGCCTAAGAACAGTGGGGCTCTGGGCTTCTCTAGCCACCTAATCTTCTGCTCATCCTCTCGCGCACTCTAAAGAGAGCTCAGGTGAGAAATTGCAAACGTCGAGCAATTGCTCAGAGATGAAAAGTGCCAGCACTGAAAGCTGTTGCTAGCCAGCACCCTTCCTTGGAAGCGTTTTCACAGGCGCAGCAACACTGGGGCTTTGCGCTTCTCTACCCACCAAACGTCACGGTCATTCTCTTTCCGTGTCGTAGACATGAGTTGAGAAATTGCAAACGTCGAGCAATTGCTCAGAGATGAAAAGTGCCAGCACTGAAAGCTGTTGCTAGCCAGCACCCTTCCTTGGAAGCGCTTTTGTAGGCCTAAGAACACTGGGGCTCTGGGCTTCTCTAGCCACCTAATCTTGTGCTCATCCTCTCGCGCACTCAAAGGAGAGCTCAGGTGAGAAATTGCAAACGTCCAGCAATTGCTCAGAGATGAAAAGTGCCAGCACTGAAAGCTGTTGCTAGCCAGCAGCCTTCCTTGGAAGCGCTTTCACAGGCGCAGTAACACTGGGGCTTTGCGCTTCTCTAGCCACCAAACGTCACAGTCATTCTCTTTCCGTCTCGTAGACACGAGCTGAGAAATTGCAAATGTCCAGCAATTGCTCAGAGATGAAAAGTGCCAGCACTGAAAGCTGTTGCTAGCCAGCACCCTTCCTTGGAAGCGCTTTTGTAGGCCTAAGAACACTGGGGCTTTGCGATTCTCTAGCCACCTAATCTTGTGCTCATCCTCTCGCGCACTCTAAAGAGAGCTCAGGTGAGAAATTACAAACGTCGAGCAATTGCTCAGAGATGAAAAGTGCCAGCACTGGAAGCTGTTGCTAGCCAGCACCCTTCCTTGGAAGCGCTTTCACAGGCGCAGCAACACTGGGGCTTTGCGCTTCTCTACCCACCAAACGTCACGGTCATTCTCTTTCCGTCTCGTAGACACGAGCTGAGAAATTGCAAACATCGAGCAATTGCTCAGAGATGAAAAGTGCCAGCACTGAAAGCTGTTGCTAGCCAGCACCCTTCCTTGGAAGCGCTTTTGTAGGCCTAAGAACACTGGGGCTCTGGGCTTCTCTAGCCACCTAATCTTGTGCTCATCCTCTCGCGCACTCTAAAGAGAGCTCAGGTGAGAAATTGCAAATGTCCAGCAATTGCTCAGAGATGAAAAGTGCCAGCACTGAAAGCTGTTGCTAGCCAGCACCCTTCCTTGGAAGCGCTTTTGTAGGCCTAAGAACACTGGGGCTTTGTGATTCTCTAGCCACCTAATCTTCTGCTCATCCTCTCTCGCGCACTCTAAAGGGTGCTCAGGTGAGAAATTACAAACGTCGAGCAATTGCTAAGAGATGAAAAGTGCCAGCACTGAAAGCTGTTGCTAGCCAGCAGCCTTCCTTGGAAGCGCTTTCACAGGCGCAGCAACACTGGGGCTTTGCGCTTCTCTAGCCACCAAACGTCACGGTCATTCTCTTTCCGTCTCGTAGACACGAGCTGAGAGATTGCAAACGTCCAGCAATTGCTCAGAGATGAAAAGTGCCAGCACTGAAAGCTGTTGCTAGCCAGCACCCTTCCTTGGAAGCGCTTTTGTAGGCCTAAGAACACTGGGGCTCTGGGCTTCTCTAGCCACCTAATCTTGTGCTCATCCTCTCGCGCACTCTAAAGAGAGCTCAGGTGAGAAATTGCAAACGTCGAGCAATTGCTCAGAGATGAAAAGTGCCAGCACTGAAAGCTGTTGCTAGCCAGCACCCTTCCTTGGAAGCGCTTTCACAGGCGCAGCAACACTGGGGCTTTGCGTTTCTCTAGCCACCAAACGTCACGGTCCTTCTCTTTCCGTCTCGTAGACACGAGCTGAGAGATTGCAAACGTCGAGCAATTGCTCAGAGATGAAAAGTGCCAGCACTGAAAGCTGTTGCTAGCCAGCAGCCTTCCTTGGAAGCGCTTTTGTAGGCCTAAGAACACTGGGGCTCTGGGCTTCTCTAGCCACCTAATCTTGTGCTCATCCTCTCACGCACTCAAAGGAGAGCTCAGGTGAGAAATTGCAAACGTCGAGCAATTGCTCAGAGATGAAAAGTGCCAGCACTGAAAGCTGTTGCTAGCCAGCACCCTTCCTTGGAAGCGCTTTCACAGGCGCAGTAACACTGGGGCTTTGCGCTTCTCTAGCCACCAAACGTCACAGTCATTCTCTTTCCGTCTCGTAGACACGAGCTGAGAAATTGCAAATGTCCAGCAATTGCTCAGAGATGAAAAGTGCCAGCACTGAAAGCTGTTGCTAGCCAGCACCCTTCCTTGGAAGCGCTTTTGTAGGCCTAAGAACACTGGGGCTTTGCGATTCTCTAGCCACCTAATCTTGTGCTCATCCTTTCGCGCACTCTAAAGAGAGCTCAGGTGAGAAATTGCAAACGTCGAGCAATTGCTCAGAGATGAAAAGTGCCAGCACTGAAAGCTGTTGCTAGCCAGCACCCTTCCTTGGAAGCGCTTTCACAGGCGCAGCAACACTGGGGCTTTGCGCTTCTCTAGCCACCAAACGTCACGGTCATTCTCTTTCCGTCTCGTAGACATGAGTTGAGAAATTGCAAACGTCGAGCAATTGCTCAGAGATGAAAAGTGCCAGCACTGAAAGCTGTTGCTAGCCAGCACCCTTCCTTGGAAGCGCTTTCACAGGCGCAGTAACACTGGGGCTTTGCGCTTCTCTAGCCACCAAACGTCACGGTCATTCTCTTTCCGTCTCCTAGACACTAGCTGAGAAATTGCAAACGTCGAGCAATTGCTCAGAGATGAAAAGTGCCAGCACTGAAAGCTGTTGCTAGCCAGCACCCTTCCTTGGAAGCGCTTTTGTAGGCCTAAGAACACTGGGGCTCTGGGCTTCTCTAGCCACCTAATCTTGTGCTCATCCTCTCGCGCACTCTAAAGAGAGCTCAGGTGAGAAATTGCAAACGTCCAGCAATTGCTCAGAGATGAAAAGTGCCAGCACTGAAAGCTGTTGCTAGCCAGCACCCTTCCTTGGAAGCGCTTTCACAGGCGCAGTAACACTGGGGCTTTGCGCTTCTCTAGCCACCAAACGTCACGGTCATTCTCTTTCCGTCTCGTAGACACGAGCTGAGAAATTGCAAACATCGAGCAATTGCTCAGAGATGAAAAGTGCCAGCACTGAAAGCTGTTGCTAGCCAGCACCCTTCCTTGGAAGCGCTTTTATAGGCCTAACAACACTGGGGCTTTGCGATTCTCTAGCCACCTAATCTTCTGCTCATCCTCTCGCGCACTCTAAAGAGAGCTCAGGTGAGAAATTGCAAACGTCGAGCAATTGCTCAGAGATGAAAAGTGCCAGCACTGAAAGCTGTTGCTAGCCAGCACCCTTCCTTGGAAGCGCTTTTGTAGCCCTAAGAACACTGGGGCTCTGGGCTTCTCTAGCCACCTAATCTTCTGCTCATCCTCTCTCGCGCACTCTAAAGGGTGCTCAGGTGAGAAATTACAAACGTCGAGCAATTGCTCAGAGATGAAAAGTGCCAGCACTGAAAGCTGTTGCTAGCCAGCACCCTTCCTTGGAAGCGCTTTCACAGGCGTAGCAACACTGGGGCTTTGCGTTTCTCTAGCCACCAAACGTCACGGTCATTCTCTTTCCGTCTCGTAGACACGAGCTGAGAGATTGCAAACGTCCAGCAATTGCTCAGAGAGGAAAAGTGCCAGCACTGAAAGCTGTTGCTAGCCAGCACCCTTCCTTGGAAGCGCTTTTGTAGGCCTAAGAACACTGGGGCTCTGGGCTTCTCTAGCCACCTAATCTTCTGCTCATCCTCTCGCGCACTCAAAGGAGAGCTCAGGTGAGAAATTGCAAACGTCGAGCAATTGCTCAGAGATGAAAAGTGCCAGCACTGAAAGCTGTTGCTAGCCAGCAGCCTTCCTTGGAAGCGCTTTTGTAGGCCTAAGAACACTGGGGCTCTGGGCTTCTCTAGCCACCTAATCTTGTGCTCATCCTCTCGCGCACTCAAAGAAGAGCTCAGGTGAGAAATTGCAAACGTCCAGCAATTGCTCAGAGATGAAAAGTGCCAGCACTGAAAGCTGTTGCTAGCCAGCACCCTTCCTTGGAAGCGCTTTCACAGGCGCAGTAACACTGGGGCTTTGCGCTTCTCTAGCCACCAAACGTCACAGTCATTCTCTTTCCGTCTCGTAGACACGAGCTGAGAAATTGCAAACATCGAGCAATTGCTCAGAGATGAAAAGTGCCAGCACTGAAAGCTGTTGCTAGCCAGCAGCCTTCCTTGGAAGCGCTTTTATAGGCCTAACAACACTGGGGCTTTGCGATTCTCTAGCCACCTAATCTTCTGCTCATCCTCTCGCGCACTCTAAAGAGAGCTCAGGTGAGAAATTGCAAACGTCCAGCAATTGCTCAGAGATGAAAAGTGCCAGCACTGAAAGCTGTTGCTAGCCAGCAGCCTTCCTTGGAAGCGCTTTCACAGGCGCAGCAACACTGGGGCTTTGCGCTTCTCTAGCCACCAAACGTCACGGTCATTCTCTTTCCGTCTCGTAGAGACGAGCTGAGAAATTGCAAACGTCGAGCAATTGCTCAGAGATGAAAAGTGCCAGCACTGAAAGCTCTTGCTAGCCAGCACCCTTCCTTGGAAGCGCTTTTATAGGCCTAAGAACACTGGGGCTTTGCGATTCTCTAGCCACCTAATCTTCTGCTCATCCTCTCGCGCACTCTAAAGAGAGCTCAGGTGAGAAATTGCAAACGTTGAGCAATTGCTCAGAGATGAAAAGTGCCAGCACTGAAAGCTGTTGCTAGCCAGCAGCCTTCCTTGGAAGCGCTTTCACAGGCGCAGCAACACTGGGGCTTTGCGCTTCTCTAGCCACCAAACGTCACGGTCATTCTCTTTCCGTCTCGTAGACACGAGCTGAGAAATTGCAAACGTCCAGCAATTGCTCAGAGATGAAAAGTGCCAGCACTGAAAGCTGTTGCTAGCCAGCAGCCTTCCTTGGAAGCGCTTTTGTAGGCCTAAGAAGACTGGGGCTCTGGGCTTCTCTAGCCACCTAATCTTGTGCTCATCCTCTCGCGCACTCTAAAGGGTGCTCAGGTGAGAAATTACAAACGTCGAGCAATTGCTCAGAGATGAAAAGTGCCAGCACTGAAAGCTCTTGCTAGCCAGCACCCTTCCTTGGAAGCGCTTTTGTAGGCCTAAGAACACTGGGGCTTTGCGATTCTCTAGCCACCTAATCTTCTGCTCATCCTCTCTCGCGCACTCTAAAGGGTGCTCAGGTGAGAAATTACAAACGTCGAGCAATTGCTCAGAGATGAAAAGTGCCAGCACTGAAAGCTGTTGCTAGCCAGCACCCTTCCTTGGAAGCGCTTTCACAGGCGCAGCAACACTGGGGCTTTGCGCTTCTCTAGCCACCAAACGTCACGGTCATTCTCTTTCCGTCTCGTAGAGACGAGCTGAGAAATTGCAAACGTCGAGCAATTGCTCAGAGATGAAAAGTGCCAGCACTGAAAGCTGTTGCTAGCCAGCACCCTTCCTTGGAAGCGCTTTTATAGGCCTAAGAACACTGGGGCTTTGCGATTCTCTAGCCACCTAATCTTGTGCTCATCCTCTCGCGCACTCTAAAGAGAGCTCAGGTGAGAAATTGCAAACGTCCAGCAATTGCTCAGAGATGAAAAGTGCCAGCACTGAAAGCTGTTGCTAGCCAGCAGCCTTCCTTGGAAGCGCTTTCACAGGCGCAGCAACACTGGGGCTTTGCGCTTCTCTAGCCACCAAACGTCACGGTCATTCTCTTTCCGTCTCGTAGACACGAGCTGAAAAATTGCAAACGTCGAGCAATTGCTCAGAGATGAAAAGTGCCAGCACTGAAAGCTGTTGCTAGCCAGCACCCTTCCTTGGAAGCGCTTTTGTAGGCCTAAGAACACTGGGGCTTTGCGCTTCTCTAGCCACCTAATCTTCTGCTCATTCTCTCGCGCACTCTAAAGGGTGCTCAGGTGAGAAATTACAAACGTCGAGCAATTGCTCAGAGATGAAAAGTGCCAGCACTGAAAGCTGTTGCTAGCCAGCACCCTTCCTTGGAAGCGCTTTCACAGGCGCAGCAACACTGGGGCTTTGCGCTTCTCTAGCCACCAAACGTCACGGTCATTCTCTTTCCGTCTCGTAGACACGAGCTGAGAAATTGCAAACGTCGAGCAATTGCTCAGAGATGAAAAGTGCCAGCACTGAAAGCTGTTGCTAGCCAGCCCCCTTCCTTGGAAGCGCTTTTGTAGGCCTAAGAACACTGGGGCTCTGGGCTTCTCTAGCCACCTAATCTTGTGCTTATCCTCTCGCGCACTCAAAGAAGAGCTCAGGTGAGAAATTGCAAACGTCGAGCAATTGCTCAGAGATGAAAAGTGCCAGCACTGAAAGCTGTTGCTAGCCAGCACCCTTCCTTGGAAGCGTTTTCACAGGCGCAGCAACACTGGGGCTTTGCGCTTCTCTACCCACCAAACGTCACGGTCATTCTCTTTCCGTCTCGTAGACATGAGTTGAGAAATTGCAAACGTCGAGCAATTGCTCAGAGATGAAAAGTGCCAGCACTGAAAGCTCTTGCTAGCCAGCAGCCTTCCTTGGAAGCGCTTTTGTAGGCCTAAGAACACTGGGGCTCTGGGCTTCTCTAGCCACCTAATCTTCTGCTCATCCTCTCGCGCACTCAAAGGAGAGCTCAGGTGAGAAATTGCAAACGTCCAGCAATTGCTCAGAGATGAAAAGTGCCAGCACTGAAAGCTGTTGCTAGCCAGCACCCTTCCTTGGAAGCGCTTTCACAGGCGCAGTAACACTGGGGCTTTGCGCTTCTCTAGCCACCAAACGTCACAGTCATTCTCTTTCCGTCTCGTAGACACGAGCTGAGAAATTGCAAACGTCCAGCAATTGCTCAGAGATGAAAAGTGCCAGCACTGAAAGCTCTTGCTAGCCAGCAGCCTTCCTTGGAAGCGCTTTTGTAGGCCTAAGAACACTGGGGCTTTGCGCTTCTCTAGCCACCTAATCTTCTGCTCATTCTCTCGCGCACTCTAAAGGGTGCTCAGGTGAGAAATTACAAACGTCGAGCAATTGCTCAGAGATGAAAAGTGCCAGCACTGAAAGCTGTTGCTAGCCAGCACCCTTCCTTGGAAGCGCTTTCACAGGCGCAGCAACACTGGGGCTTTGCGCTTCTCTAGCCACCAAACGTCACGGTCATTCTCTTTCCGTCTCGTAGAGACGAGCTGAGAAATTGCAAACGTCCAGCAATTGCTCAGAGATGAAAAGTGCCAGCACTGAAAGCTGTTGCTAGCCAGCACCCTTCCTTGGAAGCGCTTTTATAGGCCTAAGAACACTGGGGCTTTGCGATTCTCTAGCCACCTAATCTTCTGCTCATCCTCTCGCGCACTCTAAAGAGAGCTCAGGTGAGAAATTGCAAACGTCGAGCAATTGCTCAGAGATGAAAAGTGCCAGCACTGAAAGCTGTTGCTAGCCAGCACCCTTCCTTGGAAGCGCTTTCACAGGCGCAGCAACACTGGGGCTTTGCGCTTCTCTAGCCACCAAACGTCACGGTCATTCTCTTTCCGTCTCGTAGACACGAGCTGAGAAATTGCAAACGTCGAGCAATTGCTCAGAGATGAAAAGTGCCAGCACTGAAAGCTCTTGCTAGCCAGCACCCTTCCTTGGAAGCGCTTTTGTAGGCCTAAGAACACTGGGGCTTTGCGCTTCTCTAGCCACCTAATCTTCTGCTCATTCTCTCGCGCACTCTAAAGGGTGCTCAGGTGAGAAATTACAAACGTCGAGCAATTGCTCAGAGATGAAAAGTGCCAGCACTGAAAGCTGTTGCTAGCCAGCACCCTTCCTTGGAAGCGCTTTCACAGGCGCAGCAACACTAGGGCTTTGCGCTTCTCTAGCCACCAAACGTCACGGTCCTTCTCTTTCCGTCTCGTAGACACGAGCTGAGAAATTGCAAACGTCGAGCAATTGCTCAGAGATGAAAAGTGCCAGCACTGAAAGCTGTTGCTAGCCAGCACCCTTCCTTGGAAGCGCTTTTGTAGGCCTAAGAACACTGGGGCTCTGGGCTTCTCTAGCCACCTAATCTTGTGCTTATCCTCTCGCGCACTCAAAGAAGAGCTCAGGTGAGAAATTGCAAACGTCCAGCAATTGCTCAGAGATGAAAAGTGCCAGCACTGAAAGCTGTTGCTAGCCAGCACCCTTCCTTGGAAGCGCTTTTTTGGGCCTAAGAACACTGGGGCTTTGCGATTCTCTAGCCACCTAATCTTCTGCTCATCCTCTCGCGCACTCTAAAGAGAGCTCAGGTGAGAAATTGCAAACGTCGAGCAATTGCTCAGAGATGAAAAGTGCCAGCACTGAAAGCTGTTGCTAGCCAGCAGCCTTCCTTGGAAGCGCTTTCACAGGCGCAGTAACACTGGGGCTTTGCACTTCTCTAGCCACCAAATGTCACGGTCATTCTCTTTCCGTCTCGTAGACACGAGCTGAGAGATTGCAAACGTCGAGCAATTGCTCAGAGATGAAAAGTGCCAGCACTGAAAGCTCTTGCTACCCAGCACCCTTCCTTGGAAGCGCTTTTGTAGGCCTAAGAACACTGGGGCTCTGGGCTTCTCTAGCCACCTAATCTTGTGCTCATCCTCTCGCGCACTCTAAAGAGAGCTCAGGTGAGAAATTGCAAATGTCCAGCAATTGCTCAGAGATGAAAAGTGCCAGCACTGAAAGCTGTTGCTAGCCAGCACCCTTCCTTGGAAGCGCTTTTGTAGGCCTAAGAACACTGGGGCTTTGCGATTCTCTAGCCACCTAATCTTCTGCTCATCCTCTCTCGCGCACTCTAAAGGGTGCTCAGGTGAGAAATTACAAACGTCGAGCAATTGCTCAGAGATGAAAAGTGCCAGCACTGCAAGCTGTTGCTAGCCAGCACCCTTCCTTGGAAGCGCTTTCACAGGCGCAGCAACACTGGGGCTTTGCGCTTCTCTACCCACCAAACGTCACGGTCATTCTCTTTCCGTCTCGTAGACACGAGCTGAGAAATTGCAAACGTCCAGCAATTGCTCAGAGATGAAAAGTGCCAGCACTGAAAGCTGTTGCTAGCCAGCACCCTTCCTTGGAAGCGCTTTTGTAGGCCTAAGAACAGTGGGGCTCTGGGCTTCTCTAGCCACCTAATCTTCTGCTCATCCTCTCGCGCACTCTAAAGAGAGCTCAGGTGAGAAATTGCAAACGTCGAGCAATTGCTCAGAGATGAAAAGTGCCAGCACTGAAAGCTCTTGCTAGCCAGCACCCTTCCTTGGAAGCGCTTTCACAGGCGCAGCAACACTGGGGCTTTGCGTTTCTCTAGCCACCAAATGTCACGGTCATTCTCTTTCCGTCTCGTAGACACGAGCTGAGAGATTGCAAACGTCGAGCAATTGCTCAGAGATGAAAAGTGCCAGCACTGAAAGCTGTTGCTAGCCAGCAGCCTTCCTTGGAAGCGCTTTTGTAGGCCTAAGAACACTGGGGCTCTGGGCTTCTCTAACCACCTAATCTTGTGCTCATCCTCTCGCGCACTCAAAGGAGAGCTCAGGTGAGAAATTGCAAACGTCGAGCAATTGCTCAGAGATGAAAAGTGCCAGCACTGAAAGCTGTTGCTAGCCAGCACCCTTCCTTGGAAGCGTTTTCACAGGCGCAGCAACACTGGGGCTTTGCGCTTCTCTAGCCACCAAACGTCACGGTCATTCTCTTTCCGTCTCGTAGACATGAGTTGAGAAATTGCAAACGTCGAGCAATTGCTCAGAGATGAAAAGTGCCAGCACTGAAAGCTGTTGCTAGCCAGCACCCTTCCTTGGAAGCGCTTTTGTAGGCCTAAGAACAGTGGGGCTCTGGGCTTCTCTAGCCACCTAATCTTGTGCTCATCCTCTCGCGCACTCAAAGGAGAGCTCAGGTGAGAAATTGCAAACGTCCAGCAATTGCTCAGAGATGAAAAGTGCCAGCACTGAAAGCTGTTGCTAGCCAGCAGCCTTCCTTGGAAGCGCTTTCACAGGCGCAGCAACACTGGGGCTTTGCGCTTCTCTAGCCACCAAACGTCACGGTCCTTCTCTTTCCGTCTCGTAGACACGAGCTGAGAGATTGCAAACGTCGAGCAATTGCTCAGAGATGAAAAGTGCCAGCACTGAAAGCTGTTGCTAGCCAGCACCCTTCCTTGGAAGCGCTTTTATAGGCCTAAGAACACTGGGGCTTTGCGATTCTCTAGCCACCTAATCTTCTGCTCATCCTCTCGCGCACTCTAAAGAGAGCTCAGGTGAGAAATTGCAAACGTCCAGCAATTGCTCAGAGATGAAAAGTGCCAGCACTGAAAGCTGTTGCTAGCCAGCACCCTTCCTTGGAAGCGCTTTCACAGGCGCAGCAACACTGGGGCTTTGCGCTTCTCTAGCCACCAAACGTCACGGTCATTCTCTTTCCGTCTCGTAGACATGAGTTGAGAAATTGCAAACGTCGAGCAATTGCTCAGAGATGAAAAGTGCCAGCACTGAAAGCTGTTGCTAGCCAGCACCCTTCCTTGGAAGCGCTTTCACAGGCGCAGTAACACTGGGGCTTTGCGCTTCTATACGCACCAAACGTCACGGTCCTTCTCTTTCCGTCTCGTAGACACGAGCTGAGAGATTGCAAACGTCGAGCAATTGCTCAGAGATGAAAAGTGCCAGCACTGAAAGCTCTTGCTAGCCAGCACCCTTCCTTGGAAGCGCTTTTGTAGGCCTAAGAACAGTGGGGCTCTGGGCTTCTCTAGCCACCTAATCTTGTGCTCATCCTCTCGCGCACTCTAAAGAGAGCTCAGGTGAGAAATTGCAAACGTCCAGCAATTGCTCAGAGATGAAAAGTGCCAGCACTGAAAGCTCTTGCTAGCCAGCACCCTTCCTTGGAAGCGCTTTCACAGGCGCAGCAACACTGGGGCTTTGCGCTTCTCTAGCCACCAAATGTCACGGTCATTCTCTTTCCGTCTCGTAGACACGAGCTGAGAGATTGCAAACGTCGAGCAATTGCTCAGAGATGAAAAGTGCCAGCACTGAAAGCTGTTGCTAGCCAGCAGCCTTCCTTGGAAGCGCTTTTGTAGGCCTAAGAACACTGGGGCTCTGGGCTTCTCTAGCCACCTAATCTTTTGCTCATCCTCTCGCGCACTCAAAGGAGAGCTCAGGTGAGAAATTGCAAACGTCGAGCAATTGCTCAGAGATGAAAAGTGCCAGCACTGAAAGCTGTTGCTAGCCAGCACCCTTCCTTGGAAGCGTTTTCACAGGCGCAGCAACACTGGGGCTTTGCGCTTCTCTAGCCACCAAACGTCACAGTCATTCTCTTTCCGTCTCGTAGACATGAGTTGAGAAATTGCAAACGTCGAGCAATTGCTCAGAGATGAAAAGTGCCAGCACTGAAAGCTGTTGCTAGCCAGCACCCTTCCTTGGAAGCGCTTTTGTAGGCCTAAGAACAGTGGGGCTCTGGGCTTCTCTAGCCACCTAATCTTGTGCTCATCCTCTCGCGCACTCAAAGGAGAGCTCAGGTGAGAAATTGCAAACGTCCAGCAATTGCTCAGAGATGAAAAGTGCCAGCACTGAAAGCTGTTGCTAACCAGCAGCCTTCCTTGGAAGCGCTTTCACAGGCGCAGCAACACTGGGGCTTTGCGCTTCTCTAGCCACCAAACGTCACGGTCCTTCTCTTTCCGTCTCGTAGACACGAGCTGAGAAATTGCAAACGTCGAGCAATTGCTCAGAGATGAAAAGTGCCAGCACTGAAAGCTGTTGCTAGCCAGCACCCTTCCTTGGAAGCGCTTTTATAGGCCTAAGAACACTGGGGCTTTGCGATTCTCTAGCCACCTAATCTTCTGCTCATCCTCTCGCGCACTCTAAAGAGAGCTCAGGTGAGAAATTGCAAACGTCCAGCAATTGCTCAGAGATGAAAAGTGCCAGCACTGAAAGCTGTTGCTAGCCAGCACCCTTCCTTGGAAGCGCTTTCACAGGCACAGCAACACTGGGGCTTTGCGCTTCTCTAGCCACCAAACGTCACGGTCATTCTCTTTCCGTCTCGTAGACATGAGTTGAGAAATTGCAAACGTCGAGCAATTGCTCAGAGATGAAAAGTGCCAGCACTGAAAGCTGTTGCTAGCCAGCACCCTTCCTTGGAAGCGCTTTCACAGGCGCAGTAACACTGGGGCTTTGCGCTTCTATACGCACCAAACGTCACGGTCCTTCTCTTTCCGTCTCGTAGACACGAGCTGAGAGATTGCAAACGTCGAGCAATTGCTCAGAGATGAAAAGTGCCAGCACTGAAAGCTCTTGCTAGCCAGCAGCCTTCCTTGGAAGCGCTTTTGTAGGCCTAAGAACAGTGGGGCTCTGGGCTTCTCTAGCCACCTAATCTTGTGCTCATCCTCTCGCGCACTCTAAAGAGAGCTCAGGTGAGAAATTGAAAACGTCCAGCAATTGCTCAGAGATGAAAAGTGCCAGCACTGAAAGCTGTTGCTAGCCAGCACCCTTCCTTGGAAGCGCTTTCACAGGCGCAGCAACAATGGGGCTTTGCGCTTCTCTAGCCACCAAATGTCATGGTCATTCTCTTTCCGTCTCGTAGACACGAGCTGAGAAATTGCAAACGTCGAGCAATTGCTCAGAGATGAAAAGTGCCAGCACTGAAAGCTCTTGCTAGCCAGCCCCCTTCCTTGGAAGCGCTTTTGTAGGCCTCAGAACACTGGGGCTCTGGGCTTCTCTAGCCACCTAATCTTGTGCTCATTCTCTCGTGCACTCAAAGGAGAGCTTAGGTGAGAAATTGCAAACGTCGAGCAATTGCTCAGAGATGAAAAGTGCCAGCACTGAAAGCTGTTGCTAGCCAGCACCCTTCCTTGGAAGCGCTTTCACAGGCGCAGCAACACTGGGGCTTTGCGCTTCTCTAGCCACCAAACGTCACGGTCATTCTCTTTCCGTCTCGTAGACACGAGCTGAGAAATTGCAAATGTCCAGCAATTGCTCAGAGATGAAAAGTGCCAGCACTGAAAGCTGTTGCTAGCCAGCACCCTTCCTTGGAAGTGCTTTTGTAGCCCTAAGAACACTGGGGCTTTGCGCTTCTCTAGCCACCTCATCTTCTGCTCATCCTCTCGCGCAGTCTAAAGAGAGCTCAGGTGAGAAATTGCAAACGTCCAGCAATTGCTCAGAGATGAAAAGTGCCAGCACTGAAAGCTCTTGCTAGCCAGCAGCCTTCCTTGGAAGCGCTTTCACAGGCGCAGCAACACTGGGGCTTTGCGCTTCTCTAGCCACCAAAAGTCACGGTCATTCTCTTTCCGTCTCGTAGACACGAGCTGAGAAATTGCAAACGTCCAGCAATTGCTCAGAGATGAAAAGTGCCAGCACTGAAAGCTGTTGCTAGCCAGCACCCTTCCTTGGAAGCGCTTTTATAGGCCTAAGAACACTGGGGCTTTGCGATTCTCTAGCCACCTAATCTTCTGCTCATTCTCTCGTGCACTCTAAAGGGTGCTCAGGTGAGAAATTACAAACGTCGAGCAATTGCTCAGAGATGAAAAGTGCCAGCACTGAAAGCTGTTGCTAGCCAGCACCCTTCCTTGGAAGCGCTTTCACAGGCGCAGCAACAATGGGGCTTTGCGCTTCTCTAGCCACCAAACGTCACGGTCATTCTCTTTCCGTCTCGTAGACACGAGCTGAGAGATTGCAAACGTCCAGCAATTGCTCCGAGATGAAAAGTGCCAGCACTGAAAGCTCTTGCTAGCCAGCACCCTTCCTTGGAAGCGCTTTTGTAAGCCTAAGAACAGTGGGGCTCTGGGCTTCTCTAGCCACCTAATCTTCTGCTCATCCTCTCGCGCACTCTAAAGAGAGCTCAGGTGAGAAATTGCAAATGTCCAGCAATTGCTCAGAGATGAAAAGTGCCAGCACTGAAAGCTGTTGCTAGCCAGCAGCCTTCCTTGGAAGCGCTTTCACAGGCGCAGCAACACTGGGGCTTTGCGCTTCTCTAGCCACCAAACGTCATGGTCCTTCTCTTTCCGTCTCGTGGACACGAGCTGAGAAATTGCAAACGTCGAGCAATTGCTCAGAGATGAAAAGTGCCAGCACTGAAAGCTGTTGCTAGCCAGCACCCTTCCTTGGAAGCGCTTTCACAGGCGCAGCAACACTGGGGCTTTGCGCTTCTCTAGCCACCAAACGTCACGGTCATTCTCTTTCCGTCTCGTAGACACGAGCTGAGAAATTGCAAACGTCCAGCAATTGCTCAGAGATGAAAAGTGCCAGCACTGAAAGCTGTTGCTAGCCAGCACCCTTCCTTGGAAGCGCTTTCACAGGCGCAGCAACACTGGGGCTTTGCGCTTCTCTAGCCACCAAACGTCACGGTCATTCTCTTTCCGTCTCGTAGACACGAGCTGAGAAATTGCAAACGTCCAGCAATTGCTCAGAGATGAAAAGTGCCAGCACTGAAAGCTGTTGCTAGCCAGCACCCTTCCTTGGAAGTGCTTTTGTAGGCCTAAGAACACTGGGGCTCTGGGCTTCTCTAGCCACCTAATCTTCCGCTCATCCTCTCGCGCAATCTAAAGAGAGCTCAGGTGAGAAATTGCAAACGTCCAGCAATTGCTCAGAGATGAAAAGTGCCAGCACTGAAAGCTGTTGCTAGCCAGCACCCTTCCTTGGAAGCGCTTTCACAGGCGCAGCAACACTGGGGCTTTGCGCTTCTCTACCCACCAAACGTCACGGTCATTCTCTTTCCGTCTCGTAGACACGAGCTGAGAGATTGCAAACATTGAGCAATTGCTCAGAGATGAAAAGTGCCAGCACTGAAAGCTGTTGCTAGCCAGCACCCTTCCTTGGAAGCGCTTTTGTAGGCCTAAGAACACTGGGGCTCTGGGCTTCTCTAGCCACCTAATCTTCTGCTCATTCTCTCGCGCACTCTAAAGGGTGCTCAGGTGAGAAATTACAAACGTCGAGCAATTGCTCAGAGATGAAAAGTGCCAGCACTGAAAGCTGTTGCTAGCCAGCACCCTTCCTTGGAAGCGCTTTCACAGGCGCAGCAACACTGGGGCTTTGCGCTTCTCTACCCACCAAACGTCACGGTCATTCTCTTTCCGTCTCGTAGACACGAGCTGAGAGATTGCAAACGTCGAGCAATTGCTCAGAGATGAAAAGTGCCAGCACTGAAAGCTGTTGCTAGCCAGCCCCCTTCCTTGGAAGCGCTTTTGTAGGTCTAAGAACACTGGGGCTCTGGGCTTCTCTAGCCACCTAATCTTCTGCTCATCCTCTCGCGCACTCTAAAGAGAGCTCAGGTGAGAAATTGCAAATGTCCAGCAATTGCTCAGAGATGAAAAGTGCCAGCACTGAAAGCTGTTGCTAGCCAGTACCCTTCCTTGGAAGCGCTTTCACAGGCGCAGCAACACTGGGGCTTTGCGCTTCTCTAGCCACCAAACGTCACGGTCATTCTCTTTCCGTCTCGTAGACACGAGCTGAGAAATTGCAAACGTCGAGCAATTGCTCAGAGATGAAAAGTGCCAGCACTGAAAGCTGTTGCTAGCCAGCACCCTTCCTTGGAAGCGCTTTTGTAGGCCTAAGAACACTGGGGCTCTGGGCTTCTCTAGCCACCTAAGCTTCTGCTCATCCTCTCGCGCACTCTAAAGAGAGCTCAGGTGAGAAATTGCAAACGTCGAGCAATTGCTCAGAGATGAAAAGTGCCAGCACTGAAAGCTGTTGCTAGCCAGCAGCCTTCCTTGGAAGCGCTTTCACAGGCGCAGCAACACTGGGGCTTTGCGCTTCTCTACCCACCAAACGTCATGGTCATTCTCTTTCCGTCTCGTAGACACGAGCTGAGAAATTGCAACCGTCGAGCAATTGCTCAGAGATGAAAAGTGCCAGCACTGAAAGCTGTTGCTAGCCAGCACCCTTCCTTGGAAGCGCTTTTGTAGGCCTAAGAACAGTGGGGCTCTGGGCTTCTCTAGCCACCTAATCTTGTGCTCATCCTCTCGCGCACTCAAAGGAGAGCTCAGGTGAGAAATTGCAAACGTCCAGCAATTGCTCAGAGATGAAAAGTGCCAGCACTGAAAGCTGTTGCTAGCCAGCACCCTTCCTTGGAAGCGTTTTCACAGGCGCAGCAACACTGGGGCTTTGCGCTTCTCTAGCCACCAAACGTCACGGTCATTCTCTTTCCGTCTCGTAGACATGAGTTGAGAAATTGCAAACGTCGAGCAATTGCTCAGAGATGAAAAGTGCCAGCACTGAAAGCTGTTGCTAGCCAGCACCCTTCCTTGGAAGCGCTTTTGTAGGCCTAAGAACAGTGGGGCTCTGGGCTTCTCTAGCCACCTAATCTTGTGCTCATCCTCTCGCGCACTCAAAGGAGAGCTCAGGTGAGAAATTGCAAACGTCCAGCAATTGCTCAGAGATGAAAAGTGCCAGCACTGAAAGCTGTTGCTAGCCAGCACCCTTCCTTGGAAGCGCTTTCACAGGCGCAGTAACACTGGGGCTTTGCGCTTCTCTAGCCACCAAACGTCACAGTCATTCTCTTTCCGTCTCGTAGACACGAGCTGAGAAATTGCAAACATCGAGCAATTGCTCAGAGATGAAAAGTGCCAGCACTGAAAGCTGTTGCTAGCCAGCACCCTTCCTTGGAAGCGCTTTTATAGGCCTAAGAACACTGGGGCTTTGCGATTCTCTAGCCACCTAATCTTCTGCTCATCCTCTCGCGCACTCTAAAGAGAGCTCAGGTGAGAAATTGCAAACGTCCAGCAATTGCTCAGAGATGAAAAGTGCCAGCACTGAAAGCTGTTGCTAGCCAGCACCCTTCCTTGGAAGCGCTTTCACAGGCGCAGCAACACTGGGGCTTTGCGCTTCTCTACCCACCAAACGTCACGGTCATTCTCTTTCCGTCTCGTAGACATGAGTTGAGAAATTGCAAACGTCGAGCAATTGCTCAGAGATGAAAAGTGCCAGCACTGAAAGCTGTTGCTAGCCAGCACCCTTCCTTGGAAGCGCTTTCACAGGCGCAGTAACACTGGGGCTTTGCGCTTCTCTACCCACCAAACGTCACGGTCATTCTCTTTCCGTCTCCTAGACACGAGCTGAGAAATTGCAAACGTCCAGCAATTGCTCAGAGATGAAAAGTGCCAGCACTGAAAGCTGTTGCTAGCCAGCACCCTTCCTTGGAAGCGCTTTTGTAGGCCTAAGAACACTGGGGCTCTGGGCTTCTCTAGCCACCTCATCTTGTGCTCATCCTCTCGCGCACTCTAAAGAGAGCTCAGGTGAGAAATTGCAAACGTCCAGCAATTGCTCAGAGATGAAAAGTGCCAGCACTGAAAGCTGTTGCTAGCCAGCACCCTTCCTTGGAAGCGCTTTCACAGGCGCAGTAACACTGGGGCTTTGCGCTTCTCTAGCCACCAAACTTCACAGTCATTATCTTTCCGTCTCGTAGACACGAGCTGAGAAATTGCAAACATCGAGCAATTGCTCAGAGATGAAAAGTGCCAGCACTGAAAGCTGTTGCTAGCCAGCACCCTTCCTTGGAAGCGCTTTCACAGGCACAGCAACACTGGGGCTTTGCGATTCTCTAGCCACCTAATCTTCTGCTCATCCACTCGCGCACTCTAAAGAGAGCTCAGGTGAGAAATTGCAAACGTCGAGCAATTGCTCAGAGATGAAAAGTGCCAGCACTGAAAGCTGTTGCTAGCCAGCACCCTTCCTTGGAAGCGCTTTTATAGGCCTAAGAACACTGGGGCTTTGCGATTCTCTAGCCACCTAATCTTCTGCTCATCCTCTCGCGCACTCTAAAGAGAGCTCAGGTGAGAAATTGCAAACGTCGAGCAATTGCTCAGAGATGAAAAGTGCCAGCACTGAAAGCTCTTGCTAGCCAGCACCCTTCCTTGGAAGCGCTTTCACAGGCGCAGCAACACTGGGGCTTTGCGCTTCTCTAGCCACCAAACGTCACGGTCATTCTCTTTCCGTCTCGTAGACACGAGCTGAAAAATTGCAAACGTCGAGCAATTGCTCAGAGATGAAAAGTGCCAGCACTGAAAGCTGTTGCTAGCCAGCACCCTTCCTTGGAAGCGCTTTTGTAGGCCTAAGAAGACTGGGGCTTTGCGCTTCTCTAGCCACCTCATCTTCTGCTCATTCTCTCGCGCACTCTAAAGGGTGCTCAGGTGAGAAATTGCAAACGTCGAGCAATTGCTCAGAGATGAAAAGTGCCAGCACTGAAAGCTGTTGCTAGCCAGCACCCTTCCTTGGAAGCGCTTTCACAGGCGCAGCAACACTGGGGCTTTGCGCTTCTCTACCCACCAAACGTCACGGTCATTCTCTTTCCGTCTCGTAGAGACGAGCTGAGAGATTGCAAACGTCGAGCAATTGCTCAGAGATGAAAAGTGCCAGCACTGAAAGCTGTTGCTAGCCAGCACCCTTCCTTGGAAGCGCTTTTGTAGGCCTAAGAACACTGGGGCTCTGGGCTTCTCTAGCCACCTAATCTTCTGCTCATCCTCTCGCGCACTCTAAAGAGAGCTCAGGTGAGAAATTGCAAATGTCCAGCAATTGCTCAGAGATGAAAAGTGCCAGCACTGAAAGCTCTTGCTAGCCAGCACCCTTCCTTGGAAGCGCTTTCACAGGAGCAGCAACACTGGGGCTTTGCGCTTCTCTAGCCACCAAACGTCACGGTCATTCTCTTTCCGTCTCGTAGACACGAGCTGAGAAATTGCAAACGTCGAGCAATTGCTCAGAGATGAAAAGTGCCAGCACTGAAAGCTGTTGCTAGCCAGCACCCTTCCTTGGAAGCGCTTTTGTGGGCCTAAGAACACTGGGGCTTTGCGATTCTCTAGCCACCTAATCTTCTGCTCATCCTCTCGCGCACTCTAAGGAGAGCTCAGGTGAGAAATTGCAAACGTCGAGCAATTGCTCAGAGATGAAAAGTGCCAGCACTGAAAGCTGTTGCTAGCCAGCAGCCTTCCTTGGAAGCGCTTTCACAGGCGCAGTAACACTGGGGCTTTGCGCTTCTATACGCACCAAACGTCACGGTCCTTCTCTTTCCGTCTCGTAGACACGAGCTGAGAGATTGCAAACGTCGAGCAATTGCTCAGAGATGAAAAGTGCCAGCACTGAAAGCTCTTGCTAGCCAGCACCCTTCCTTGGAAGCGCTTTTGTAGGCCTAAGAACAGTGGGGCTCTGGGCTTCTCTAGCCACCTAATCTTGTGCTCATCCTCTCGCGCACTCTAAAGAGTGCTCAGGTGAGAAATTGCAAACGTCCAGCAATTGCTCAGAGATGAAAAGTGCCAGCACTGAAAGCTGTTGCTAGCCAGCACCCTTCCTTGGAAGTGCTTTCACAGGCGCAGCAACACTGGGGCTTTGCGCTTCTCTAGCCACCAAATGTCATGGTCATTCTCTTTCCGTCTCGTAGACACGAGCTGAGAAATTGCAAACGTCGAGCAATTGCTCAGAGATGAAAAGTGCCAGCACTGAAAGCTGTTGCTAGCCAGCACCCTTCCTTGGAAGCGCTTTTGTAGGCCTCAGAACACTGGGGCTCTGGGCTTCTCTAGCCACCTAATCTTGTGCTCATTCTCTCGCGCACTCAAAGGAGAGCTTAGGTGAGAAATTGCAAACGTCGAGCAATTGCTCAGAGATGAAAAGTGCCAGCACTGAAAGCTGTTGCTAGCCAGCACCCTTCCTTGGAAGCGCTTTCACAGGCACAGCAACACTGGGGCTTTGCGCTTCTCTAGCCACCAAACGTCACGGTCATTCTCTTTCCGTCTCGTAGACACGAGCTGAGAAATTGCAAATGTCCAGCAATTGCTCAGAGATGAAAAGTGCCAGCACTGAAAGCTGTTGCTAGCCAGCACCCTTCCTTGGAAGTGCTTTTGTAGCCCTAAGAACACTGGGGCTTTGCGCTTCTCTAGCCACCTCATCTTCTGCTCATCCTCTCGCGCAGTCTAAAGAGAGCTCAGGTGAGAAATTGCAAACGTCCAGCAATTGCTCAGAGATGAAAAGTGCCAGCACTGAAAGCTCTTGCTAGCCAGCAGCCTTCCTTGGAAGCGCTTTCACAGGCGCAGCAACACTGGGGCTTTGCGCTTCTCTAGCCACCAAAAGTCACGGTCATTCTCTTTCCGTCTCGTAGACACGAGCTGAGAAATTGCAAACGTCCAGCAATTGCTCAGAGATGAAAAGTGCCAGCACTGAAAGCTGTTGCTAGCCAGCACCCTTCCTTGGAAGCGCTTTTGTAGGCCTAAGAACACTGGGGCTTTGCGCTTCTCTAGCCACCTAATCTTCTGCTCATTCTCTCGTGCACTCTAAAGGGTGCTCAGGTGAGAAATTACAAACGTCGAGCAATTGCTCAGAGATGAAAAGTGCCAGCACTGAAAGCTGTTGCTAGCCAGCACCCTTCCTTGGAAGCGCTTTCACAGGCGCAGCAACAATGGGGCTTTGCGCTTCTCTACCCACCAAACGTCACGGTCATTCTCTTTCCGTCTCGTAGACACGAGCTGAGAGATTGCAAACGTCCAGCAATTGCTCCGAGATGAAAAGTGCCAGCACTGAAAGCTGTTGCTAGCCAGCACCCTTCCTTGGAAGCGCTTTTGTAAGCCTAAGAACAGTGGGGCTCTGGGCTTCTCTAGCCACCTAATCTTTTGCTCATCCTCTCGCGCACTCTAAAGAGAGCTCAGGTGAGAAATTGCAAATGTCCAGCAATTGCTCAGAGATGAAAAGTGCCAGCACTGAAAGCTGTTGCTAGCCAGCAGCCTTCCTTGGAAGCGCTTTCACAGGCGCAGCAACACTGGGGCTTTGCGCTTCTCTAGCCACCAAACGTCACGGTCATTCTCTTTCCGTCTCGTGGACACGAGCTGAGAAATTGCAAACGTCGAGCAATTGCTCAGAGATGAAAAGTGCCAGCACTGAAAGCTGTTGCTAGCCAGCAGCCTTCCTTGGAAGCGCTTTCACAGGCGCAGTAACACTGGGGCTTTGCGCTTCTATACGCACCAAACGTCACGGTCCTTCTCTTTCCGTCTCGTAGACACGAGCTGAGAGATTGCAAACGTCGAGCAATTGCTCAGAGATGAAAAGTGCCAGCACTGAAAGCTCTTGCTAGCCAGCACCCTTCCTTGGAAGCGCTTTTGTAGGCCTAAGAACAGTGGGGCTCTGGGCTTCTCTAGCCACCTAATCTTGTGCTCATCCTCTCGCGCACTCTAAAGAGTGCTCAGGTGAGAAATTGCAAACGTCCAGCAATTGCTCAGAGATGAAAAGTGCCAGCACTGAAAGCTGTTGCTAGCCAGCACCCTTCCTTGGAAGTGCTTTCACAGGCGCAGCAACACTGGGGCTTTGCGCTTCTCTAGCCACCAAATGTCATGGTCATTCTCTTTCCGTCTCGTAGACACGAGCTGAGAAATTGCAAACGTCGAGCAATTGCTCAGAGATGAAAAGTGCCAGCACTGAAAGCTGTTGCTAGCCAGCACCCTTCCTTGGAAGCGCTTTTGTAGGCCTAAGAAGACTGGGGCTCTGGGCTTCTCTAGCCACCTAATCTTGTGCTCATTCTCTCGCGCACTCAAAGGAGAGCTTAGGTGAGAAATTGCAAACGTCGAGCAATTGCTCAGAGATGAAAAGTGCCAGCACTGAAAGCTGTTGCTAGCCAGCACCCTTCCTTGGAAGCGCTTTCACAGGCACAGCAACACTGGGGCTTTGCGCTTCTCTAGCCACCAAACGTCACGGTCATTCTCTTTCCGTCTCGTAGACACGAGCTGAGAAATTGCAAATGTCCAGCAATTGCTCAGAGATGAAAAGTGCCAGCACTGAAAGCTGTTGCTAGCCAGCACCCTTCCTTGGAAGTGCTTTTGTAGCCCTAAGAACACTGGGGCTTTGCGCTTCTCTAGCCACCTCATCTTCTGCTCATCCTCTCGCGCAGTCTAAAGAGAGCTCAGGTGAGAAATTGCAAACGTCCAGCAATTGCTCAGAGATGAAAAGTGCCAGCACTGAAAGCTCTTGCTAGCCAGCAGCCTTCCTTGGAAGCGCTTTCACAGGCGCAGCAACACTGGGGCTTTGCGCTTCTCTAGCCACCAAAAGTCACGGTCATTCTCTTTCCGTCTCGTAGACACGAGCTGAGAAATTGCAAACGTCGAGCAATTGCTCAGAGATGAAAAGTGCCAGCACTGAAAGCTGTTGCTAGCCAGCACCCTTCCTTGGAAGCGCTTTTGTAGGCCTAAGAACACTGGGGCTTTGCGCTTCTCTAGCCACCTAATCTTCTGCTCATTCTCTCGTGCACTCTAAAGGGTGCTCAGGTGAGAAATTACAAACGTCGAGCAATTGCTCAGAGATGAAAAGTGCCAGCACTGAAAGCTGTTGCTAGCCAGCACCCTTCCTTGGAAGCGCTTTCACAGGCGCAGCAACAATGGGGCTTTGCGCTTCTCTACCCACCAAACGTCACGGTCATTCTCTTTCCGTCTCGTAGACACGAGCTGAGAGATTGCAAACGTCCAGCAATTGCTCCGAGATGAAAAGTGCCAGCACTGAAAGCTGTTGCTAGCCAGCACCCTTCCTTGGAAGCGCTTTTGTAAGCCTAAGAACAGTGGGGCTCTGGGCTTCTCTAGCCACCTAATCTTTTGCTCATCCTCTCGCGCACTCTAAAGAGAGCTCAGGTGAGAAATTGCAAATGTCCAGCAATTGCTCAGAGATGAAAAGTGCCAGCACTGAAAGCTGTTGCTAGCCAGCCCGCTTCCTTGGAAGCGCTTTCACAGGCGCAGCAACACTGGGGCTTTGCGCTTCTCTAGCCACCAAACGTCACGGTCATTCTCTTTCCGTCTCGTGGACACGAGCTGAGAAATTGCAAACGTCGAGCAATTGCTCAGAGATGAAAAGTGCCAGCACTGAAAGCTGTTGCTAGCCAGCACCCTTCCTTGGAAGCGCTTTCACAGGCGCAGCAACACTGGGGCTTTGCGCTTCTCTAGCCACCAAACGTCACGGTCATTCTCTTTCCGTCTCGTAGACACGAGCTGAGAAATTGCAAACGTCGAGCAATTGCTCAGAGATGAAAAGTGCCAGCACTGAAAGCTGTTGCTAGCCAGCACCCTTCCTTGGAAGCGCTTTCACAGGCGCAGCAACACTGGGGCTTTGCGCTTCTCTAGCCACCAAACGTCACGGTCATTCTCTTTCCGTCTCGTAGACACGAGCTGAGAAATTGCAAACGTCCAGCAATTGCTCAGAGATGAAAAGTGCCAGCACTGAAAGCTGTTGCTAGCCAGCACCCTTCCTTGGAAGTGCTTTTGTAGGCCTAAGAACACTGGGGCTCTGGGCTTCTCTAGCCACCTAATCTTCTGCTCATCCTCTCGCGCAATCTAAAGAGAGCTCAGGTGAGAAATTGCAAATGTCCAGCAATTGCTCAGAGATGAAAAGTGCCAGCACTGAAAGCTGTTGCTAGCCAGCACCCTTCCTTGGAAGCGCTTTTGTAGGCCTAAGAACACTGGGGCTTTGCGCTTCTCTAGCCACCTAATCTTCTGCTCATTCTCTCGTGCACTCTAAAGGGTGCTCAGGTGAGAAATTACAAACGTCGAGCAATTGCTCAGAGATGAAAAGTGCCAGCACTGAAAGCTGTTGCTAGCCAGCACCCTTCCTTGGAAGCGCTTTCACAGGCGCAGCAACAATGGGGCTTTGCGCTTCTCTAGCCACCAAACGTCACGGTCATTCTCTTTCCGTCTCGTAGACACGAGCTGAGAGATTGCAAACGTCCAGCAATTGCTCCGAGATGAAAAGTGCCAGCACTGAAAGCTGTTGCTAGCCAGCACCCTTCCTTGGAAGCGCTTTTGTAAGCCTAAGAACAGTGGGGCTCTGGGCTTCTCTAGCCACCTAATCTTTTGCTCATCCTCTCGCGCACTCTAAAGAGAGCTCAGGTGAGAAATTGCAAATGTCCAGCAATTGCTCAGAGATGAAAAGTGCCAGCACTGAAAGCTGTTGCTAGCCAGCAGCCTTCCTTGGAAGCGCTTTCACAGGCGCAGCAACACTGGGGCTTTGCGCTTCTCTAGCCACCAAACGTCACGGTCATTCTCTTTCCGTCTCGTGGACACGAGCTGAGAAATTGCAAACGTCGAGCAATTGCTCAGAGATGAAAAGTGCCAGCACTGAAAGCTGTTGCTAGCCAGCACCCTTCCTTGGAAGCGCTTTCACAGGCGCAGCAACACTGGGGCTTTGCGCTTCTCTAGCCACCAAACGTCACGGTCATTCTCTTTCCGTCTCGTAGACACGAGCTGAGAAATTGCAAACGTCCAGCAATTGCTCAGAGATGAAAAGTGCCAGCACTGAAAGCTGTTGCTAGCCAGCACCCTTCCTTGGAAGCGCTTTCACAGGCGCAGCAACACTGGGGCTTTGCGCTTCTCTAGCCACCAAACGTCACGGTCATTCTCTTTCCGTCTCGTAGACACGAGCTGAGAAATTGCAAACGTCCAGCAATTGCTCAGAGATGAAAAGTGCCAGCACTGAAAGCTGTTGCTAGCCAGCACCCTTCCTTGGAAGTGCTTTTGTAGGCCTAAGAACACTGGGGCTCTGGGCTTCTCTAGCCACCTAATCTTCCGCTCATCCTCTCGCGCAATCTAAAGAGAGCTCAGGTGAGAAATTGCAAATGTCCAGCAATTGCTCAGAGATGAAAAGTGCCAGCACTGAAAGCTGTTGCTAGCCAGCACCCTTCCTTGGAAGCGCTTTCACAGGCGCAGCAACACTGGGGCTTTGCGCTTCTCTACCCACCAAACGTCACGGTCATTCTCTTTCCGTCTCGTAGACACGAGCTGAGAGATTGCAAACATTGAGCAATTGCTCAGAGATGAAAAGTGCCAGCACTGAAAGCTGTTGCTAGCCAGCACCCTTCCTTGGAAGCGCTTTTGTAGGCCTAAGAACACTGGGGCTCTGGGCTTCTCTAGCCACCTAATCTTCTGCTCATTCTCTCGCGCACTCTAAAGGGTGCTCAGGTGAGAAATTACAAACGTCGAGCAATTGCTCAGAGATGAAAAGTGCCAGCACTGAAAGCTGTTGCTAGCCAGCACCCTTCCTTGGAAGCGCTTTCACAGGCGCAGCAACACTGGGGCTTTGCGCTTCTCTAGCCACCAAACGTCACGGTCATTCTCTTTCCGTCTCGTAGACACGAGCTGAGAGATTGCAAACGTCGAGCAATTGCTCAGAGATGAAAAGTGCCAGCACTGAAAGCTGTTGCTAGCCAGCCCCCTTCCTTGGAAGCGCTTTTGTAGGTCTAAGAAGACTGGGGCTCTGGGCTTCTCTAGCCACCTAATCTTCTGCTCATCCTCTCGCGCACTCTAAAGAGAGCTCAGGTGAGAAATTGCAAACGTCCAGCAATTGCTCAGAGATGAAAAGTGCCAGCACTGAAAGCTGTTGCTAGCCAGCACCCTTCCTTGGAAGCGCTTTCACAGGCGCAGCAACACTGGGGCTTTGCGCTTCTCTAGCCACCAAAAGTCACGGTCATTCTCTTTCCGTCTCGTAGACACGAGCTGAGAAATTGCAAACGTCCAGCAATTGCTCAGAGATGAAAAGTGCCAGCACTGAAAGCTGTTGCTAGCCAGCACCCTTCCTTGGAAGCGCTTTTGTAGGCCTAAGAACACTGGGGCTCTGGGCTTCTCTAGCCACCTAAGCTTCTGCTCATCCTCTCGCGCACTCTAAAGAGAGCTCAGGTGAGAAATTGCAAACGTCGAGCAATTGCTCAGAGATGAAAAGTGCCAGCACTGAAAGCTCTTGCTAGCCAGCAGCCTTCCTTGGAAGCGCTTTCACAGGCGCAGCAACACTGGGGCTTTGCGCTTCTCTAGCCACCAAACGTCATGGTCATTCTCTTTCCGTCTCGTAGACACGAGCTGAGAAATTGCAAACGTCGAGCAATTGCTCAGAGATGAAAAGTGCCAGCACTGAAAGCTGTTGCTAGCCAGCACCCTTCCTTGGAAGCGCTTTTGTAGGCCTAAGAACAGTGGGGCTCTGGGCTTCTCTAGCCACCTAATCTTCTGCTCATCCTCTCGCGCACTCAAAGGAGAGCTCAGGTGAGAAATTGCAAACGTCGAGCAATTGCTCAGAGATGAAAAGTGCCAGCACTGAAAGCTGTTGCTAGCCAGCAGCCTTCCTTGGAAGCGCTTTCACAGGCGCAGCAACACTGGGGCTTTGCGCTTCTCTACCCACCAAACGTCACGGTCATTCTCTTTCCGTCTCGTAGACACGAGCTGAGAAATTGCAAATGTCCAGCAATTGCTCAGAGATGAAAAGTGCCAGCACTGAAAGCTGTTGCTAGCCAGCACCCTTCCTTGGAAGTGCTTTTGTAGGCCTAAGAACACTGGGGCTCTGGGCTTCTCTAGCCACCGAATCTTCTGCTCATCCTCTCGCGCACTCTAAAGAGAGCTCAGGTGAGAAATTGCAAACGTCCAGCAATTGCTCAGAGATGAAAAGTGCCAGCACTGAAAGCTGTTGCTAGCCAGCACCCTTCCTTGGAAGCGCTTTTGTAGGCCTAAGAACACTGGGGCTTTGCGCTTCTCTAGCCACCTCATCTTCTGCTCATTCTCTCGCGCACTCTAAAGGGTGCTCAGGTGAGAAATTACAAACGTCGAGCAATTGCTCAGAGATGAAAAGTGCCAGCACTGAAAGCTGTTGCTAGCCAGCACCCTTCCTTGGAAGCGCTTTCACAGGCGCAGCAACACTGGGGCTTTGCGCTTCTCTAGCCACCAAACGTCACGGTCATTCTCTTTCCGTCTCGTAGACACGAGCTGAGAAATTGCAAACGTCCAGCAATTGCTCAGAGAGGAAAAGTGCCAGCACTGAAAGCTGTTGCTAGCCAGCACCCTTCCTTGGAAGCGCTTTTGTAGGCCTAAGAACACTGGGGCTCTGGGCTTCTCTAGCCACCTAATCTTCTGCTCATCCTCTCGCGCAATCTAAAGAGAGCTCAGGTGAGAAATTGCAAATGTCCAGCAATTGCTCAGAGATGAAAAGTGCCAGCACTGAAAGCTGTTGCTAGCCAGCACCCTTCCTTGGAAGCGCTTTCACAGGCGCAGCAACACTGGGGCTTTGCGCTTCTCTAGCCACCAAACGTCACGGTCATTCTCTTTCCGTCTCGTAGACACGAGCTGAGAAATTGCAAACGTCCAGCAATTGCTCAGAGATGAAAAGTGCCAGCACTGAAAGCTGTTGCTAGCCAGCACCCTTCCTTGGAAGTGCTTTTGTAGGCCTAAGAACACTGGGGCTCTGGGCTTCTCTAGCCACCTAATCTTCCGCTCATCCTCTCGCGCAATCTAAAGAGAGCTCAGGTGAGAAATTGCAAATGTCCAGCAATTGCTCAGAGATGAAAAGTGCCAGCACTGAAAGCTGTTGCTAGCCAGCACCCTTCCTTGGAAGCGCTTTTGTAGGCCTAAGAACACTGGGGCTTTGCGCTTCTCTAGCCACCTAATCTTCTGCTCATTCTCTCGTGCACTCTAAAGGGTGCTCAGGTGAGAAATTACAAACGTCGAGCAATTGCTCAGAGATGAAAAGTGCCAGCACTGAAAGCTGTTGCTAGCCAGCACCCTTCCTTGGAAGCGCTTTCACAGGCGCAGCAACAATGGGGCTTTGCGCTTCTCTAGCCACCAAACGTCACGGTCATTCTCTTTCCGTCTCGTAGACACGAGCTGAGAGATTGCAAACGTCCAGCAATTGCTCCGAGATGAAAAGTGCCAGCACTGAAAGCTGTTGCTAGCCAGCACCCTTCCTTGGAAGCGCTTTTGTAAGCCTAAGAACAGTGGGGCTCTGGGCTTCTCTAGCCACCTAATCTTTTGCTCATCCTCTCGCGCACTCTAAAGAGAGCTCAGGTGAGAAATTGCAAATGTCCAGCAATTGCTCAGAGATGAAAAGTGCCAGCACTGAAAGCTGTTGCTAGCCAGCAGCCTTCCTTGGAAGCGCTTTCACAGGCGCAGCAACACTGGGGCTTTGCGCTTCTCTAGCCACCAAACGTCACGGTCATTCTCTTTCCGTCTCGTGGACACGAGCTGAGAAATTGCAAACGTCGAGCAATTGCTCAGAGATGAAAAGTGCCAGCACTGAAAGCTGTTGCTAGCCAGCACCCTTCCTTGGAAGCGCTTTCACAGGCGCAGCAACACTGGGGCTTTGCGCTTCTCTAGCCACCAAACGTCACGGTCATTCTCTTTCCGTCTCGTAGACACGAGCTGAGAAATTGCAAACGTCGAGCAATTGCTCAGAGATGAAAAGTGCCAGCACTGAAAGCTGTTGCTAGCCAGCACCCTTCCTTGGAAGCGCTTTCACAGGCGCAGCAACACTGGGGCTTTGCGCTTCTCTAGCCACCAAACGTCACGGTCATTCTCTTTCCGTCTCGTAGACACGAGCTGAGAAATTGCAAACGTCCAGCAATTGCTCAGAGATGAAAAGTGCCAGCACTGAAAGCTGTTGCTAGCCAGCACCCTTCCTTGGAAGTGCTTTTGTAGGCCTAAGAACACTGGGGCTCTGGGCTTCTCTAGCCACCTAATCTTCCGCTCATCCTCTCGCGCAATCTAAAGAGAGCTCAGGTGAGAAATTGCAAATGTCCAGCAATTGCTCAGAGATGAAAAGTGCCAGCACTGAAAGCTGTTGCTAGCCAGCAGCCTTCCTTGGAAGCGCTTTCACAGGCGCAGCAACACTGGGGCTTTGCGCTTCTCTACCCACCAAACGTCACGGTCATTCTCTTTCCGTCTCGTAGACACGAGCTGAGAGATTGCAAACATTGAGCAATTGCTCAGAGATGAAAAGTGCCAGCACTGAAAGCTGTTGCTAGCCAGCACCCTTCCTTGGAAGCGCTTTTGTAGGCCTAAGAACACTGGGGCTCTGGGCTTCTCTAGCCACCTAATCTTCTGCTCATTCTCTCGCGCACTCTAAAGGGTGCTCAGGTGAGAAATTACAAACGTCGAGCAATTGCTCAGAGATGAAAAGTGCCAGCACTGAAAGCTGTTGCTAGCCAGCACCCTTCCTTGGAAGCGCTTTCACAGGCGCAGCAACACTGGGGCTTTGCGCTTCTCTAGCCACCAAACGTCACGGTCATTCTCTTTCCGTCTCGTAGACACGAGCTGAGAGATTGCAAACGTCGAGCAATTGCTCAGAGATGAAAAGTGCCAGCACTGAAAGCTGTTGCTAGCCAGCACCCTTCCTTGGAAGCGCTTTTGTAGGTCTAAGAAGACTGGGGCTCTGGGCTTCTCTAGCCACCTAATCTTCTGCTCATCCTCTCGCGCACTCTAAAGAGAGCTCAGGTGAGAAATTGCAAATGTCCAGCAATTGCTCAGAGATGAAAAGTGCCAGCACTGAAAGCTGTTGCTAGCCAGCACCCTTCCTTGGAAGCGCTTTCACAGGCGCAGCAACACTGGGGCTTTGCGCTTCTCTAGCCACCAAACGTCACGGTCATTCTCTTTCCGTCTCGTAGACACGAGCTGAGAAATTGCAAACGTCCAGCAATTGCTCAGAGATGAAAAGTGCCAGCACTGAAAGCTGTTGCTAGCCAGCACCCTTCCTTGGAAGCGCTTTTGTAGGCCTAAGAACACTGGGGCTCTGGGCTTCTCTAGCCACCTAAGCTTCTGCTCATCCTCTCGCGCACTCTAAAGAGAGCTCAGGTGAGAAATTGCAAACGTCGAGCAATTGCTCAGAGATGAAAAGTGCCAGCACTGAAAGCTGTTGCTAGCCAGCAGCCTTCCTTGGAAGCGCTTTCACAGGCGCAGCAACACTGGGGCTTTGCGCTTCTCTAGCCACCAAACGTCATGGTCATTCTCTTTCCGTCTCGTAGACACGAGCTGAGAAATTGCAAACGTCGAGCAATTGCTCAGAGATGAAAAGTGCCAGCACTGAAAGCTGTTGCTAGCCAGCACCCTTCCTTGGAAGCGCTTTTGTAGGCCTAAGAACAGTGGGGCTCTGGGCTTCTCTAGCCACCTAATCTTGTGCTCATCCTCTCGCGCACTCAAAGGAGAGCTCAGGTGAGAAATTGCAAACGTCGAGCAATTGCTCAGAGATGAAAAGTGCCAGCACTGAAAGCTGTTGCTAGCCAGCAGCCTTCCTTGGAAGCGCTTTCACAGGCGCAGCAACACTGGGGCTTTGCGCTTCTCTACCCACCAAACGTCACGGTCATTCTCTTTCCGTCTCGTAGACACGAGCTGAGAAATTGCAAATGTCCAGCAATTGCTCAGAGATGAAAAGTGCCAGCACTGAAAGCTGTTGCTAGCCAGCACCCTTCCTTGGAAGTGCTTTTGTAGGCCTAAGAACACTGGGGCTTTGCGCTTCTCTAGCCACCGAATCTTCTGCTCATCCTCTCGCGCACTCTAAAGAGAGCTCAGGTGAGAAATTGCAAACGTCCAGCAATTGCTCAGAGATGAAAAGTGCCAGCACTGAAAGCTGTTGCTAGCCAGCACCCTTCCTTGGAAGCGCTTTTGTAGGCCTAAGAACACTGGGGCTTTGCGCTTCTCTAGCCACCTCATCTTCTGCTCATTCTCTCGCGCACTCTAAAGGGTGCTCAGGTGAGAAATTACAAACGTCGAGCAATTGCTCAGAGATGAAAAGTGCCAGCACTGAAAGCTGTTGCTAGCCAGCACCCTTCCTTGGAAGCGCTTTCACAGGCGCAGCAACACTGGGGCTTTGCGCTTCTCTACCCACCAAACGTCACGGTCATTCTCTTTCCGTCTCGTAGACACGAGCTGAGAAATTGCAAACGTCCAGCAATTGCTCAGAGAGGAAAAGTGCCAGCACTGAAAGCTGTTGCTAGCCAGCACCCTTCCTTGGAAGTGCTTTTGTAGGCCTAAGAACACTGGGGCTCTGGGCTTCTCTAGCCACCTAATCTTCTGCTCATCCTCTCGCGCAATCTAAAGAGAGCTCAGGTGAGAAATTGCAAACGTCGAGCAATTGCTCAGAGATGAAAAGTGCCAGCACTGAAAGCTGTTGCTAGCCAGCACCCTTCCTTGGAAGCGCTTTCACAGGCGCAGTAACACTGGGGCTTTGCGCTTCTCTAGCCACCAAACGTCACGGTCATTCTCTTTCCGTCTCGTAGACACGAGCTGAGAGATTGCAAACGTCGAGCAATTGCTCAGAGATGAAAAGTGCCAGCACTGAAAGCTCTTGCTAGCCAGCCCCCTTCCTTGGAAGCGCTTTTGTAGGCCTAAGAACACTGGGGCTCTGGGCTTCTCTAGCCACCTAATCTTCTGCTCATCCTCTCGCGCACTCTAAAGAGAGCTCAGGTGAGAAATTGCAAATGTCCAGCAATTGCTCAGAGATGAAAAGTGCCAGCACTGAAAGCTGTTGCTAGCCAGCACCCTTCCTTGGAAGCGCTTTCACAGGCGCAGCAACACTGGGGCTTTGCGCTTCTCTAGCCACCAAACGTCACGGTCATTCTCTTTCCGTCTCGTAGACACGAGCTGAGAAATTGCAAACGTCGAGCAATTGCTCAGAGATGAAAAGTGCCAGCACTGAAAGCTCTTGCTAGCCAGCACCCTTCCTTGGAAGCGCTTTTGTAGGCCTAAGAACACTGGGGCTCTGGGCTTCTCTAGCCACCTAAGCTTCTGCTCATCCTCTCGCGCACTCTAAAGAGAGCTCAGGTGAGAAATTGCAAACGTCCAGCAATTGCTCAGAGATGAAAAGTGCCAGCACTGAAAGCTGTTGCTAGCCAGCAGCCTTCCTTGGAAGCGCTTTCACAGGCGCAGCAACACTGGGGCTTTGCGCTTCTCTAGCCACCAAACGTCATGGTCATTCTCTTTCCGTCTCGTAGACACGAGCTGAGAAATTGCAAACGTCCAGCAATTGCTCCGAGATGAAAAGTGCCAGCACTGAAAGCTGTTGCTAGCCAGCACCCTTCCTTGGAAGCGCTTTTGTAGGCCTAAGAACACTGGGGCTCTGGGCTTCTCTAGCCACCTAATCTTGTGCTCATCCTCTCGCGCACTCAAAGGAGAGCTCAGGTGAGAAATTGCAAACGTCGAGCAATTGCTCAGAGATGAAAAGTGCCAGCACTGAAAGCTGTTGCTAGCCAGCAGCCTTCCTTGGAAGCGCTTTCACAGGCGCAGCAACACTGGGGCTTTGCGCTTCTCTACCCACCAAACGTCACGGTCATTCTCTTTCCGTCTCGTAGACACGAGCTGAGAAATTGCAAATGTCCAGCAATTGCTCAGAGATGAAAAGTGCCAGCACTGAAAGCTGTTGCTAGCCAGCACCCTTCCTTGGAAGTGCTTTTGTAGGCCTAAGAACACTGGGGCTTTGCGCTTCTCTAGCCACCGAATCTTCTGCTCATCCTCTCGCGCACTCTAAAGAGAGCTCAGGTGAGAAATTGCAAACGTCCAGCAATTGCTCAGAGATGAAAAGTGCCAGCACTGAAAGCTGTTGCTAGCCAGCACCCTTCCTTGGAAGCGCTTTTGTAGGCCTAAGAACACTGGGGCTTTGCGCTTCTCTAGCCACCTCATCTTCTGCTCATTCTCTCGCGCACTCTAAAGGGTGCTCAGGTGAGAAATTGCAAATGTCCAGCAATTGCTCAGAGATGAAAAGTGCCAGCACTGAAAGCTGTTGCTAGCCAGCACCCTTCCTTGGAAGCGCTTTCACAGGCGCAGCAACAATGGGGCTTTGCGCTTCTCTAGCCACCAAACGTCACGGTCATTCTCTTTCCGTCTCGTAGACACGAGCTGAGAGATTGCAAACGTCGAGCAATTGCTCAGAGATGAAAAGTGCCAGCACTGAAAGCTGTTGCTAGCCAGCAGCCTTCCTTGGAAGCGCTTTTGTAGCCCTAAGAACACTGGGGCTCTGGGCTTCTCTAGCCACCTCATCTTCTGCTCATCCTCTCGCGCAATCTAAAGAGAGCTCAGGTGAGAAATTGCAAACGTCGAGCAATTGCTCAGAGATGAAAAGTGCCAGCACTGAAAGCTGTTGCTAGCCAGCACCCTTCCTTGGAAGCGCTTTCACAGGCGCAGTAACACTGGGGCTTTGCGCTTCTCTAGCCACCAAACGTCACGGTCATTCTCTTTCCGTCTCGTAGACACGAGCTGAGAGATTGCAAACGTCGAGCAATTGCTCAGAGATGAAAAGTGCCAGCACTGAAAGCTCTTGCTAGCCAGCCCCCTTCCTTGGAAGCGCTTTTGTAGGCCTAAGAACACTGGGGCTCTGGGCTTCTCTAGCCACCTAATCTTCTGCTCATCCTCTCGCGCACTCTAAAGAGAGCTCAGGTGAGAAATTGCAAATGTCCAGCAATTGCTCAGAGATGAAAAGTGCCAGCACTGAAAGCTGTTGCTAGCCAGCACCCTTCCTTGGAAGCGCTTTCACAGGCGCAGCAACACTGGGGCTTTGCGCTTCTCTAGCCACCAAACGTCACGGTCATTCTCTTTCCGTCTCGTAGACACGAGCTGAGAAATTGCAAACGTCGAGCAATTGCTCAGAGATGAAAAGTGCCAGCACTGAAAGCTCTTGCTAGCCAGCACCCTTCCTTGGAAGCGCTTTTGTAGGCCTAAGAACACTGGGGCTCTGGGCTTCTCTAGCCACCTAAGCTTCTGCTCATCCTCTCGCGCACTCTAAAGAGAGCTCAGGTGAGAAATTGCAAACGTCCAGCAATTGCTCAGAGATGAAAAGTGCCAGCACTGAAAGCTGTTGCTAGCCAGCAGCCTTCCTTGGAAGCGCTTTCACAGGCGCAGCAACACTGGGGCTTTGCGCTTCTCTAGCCACCAAACGTCATGGTCATTCTCTTTCCGTCTCGTAGACACGAGCTGAGAAATTGCAAACGTCCAGCAATTGCTCCGAGATGAAAAGTGCCAGCACTGAAAGCTGTTGCTAGCCAGCACCCTTCCTTGGAAGCGCTTTTGTAGGCCTAAGAACACTGGGGCTCTGGGCTTCTCTAGCCACCTAATCTTGTGCTCATCCTCTCGCGCACTCAAAGGAGAGCTCAGGTGAGAAATTGCAAACGTCGAGCAATTGCTCAGAGATGAAAAGTGCCAGCACTGAAAGCTGTTGCTAGCCAGCAGCCTTCCTTGGAAGCGCTTTCACAGGCGCAGCAACACTGGGGCTTTGCGCTTCTCTACCCACCAAACGTCACGGTCATTCTCTTTCCGTCTCGTAGACACGAGCTGAGAAATTGCAAATGTCCAGCAATTGCTCAGAGATGAAAAGTGCCAGCACTGAAAGCTGTTGCTAGCCAGCACCCTTCCTTGGAAGTGCTTTTGTAGGCCTAAGAACACTGGGGCTTTGCGCTTCTCTAGCCACCGAATCTTCTGCTCATCCTCTCGCGCACTCTAAAGAGAGCTCAGGTGAGAAATTGCAAACGTCCAGCAATTGCTCAGAGATGAAAAGTGCCAGCACTGAAAGCTGTTGCTAGCCAGCACCCTTCCTTGGAAGCGCTTTTGTAGGCCTAAGAACACTGGGGCTTTGCGCTTCTCTAGCCACCTCATCTTCTGCTCATTCTCTCGCGCACTCTAAAGGGTGCTCAGGTGAGAAATTGCAAATGTCCAGCAATTGCTCAGAGATGAAAAGTGCCAGCACTGAAAGCTGTTGCTAGCCAGCACCCTTCCTTGGAAGCGCTTTCACAGGCGCAGCAACAATGGGGCTTTGCGCTTCTCTAGCCACCAAACGTCACGGTCATTCTCTTTCCGTCTCGTAGACACGAGCTGAGAGATTGCAAACGTCGAGCAATTGCTCAGAGATGAAAAGTGCCAGCACTGAAAGCTGTTGCTAGCCAGCAGCCTTCCTTGGAAGCGCTTTTGTAGCCCTAAGAACACTGGGGCTCTGGGCTTCTCTAGCCACCTCATCTTCTGCTCATCCTCTCGCGCACTCTAAAGAGAGCTCAGGTGAGAAATTGCAAATGTCCAGCAATTGCTCAGAGATGAAAAGTGCCAGCACTGAAAGCTGTTGCTAGCCAGCACCCTTCCTTGGAAGCGCTTTCACAGGCGCAGCAACACTGGGGCTTTGCGCTTCTCTAGCCACCAAACGTCACGGTCATTCTCTTTCCGTCTCGTAGACACGAGCTGAGAGATTGCAAACGTCCAGCAATTGCTCCGAGATGAAAAGTGCCAGCACTGAAAGCTGTTGCTAGCCAGCACCCTTCCTTGGAAGCGCTTTTGTAAGCCTAAGAACAGTGGGGCTCTGGGCTTCTCTAGCCACCTAATCTTTTGCTCATCCTCTCGCGCACTCTAAAGAGAGCTCAGGTGAGAAATTGCAAATGTCCAGCAATTGCTCAGAGATGAAAAGTGCCAGCACTGAAAGCTGTTGCTAGCCAGCAGCCTTCCTTGGAAGCGCTTTCACAGGCGCAGCAACACTGGGGCTTTGCGCTTCTCTAGCCACCAAACGTCACGGTCATTCTCTTTCCGTCTCGTGGACACGAGCTGAGAAATTGCAAACGTCGAGCAATTGCTCAGAGATGAAAAGTGCCAGCACTGAAAGCTGTTGCTAGCCAGCACCCTTCCTTGGAAGCGCTTTCACAGGCGCAGCAACACTGGGGCTTTGCGCTTCTCTAGCCACCAAACGTCACGGTCATTCTCTTTCCGTCTCGTAGACACGAGCTGAGAAATTGCAAACGTCGAGCAATTGCTCAGAGATGAAAAGTGCCAGCACTGAAAGCTGTTGCTAGCCAGCACCCTTCCTTGGAAGCGCTTTCACAGGCGCAGCAACACTGGGGCTTTGCGCTTCTCTAGCCACCAAACGTCACGGTCATTCTCTTTCCGTCTCGTAGACACGAGCTGAGAAATTGCAAACGTCCAGCAATTGCTCAGAGATGAAAAGTGCCAGCACTGAAAGCTGTTGCTAGCCAGCACCCTTCCTTGGAAGTGCTTTTGTAGGCCTAAGAACACTGGGGCTCTGGGCTTCTCTAGCCACCTAATCTTCCGCTCATCCTCTCGCGCAATCTAAAGAGAGCTCAGGTGAGAAATTGCAAATGTCCAGCAATTGCTCAGAGATGAAAAGTGCCAGCACTGAAAGCTGTTGCTAGCCAGCACCCTTCCTTGGAAGCGCTTTCACAGGCGCAGCAACACTGGGGCTTTGCGCTTCTCTAGCCACCAAACGTCACGGTCATTCTCTTTCCGTCTCGTAGACACGAGCTGAGAGATTGCAAACATTGAGCAATTGCTCAGAGATGAAAAGTGCCAGCACTGAAAGCTCTTGCTAGCCAGCACCCTTCCTTGGAAGCGCTTTTGTAGGCCTAAGAACACTGGGGCTCTGGGCTTCTCTAGCCACCTAATCTTCTGCTCATTCTCTCGCGCACTCTAAAGGGTGCTCAGGTGAGAAATTACAAACGTCGAGCAATTGCTCAGAGATGAAAAGTGCCAGCACTGAAAGCTGTTGCTAGCCAGCACCCTTCCTTGGAAGCGCTTTCACAGGCGCAGCAACACTGGGGCTTTGCGCTTCTCTAGCCACCAAACGTCACGGTCATTCTCTTTCCGTCTCGTAGACACGAGCTGAGAGATTGCAAACGTCGAGCAATTGCTCAGAGATGAAAAGTGCCAGCACTGAAAGCTGTTGCTAGCCAGCACCCTTCCTTGGAAGCGCTTTTGTAGGTCTAAGAAGACTGGGGCTCTGGGCTTCTCTAGCCACCTAATCTTCTGCTCATCCTCTCGCGCACTCTAAAGAGAGCTCAGGTGAGAAATTGCAAAGGTCGAGCAATTGCTCAGAGATGAAAAGTGCCAGCACTGAAAGCTGTTGCTAGCCAGCACCCTTCCTTGGAAGCGCTTTCACAGGCGCAGCAACACTGGGGCTTTGCGCTTCTCTAGCCACCAAACGTCACGGTCATTCTCTTTCCGTCTCGTAGACACGAGCTGAGAAATTGCAAACGTCCAGCAATTGCTCAGAGATGAAAAGTGCCAGCACTGAAAGCTGTTGCTAGCCAGCACCCTTCCTTGGAAGCGCTTTTGTAGGCCTAAGAACACTGGGGCTCTGGGCTTCTCTAGCCACCTAAGCTTCTGCTCATCCTCTCGCGCACTCTAAAGAGAGCTCAGGTGAGAAATTGCAAACGTCGAGCAATTGCTCAGAGATGAAAAGTGCCAGCACTGAAAGCTGTTGCTAGCCAGCAGCCTTCCTTGGAAGCGCTTTCACAGGCGCAGCAACACTGGGGCTTTGCGCTTCTCTACCCACCAAACGTCACGGTCATTCTCTTTCCGTCTCGTAGACACGAGCTGAGAAATTGCAAATGTCCAGCAATTGCTCAGAGATGAAAAGTGCCAGCACTGAAAGCTGTTGCTAGCCAGCACCCTTCCTTGGAAGTGCTTTTGTAGGCCTAAGAACACTGGGGCTTTGCGCTTCTCTAGCCACCGAATCTTCTGCTCATCCTCTCGCGCACTCTAAAGAGAGCTCAGGTGAGAAATTGCAAACGTCCAGCAATTGCTCAGAGATGAAAAGTGCCAGCACTGAAAGCTGTTGCTAGCCAGCACCCTTCCTTGGAAGCGCTTTTGTAGGCCTAAGAACACTGGGGCTTTGCGCTTCTCTAGCCACCTCATCTTCTGCTCATTCTCTCGCGCACTCTAAAGGGTGCTCAGGTGAGAAATTACAAACGTCGAGCAATTGCTCAGAGATGAAAAGTGCCAGCACTGAAAGCTGTTGCTAGCCAGCACCCTTCCTTGGAAGCGCTTTCACAGGCGCAGCAACACTGGGGCTTTGCGCTTCTCTAGCCACCAAACGTCACGGTCATTCTCTTTCCGTCTCGTAGACACGAGCTGAGAAATTGCAAACGTCCAGCAATTGCTCAGAGAGGAAAAGTGCCAGCACTGAAAGCTGTTGCTAGCCAGCACCCTTCCTTGGAAGTGCTTTTGTAGGCCTAAGAACACTGGGGCTCTGGGCTTCTCTAGCCACCTAATCTTGTGCTCATCCTCTCGCGCAATCTAAAGAGAGCTCAGGTGAGAAATTGCAAACGTCGAGCAATTGCTCAGAGATGAAAAGTGCCAGCACTGAAAGCTGTTGCTAGCCAGCACCCTTCCTTGGAAGCGCTTTCACAGGCGCAGTAACACTGGGGCTTTGCGCTTCTCTAGCCACCAAATGTCACGGTCATTCTCTTTCCGTCTCGTAGACACGAGCTGAGAGATTGCAAACGTCGAGCAATTGCTCAGAGATGAAAAGTGCCAGCACTGAAAGCTCTTGCTAGCCAGCCCCCTTCCTTGGAAGCGCTTTTGTAGGCCTAAGAACACTGGGGCTCTGGGCTTCTCTAGCCACCTAATCTTCTGCTCATCCTCTCGCGCACTCTAAAGAGAGCTCAGGTGAGAAATTGCAAATGTCCAGCAATTGCTCAGAGATGAAAAGTGCCAGCACTGAAAGCTGTTGCTAGCCAGCACCCTTCCTTGGAAGCGCTTTCACAGGCGCAGCAACACTGGGGCTTTGCGCTTCTCTAGCCACCAAACGTCACGGTCATTCTCTTTCCGTCTCGTAGACACGAGCTGAGAAATTGCAAACGTCGAGCAATTGCTCAGAGATGAAAAGTGCCAGCACTGAAAGCTCTTGCTAGCCAGCACCCTTCCTTGGAAGCGCTTTTGTAGGCCTAAGAACACTGGGGCTCTGGGCTTCTCTAGCCACCTAAGCTTCTGCTCATCCTCTCGCGCACTCTAAAGAGAGCTCAGGTGAGAAATTGCAAACGTCGAGCAATTGCTCAGAGATGAAAAGTGCCAGCACTGAAAGCTGTTGCTAGCCAGCAGCCTTCCTTGGAAGCGCTTTCACAGGCGCAGCAACACTGGGGCTTTGCGCTTCTCTAGCCACCAAACGTCATGGTCATTCTCTTTCCGTCTCGTAGACACGAGCTGAGAAATTGCAAACGTCGAGCAATTGCTCAGAGATGAAAAGTGCCAGCACTGAAAGCTGTTGCTAGCCAGCACCCTTCCTTGGAAGCGCTTTTGTAGGCCTAAGAACACTGGGGCTCTGGGCTTCTCTAGCCACCTAATCTTGTGCTCATCCTCTCGCGCACTCAAAGGAGAGCTCAGGTGAGAAATTGCAAACGTCGAGCAATTGCTCAGAGATGAAAAGTGCCAGCACTGAAAGCTGTTGCTAGCCAGCAGCCTTCCTTGGAAGCGCTTTCACAGGCGCAGCAACACTGGGGCTTTGCGCTTCTCTACCCACCAAACGTCACGGTCATTCTCTTTCCGTCTCGTAGACACGAGCTGAGAAATTGCAAATGTCCAGCAATTGCTCAGAGATGAAAAGTGCCAGCACTGAAAGCTGTTGCTAGCCAGCACCCTTCCTTGGAAGTGCTTTTGTAGGCCTAAGAACACTGGGGCTTTGCGCTTCTCTAGCCACCGAATCTTCTGCTCATCCTCTCGCGCACTCTAAAGAGAGCTCAGGTGAGAAATTGCAAACGTCCAGCAATTGCTCAGAGATGAAAAGTGCCAGCACTGAAAGCTGTTGCTAGCCAGCACCCTTCCTTGGAAGCGCTTTTGTAGGCCTAAGAACACTGGGGCTTTGCGCTTCTCTAGCCACCTCATCTTCTGCTCATTCTCTCCCGCACTCTAAAGGGTGCTCAGGTGAGAAATTGCAAATGTCCAGCAATTGCTCAGAGATGAAAAGTGCCAGCACTGAAAGCTGTTGCTAGCCAGCACCCTTCCTTGGAAGCGCTTTCACAGGCGCAGCAACAATGGGGCTTTGCGCTTCTCTAGCCACCAAACGTCACGGTCATTCTCTTTCCGTCTCGTAGACACGAGCTGAGAGATTGCAAACGTCGAGCAATTGCTCAGAGATGAAAAGTGCCAGCACTGAAAGCTGTTGCTAGCCAGCAGCCTTCCTTGGAAGCGCTTTTGTAGCCCTAAGAACACTGGGGCTCTGGGCTTCTCTAGCCACCTCATCTTCTGCTCATCCTCTCGCGCACTCTAAAGAGAGCTCAGGTGAGAAATTGCAAATGTCCAGCAATTGCTCAGAGATGAAAAGTGCCAGCACTGAAAGCTGTTGCTAGCCAGCACCCTTCCTTGGAAGCGCTTTCACAGGCGCAGCAACACTGGGGCTTTGCGCTTCTCTAGCCACCAAACGTCACGGTCATTCTCTTTCCGTCTCGTAGACACGAGCTGAGAAATTGCAAACGTCGAGCAATTGCTCAGAGATGAAAAGTGCCAGCACTGAAAGCTGTTGCTAGCCAGCACCCTTCCTTGGAAGCGCTTTTGTAGCCCTAAGAACACTGGGGCTCTGCGCTTCTCTAGCCACCTAATCTTGTGCTCATCCTCTCGCGCACTCTAAAGAGAGCTCAGGTGAGAAATTGCAAATGTCCAGCAATTGCTCAGAGATGAAAAGTGCCAGCACTGAAAGCTCTTGCTAGCCAGCACCCTTCCTTGGAAGCGCTTTCACAGGCGCAGCAACACTGGGGCTTTGCGCTTCTCTAGCCACCAAACGTCACGGTCATTCTCTTTCCGTCTCGTAGACACGAGCTGAGAAATTGCAAACGTCGAGCAATTGCTCAGAGATGAAAAGTGCCAGCACTGAAAGCTGTTGCTAGCCAGCACCCTTCCTTGGAAGCGCTTTTGTAGGCCTAAGAACACTGGGGCTCTGGGCTTCTCTAGCCACCTAAGCTTCTGCTCATCCTCTCGCGCACTCTAAAGAGAGCTCAGGTGAGAAATTGCAAACGTCGAGCAATTGCTCAGAGATGAAAAGTGCCAGCACTGAAAGCTGTTGCTAGCCAGCAGCCTTCCTTGGAAGCGCTTTCACAGGCGCAGCAACACTGGGGCTTTGCGCTTCTCTACCCACCAAACGTCACGGTCATTCTCTTTCCGTCTCGTAGACACGAGCTGAGAAATTGCAAATGTCCAGCAATTGCTCAGAGATGAAAAGTGCCAGCACTGAAAGCTGTTGCTAGCCAGCACCCTTCCTTGGAAGTGCTTTTGTAGGCCTAAGAACACTGGGGCTTTGCGCTTCTCTAGCCACCGAATCTTCTGCTCATCCTCTCGCGCACTCTAAAGAGAGCTCAGGTGAGAAATTGCAAACGTCCAGCAATTGCTCAGAGATGAAAAGTGCCAGCACTGAAAGCTGTTGCTAGCCAGCACCCTTCCTTGGAAGCGCTTTTGTAGGCCTAAGAACACTGGGGCTTTGCGCTTCTCTAGCCACCTCATCTTCTGCTCATTCTCTCGCGCACTCTAAAGGGTGCTCAGGTGAGAAATTACAAACGTCGAGCAATTGCTCAGAGATGAAAAGTGCCAGCACTGAAAGCTGTTGCTAGCCAGCACCCTTCCTTGGAAGCGCTTTCACAGGCGCAGCAACACTGGGGCTTTGCGCTTCTCTAGCCACCAAACGTCACGGTCATTCTCTTTCCGTCTCGTAGACACGAGCTGAGAAATTGCAAACGTCCAGCAATTGCTCAGAGAGGAAAAGTGCCAGCACTGAAAGCTGTTGCTAGCCAGCACCCTTCCTTGGAAGTGCTTTTGTAGGCCTAAGAACACTGGGGCTCTGGGCTTCTCTAGCCACCTAATCTTGTGCTCATCCTCTCGCGCAATCTAAAGAGAGCTCAGGTGAGAAATTGCAAACGTCGAGCAATTGCTCAGAGATGAAAAGTGCCAGCACTGAAAGCTGTTGCTAGCCAGCACCCTTCCTTGGAAGCGCTTTCACAGGCGCAGCAACACTGGGGCTTTGCGCTTCTCTAGCCACCAAATGTCACGGTCATTCTCTTTCCGTCTCGTAGACACGAGCTGAGAGATTGCAAACGTCCAGCAATTGCTCAGAGATGAAAAGTGCCAGCACTGAAAGCTCTTGCTAGCCAGCACCCTTCCTTGGAAGCGCTTTTGTAGGCCTAAGAACACTGGGGCTTTGCGCTTCTCTAGCCACCTCATCTTCTGCTCATTCTCTCGCGCACTCTAAAGGGTGCTCAGGTGAGAAATTGCAAATGTCCAGCAATTGCTCAGAGATGAAAAGTGCCAGCACTGAAAGCTGTTGCTAGCCAGCACCCTTCCTTGGAAGCGCTTTCACAGGCGCAGCAACAATGGGGCTTTGCGCTTCTCTAGCCACCAAACGTCACGGTCATTCTCTTTCCGTCTCGTAGACACGAGCTGAGAGATTGCAAACGTCGAGCAATTGCTCAGAGATGAAAAGTGCCAGCACTGAAAGCTGTTGCTAGCCAGCAGCCTTCCTTGGAAGCGCTTTTGTAGCCCTAAGAACACTGGGGCTCTGGGCTTCTCTAGCCACCTCATCTTCTGCTCATCCTCTCGCGCACTCTAAAGAGAGCTCAGGTGAGAAATTGCAAATGTCCAGCAATTGCTCAGAGATGAAAAGTGCCAGCACTGAAAGCTGTTGCTAGCCAGCACCCTTCCTTGGAAGCGCTTTCACAGGCGCAGCAACACTGGGGCTTTGCGCTTCTCTAGCCACCAAACGTCACGGTCATTCTCTTTCCGTCTCGTAGACACGAGCTGAGAGATTGCAAACGTCCAGCAATTGCTCCGAGATGAAAAGTGCCAGCACTGAAAGCTGTTGCTAGCCAGCACCCTTCCTTGGAAGCGCTTTTGTAAGCCTAAGAACAGTGGGGCTCTGGGCTTCTCTAGCCACCTAATCTTTTGCTCATCCTCTCGCGCACTCTAAAGAGAGCTCAGGTGAGAAATTGCAAATGTCCAGCAATTGCTCAGAGATGAAAAGTGCCAGCACTGAAAGCTGTTGCTAGCCAGCAGCCTTCCTTGGAAGCGCTTTCACAGGCGCAGCAACACTGGGGCTTTGCGCTTCTCTAGCCACCAAACGTCACGGTCATTCTCTTTCCGTCTCGTGGACACGAGCTGAGAAATTGCAAACGTCGAGCAATTGCTCAGAGATGAAAAGTGCCAGCACTGAAAGCTGTTGCTAGCCAGCACCCTTCCTTGGAAGCGCTTTCACAGGCGCAGCAACACTGGGGCTTTGCGCTTCTCTAGCCACCAAACGTCACGGTCATTCTCTTTCCGTCTCGTAGACACGAGCTGAGAAATTGCAAACGTCGAGCAATTGCTCAGAGATGAAAAGTGCCAGCACTGAAAGCTGTTGCTAGCCAGCACCCTTCCTTGGAAGCGCTTTCACAGGCGCAGCAACACTGGGGCTTTGCGCTTCTCTAGCCACCAAACGTCACGGTCATTCTCTTTCCGTCTCGTAGACACGAGCTGAGAAATTGCAAACGTCCAGCAATTGCTCAGAGATGAAAAGTGCCAGCACTGAAAGCTGTTGCTAGCCAGCACCCTTCCTTGGAAGTGCTTTTGTAGGCCTAAGAACACTGGGGCTCTGGGCTTCTCTAGCCACCTAATCTTCCGCTCATCCTCTCGCGCAATCTAAAGAGAGCTCAGGTGAGAAATTGCAAATGTCCAGCAATTGCTCAGAGATGAAAAGTGCCAGCACTGAAAGCTGTTGCTAGCCAGCACCCTTCCTTGGAAGCGCTTTCACAGGCGCAGCAACACTGGGGCTTTGCGCTTCTCTAGCCACCAAACGTCACGGTCATTCTCTTTCCGTCTCGTAGACACGAGCTGAGAGATTGCAAACATTGAGCAATTGCTCAGAGATGAAAAGTGCCAGCACTGAAAGCTCTTGCTAGCCAGCACCCTTCCTTGGAAGCGCTTTTGTAGGCCTAAGAACACTGGGGCTCTGGGCTTCTCTAGCCACCTAATCTTCTGCTCATTCTCTCGCGCACTCTAAAGGGTGCTCAGGTGAGAAATTACAAACGTCGAGCAATTGCTCAGAGATGAAAAGTGCCAGCACTGAAAGCTGTTGCTAGCCAGCACCCTTCCTTGGAAGCGCTTTCACAGGCGCAGCAACACTGGGGCTTTGCGCTTCTCTAGCCACCAAACGTCACGGTCATTCTCTTTCCGTCTCGTAGACACGAGCTGAGAGATTGCAAACGTCGAGCAATTGCTCAGAGATGAAAAGTGCCAGCACTGAAAGCTGTTGCTAGCCAGCACCCTTCCTTGGAAGCGCTTTTGTAGGTCTAAGAAGACTGGGGCTCTGGGCTTCTCTAGCCACCTAATCTTCTGCTCATCCTCTCGCGCACTCTAAAGAGAGCTCAGGTGAGAAATTGCAAAGGTCGAGCAATTGCTCAGAGATGAAAAGTGCCAGCACTGAAAGCTGTTGCTAGCCAGCACCCTTCCTTGGAAGCGCTTTCACAGGCGCAGCAACACTGGGGCTTTGCGCTTCTCTAGCCACCAAACGTCACGGTCATTCTCTTTCCGTCTCGTAGACACGAGCTGAGAAATTGCAAACGTCCAGCAATTGCTCAGAGATGAAAAGTGCCAGCACTGAAAGCTGTTGCTAGCCAGCACCCTTCCTTGGAAGCGCTTTTGTAGGCCTAAGAACACTGGGGCTCTGGGCTTCTCTAGCCACCTAAGCTTCTGCTCATCCTCTCGCGCACTCTAAAGAGAGCTCAGGTGAGAAATTGCAAACGTCGAGCAATTGCTCAGAGATGAAAAGTGCCAGCACTGAAAGCTGTTGCTAGCCAGCAGCCTTCCTTGGAAGCGCTTTCACAGGCGCAGCAACACTGGGGCTTTGCGCTTCTCTACCCACCAAACGTCACGGTCATTCTCTTTCCGTCTCGTAGACACGAGCTGAGAAATTGCAAATGTCCAGCAATTGCTCAGAGATGAAAAGTGCCAGCACTGAAAGCTGTTGCTAGCCAGCACCCTTCCTTGGAAGTGCTTTTGTAGGCCTAAGAACACTGGGGCTTTGCGCTTCTCTAGCCACCGAATCTTCTGCTCATCCTCTCGCGCACTCTAAAGAGAGCTCAGGTGAGAAATTGCAAACGTCCAGCAATTGCTCAGAGATGAAAAGTGCCAGCACTGAAAGCTGTTGCTAGCCAGCACCCTTCCTTGGAAGCGCTTTTGTAGGCCTAAGAACACTGGGGCTTTGCGCTTCTCTAGCCACCTCATCTTCTGCTCATTCTCTCGCGCACTCTAAAGGGTGCTCAGGTGAGAAATTACAAACGTCGAGCAATTGCTCAGAGATGAAAAGTGCCAGCACTGAAAGCTGTTGCTAGCCAGCAGCCTTCCTTGGAAGCGCTTTCACAGGCGCAGCAACACTGGGGCTTTGCGCTTCTCTAGCCACCAAACGTCACGGTCATTCTCTTTCCGTCTCGTAGACACGAGCTGAGAAATTGCAAACGTCCAGCAATTGCTCAGAGAGGAAAAGTGCCAGCACTGAAAGCTGTTGCTAGCCAGCACCCTTCCTTGGAAGTGCTTTTGTAGGCCTAAGAACACTGGGGCTCTGGGCTTCTCTAGCCACCTAATCTTGTGCTCATCCTCTCGCGCAATCTAAAGAGAGCTCAGGTGAGAAATTGCAAACGTCGAGCAATTGCTCAGAGATGAAAAGTGCCAGCACTGAAAGCTGTTGCTAGCCAGCACCCTTCCTTGGAAGCGCTTTCACAGGCGCAGTAACACTGGGGCTTTGCGCTTCTCTAGCCACCAAATGTCACGGTCATTCTCTTTCCGTCTCGTAGACACGAGCTGAGAGATTGCAAACGTCGAGCAATTGCTCAGAGATGAAAAGTGCCAGCACTGAAAGCTCTTGCTAGCCAGCCCCCTTCCTTGGAAGCGCTTTTGTAGGCCTAAGAACACTGGGGCTCTGGGCTTCTCTAGCCACCTAATCTTCTGCTCATCCTCTCGCGCACTCTAAAGAGAGCTCAGGTGAGAAATTGCAAATGTCCAGCAATTGCTCAGAGATGAAAAGTGCCAGCACTGAAAGCTGTTGCTAGCCAGCACCCTTCCTTGGAAGCGCTTTCACAGGCGCAGCAACACTGGGGCTTTGCGCTTCTCTAGCCACCAAACGTCACGGTCATTCTCTTTCCGTCTCGTAGACACGAGCTGAGAAATTGCAAACGTCGAGCAATTGCTCAGAGATGAAAAGTGCCAGCACTGAAAGCTCTTGCTAGCCAGCACCCTTCCTTGGAAGCGCTTTTGTAGGCCTAAGAACACTGGGGCTCTGGGCTTCTCTAGCCACCTAAGCTTCTGCTCATCCTCTCGCGCACTCTAAAGAGAGCTCAGGTGAGAAATTGCAAACGTCGAGCAATTGCTCAGAGATGAAAAGTGCCAGCACTGAAAGCTGTTGCTAGCCAGCAGCCTTCCTTGGAAGCGCTTTCACAGGCGCAGCAACACTGGGGCTTTGCGCTTCTCTAGCCACCAAACGTCATGGTCATTCTCTTTCCGTCTCGTAGACACGAGCTGAGAAATTGCAAACGTCGAGCAATTGCTCAGAGAGGAAAAGTGCCAGCACTGAAAGCTGTTGCTAGCCAGCACCCTTCCTTGGAAGCGCTTTTGTAGGCCTAAGAACACTGGGGCTCTGGGCTTCTCTAGCCACCTAATCTTGTGCTCATCCTCTCGCGCACTCAAAGGAGAGCTCAGGTGAGAAATTGCAAACGTCGAGCAATTGCTCAGAGATGAAAAGTGCCAGCACTGAAAGCTGTTGCTAGCCAGCAGCCTTCCTTGGAAGCGCTTTCACAGGCGCAGCAACACTGGGGCTTTGCGCTTCTCTACCCACCAAACGTCACGGTCATTCTCTTTCCGTCTCGTAGACACGAGCTGAGAAATTGCAAATGTCCAGCAATTGCTCAGAGATGAAAAGTGCCAGCACTGAAAGCTGTTGCTAGCCAGCACCCTTCCTTGGAAGTGCTTTTGTAGGCCTAAGAACACTGGGGCTTTGCGCTTCTCTAGCCACCGAATCTTCTGCTCATCCTCTCGCGCACTCTAAAGAGAGCTCAGGTGAGAAATTGCAAACGTCCAGCAATTGCTCAGAGATGAAAAGTGCCAGCACTGAAAGCTGTTGCTAGCCAGCACCCTTCCTTGGAAGCGCTTTTGTAGGCCTAAGAACACTGGGGCTTTGCGCTTCTCTAGCCACCTCATCTTCTGCTCATTCTCTCCCGCACTCTAAAGGGTGCTCAGGTGAGAAATTGCAAATGTCCAGCAATTGCTCAGAGATGAAAAGTGCCAGCACTGAAAGCTGTTGCTAGCCAGCACCCTTCCTTGGAAGCGCTTTCACAGGCGCAGCAACAATGGGGCTTTGCGCTTCTCTAGCCACCAAACGTCACGGTCATTCTCTTTCCGTCTCGTAGACACGAGCTGAGAGATTGCAAACGTCGAGCAATTGCTCAGAGATGAAAAGTGCCAGCACTGAAAGCTGTTGCTAGCCAGCAGCCTTCCTTGGAAGCGCTTTTGTAGCCCTAAGAACACTGGGGCTCTGGGCTTCTCTAGCCACCTCATCTTCTGCTCATCCTCTCGCGCACTCTAAAGAGAGCTCAGGTGAGAAATTGCAAATGTCCAGCAATTGCTCAGAGATGAAAAGTGCCAGCACTGAAAGCTGTTGCTAGCCAGCACCCTTCCTTGGAAGCGCTTTCACAGGCGCAGCAACACTGGGGCTTTGCGCTTCTCTAGCCACCAAACGTCACGGTCATTCTCTTTCCGTCTCGTAGACACGAGCTGAGAAATTGCAAACGTCGAGCAATTGCTCAGAGATGAAAAGTGCCAGCACTGAAAGCTGTTGCTAGCCAGCACCCTTCCTTGGAAGCGCTTTTGTAGCCCTAAGAACACTGGGGCTCTGCGCTTCTCTAGCCACCTAATCTTGTGCTCATCCTCTCGCGCACTCTAAAGAGAGCTCAGGTGAGAAATTGCAAATGTCCAGCAATTGCTCAGAGATGAAAAGTGCCAGCACTGAAAGCTCTTGCTAGCCAGCACCCTTCCTTGGAAGCGCTTTCACAGGCGCAGCAACACTGGGGCTTTGCGCTTCTCTAGCCACCAAACGTCACGGTCATTCTCTTTCCGTCTCGTAGACACGAGCTGAGAAATTGCAAACGTCGAGCAATTGCTCAGAGATGAAAAGTGCCAGCACTGAAAGCTGTTGCTAGCCAGCACCCTTCCTTGGAAGCGCTTTTGTAGGCCTAAGAACACTGGGGCTCTGGGCTTCTCTAGCCACCTAAGCTTCTGCTCATCCTCTCGCGCACTCTAAAGAGAGCTCAGGTGAGAAATTGCAAACGTCGAGCAATTGCTCAGAGATGAAAAGTGCCAGCACTGAAAGCTGTTGCTAGCCAGCAGCCTTCCTTGGAAGCGCTTTCACAGGCGCAGCAACACTGGGGCTTTGCGCTTCTCTACCCACCAAACGTCACGGTCATTCTCTTTCCGTCTCGTAGACACGAGCTGAGAAATTGCAAATGTCCAGCAATTGCTCAGAGATGAAAAGTGCCAGCACTGAAAGCTGTTGCTAGCCAGCACCCTTCCTTGGAAGTGCTTTTGTAGGCCTAAGAACACTGGGGCTTTGCGCTTCTCTAGCCACCGAATCTTCTGCTCATCCTCTCGCGCACTCTAAAGAGAGCTCAGGTGAGAAATTGCAAACGTCCAGCAATTGCTCAGAGATGAAAAGTGCCAGCACTGAAAGCTGTTGCTAGCCAGCACCCTTCCTTGGAAGCGCTTTTGTAGGCCTAAGAACACTGGGGCTTTGCGCTTCTCTAGCCACCTCATCTTCTGCTCATTCTCTCGCGCACTCTAAAGGGTGCTCAGGTGAGAAATTACAAACGTCGAGCAATTGCTCAGAGATGAAAAGTGCCAGCACTGAAAGCTGTTGCTAGCCAGCACCCTTCCTTGGAAGCGCTTTCACAGGCGCAGCAACACTGGGGCTTTGCGCTTCTCTAGCCACCAAACGTCACGGTCATTCTCTTTCCGTCTCGTAGACACGAGCTGAGAAATTGCAAACGTCCAGCAATTGCTCAGAGAGGAAAAGTGCCAGCACTGAAAGCTGTTGCTAGCCAGCACCCTTCCTTGGAAGTGCTTTTGTAGGCCTAAGAACACTGGGGCTCTGGGCTTCTCTAGCCACCTAATCTTGTGCTCATCCTCTCGCGCAATCTAAAGAGAGCTCAGGTGAGAAATTGCAAACGTCGAGCAATTGCTCAGAGATGAAAAGTGCCAGCACTGAAAGCTGTTGCTAGCCAGCACCCTTCCTTGGAAGCGCTTTCACAGGCGCAGCAACACTGGGGCTTTGCGCTTCTCTAGCCACCAAATGTCACGGTCATTCTCTTTCCGTCTCGTAGACACGAGCTGAGAGATTGCAAACGTCGAGCAATTGCTCAGAGATGAAAAGTGCCAGCACTGAAAGCTCTTGCTAGCCAGCCCCCTTCCTTGGAAGCGCTTTTGTAGGCCTAAGAACACTGGGGCTCTGGGCTTCTCTAGCCACCTAATCTTCTGCTCATCCTCTCGCGCACTCTAAAGAGAGCTCAGGTGAGAAATTGCAAATGTCCAGCAATTGCTCAGAGATGAAAAGTGCCAGCACTGAAAGCTGTTGCTAGCCAGCACCCTTCCTTGGAAGCGCTTTCACAGGCGCAGCAACACTGGGGCTTTGCGCTTCTCTAGCCACCAAACGTCACGGTCATTCTCTTTCCGTCTCGTAGACACGAGCTGAGAAATTGCAAACGTCGAGCAATTGCTCAGAGATGAAAAGTGCCAGCACTGAAAGCTCTTGCTAGCCAGCACCCTTCCTTGGAAGCGCTTTTGTAGGCCTAAGAACACTGGGGCTCTGGGCTTCTCTAGCCACCTAAGCTTCTGCTCATCCTCTCGCGCACTCTAAAGAGAGCTCAGGTGAGAAATTGCAAACGTCGAGCAATTGCTCAGAGATGAAAAGTGCCAGCACTGAAAGCTGTTGCTAGCCAGCAGCCTTCCTTGGAAGCGCTTTCACAGGCGCAGCAACACTGGGGCTTTGCGCTTCTCTAGCCACCAAACGTCATGGTCATTCTCTTTCCGTCTCGTAGACACGAGCTGAGAAATTGCAAACGTCGAGCAATTGCTCAGAGATGAAAAGTGCCAGCACTGAAAGCTGTTGCTAGCCAGCACCCTTCCTTGGAAGCGCTTTTGTAGGCCTAAGAACACTGGGGCTCTGGGCTTCTCTAGCCACCTAATCTTGTGCTCATCCTCTCGCGCACTCAAAGGAGAGCTCAGGTGAGAAATTGCAAACGTCGAGCAATTGCTCAGAGATGAAAAGTGCCAGCACTGAAAGCTCTTGCTAGCCAGCAGCCTTCCTTGGAAGCGCTTTCACAGGCGCAGCAACACTGGGGCTTTGCGCTTCTCTACCCACCAAACGTCACGGTCATTCTCTTTCCGTCTCGTAGACACGAGCTGAGAAATTGCAAATGTCCAGCAATTGCTCAGAGATGAAAAGTGCCAGCACTGAAAGCTGTTGCTAGCCAGCACCCTTCCTTGGAAGTGCTTTTGTAGGCCTAAGAACACTGGGGCTTTGCGCTTCTCTAGCCACCGAATCTTCTGCTCATCCTCTCGCGCACTCTAAAGAGAGCTCAGGTGAGAAATTGCAAACGTCCAGCAATTGCTCAGAGATGAAAAGTGCCAGCACTGAAAGCTGTTGCTAGCCAGCACCCTTCCTTGGAAGCGCTTTTGTAGGCCTAAGAACACTGGGGCTTTGCGCTTCTCTAGCCACCTCATCTTCTGCTCATTCTCTCCCGCACTCTAAAGGGTGCTCAGGTGAGAAATTGCAAATGTCCAGCAATTGCTCAGAGATGAAAAGTGCCAGCACTGAAAGCTGTTGCTAGCCAGCACCCTTCCTTGGAAGCGCTTTCACAGGCGCAGCAACAATGGGGCTTTGCGCTTCTCTAGCCACCAAACGTCACGGTCATTCTCTTTCCGTCTCGTAGACACGAGCTGAGAGATTGCAAACGTCGAGCAATTGCTCAGAGATGAAAAGTGCCAGCACTGAAAGCTGTTGCTAGCCAGCAGCCTTCCTTGGAAGCGCTTTTGTAGCCCTAAGAACACTGGGGCTCTGGGCTTCTCTAGCCACCTCATCTTCTGCTCATCCTCTCGCGCACTCTAAAGAGAGCTCAGGTGAGAAATTGCAAATGTCCAGCAATTGCTCAGAGATGAAAAGTGCCAGCACTGAAAGCTGTTGCTAGCCAGCACCCTTCCTTGGAAGCGCTTTCACAGGCGCAGCAACACTGGGGCTTTGCGCTTCTCTAGCCACCAAACGTCACGGTCATTCTCTTTCCGTCTCGTAGACACGAGCTGAGAAATTGCAAACGTCGAGCAATTGCTCAGAGATGAAAAGTGCCAGCACTGAAAGCTGTTGCTAGCCAGCACCCTTCCTTGGAAGCGCTTTTGTAGCCCTAAGAACACTGGGGCTCTGCGCTTCTCTAGCCACCTAATCTTGTGCTCATCCTCTCGCGCACTCTAAAGAGAGCTCAGGTGAGAAATTGCAAATGTCCAGCAATTGCTCAGAGATGAAAAGTGCCAGCACTGAAAGCTCTTGCTAGCCAGCACCCTTCCTTGGAAGCGCTTTCACAGGCGCAGCAACACTGGGGCTTTGCGCTTCTCTAGCCACCAAACGTCACGGTCATTCTCTTTCCGTCTCGTAGACACGAGCTGAGAAATTGCAAACGTCGAGCAATTGCTCAGAGATGAAAAGTGCCAGCACTGAAAGCTGTTGCTAGCCAGCACCCTTCCTTGGAAGCGCTTTTGTAGGCCTAAGAACACTGGGGCTCTGGGCTTCTCTAGCCACCTAATCTTCTGCTCATTCTCTCGCGCACTCTAAAGGGTGCTCAGGTGAGAAATTACAAACGTCGAGCAATTGCTCAGAGATGAAAAGTGCCAGCACTGAAAGCTGTTGCTAGCCAGCACCCTTCCTTGGAAGCGCTTTCACAGGCGCAGCAACACTGGGGCTTTGCGCTTCTCTAGCCACCAAATGTCACGGTCATTCTCTTTCCGTCTCGTAGACACGAGCTGAGAAATTGCAAACGTCGAGCAATTGCTCAGAGATGAAAAGTGCCAGCACTGAAAGCTGTTGCTAGCCAGCACCCTTCCTTGGAAGCGCTTTTGTAGGCCTAAGAACACTGGGGCTCTGGGCTTCTCTAGCCACCTAATCTTCTGCTCATCCTCTCGCGCACTCTAAAGAGAGCTCAGGTGAGAAATTGCAAATGTCCAGCAATTGCTCAGAGATGAAAAGTGCCAGCACTGAAAGCTGTTGCTAGCCAGCAGCCTTCCTTGGAAGCGCTTTCACAGGCGCAGTAACACTGGGGCTTTGCGCTTCTCTAGCCACCAAACGTCACGGTCATTCTCTTTCCGTCTCGTAGACACGAGCTGAGAAATTGCAAACGTCGAGCAATTGCTCAGAGATGAAAAGTGCCAGCACTGAAAGCTGTTGCTAGCCAGCACCCTTCCTTGGAAGCGCTTTTGTAGGCCTAAGAACAGTGGGGCTCTGGGCTTCTCTAGCCACCTAATCTTGTGCTCATCCTCTCGCGCACTCTAAAGAGAGCTCAGGTGAGAAATTGCAAACGTCGAGCAATTGCTCAGAGATGAAAAGTGCCAGCACTGAAAACTGTTGCTAGCCAGCACCCTTCCTTGGAAGCGCTTTTGTAGGCCTAAGAACACTGGGGCTTTGCGCTTCTCTAGCCACCTAATCTTCTGCTCATTCTCTCGCGCACTCTAAAGGGTGCTCAGGTGAGAAATTACAAACGTCGAGCAATTGCTCAGAGATGAAAAGTGCCAGCACTGAAAGCTCTTGCTAGCCATCACCCTTCCTTGGAAGCGCTTTTGTAGGCGCAGCAACACTGGGGCTTTGCGCTTCTCTAGCCACCAAACGTCATGGTCATTCTCTTTCCGCCTCGTAGACACGAGCTGAGAAATTGCAAACGTCGAGCAAATGCTCAGAGATGAAAAGCGCCAGCACTGAAAGCTGTTGCTAGCCAGCCCCCTTCCTTGGAAGCGCTTTTGTAGGCCTAAGAACACTGGGGCTTTGCGCTTCTCTAGCCACCTAATCTTCTGCTCATTCTCTCGCGCACTCTAAAGGGTCCTCAGGTGAATAATTACAAACGTCGAGCAATTGCTCAGAGATGAAAAGTGCCAGCACTGAAAGCTCTTGCTAGCCAGCAGCCTTCCTTGGAAGCGCTTTCACAGGCGCAGCAACACTGGGGCTTTGCGCTTCTCTAGCCACCAAACGTCACGGTCATTCTCCATCCGTCTCGTAGACACGAGGTGAGAGATTGCAAACATCGAGCAATTGCTCAGAGAGGAAAAGTGCCAGCACTGAAAGCTGTTGCTAGCCAGCACCCTTCCTTGGAAGCGCTTTTGTAGGCCTAAGAACACTGGGGCTCTGGGCTTCTCTAGCCACCTAATCTTCTGCTCATCCTCTCGCGCACTCTAAACAGAGCTCAGGTGAGAAATTGCAAACGTCGAGCAATTGCTCAGAGATGAAAAGTGCCAGCACTGAAAGCTGTTGCTAGCCAGCACCCTTCCTTGGAAGCGCTTTCACAGGCGCAGTAACACTGGGGCTTTGCGCTTCTCTAGCCACCAAACGTCACGGTCATTCTCTTTCCGTCTCGTAGACACGAGCTGACAAATTGCAAACGTCGAGCAATTGCTCAGAGATGAAAAGTGCCAGCACTGAAAGCTGTTGCTAGCCAGCACCCTTCCTTGGAAGCGCTTTTGTAGGCCTAAGAACACTGGGGCTCTGGGCTTCTCTAGCCACCTAATCTTCTGCTCATCCTCTCGCGCACTCTAAAGAGAGCTCAGGTGAGAAATTGCAAATGTCCAGCAATTGCTCAGAGATGAAAAGTGCCAGCACTGAAAGCTGTTGCTAGCCAGCACCCTTCCTTGGAAGCGCTTTCACAGGCGCAGCAACACTGGGGCTTTGCGCTTCTCTAGCCACCAAACGTCACGGTCATTCTCTTTCCGTCTCGTAGACACGAGCTGAGAAATTGCAAACGTCGAGCAATTGCTCAGAGATGAAAAGTGCCAGCACTGAAAGCTGTTGCTAGCCAGCACCCTTCCTTGGAAGCGCTTTTGTAGGCCTAAGAACACTGGGGCTCTGGGCTTCTCTAGCCACCTAATCTTGTGCTCATCCTCTCGCGCACTCTAAAGAGAGCTCAGGTGAGAAATTGCAAACGTCGAGCAATTGCTCAGAGATGAAAAGTGCCAGCACTGAAAGCTCTTGCTAGCCAGCACCCTTCCTTGGAAGCGCTTTCACAGGCGCAGCAACACTGGGGCTTTGCGCTTCTCTAGCCACCAAACGTCACGGTCATTCTCTTTCCGTCTCGTAGACACGAGTAGAGAAATTGCAAACGTCGAGCAATTGCTCAGAGAGGAAAAGTGCCAGCACTGAAAGCTGTTGCTAGCCAGCACCCTTCCTTGGAAGCGCTTTTGTAGGCCTAAGAACACTGGGGCTCTGGGCTTCTCTAGCCACCTAAGCTTCTGCTCATCCTCTCGCGCACTCAAAGAAGAGCTCAGGTGAGAAATTGCAAACGTCCAGCAATTGCTCAGAGATGAAAAGTGCCAGCACTGAAAGCTCTTGCTAGCCAGCAGCCTTCCTTGGAAGCGCTTTCACAGGCGCAGCAACACTGGGGCTTTGCGCTTCTCTAGCCACCAAACGTCACGGTCATTCTCTTTCCGTCTCGTAGACACGAGCTGAGAAATTGCAAATGTCCAGCAATTGCTCAGAGATGAAAAGTGCCAGCACTGAAAGCTGTTGCTAGCCAGCACCCTTCCTTGGAAGCGCTTTTGTAGGCCTAAGAACACTGGGGCTCTGGGCTTCTCTAGCCACCTAATCTTGTGCTCATCCTCTCGCGCACTCTAAAGAGAGCTCAGGTGAGAAATTGCAAACGTCGAGCAATTGCTCAGAGATGAAAAGTGCCAGCACTGAAAGCTGTTGCTAGCCAGCACCCTTCCTTGGAAGCGCTTTTGTAGGCCTAAGAACACTGGGGCTTTGCGCTTCTCTAGCCACCAAACGTCACGGTCCTTCTCTTTCCGTCTCGTAGACACGAGTTGAGAAATTGCAAACGTCGAGCAATTGCTCAGAGATGAAAAGTGCCAGCACTGAAAGCTGTTGCTAGCCAGCAGCCTTCCTTGGAAGCGCTTTCACAGGCGCAGCAACATTGGGGCTTTGCGCTTCTCTAGCCACCAAACGTCACAGTCATTCTCTTTCCGTCTCGTAGACACGAGCTGAGAAATTGCAAACATCGAGCAATTGCTCAGAGATGAAAAGTGCCAGCACTGAAAGCTGTTGCTAGCCAGCCCCCTTCCTTGGAAGCGCTTTTGTAGGCCTAAGAACACTGGGGCTCTGGGCTTCTCTAGCCACCTAATCTTCTGCTCATCCTCTCGCGCACTCTAAAGAGAGCTCAGGTGAGAAATTGCAAACGTCGAGCAATTGCTCAGAGATGAAAAGTGCCAGCACTGAAAGCTGTTGCTAGCCAGCACCCTTCCTTGGAAGCGCTTTTGTAGGCCTAAGAACACTGGGGCTTTGCGCTTCTCTAGCCACCTAATCTTCTGCTCATTCTCTCGTGCACTCTAAAGGGTGCTCAGGTGAGAAATTGCAAACGTCGAGCAATTGCTCAGAGATGAAAAGTGCCAGCACTGAAAGCTCTTGCTAGCCAGCACCCTTCCTTGGAAGCGCTTTCACAGGCGCAGCAACACTGGGGCTTTGCGCTTCTCTACCCACCAAACGTCACGGTCCTTCTCTTTCCGTCTCGTAGACACGAGCTGAGAAATTGCAAACGTCCAGCAATTGCTCAGAGATGAAAAGTGCCAGCACTGAAAGCTGTTGCTAGCCAGCACCCTTCCTTGGAAGCGCTTTTGTAGGCCTAAGAACACTGGGGCTTTGCGCTTCTCCAGCCACCTAATCTTCTGCTCATCCTCTCGCTCACTCTAAAGAGAGCTCAGGTGAGAAATTGCAAACGTCGAGCAATTGCTCAGAGATGAAAAGTGCCAGCACTGAAAGCTCTTGCTAGCCAGCAGCCTTCCTTGGAAGCGCTTTCACAGGCGCAGCAACACTGGGGCTTTGCGCTTCTCTAGCCACCAAATGTCACGGTCATTCTCTTTCCGTCTCGTAGACACGAGCTGAGAGATTGCAAACATTGAGCAATTGCTCAGAGATGAAAAGTGCCAGCACTGAAAGCTGTTGCTAGCCAGCACCCTTCCTTGGAAGCGCTTTTGTAGGCCTAAGAACAGTGGGGCTCTGGGCTTCTCTAGCCATCTCATCTTCTGCTCATCCTCTCGCGCACTCTAAAGAGAGCTCAGGTGAGAAATTGCAAATGTCCATCAATTGCTCAGAGATGAAAAGTGCCAGCACTGAAAGCTGTTGCTAGCCAGCAGCCTTCCTTGGAAGCGCTTTCACAGGCGCAGCAACACTGGGGCTTTGCGCTTCTCTAGCCACCAAACGTCACGGTCATTCTCTTTCCGTCTCGTAGACACGAGCTGAGAAATTGCAAACGTCGAGCAATTGCTCAGAGATGAAAAGTGCCAGCACTGAAAGCTGTTGCTAGCCAGCCCCCTTCCTTGGAAGCGCTTTTGTAGGCCTAAGAACATTGGGGCTCTGGGCTTCTCTAGCCATCTCATCTTCTGCTCATCCTCTCGCGCACTCTAAAGAGAGCTCAGGTGAGAAATTGCAAATGTCCAGCAATTGCTCAGAGATGAAAAGTGCCAGCACTGAAAGCTGTTGCTAGCCAGCAGCCTTCCTTGGAAGCGCTTTCACAGGCGCAGCAACACTGGGGCTTTGCGCTTCTCTAGCCACCAAACGTCATGGTCATTCTCTTTCCGTCTCGTAGACACGAGCTGAGAAATTGCAAACGTCGAGCAATTGCTCAGAGATGAAAAGTGCCAGCACTGAAAGCTGTTGCTAGCCAGCACCCTTCCTTGGAAGCGCTTTTGTAGGCCTAAGAACACTGGGGCTTTGCGCTTCTCCAGCCACCTAATCTTGTGCTCATCCTCTCGCGCACTCTAAAGAGAGCTCAGGTGAGAAATTGCAAACGTCGAGCAATTGCTCAGAGATGAAAAGTGCCAGCACTGAAAGCTGTTGCTAGCCAGCACCCTTCCTTGGAAGCGCTTTCACAGGCGCAGCAACACTGGGGCTTTGCGCTTCTCTAGCCACCAAACGTCACGGTCATTCTCTTTCCGTCTCGTAGACACGAGCTGAGAAATTGCAAACGTCGAGCAATTGCTCAGAGATGAAAAGTGCCAGCACTGAAAGCTGTTGCTAGCCAGCACCCTTCCTTGGAAGCGCTTTTGTAGGCCTAAGAACACTGGGGCTTTGCGCTTCTCTAGCCACCTAATCTTGTGCTCATCCTCTCGTGCACTCTAAAGGGTGCTCAGGTGAGAAATTGCAAACATCGAGCAATTGCTCAGAGATGAAAAGTGCCAGCACTGAAAGCTGTTGCTAGCCAGCACCCTTCCTTGGAAGCGCTTTCACAGGCGCAGCAACACTGGGGCTTTGCGCTTCTCTAGCCACCAAACGTCACGGTCCTTCTCTTTCCGTCTCGTAGACACGAGCTGAGAAATTGCAAACGTCGAGCAATTGCTCAGAGATGAAAAGTGCCAGCACTGAAAGCTGTTGCTAGCCAGCACCCTTCCTTGGAAGCGCTTTCACAGGCGCAGCAACACTGGGGCTTTGCGCTTCTCCAGCCACCTAATCTTCTGCTCATCCTCTCGCGCACTCTAAAGAGAGCTCAGGTGAGAAATTGCAAACGTCGAGCAATTGCTCAGAGATGAAAAGTGCCAGCACTGAAAGCTGTTGCTAGCCAGCACCCTTCCTTGGAAGCACTTTCACAGGCGCAGCAACACTGGGGCTTTGCGCTTCTCTAGCCACCAAACGTCACGGTCCTTCTCTTTCCGTCTCGTAGACACGAGCTGAGAAATTGCAAATGTCGAGCAATTGCTCAGAGATGAAAAGTGCCAGCACTGAAAGCTGTTGCTAGCCAGCACCCTTCCTTTGAAGCGCTTTCACAGGCGCAGCAACACTGGGGCTTTGCGCTTCTCCAGCCACCTAATCTTCTGCTCATCCTCTCGCGCACTCTAAAGAGAGCTCAGGTGAGAAATTGCAAACGTCGAGCAATTGCTCAGAGATGAAAAGTGCCAGCACTGAAAGCTGTTGCTAGCCAGCACCCTTCCTTGGAAGCACTTTCACAGGCGCAGCAACACTGGGGCTTTGCGCTTCTCTAGCCACCAAACGTCACGGTCCTTCTCTTTCCGTCTCGTAGACACGAGCTGAGAAATTGCAAACGTCGAGCAATTGCTCAGAGATGAAAAGCGCCAGCACTGAAAGCTGTTGCTAGCCAGCAGCCTTCCTTGGAAGCGCTTTTGTAGCCCTAAGAACAGTGGGGCTCTGGGCTTCTCTAGCCACCTAATCTTCTGCTCATCCTCTCGCGCACTCTAAAGAGAGCTCAGGTGAGAAATTGCAAACGTCGAGCAATTGCTCAGAGATGAAAAGTGCCAGCACTGAAAGCTGTTGCTAGCCAGCACCCTTCCTTGGAAGCGCTTTCACAGGCGCAGCAACACTGGGGCTTTGCGCTTCTCTAGCCACCAAACGTCATGGTCATTCTCTTTCCGTCTCGTAGACACGAGCTGAGAAATTGCAAACGTCGAGCAATTGCTCAGAGATGAAAAGTGCCAGCACTGAAAGCTGTTGCTAGCCAGCACCCTTCCTTGGAAGCGCTTTTGTAGGCCTAAGAACACTGGGGCTTTGCGCTTCTCCAGCCACCTAATCTTGTGCTCATCCTCTCGCGCACTCTAAAGAGAGCTCAGGTGAGAAATTGCAAACGTCGAGCAATTGCTCAGAGATGAAAAGTGCCAGCACTGAAAGCTGTTGCTAGCCAGCACCCTTCCTTGGAAGCGCTTTCACAGGCGCAGCAACACTGGGGCTTTGCGCTTCTCTAGCCACCAAACGTCACGGTCATTCTCTTTCCGTCTCGTAGACACGAGCTGAGAAATTGCAAACGTCGAGCAATTGCTCAGAGATGAAAAGTGCCAGCACTGAAAGCTGTTGCTAGCCAGCACCCTTCCTTGGAAGCGCTTTTGTAGGCCTAAGAACACTGGGGCTTTGCGCTTCTCTAGCCACCTAATCTTGTGCTCATCCTCTCGTGCACTCTAAAGGGTGCTCAGGTGAGAAATTGCAAACATCGAGCAATTGCTCAGAGATGAAAAGTGCCAGCACTGAAAGCTGTTGCTAGCCAGCACCCTTCCTTGGAAGCGCTTTCACAGGCGCAGCAACACTGGGGCTTTGCGCTTCTCTAGCCACCAAACGTCACGGTCCTTCTCTTTCCGTCTCGTAGACACGAGCTGAGAAATTGCAAACGTCGAGCAATTGCTCAGAGATGAAAAGTGCCAGCACTGAAAGCTGTTGCTAGCCAGCACCCTTCCTTGGAAGCGCTTTCACAGGCGCAGCAACACTGGGGCTTTGCGCTTCTCCAGCCACCTAATCTTCTGCTCATCCTCTCGCGCACTCTAAAGAGAGCTCAGGTGAGAAATTGCAAACGTCGAGCAATTGCTCAGAGATGAAAAGTGCCAGCACTGAAAGCTGTTGCTAGCCAGCACCCTTCCTTGGAAGCACTTTCACAGGCGCAGCAACACTGGGGCTTTGCGCTTCTCTAGCCACCAAACGTCACGGTCCTTCTCTTTCCGTCTCGTAGACACGAGCTGAGAAATTGCAAATGTCGAGCAATTGCTCAGAGATGAAAAGTGCCAGCACTGAAAGCTGTTGCTAGCCAGCACCCTTCCTTTGAAGCGCTTTCACAGGCGCAGCAACACTGGGGCTTTGCGCTTCTCCAGCCACCTAATCTTCTGCTCATCCTCTCGCGCACTCTAAAGAGAGCTCAGGTGAGAAATTGCAAACGTCGAGCAATTGCTCAGAGATGAAAAGTGCCAGCACTGAAAGCTGTTGCTAGCCAGCACCCTTCCTTGGAAGCACTTTCACAGGCGCAGCAACACTGGGGCTTTGCGCTTCTCTAGCCACCAAACGTCACGGTCCTTCTCTTTCCGTCTCGTAGACACGAGCTGAGAAATTGCAAACGTCGAGCAATTGCTCAGAGATGAAAAGCGCCAGCACTGAAAGCTGTTGCTAGCCAGCAGCCTTCCTTGGAAGCGCTTTTGTAGCCCTAAGAACAGTGGGGCTCTGGGCTTCTCTAGCCACCTAATCTTCTGCTCATCCTCTCGCGCACTCTAAAGAGAGCTCAGGTGAGAAATTGCAAACGTCCAGCAATTGCTCAGAGATGAAAAGTGCCAGCACTGAAAGCTCTTGCTAGCCAGCACCCTTCCTTGGAAGCGCTTTCACAGGCGCAGCAACACTGGGGCTTTGCGCTTCTCTAGCCACCAAACGTCATGGTCATTCTCTTTCCGTCTCGTAGACACGAGCTGAGAAATTGCAAACGTCGAGCAATTGCTCAGAGATGAAAAGTGCCAGCACTGAAAGCTGTTGCTAGCCAGCACCCTTCCTTGGAAGCGCTTTCACAGGCGCAGCAACAATGGGGCTTTGCGCTTCTCTAGCCACCAAACGTCACGGTCATTCTCTTTCCGTCTCGTAGACACGAGCGGAGAGATTGCAAACGTCGAGCAATTGCTCAGAGATGAAAAGTGCCAGCACTGAAAGCTGTTGCTAGCCAGCCCCCTTCCTTGGAAGCGCTTTTGTAGGCCTAAGAACACTGGGGCTCTGGGCTTCTCTAGCCACCTAATCTTCTGCTCATCCTCTCGCGCACTCTAAAGAGAGCTCAGGTGAGAAATTGCAAATGTCCAGCAATTGCTCAGAGATGAAAAGTGCCAGCATTGAAAGCTGTTGCTAGCCAGCACCCTTCCTTGGAAGCGCTTTCACAGGCGCAGCAACACTGGGGCTTTGCGCTTCTCTACCCACCAAACGTCACGGTCATTCTCTTTCCGTCTCGTAGACACGAGCTGAGAAATTGCAAACGTCGAGCAATTGCTCAGAGATGAAAAGTGCCAGCACTGAAAGCTCTTGCTAGCCAGCACCCTTCCTTGGAAGCGCTTTCACAGGCGCAGCAACACTGGGGCTTTGCGCTTCTTTAACCACCAAACGTCACGGTCATTCTCTTTCCGTCTCGTAGACACGAGCTGAGAAATTGCAAACGTCGAGCAATTGCTCAGAGATGAAAAGTGCCAGCACTGAAAGCTGTTGCTAGCCAGCACCCTTCCTTGGAAGCGCTTTTGTAGGCCTAAGAACACTGGGGCTCTGGGCTTCTCTAGCCACCTAATCTTCTGCTCATCCTCTCGCGCACTCTAAAGAGAGCTCAGGTGAGAAATTGCAAACGTCGAGCAATTGCTCAGAGATGAAAAGTGCCAGCACTGAAAGCTGTTGCTAGCCAGCACCCTTCCTTGGAAGCGCTTTCACAGGCGCAGCAACACTGGGGCTTTGCGCTTCTCTAGCCACCAAACGTCACGGTCATTCTCTTTCCGTCTCGTAGACACGAGCTGAGAAATTGCAAACGTCGAGCAATTGCTCAGAGATGAAAAGTGCCAGCACTGAAAGCTGTTGCTAGCCAGCACCCTTCCTTGGAAGCGCTTTCACAGGCGCAGCAACACTGGGGCTTTGCGCTTCTCTAGCCACCTCATCTTCTGCTCATTCTCTCGCGCACTCTAAAGGGTGCTCAGGTGAGAAATTGCAAACATCGAGCAATTGCTCAGAGATGAAAAGTGCCAGCACTGAAAGCTGTTGCTAGCCAGCACCCTTCCTTGGAAGCGCTTTCACAGGCGCAGCAACACTGGGGCTTTGCGCTTCTCTAGCCACCAAACGTCACGGTCCTTCTCTTTCCGTCTCGTAGACACGAGCTGAGAAATTGCAAACGTCGAGCAATTGCTCAGAGATGAAAAGTGCCAGCACTGAAAGCTGTTGCTAGCCAGCACCCTTCCTTGGAAGCGCTTTTGTAGGCCTAAGAACACTGGGACTCTGGGCTTCTCTAGCCACCTAATCTTCTGCTCATCCTCTCGCGCACTCTAAAGAGAGCTCAGGTGAGAAATTGCAAACGTCGAGCAATTGCTCAGAGATGAAAAGTGCCAGCACTGAAAGCTGTTGCTAGCCAGCACCCTTCCTTGGAAGCGCTTTCACAGGCGCAGCAACACTGGGGCTTTGCGCTTCTCTAGCCACCAAACGTCACGGTCCTTCTCTTTCCGTCTCGTAGACACGAGCTGAGAAATTGCAAACGTCGAGCAATTGCTCAGAGATGAAAAGCGCCAGCACTGAAAGCTGTTGCTAGCCAGCAGCCTTCCTTGGAAGCGCTTTTGTAGGCCTAAGAACACTGGGGCTCTGGGCTTCTCTAGCCACCTAATCTTGTGCTCATCCTCTCGCGCACTCTAAAGGGTGCTCAGGTGAGAAATTGCAAACGTCGAGCAATTGCTCAGAGATGAAAAGTGCCAGCACTGAAAGCTGTTGCTAGCCAGCACCCTTCCTTGGAAGCGCTTTCACAGGCGCAGCAACACTGGGGCTTTGCGCTTCTCTAGCCACCAAACGTCATGGTCATTCTCTTTCAGTCTCGTAGACACGAGCTGAGAAATTGCAAACGTCGAGCAATTGCTCAGAGATGAAAAGTGCCAGCACTGAAAGCTGTTGCTAGCCAGCACCCTTCCTTGGAAGCGCTTTTCTAGGCCTAAGAACACTGGGACTTTGCGCTTCTCTAGCCACCTAATCTTCTGCTCATTCTCTCGCGCACTCTAAAGGGTGCTCAGGTGAGAAATTGCAAACATCGAGCAATTGCTCAGAGATGAAAAGTGCCAGCACTGAAAGCTGTTGCTAGCCAGCCCCCTTCCTTGGAAGCGCTTTCACAGGCGCAGCAACACTGGGGCTTTGCGCTTCTCTAGCCACCAAACGTCACGGTCATTCTCTTTCCGTCTCGTAGACACGAGCTGAGAGATTGCAAACGTCCAGCAATTGCTCAGAGATGAAAAGTGCCAGCACTGAAAGCTGTTGCTAGCCAGCACCCTTCCTTGGAAGCGCTTTTGTAGGCCTAAGAACACTGGGGCTTTGCGCTTCTCCAGCCACCTAATCTTCTGCTCATCCTCTCGCTCACTCTAAAGAGAGCTCAGGTGAGAAATTGCAAACGTCGAGCAATTGCTCAGAGATGAAAAGTGCCAGCACTGAAAGCTCTTGCTAGCCAGCAGCCTTCCTTGGAAGCGCTTTCACAGGCGCAGCAACACTGGGGCTTTGCGCTTCTCTAGCCACCAAATGTCACGGTCATTCTCTTTCCGTCTCGTAGACACGAGCTGAGAGATTGCAAACATTGAGCAATTGCTCAGAGATGAAAAGTGCCAGCACTGAAAGCTGTTGCTAGCCAGCACCCTTCCTTGGAAGCGCTTTTGTAGGCCTAAGAACAGTGGGGCTCTGGGCTTCTCTAGCCATCTCATCTTCTGCTCATCCTCTCGCGCACTCTAAAGAGAGCTCAGGTGAGAAATTGCAAATGTCCATCAATTGCTCAGAGATGAAAAGTGCCAGCACTGAAAGCTGTTGCTAGCCAGCAGCCTTCCTTGGAAGCGCTTTCACAGGCGCAGCAACACTGGGGCTTTGCGCTTCTCTAGCCACCAAACGTCACGGTCATTCTCTTTCCGTCTCGTAGACACGAGCTGAGAAATTGCAAACGTCGAGCAATTGCTCAGAGATGAAAAGTGCCAGCACTGAAAGCTGTTGCTAGCCAGCCCCCTTCCTTGGAAGCGCTTTTGTAGGCCTAAGAACATTGGGGCTCTGGGCTTCTCTAGCCATCTCATCTTCTGCTCATCCTCTCGCGCACTCTAAAGAGAGCTCAGGTGAGAAATTGCAAATGTCCATCAATTGCTCAGAGATGAAAAGTGCCAGCACTGAAAGCTGTTGCTAGCCAGCAGCCTTCCTTGGAAGCGCTTTCACAGGCGCAGCAACACTGGGGCTTTGCGCTTCTCTAGCCACCAAACGTCATGGTCATTCTCTTTCCGTCTCGTAGACACGAGCTGAGAAATTGCAAACGTCGAGCAATTGCTCAGAGATGAAAAGTGCCAGCACTGAAAGCTGTTGCTAGCCAGCACCCTTCCTTGGAAGCGCTTTTGTAGGCCTAAGAACACTGGGGCTTTGCGCTTCTCCAGCCACCTAATCTTGTGCTCATCCTCTCGCGCACTCTAAAGAGAGCTCAGGTGAGAAATTGCAAACGTCGAGCAATTGCTCAGAGATGAAAAGTGCCAGCACTGAAAGCTGTTGCTAGCCAGCACCCTTCCTTGGAAGCGCTTTCACAGGCGCAGCAACACTGGGGCTTTGCGCTTCTCTAGCCACCAAACGTCACGGTCATTCTCTTTCCGTCTCGTAGACACGAGCTGAGAAATTGCAAACGTCGAGCAATTGCTCAGAGATGAAAAGTGCCAGCACTGAAAGCTGTTGCTAGCCAGCACCCTTCCTTGGAAGCGCTTTTGTAGGCCTAAGAACACTGGGGCTTTGCGCTTCTCTAGCCACCTAATCTTGTGCTCATCCTCTCGTGCACTCTAAAGGGTGCTCAGGTGAGAAATTGCAAACATCGAGCAATTGCTCAGAGATGAAAAGTGCCAGCACTGAAAGCTGTTGCTAGCCAGCACCCTTCCTTGGAAGCGCTTTCACAGGCGCAGCAACACTGGGGCTTTGCGCTTCTCTACCCACCAAACGTCACGGTCCTTCTCTTTCCGTCTCGTAGACACGAGCTGAGAAATTGCAAACGTCGAGCAATTGCTCAGAGATGAAAAGTGCCAGCACTGAAAGCTGTTGCTAGCCAGCACCCTTCCTTGGAAGCGCTTTCACAGGCGCAGCAACACTGGGGCTTTGCGCTTCTCCAGCCACCTAATCTTCTGCTCATCCTCTCGCGCACTCTAAAGAGAGCTCAGGTGAGAAATTGCAAACGTCGAGCAATTGCTCAGAGATGAAAAGTGCCAGCACTGAAAGCTGTTGCTAGCCAGCACCCTTCCTTGGAAGCACTTTCACAGGCGCAGCAACACTGGGGCTTTGCGCTTCTCTAGCCACCAAACGTCACGGTCATTCTCTTTCCGTCTCGTAGACACGAGCTGAGAAATTGCAAATGTCGAGCAATTGCTCAGAGATGAAAAGTGCCAGCACTGAAAGCTGTTGCTAGCCAGCACCCTTCCTTTGAAGCGCTTTCACAGGCGCAGCAACACTGGGGCTTTGCGCTTCTCCAGCCACCTAATCTTCTGCTCATCCTCTCGCGCACTCTAAAGAGAGCTCAGGTGAGAAATTGCAAACGTCGAGCAATTGCTCAGAGATGAAAAGTGCCAGCACTGAAAGCTGTTGCTAGCCAGCACCCTTCCTTGGAAGCACTTTCACAGGCGCAGCAACACTGGGGCTTTGCGCTTCTCTAGCCACCAAACGTCACGGTCCTTCTCTTTCCGTCTCGTAGACACGAGCTGAGAAATTGCAAACGTCGAGCAATTGCTCAGAGATGAAAAGCGCCAGCACTGAAAGCTGTTGCTAGCCAGCAGCCTTCCTTGGAAGCGCTTTTGTAGCCCTAAGAACAGTGGGGCTCTGGGCTTCTCTAGCCACCTAATCTTCTGCTCATCCTCTCGCGCACTCTAAAGAGAGCTCAGGTGAGAAATTGCAAACGTCCAGCAATTGCTCAGAGATGAAAAGTGCCAGCACTGAAAGCTGTTGCTAGCCAGCACCCTTCCTTGGAAGCGCTTTCACAGGCGCAGCAACACTGGGGCTTTGCGCTTCTCTAGCCACCAAACGTCATGGTCATTCTCTTTCCGTCTCGTAGACACGAGCTGAGAAATTGCAAACGTCGAGCAATTGCTCAGAGATGAAAAGTGCCAGCACTGAAAGCTGTTGCTAGCCAGCACCCTTCCTTGGAAGCGCTTTCACAGGCGCAGCAACACTGGGGCTTTGCGCTTCTCTAGCCACCAAACGTCACGGTCATTCTCTTTCCGTCTCGTAGACACGAGCGGAGAGATTGCAAACGTCGAGCAATTGCTCAGAGATGAAAAGTGCCAGCACTGAAAGCTGTTGCTAGCCAGCCCCCTTCCTTGGAAGCGCTTTTGTAGGCCTAAGAACACTGGGGCTCTGGGCTTCTCTAGCCACCTAATCTTCTGCTCATCCTCTCGCGCACTCTAAAGAGAGCTCAGGTGAGAAATTGCAAATGTCCAGCAATTGCTCAGAGATGAAAAGTGCCAGCATTGAAAGCTGTTGCTAGCCAGCACCCTTCCTTGGAAGCGCTTTCACAGGCGCAGCAACACTGGGGCTTTGCGCTTCTCTACCCACCAAACGTCACGGTCATTCTCTTTCCGTCTCGTAGACACGAGCTGAGAAATTGCAAACGTCGAGCAATTGCTCAGAGATGAAAAGTGCCAGCACTGAAAGCTCTTGCTAGCCAGCACCCTTCCTTGGAAGCGCTTTCACAGGCGCAGCAACACTGGGGCTTTGCGCTTCTTTAACCACCAAACGTCACGGTCATTCTCTTTCCGTCTCGTAGACACGAGCTGAGAAATTGCAAACGTCGAGCAATTGCTCAGAGATGAAAAGTGCCAGCACTGAAAGCTGTTGCTAGCCAGCACCCTTCCTTGGAAGCGCTTTTGTAGGCCTAAGAACACTGGGGCTCTGGGCTTCTCTAGCCACCTAATCTTCTGCTCATCCTCTCGCGCACTCTAAAGAGAGCTCAGGTGAGAAATTGCAAACGTCGAGCAATTGCTCAGAGATGAAAAGTGCCAGCACTGAAAGCTGTTGCTAGCCAGCACCCTTCCTTGGAAGCGCTTTCACAGGCGCAGCAACACTGGGGCTTTGCGCTTCTCTAGCCACCAAACGTCACGGTCATTCTCTTTCCGTCTCGTAGACACGAGCTGAGAAATTGCAAACGTCGAGCAATTGCTCAGAGATGAAAAGTGCCAGCACTGAAAGCTGTTGCTAGCCAGCACCCTTCCTTGGAAGCGCTTTCACAGGCGCAGCAACACTGGGGCTTTGCGCTTCTCTAGCCACCTCATCTTCTGCTCATTCTCTCGCGCACTCTAAAGGGTGCTCAGGTGAGAAATTGCAAACATCGAGCAATTGCTCAGAGATGAAAAGTGCCAGCACTGAAAGCTGTTGCTAGCCAGCACCCTTCCTTGGAAGCGCTTTCACAGGCGCAGCAACACTGGGGCTTTGCGCTTCTCTAGCCACCAAACGTCACGGTCCTTCTCTTTCCGTCTCGTAGACACGAGCTGAGAAATTGCAAACGTCGAGCAATTGCTCAGAGATGAAAAGTGCCAGCACTGAAAGCTGTTGCTAGCCAGCACCCTTCCTTGGAAGCGCTTTTGTAGGCCTAAGAACACTGGGACTCTGGGCTTCTCTAGCCACCTAATCTTCTGCTCATCCTCTCGCGCACTCTAAAGAGAGCTCAGGTGAGAAATTGCAAACGTCGAGCAATTGCTCAGAGATGAAAAGTGCCAGCACTGAAAGCTGTTGCTAGCCAGCACCCTTCCTTGGAAGCGCTTTCACAGGCGCAGCAACACTGGGGCTTTGCGCTTCTCTAGCCACCAAACGTCACGGTCATTCTCTTTCCGTCTCGTAGACACGAGCTGAGAAATTGCAAACGTCGAGCAATTGCTCAGAGATGAAAAGCGCCAGCACTGAAAGCTGTTGCTAGCCAGCAGCCTTCCTTGGAAGCGCTTTTGTAGGCCTAAGAACACTGGGGCTCTGGGCTTCTCTAGCCACCTAATCTTGTGCTCATCCTCTCGCGCACTCTAAAGGGTGCTCAGGTGAGAAATTGCAAACGTCGAGCAATTGCTCAGAGATGAAAAGTGCCAGCACTGAAAGCTGTTGCTAGCCAGCAGCCTTCCTTGGAAGCGCTTTCACAGGCGCAGCAACACTGGGGCTTTGCGCTTCTCTAGCCACCAAACGTCATGGTCATTCTCTTTCAGTCTCGTAGACACGAGCTGAGAAATTGCAAACGTCGAGCAATTGCTCAGAGATGAAAAGTGCCAGCACTGAAAGCTGTTGCTAGCCAGCACCCTTCCTTGGAAGCGCTTTTGTAGGCCTAAGAACACTGGGGCTTTGCGCTTCTCTAGCCACCTAATCTTCTGCTCATTCTCTCGCGCACTCTAAAGGGTGCTCAGGTGAGAAATTGCAAACATCGAGCAATTGCTCAGAGATGAAAAGTGCCAGCACTGAAAGCTGTTGCTAGCCAGCCCCCTTCCTTGGAAGCGCTTTCACAGGCGCAGCAACACTGGGGCTTTGCGCTTCTCTAGCCACCAAACGTCACGGTCATTCTCTTTCCGTCTCGTAGACACGAGCTGAGAAATTGCAAACGTCGAGCAATTGCTCAGAGATGAAAAGTGCCAGCACTGAAAGCTCTTGCTAGCCAGCACCCTTCCTTGGAAGCGCTTTTGCAGCCCTAAGAACACTGGGACTCTGGGCTTCTCTAGCCACCTAATCTTCTGCTCATCCTCTCGCGCACTCTAAAGAGAGCTCAGGTGAGAAATTGCAAACGTCGAGCAATTGCTCAGAGATGAAAAGTGCCAGCACTGAAAGCTGTTGCTAGCCAGCACCCTTCCTTGGAAGCGCTTTCACAGGCGCAGCAACACTGGGGCTTTGCGCTTCTCTAGCCACCAAACGTCACGGTCATTCTCTTTCCGTCTCGTAGACACGAGCTGAGAAATTGCAAACGTCGAGCAATTGCTCAGAGATGAAAAGCGCCAGCACTGAAAGCTGTTGCTAGCCAGCAGCCTTCCTTGGAAGCGCTTTTGTAGGCCTAAGAAGACTGGGGCTCTGGGCTTCTCTAGCCACCTAATCTTGTGCTCATCCTCTCGCGCACTCTAAAGAGAGCTCAGGTGAGAAATTGCAAACGTCGAGCAATTGCTCAGAGATGAAAAGTGCCAGCACTGAAAGCTGTTGCTAGCCAGCACCCTTCCTTGGAAGCGCTTTCACAGGCGCAGCAACACTGGGGCTTTGCGCTTCTCTAGCCACCAATGGTCACGGTCATTCTCTTTCCGTCTCGTAGACACGAGCTGAGAAATTGCAAACGTCGAGCAATTGCTCAGAGATGAAAAGTGCCAGCACTGAAAGCTGTTGCTAGCCAGCACCCTTCCTTGGAAGCGCTTTTGTAGGCCTAAGAACACTGGGGCTCTGGGCTTCTCTAGCCACCTAATCTTCTGCTCATCCTCTCGCGCACTCTAAAGGGTGCTCAGGTGAGAAATTGCAAACGTCGAGCAATTGCTCAGAGATGAAAAGTGCCAGCACTGAAAGCTGTTGCTAGCCAGCACCCTTCCTTGGAAGCGCTTTCACAGGCGCAGCAACACTGGGGCTTTGCGCTTCTCTAACCTCCGAACGTCATGGTCATTCTCTTTCCGTCTCGTAGACACGAGCTGAGAAATTGCAAACGTCCAGCAATTGCTCAGAGATGAAAAGTGCCAGCACTGAAAGCTGTTGCTAGCCAGCACCCTTCCTTGGAAGCGCTTTTGTAGGCCTAAGAACACTGGGGCTTTGCGCTTCTCTAGCCACCTAATCTTCTGCTCATCCTCTCGTGCACTCTAAAGAGAGCTCAGGTGAGAAATTACAAACGTCGAGCAATTGCTCAGAGATGAAAAGTGCCAGCACTGAAAGCTGTTGCTAGCCAGCAGCCTTCCTTGGAAGCGCTTTCACAGGCGCAGCAACACTGGGGCTTTGCGCTTCTCTAGCCACCAAACGTCACGGTCATTCTCTTTCCGTCTCGTAGACACGAGCTGAGAAATTGCAAACGTCGAGCAATTGCTCAGAGATGAAAAGTGCCAGCACTGAAAGCTGTTGCTAGCCAGCACCCTTCCTTGGAAGCGCTTTCACAGGCGCAGCAACACTGGGGCTTTGCGCTTCTCTAGCCACCAAACGTCACGGTCCTTCTCTTTCCGTCTCCTAGACACGAGCTGAGAAATTGCAAACGTTGAGCAATTGCTCAGAGATGAAAAGTGCCAGCACTGAAAGCTGTTGCTAGCCAGCACCCTTCCTTGGAAGCGCTTTCACAGGCGCAGCAACACTGGGGCTTTGCGCTTCTCTAGCCACCAAACATCATGGTCATTCTCTTTCCGTCTCGTAGACACGAGCTGAGAAATTGCAAACGTCGAGCAATTGCTCAGAGATGAAAAGTGCCAGCACTGAAAGCTGTTGCTAGCCAGCACCCTTCCTTGGAAACGCTTTTGTAGGCCTAAGAACACTGGGGCTTTGCGCTTCTCTAGCCACCTAATCTTCTGCTCATTCTCTCGCGCACTCTAAAGGGTGCTCAGGTGAGAAATTGCAAATGTCCAGCAATTGCTCAGAGATGAAAAGTGCCAGCACTGAAAGCTCTTGCTAGCCAGCAGCCTTCCTTGGAAGCGCTTTCACAGGCGCAGCAACACTGGGGCTTTGCGCTTCTCTAGCCACCAAACGTCACGGTCATTCTCTTTCTGTCTCCTAGACACGAGCTGAGAAATTGCAAACATCGAGCAATTGCTCAGAGATGAAAAGTGCCAGCACTGAAAGCTGTTGCTAGCCAGCACCCTTCCTTGGAAGCGCTTTTGTAGGCCTAAGAACACTGGGGCTTTGCGCTTCACCAGCCACCTAATCTTGTGCTCATCCTCTCGCGCACTCTAAAGAGAGCTCAGGTGAGAAATTGCAAACGTCGAGCAATTGCTCAGAGATGAAAAGTGCCAGCACTGAAAGCTGTTGCTAGCCAGCACCCTTCCTTGGAAGCGCTTTCACAGGCGCAGCAACACTGGGGCTTTGCGCTTCTCTAACCACCAAACGTCACGGTCATTCTCTTTCCGTCTCCTAGACACGAGCTGAGAAATTGCAAACGTCGAGCAATTGCTCAGAGATGAAAAGTGCCAGCACTGAAAGCTGTTGCTAGCCAGCCCCCTTCCTTGGAAGTGCTTTTGTAGGCCTAAGAACACTGGGGCTTTGCGCTTCTCTAGCCACCTAATCTTCTGCTCATCCTCTCGCGCACTCTAAAGAGAGCTCAGGTGAGAAATTGCAAACGTCGAGCAATTGCTCAGAGATGAAAAGTGCCAGCACTGAAAGCTGTTGCTAGCCAGCAGCCTTCCTTGGAAGCGCTTTCACAGGTGCAGAAACACTGGGGCTTTGCGCTTCTCTAGCCACCAAACGTCACGGTCATTCTCTTTCCGTCTCGTAGACACGAGCTGAGAAATTGCAAACGTCGAGCAATTGCTCAGAGATGAAAAGTGCCAGCACTGAAAGCTGTTGCTAGCCAGCACCCTTCCTTGGAAGCGCTTTCACAGGCGCAGTAACACTGGGGCTTTGTGCTTCTCTAGCCACCAAACGTCATGGTCATTCTCTTTCCGTCTCGTAGACACGAGCTGAGAAATTGCAAACGTCGAGCAATTGCTCAGAGATGAAAAGTGCCAGCACTGAAAGCTCTTGCTAGCCAGCACCCTTCCTTGGAAGCGCTTTTGTAGGCCTAAGAACACTGGGGCTCTGGGCTTCTCTAGCCACCTAATCTGCTCATCCTCTCGCGCACTCTAAAGAGAGCTCAGGTGAGAAATTGCAAACGTCCAGCAATTGCTCAGAGATGAAAAGTGCCAGCACTGAAAGCTGTTGCTAGCCAGCACCCTTCCTTGGAAGCGCTTTCACAGGCCCAGCAACACTGGGGCTTTGCGCTTCTCTAGCCACCAAACGTCACGGTCCTTCTCTTTCCGTCTCCTAGACACGAGCTGAGAAATTGCAAACGTCGAGCAATTGCTCAGAGATGAAAAGTGCCAGCACTGAAAGCTGTTGCTAGCCAGCACCCTTCCTTGGAAGCGCTTTTGTAGGCCTAAGAACACTGGGGCTCTGGGCTTCTCTAGCCACCTAATCTTGTGCTCATCCTCTCGCGCACTCTAAAGAGAGCTCAGGTGAGAAATTGCAAACGTCGAGCAATTGCTCAGAGATGAAAAGTGCCAGCACTGAAAGCTGTTGCTAGCCAGCACCCTTCCTTGGAAGCGCTTTTGTAGGCCTAAGAACACTGGGGCTTTGCGCTTCTCTAGCCACCTAATCTTCTGCTCATTATCTCGCGCACTCTAAAGGGTGCTCAGGTGAGAAATTGCAAACGTCGAGCAATTGCTCAGAGATGAAAAGTGCCAGCACTGAAAGCTGTTGCTAGCCAGCACCCTTCCTTGGAAGCGCTTTCACAGGCGCAGCAACACTGGGGCTTTGCGCTTCTCTAGCCACCAAACGTCATGGTCATTCTCTTTCCGTCTCGTAGACACGAGCTGAGAAATTGCAAACGTCGAGCAATTGCTCAGAGATGAAAAGTGCCAGCACTGAAAGCTGTTGCTAGCCAGCAGCCTTCCTTGGAAGCGCTTTTGTAGGCCTAAGAACACTGGGGCTTTGCGCTTCTCTAGCCACCTAATCTTCTGCTCATTCTCTCGCGCACTCTAAAGGGTGCTCAGGTGAGAAATTGCAAACGTCCAGCAATTGCTCAGAGATGAAAAGTGCCAGCACTGAAAGCTCTTGCTAGCCAGCACCCTTCCTTGGAAGCGCTTTCACAGGCACAGCAACACTGGGGCTTTGCGCTTCTCTAGCCACCAAACGTCACGGTCATTCTCTTTCCGTCTCGTAGACACGAGCTGAGAAATTGCAAACGTCGAGCAATTGCTCAGAGATGAAAAGTGCCAGCACTGAAAGCTGTTGCTAGCCAGCACCCTTCCTTGGAAGCGCTTTTGTAGGCCTAAGAACACTGGGGCTTTGCGCTTCACCAGCCACCTAATCTTGTGCTCATCCTCTCGCGCACTCTAAAGAGAGCTCAGGTGAGAAATTGCAAACGTCGAGCAATTGCTCAGAGATGAAAAGTGCCAGCACTGAAAGCTCTTGCTAGCCAGCACCCTTCCTTGGAAGCGCTTTCACAGGCGCAGCAACACTGGGGCTTTGCGCTTCTCTAGCCACCAAACGTCACGGTCATTCTCTTTCCGTCTCCTAGACACGAGCTGAGAAATTGCAAACGTCGAGCAATTGCTCAGAGATGAAAAGTGCCAGCACTGAAAGCTGTTGCTAGCCAGCACCCTTCCTTGGAAGCGCTTTTGTAGGCCTAAGAACACTGGGGCTTTGCGCTTCTCTAGCCACCTAATCTTCTGCTCATCCTCTCGTGCACTCTAAAGGGTGCTCAGGTGAGAAATTGCAAACGTCGAGCAATTGCTCAGAGATGAAAAGTGCCAGCACTGAAAGCTGTTGCTAGCCAGCAGCCTTCCTTGGAAGCGCTTTCACAGGCGCAGCAACACTGGGGCTTTGCGCTTCTCTAGCCCCCAAACGTCACGGTCATTCTCTTTCCGTCTCGTAGACACGAGCTGAGAAATTGCAAACGTCCAGCAATTGCTCAGAGATGAAAAGTGCCAGCACTGAAAGCTGTTGCTAGCCAGCAGCCTTCCTTGGAAGCGCTTTTGTAGCCCTAAGAACACTGGGGCTCTGGGCTTCTCTAGCCACCTAATCTTCTGCTTATCCTCTCGCGCACTCTAAAGAGAGCTCAGGTGAGAAATTGCAAACGTCGAGCAATTGCTCAGAGATGAAAAGTGCCAGCACTGAAAGCTGTTGCTAGCCAGCAGCCTTCCTTGGAAGCGCTTTCACAGGCGCAGCAACACTGGGGCTTTGCGCTTCTCTAGCCACCAAACGTCACGGTCATTCTCTTTCCGTCTCGTAGACACGAGCTGAGAAATTGCAAACGTCCAGCAATTGCTCAGAGATGAAAAGTGCCAGCACTGAAAGCTGTTGCTAGCCAGCACCCTTCCTTGGAAGCGCTTTTGTAGGCCTAAGAACACTGGGGCTTTGCGCTTCTCCAGCCACCTAATCTTCTGCTCATCCTCTCGCGCAGTCTAAAGAGAGCTCAGGTGAGAAATTGCAAACGTCGAGCAATTGCTCAGAGATGAAAAGTGCCAGCACTGAAAGCTGTTGCTAGCCAGCAGCCTTCCTTGGAAGCGCTTTCACAGGCGCAGCAACACTGGGGCTTTGCGCTTCTCTACCCACCAAACGTCACGGTCATTCTCTTTCCGTCTCGTAGACACGAGCTGAGAAATTGCAAACGTCGAGCAATTGCTCAGAGATGAAAAGCGCCAGCACTGAAAGCTGTTGCTAGCCAGCAGCCTTCCTTGGAAGCGCTTTTGTAGGCCTAAGAACACTGGGGCTCTGGGCTTCTCTAGCCACCTAATCTTCTGCTCATCCTCTCGCGCACTCTAAAGAGAGCTCAGGTGAGAAATTGCAAACGTCCAGCAATTGCTCAGAGATGAAAAGTGCCAGCACTGAAAGCTGTTGCTAGCCAGCAGCCTTCCTTGGAAGCGCTTTCACAGGCGCAGCAACACTGGGGCTTTGCGCTTCTCTAGCCACCAAACGTCACGGTCATTCTCTTTCCGTCTCGTAGACACGAGCTGAGAAATTGCAAACGTCCAGCAATTGCTCAGAGATGAAAAGTGCCAGCACTGAAAGCTGTTGCTAGCCAGCACCCTTCCTTGGAAGCGCTTTTGTAGGCCTAAGAACACTGGGGCTTTGCGCTTCTCTAGCCACCTAATCTTCTGCTCATTCTCTCGCGCACTCTAAAGGGTGCTCAGGTGAGAAATTGCAAATGTCCAGCAATTGCTCAGAGATGAAAAGTGCCAGCACTGAAAGCTCTTGCTAGCCAGCACCCTTCCTTGGAAGCGCTTTCACAGGCGCAGCAACACTGGGGCTTTGCGCTTCTCTAGCCACCAAACGTCACGGTCCTTCTCTTTCCGTCTCGTAGACACGAGCGGAGAAATTGCAAACATCGAGCAATTGCTCAGAGATGAAAAGTGCCAGCACTGAAAGCTGTTGCTAGCCAGCACCCTTCCTTGGAAGCGCTTTCACAGGCGCAGCAACACTGGGGCTTTGCGCTTCTCTAGCCACCAAACGTCACGGTCATTCTCTTTCCGTCTCGTAGACACGAGCTGAGAAATTGCAAACGTCCAGCAATTGCTCAGAGATGAAAAGCGCCAGCACTGAAAGCTGTTGCTAGCCAGCAGCCTTCCTTGGAAGCGCTTTTGTAGGCCTAAGAACACTGGGGCTCTGGGCTTCTCTAGCCACCTCATCTTCTGCTCATCCTCTCGCGCACTCTAAAGAGAGCTCAGGTGAGAAATTGCAAACGTCGAGCAATTGCTCAGAGATGAAAAGTGCCAGCACTGAAAGCTGTTGCTAGCCAGCCCCCTTCCTTGGAAGCGCTTTCACAGGCGCAGCAACACTGGGGCTTTGCGCTTCTCTAGCCACCAAACGTCATGGTCATTCTCTTTCCGTCTCGTAGACACGAGCTGAGAAATTGCAAACGTCCAGCAATTGCTCAGAGATGAAAAGTGCCAGCACTGAAAGCTGTTGCTAGCCAGCACCCTTCCTTGGAAGCGCTTTTGTAGGCCTAAGAACACTGGGGCTTTGCGCTTCTCTAGCCACCTAATCTTCTGCTCATTCTCTCGCGCACTCTAAAGGGTGCTCAGGTGAGAAATTGCAAAGGTCGAGCAATTGCTCAGAGATGAAAAGTGCCAGCACTGAAAGCTGTTGCTAGCCAGCCCCCTTCCTTGGAAGCGCTTTCACAGGCGCAGCAACACTGGGGCTTTGCGCTTCTCTAGCCACCAAACGTCATGGTCATTCTCTTTCCGTCTCGTAGACACGAGCTGAGAAATTGCAAACGTCGAGCAATTGCTCAGAGATGAAAAGTGCCAGCACTGAAAGCTGTTGCTAGCCAGCACCCTTCCTTGGAAGCGCTTTTGTAGGCCTAAGAACACTGGGGCTTTGCGCTTCTCTAGCCACCTAATCTTCTGCTCATCCTCTCGCGCACTCTAAAGAGAGCTCAGGTGAGAAATTGCAAACGTCGAGCAATTGCTCAGAGATGAAAAGTGCCAGCACTGAAAGCTCTTGCTAGCCAGCACCCTTCCTTGGAAGCGCTTTCACAGGCACAGCAACACTGGGGCTTTGCGCTTCTCTAGCCACCAAACGTCACGGTCATTCTCTTTCCGTCTCGTAGACACGAGCTGAGAAATTGCAAACGTCGAGCAATTGCTCAGAGATGAAAAGTGCCAGCACTGAAAGCTGTTGCTAGCCAGCCCCCTTCCTTGGAAGCGCTTTTGTAGGCCTAAGAACACTGGGGCTTTGCGCTTCTCTAGCCACCTAATCTTCTGCTCATCCTCTCGTGCACTCTAAAGGGTGCTCAGGTGAGAAATTGCAAACGTCGAGCAATTGCTCAGAGATGAAAAGTGCCAGCACTGAAAGCTCTTGCTAGCCAGCACCCTTCCTTGGAAGCGCTTTCACAGGCGCAGCAACACTGGGGCTTTGCGCTTCTCTACCCACCAGACGTCACGGTCATTCTCTTTCCGTCTCCTAGACACGAGCTGAGAAATTGCAAACGTCCAGCAATTGCTCAGAGATGAAAAGTGCCAGCACTGAAAGCTGTTGCTAGCCAGCACCCTTCCTTGGAAGCGCTTTTGTAGGCCTAAGAACACTGGGGCTCTGGGCTTCTCTAGCCACCTAATCTTCTGCTCATCCTCTCGCGCACTCTAAAGAGAGCTCAGGTGAGAAATTGCAAACGTCGAGCAATTGCTCAGAGATGAAAAGTGCCAGCACTGAAAGCTCTTGCTAGCCAGCACCCTTCCTTGGAAGCGCTTTCACAGGCGCAGCAACACTGGGGCTTTGCGCTTCTCTAGCCACCAAACGTCACGGTCATTCTCTTTCCGTCTCCTAGACACGAGCTGAGAAATTGCAAACATCGAGCAATTGCTCAGAGATGAAAAGCGCCAGCACTGAAAGCTGTTGCTAGCCAGCCCCCTTCCTTGGAAGCGCTTTTGTAGGCCTAAGAACACTGGGGCTTTGCGCTTCTCCAGCCACCTAATCTTGTGCTCATCCTCTCGCGCACTCTAAAGAGAGCTCAGGTGAGAAATTGCAAACGTCGAGCAATTGCTCAGAGATGAAAAGTGCCAGCACTGAAAGCTGTTGCTAGCCAGCAGCCTTCCTTGGAAGCGCTTTCACAGGCGCAGCAACACTGGGGCTTTGCGCTTCTCTAGCCACCAAACGTCACGGTCATTCTCTTTCCGTCTCGTAGACACGAGCTGAGAAATAGCAAACGTCGAGCAATTGCTCAGAGATGAAAAGTGCCAGCACTGAAAGCTCTTGCTAGCCAGCACCCTTCCTTGGAAGCGCTTTCACAGGCGCAGCAACACTGGGGCTTTGCGCTTCTCTACCCACCAAACGTCACGGTCCTTCTCTTTCCGTCTCGTAGACACGAGCTGAGAAATTGCAAACGTCGAGCAATTGCTCAGAGATGAAAAGTGCCAGCACTGAAAGCTGTTGCTAGCCAGCAGCCTTCCTTGGAAGCGCTTTTGTAGGCCTAAGAACACTGGGGCTTTGCGCTTCTCTAGCCACCTAATCTTCTGCTCATTCTCTCGCGCACTCTAAAGGGTGCTCAGGTGAGAAATTGCAAACGTCGAGCAATTGCTCAGAGATGAAAAGTGCCAGCACTGAAAGCTGTTGCTAGCCAGCAGCCTTCCTTGGAAGCGCTTTCACAGGCGCAGCAACACTGGGGCTTTGCGCTTCTCTAGCCACCAAACGTCACGGTCATTCTCTTTCCGTCTCGTAGACACGAGCTGAGAGATTGCAAACGTCGAGCAATTGCTCAGAGATGAAAAGTGCCAGCACTGAAAGCTGTTGCTAGCCAGCAGCCTTCCTTGGAAGCGCTTTTGTAGGCCTAAGAACACTGGGGCTCTGGGCTTCTCTAGCCACCTAATCTTGTGCTCATCCTCTCGCGCACTCTAAAGGGTGCTCAGGTGAGAAATTGCAAACGTCGAGCAATTGCTCAGAGATGAAAAGTGCCAGCACTGAAAGCTGTTGCTAGCCAGCACCCTTCCTTGGAAGCGCTTTCACAGGCGCAGCAACACTGGGGCTTTGCGCTTCTCTAGCCACCAAACGTCACGGTCATTCTCTTTCCGTCTCGTAGACACGAGCTGAGAAATTGCAAACGTCGAGCAATTGCTCAGAGATGAAAAGTGCCAGCACTGAAAGCTGTTGCTAGCCAGCACCCTTCCTTGGAAGCGCTTTCACAGGCGCAGCAACACTGGGGCTTTGCGCTTCTCTAACCACCAAACGTCACGGTCATTCTCTTTCCGTCTCGTAGACACGAGCTAAGAAATTGCAAACGTCGAGCAATTGCTCAGAGATGAAAAGCGCCAGCACTGAAAGCTGTTGCTAGCCAGCAGCCTTCCTTGGAAGCGCTTTTGTAGGCCTAAGAACACTGGGGCTCTGGGCTTCTCTAGCCACCTAATCTTCTGCTCATCCTCTCGCGCACTCTAAAGAGAGCTCAGGTGAGAAATTGCAAACGTCCAGCAATTGCTCAGAGATGAAAAGTGCCAGCACTGAAAGCTGTTGCTAGCCAGCACCCTTCCTTGGAAGCGCTTTCACAGGCGCAGCAACACTGGGGCTTTGCGCTTCTCTAGCCACCAAACGTCACGGTCATTCTCTTTCCGTCTCGTAGACACGAGCTGAGAAATTGCAAACGTCGAGCAATTGCTCAGAGATGAAAAGTGCCAGCACTGAAAGCTGTTGCTAGCCAGCACCCTTCCTTGGAAGCGCTTTTGTAGCCCTAAGAACACTGGGGCTTTGCGCTTCTCTAGCCACCTAATCTTGTGCTCATTCTCTCGCGCACTCTAAAGGGTGCTCAGGTGAGAAATTGCAAATGTCCAGCAATTGCTCAGAGATGAAAAGTGCCAGCACTGAAAGCTGTTGCTAGCCAGCACCCTTCCTTGGAAGCGCTTTCACAGGCACAGCAACACTGGGGCTTTGCGCTTCTCTAGCCACCAAACGTCATGGTCATTCTCTTTCCGTCTCGTAGACACGAGCTGAGAAATTGCAAACGTCCAGCAATTGCTCAGAGATGAAAAGTGCCAGCACTGAAAGCTCTTGCTAGCCAGCACCCTTCCTTGGAAGCGCTTTCACAGGCGCAGCAACACTGGGGCTTTGCGCTTCTCTAGCCACCAAACGTCACGGTCCTTCTCTTTCCGTCTTGTAGACACGAGCTGAGAAATTGCAAACGTCGAGCAATTGCTCAGAGATGAAAAGTGCCAGCACTGAAAGCTGTTGCTAGCCAGCACCCTTCCTTGGAAGCGCTTTTGTAGGCCTAAGAACACTGGGGCTTTGCGCTTCTCTAGCCACCAAACGTCACGGTCCTTCTCTTTCCGTCTCGTAGACACGAGCTGAGAAATTGCAAACGTCCAGCAATTGCTCAGAGATGAAAAGTGCCAGCACTGAAAGCTGTTGCTAGCCAGCACCCTTCCTTGGAAGCGCTTTTGTAGGCCTAAGAACACTGGGGCTTTGCGCTTCTGTAGCCACCTAATCTTCTGCTCATTCTCTCGCGCACTCTAAAGGGTGCTCAGGTGAGAAATTACAAACGTCGAGCAATTGCTCAGAGATGAAAAGTGCCAGCACTGAAAGCTGTTGCTAGCCAGCAGCCTTCCTTGGAAGCGCTTTCACAGGCGCAGCAACACTGGGGCTTTGCGCTTCTCTAGCCACCAAACGTCACGGTCATTCTCTTTCCGTCTCGTAGACACGAGCTGAGAGATTGCAAACGTCGAGCAATTGCTCAGAGATGAAAAGTGCCAGCACTGAAAGCTGTTGCTAGCCAGCACCCTTCCTTGGAAGCGCTTTCACAGGCGCAGCAACACTGGGGCTTTGCGCTTCTCTAACCACCAAACGTCACGGTCATTCTCTTTCCGTCTCGTAGACACGAGCTGAGAAATTGCAAACGTCGAGCAATTGCTCAGAGATGAAAAGCGCCAGCACTGAAAGCTGTTGCTAGCCAGCACCCTTCCTTGGAAGCGCTTTTGTAGGCCTAAGAACACTGGGGCTCTGGGCTTCTCTAGCCACCTAATCTTGTGCTCATCCTCTCGCGCACTCTAAAGAGAGCTCAGGTGAGAAATTGCAAACGTCGAGCAATTGCTCAGAGATGAAAAGTGCCAGCACTGAAAGCTGTTGCTAGCCAGCACCCTTCCTTGGAAGCGCTTTCACAGGCGCAGCAACACTGGGGCTTTGCGCTTCTCTAGCCACCAAACGTCATGGTCATTCTCTTTCCGTCTCCTAGACACGAGCTGAGAAATTGCAAACGTCGAGCAATTGCTCAGAGATGAAAAGTGCCAGCACTGAAAGCTGTTGCTAGCCAGCACCCTTCCTTGGAAGCGCTTTTGTAGGCCTAAGAACACTGGGGCTTTGCGCTTCTCTAGCCACCTAATCTTCTGCTCATCCTCTCGTGCACTCTAAAGGGTGCTCAGGTGAGAAATTGCAAACGTCGAGCAATTGCTCAGAGATGAAAAGTGCCAGCACTGAAAGCTGTTGCTAGCCAGCAGCCTTCCTTGGAAGCGCTTTCACAGGCGCAGCAACACTGGGGCTTTGCGCTTCTCTAGCCCCCAAACATCACGGTCCTTCTCTTTCCGTCTCGTAGACACGAGCTGAGAAATTGCAAACGTCCAGCAATTGCTCAGAGATGAAAAGTGCCAGCACTGAAAGCTGTTGCTAGCCAGCAGCCTTCCTTGGAAGCGCTTTTGTAGCCCTAAGAACACTGGGGCTCTGGGCTTCTCTAGCCACCTAATCTTCTGCTTATCCTCTCGCGCACTCTAAAGAGAGCTCAGGTGAGAAATTGCAAACGTCGAGCAATTGCTCAGAGATGAAAAGTGCCAGCACTGAAAGCTGTTGCTAGCCAGCAGCCTTCCTTGGAAGCGCTTTCACAGGCGCAGCAACACTGGGGCTTTGCGCTTCTCTAGCCACCAAACGTCACGGTCATTCTCTTTCCGTCTCGTAGACACGAGCTGAGAAATTGCAAACGTCCAGCAATTGCTCAGAGATGAAAAGTGCCAGCACTGAAAGCTGTTGCTAGCCAGCACCCTTCCTTGGAAGCGCTTTTGTAGGCCTAAGAACACTGGGGCTTTGCGCTTCTCCAGCCACCTAATCTTCTGCTCATCCTCTCGCGCAGTCTAAAGAGAGCTCAGGTGAGAAATTGCAAACGTCGAGCAATTGCTCAGAGATGAAAAGTGCCAGCACTGAAAGCTGTTGCTAGCCAGCAGCCTTCCTTGGAAGCGCTTTCACAGGCGCAGCAACACTGGGGCTTTGCGCTTCTCTACCCACCAAACGTCACGGTCATTCTCTTTCCGTCTCGTAGACACGAGCTGAGAAATTGCAAACGTCGAGCAATTGCTCAGAGATGAAAAGCGCCAGCACTGAAAGCTGTTGCTAGCCAGCAGCCTTCCTTGGAAGCGCTTTTGTAGGCCTAAGAACACTGGGGCTCTGGGCTTCTCTAGCCACCTAATCTTCTGCTCATCCTCTCGCGCACTCTAAAGAGAGCTCAGGTGAGAAATTGCAAACGTCCAGCAATTGCTCAGAGATGAAAAGTGCCAGCACTGAAAGCTGTTGCTAGCCAGCAGCCTTCCTTGGAAGCGCTTTCACAGGCGCAGCAACACTGGGGCTTTGCGCTTCTCTAGCCACCAAACGTCACGGTCATTCTCTTTCCGTCTCGTAGACACGAGCTGAGAAATTGCAAACGTCGAGCAATTGCTCAGAGATGAAAAGTGCCAGCACTGAAAGCTGTTGCTAGCCAGCACCCTTCCTTGGAAGCGCTTTTGTAGGCCTAAGAACACTGGGGCTTTGCGCTTCTCTAGCCACCTAATCTTCTGCTCATTCTCTCGCGCACTCTAAAGGGTGCTCAGGTGAGAAATTGCAAATGTCCAGCAATTGCTCAGAGATGAAAAGTGCCAGCACTGAAAGCTCTTGCTAGCCAGCACCCTTCCTTGGAAGCGCTTTCACAGGCGCAGCAACACTGGGGCTTTGCGCTTCTCTAGCCACCAAACGTCACGGTCCTTCTCTTTCCGTCTCGTAGACACGAGCTGAGAAATTGCAAACATCGAGCAATTGCTCAGAGATGAAAAGTGCCAGCACTGAAAGCTGTTGCTAGCCAGCAGCCTTCCTTGGAAGCGCTTTCACAGGCGCAGCAACACTGGGGCTTTGCGCTTCTCTAGCCACCAAACGTCACGGTCATTCTCTTTCCGTCTCGTAGACACGAGCTGAGAAATTGCAAACGTCCAGCAATTGCTCAGAGATGAAAAGCGCCAGCACTGAAAGCTGTTGCTAGCCAGCAGCCTTCCTTGGAAGCGCTTTTGTAGGCCTAAGAACACTGGGGCTCTGGGCTTCTCTAGCCACCTCATCTTCTGCTCATCCTCTCGCGCACTCTAAAGAGAGCTCAGGTGAGAAATTGCAAACGTCGAGCAATTGCTCAGAGATGAAAAGTGCCAGCACTGAAAGCTGTTGCTAGCCAGCCCCCTTCCTTGGAAGCGCTTTCACAGGCGCAGCAACACTGGGGCTTTGCGCTTCTCTAGCCACCAAACGTCATGGTCATTCTCTTTCCGTCTCGTAGACACGAGCTGAGAAATTGCAAACGTCCAGCAATTGCTCAGAGATGAAAAGTGCCAGCACTGAAAGCTGTTGCTAGCCAGCACCCTTCCTTGGAAGCGCTTTTGTAGGCCTAAGAACACTGGGGCTTTGCGCTTCTCTAGCCACCTAATCTTCTGCTCATTCTCTCGCGCACTCTAAAGGGTGCTCAGGTGAGAAATTGCAAAGGTCGAGCAATTGCTCAGAGATGAAAAGTGCCAGCACTGAAAGCTGTTGCTAGCCAGCACCCTTCCTTGGAAGCGCTTTCACAGGCGCAGCAACACTGGGGCTTTGCGCTTCTCTAGCCACCAAACGTCATGGTCATTCTCTTTCCGTCTCGTAGACACGAGCTGAGAAATTGCAAACGTCGAGCAATTGCTCAGAGATGAAAAGTGCCAGCACTGAAAGCTGTTGCTAGCCAGCACCCTTCCTTGGAAGCGCTTTTGTAGGCCTAAGAACACTGGGGCTTTGCGCTTCTCTAGCCACCTAATCTTCTGCTCATCCTCTCGCGCACTCTAAAGAGAGCTCAGGTGAGAAATTGCAAACGTCGAGCAATTGCTCAGAGATGAAAAGTGCCAGCACTGAAAGCTCTTGCTAGCCAGCACCCTTCCTTGGAAGCGCTTTCACAGGCACAGCAACACTGGGGCTTTGCGCTTCTCTAGCCACCAAACGTCACGGTCATTCTCTTTCCGTCTCGTAGACACGAGCTGAGAAATTGCAAACGTCGAGCAATTGCTCAGAGATGAAAAGTGCCAGCACTGAAAGCTGTTGCTAGCCAGCCCCCTTCCTTGGAAGCGCTTTTGTAGGCCTAAGAACACTGGGGCTTTGCGCTTCTCTAGCCACCTAATCTTCTGCTCATCCTCTCGTGCACTCTAAAGGGTGCTCAGGTGAGAAATTGCAAACGTCGAGCAATTGCTCAGAGATGAAAAGTGCCAGCACTGAAAGCTCTTGCTAGCCAGCACCCTTCCTTGGAAGCGCTTTCACAGGCGCAGCAACACTGGGGCTTTGCGCTTCTCTACCCACCAGACGTCACGGTCATTCTCTTTCCGTCTCCTAGACACGAGCTGAGAAATTGCAAACGTCCAGCAATTGCTCAGAGATGAAAAGTGCCAGCACTGAAAGCTGTTGCTAGCCAGCACCCTTCCTTGGAAGCGCTTTTGTAGGCCTAAGAACACTGGGGCTCTGGGCTTCTCTAGCCACCTAATCTTCTGCTCATCCTCTCGCGCACTCTAAAGAGAGCTCAGGTGAGAAATTGCAAACGTCGAGCAATTGCTCAGAGATGAAAAGTGCCAGCACTGAAAGCTCTTGCTAGCCAGCAGCCTTCCTTGGAAGCGCTTTCACAGGCGCAGCAACACTGGGGCTTTGCGCTTCTCTAGCCACCAAACGTCACGGTCATTCTCTTTCCGTCTCGTAGACACGAGCTGAGAAATTGCAAACATCGAGCAATTGCTCAGAGATGAAAAGCGCCAGCACTGAAAGCTGTTGCTAGCCAGCCCCCTTCCTTGGAAGCGCTTTTGTAGGCCTAAGAACACTGGGGCTTTGCGCTTCTCCAGCCACCTAATCTTGTGCTCATCCTCTCGCGCACTCTAAAGAGAGCTCAGGTGAGAAATTGCAAACGTCGAGCAATTGCTCAGAGATGAAAAGTGCCAGCACTGAAAGCTGTTGCTAGCCAGCAGCCTTCCTTGGAAGCGCTTTCACAGGCGCAGCAACACTGGGGCTTTGCGCTTCTCTAGCCACCAAACGTCACGGTCATTCTCTTTCCGTCTCGTAGACACGAGCTGAGAAATAGCAAACGTCGAGCAATTGCTCAGAGATGAAAAGTGCCAGCACTGAAAGCTCTTGCTAGCCAGCACCCTTCCTTGGAAGCGCTTTCACAGGCGCAGCAACACTGGGGCTTTGCGCTTCTCTACCCACCAAACGTCACGGTCCTTCTCTTTCCGTCTCGTAGACACGAGCTGAGAAATTGCAAACGTCGAGCAATTGCTCAGAGATGAAAAGTGCCAGCACTGAAAGCTGTTGCTAGCCAGCAGCCTTCCTTGGAAGCGCTTTTGTAGGCCTAAGAACACTGGGGCTTTGCGCTTCTCTAGCCACCTAATCTTCTGCTCATCCTCTCGCGCACTCTAAAGAGAGCTCAGGTGAGAAATTGCAAACGTCCAGCAATTGCTCAGAGATGAAAAGTGCCAGCACTGAAAGCTGTTGCTAGCCAGCAGCCTTCCTTGGAAGCGCTTTCACAGGCGCAGCAACACTGGGGCTTTGCGCTTCTCTAGCCACCAAACGTCACGGTCATTCTCTTTCCGTCTCGTAGACACGAGCTGAGAAATTGCAAACGTCGAGCAATTGCTCAGAGATGAAAAGTGCCAGCACTGAAAGCTGTTGCTAGCCAGCACCCTTCCTTGGAAGCGCTTTTGTAGGCCTAAGAACACTGGGGCTTTGCGCTTCTCTAGCCACCTAATCTTCTGCTCATTCTCTCGCGCACTCTAAAGGGTGCTCAGGTGAGAAATTGCAAATGTCCAGCAATTGCTCAGAGATGAAAAGTGCCAGCACTGAAAGCTCTTGCTAGCCAGCACCCTTCCTTGGAAGCGCTTTCACAGGCGCAGCAACACTGGGGCTTTGCGCTTCTCTAGCCACCAAACGTCACGGTCCTTCTCTTTCCGTCTCGTAGACACGAGCTGAGAAATTGCAAACATCGAGCAATTGCTCAGAGATGAAAAGTGCCAGCACTGAAAGCTGTTGCTAGCCAGCAGCCTTCCTTGGAAGCGCTTTCACAGGCGCAGCAACACTGGGGCTTTGCGCTTCTCTAGCCACCAAACGTCACGGTCATTCTCTTTCCGTCTCGTAGACACGAGCTGAGAAATTGCAAACGTCCAGCAATTGCTCAGAGATGAAAAGCGCCAGCACTGAAAGCTGTTGCTAGCCAGCAGCCTTCCTTGGAAGCGCTTTTGTAGGCCTAAGAACACTGGGGCTCTGGGCTTCTCTAGCCACCTCATCTTCTGCTCATCCTCTCGCGCACTCTAAAGAGAGCTCAGGTGAGAAATTGCAAACGTCGAGCAATTGCTCAGAGATGAAAAGTGCCAGCACTGAAAGCTGTTGCTAGCCAGCCCCCTTCCTTGGAAGCGCTTTCACAGGCGCAGCAACACTGGGGCTTTGCGCTTCTCTAGCCACCAAACGTCATGGTCATTCTCTTTCCGTCTCGTAGACACGAGCTGAGAAATTGCAAACGTCCAGCAATTGCTCAGAGATGAAAAGTGCCAGCACTGAAAGCTGTTGCTAGCCAGCACCCTTCCTTGGAAGCGCTTTTGTAGGCCTAAGAACACTGGGGCTTTGCGCTTCTCTAGCCACCTAATCTTCTGCTCATTCTCTCGCGCACTCTAAAGGGTGCTCAGGTGAGAAATTGCAAAGGTCGAGCAATTGCTCAGAGATGAAAAGTGCCAGCACTGAAAGCTCTTGCTAGCCAGCCCCCTTCCTTGGAAGCGCTTTCACAGGCGCAGCAACACTGGGGCTTTGCGCTTCTCTAGCCACCAAACGTCATGGTCATTCTCTTTCCGTCTCGTAGACACGAGCTGAGAAATTGCAAACGTCGAGCAATTGCTCAGAGATGAAAAGTGCCAGCACTGAAAGCTGTTGCTAGCCAGCACCCTTCCTTGGAAGCGCTTTTGTAGGCCTAAGAACACTGGGGCTTTGCGCTTCTCTAGCCACCTAATCTTCTGCTCATCCTCTCGCGCACTCTAAAGAGAGCTCAGGTGAGAAATTGCAAACGTCGAGCAATTGCTCAGAGATGAAAAGTGCCAGCACTGAAAGCTCTTGCTAGCCAGCACCCTTCCTTGGAAGCGCTTTCACAGGCACAGCAACACTGGGGCTTTGCGCTTCTCTAGCCACCAAACGTCACGGTCATTCTCTTTCCGTCTCGTAGACACGAGCTGAGAAATTGCAAACGTCGAGCAATTGCTCAGAGATGAAAAGTGCCAGCACTGAAAGCTGTTGCTAGCCAGCCCCCTTCCTTGGAAGCGCTTTTGTAGGCCTAAGAACACTGGGGCTTTGCGCTTCTCTAGCCACCTAATCTTCTGCTCATCCTCTCGTGCACTCTAAAGGGTGCTCAGGTGAGAAATTGCAAACGTCGAGCAATTGCTCAGAGATGAAAAGTGCCAGCACTGAAAGCTCTTGCTAGCCAGCACCCTTCCTTGGAAGCGCTTTCACAGGCGCAGCAACACTGGGGCTTTGCGCTTCTCTACCCACCAGACGTCACGGTCATTCTCTTTCCGTCTCCTAGACACGAGCTGAGAAATTGCAAACGTCCAGCAATTGCTCAGAGATGAAAAGTGCCAGCACTGAAAGCTGTTGCTAGCCAGCACCCTTCCTTGGAAGCGCTTTTGTAGGCCTAAGAACACTGGGGCTCTGGGCTTCTCTAGCCACCTAATCTTCTGCTCATCCTCTCGCGCACTCTAAAGAGAGCTCAGGTGAGAAATTGCAAACGTCGAGCAATTGCTCAGAGATGAAAAGTGCCAGCACTGAAAGCTCTTGCTAGCCAGCAGCCTTCCTTGGAAGCGCTTTCACAGGCGCAGCAACACTGGGGCTTTGCGCTTCTCTAGCCACCAAACGTCACGGTCATTCTCTTTCCGTCTCGTAGACACGAGCTGAGAAATTGCAAACATCGAGCAATTGCTCAGAGATGAAAAGCGCCAGCACTGAAAGCTGTTGCTAGCCAGCCCCCTTCCTTGGAAGCGCTTTTGTAGGCCTAAGAACACTGGGGCTTTGCGCTTCTCCAGCCACCTAATCTTGTGCTCATCCTCTCGCGCACTCTAAAGAGAGCTCAGGTGAGAAATTGCAAACGTCGAGCAATTGCTCAGAGATGAAAAGTGCCAGCACTGAAAGCTGTTGCTAGCCAGCAGCCTTCCTTGGAAGCGCTTTCACAGGCGCAGCAACACTGGGGCTTTGCGCTTCTCTAGCCACCAAACGTCACGGTCATTCTCTTTCCGTCTCGTAGACACGAGCTGAGAAATAGCAAACGTCGAGCAATTGCTCAGAGATGAAAAGTGCCAGCACTGAAAGCTCTTGCTAGCCAGCACCCTTCCTTGGAAGCGCTTTCACAGGCGCAGCAACACTGGGGCTTTGCGCTTCTCTACCCACCAAACGTCACGGTCCTTCTCTTTCCGTCTCGTAGACACGAGCTGAGAAATTGCAAACGTCGAGCAATTGCTCAGAGATGAAAAGTGCCAGCACTGAAAGCTGTTGCTAGCCAGCAGCCTTCCTTGGAAGCGCTTTTGTAGGCCTAAGAACACTGGGGCTTTGCGCTTCTCTAGCCACCTAATCTTCTGCTCATTCTCTCGCGCACTCTAAAGGGTGCTCAGGTGAGAAATTGCAAACGTCGAGCAATTGCTCAGAGATGAAAAGTGCCAGCACTGAAAGCTGTTGCTAGCCAGCAGCCTTCCTTGGAAGCGCTTTCACAGGCGCAGCAACACTGGGGCTTTGCGCTTCTCTAGCCACCAAACGTCACGGTCATTCTCTTTCCGTCTCGTAGACACGAGCTGAGAGATTGCAAACGTCGAGCAATTGCTCAGAGATGAAAAGTGCCAGCACTGAAAGCTGTTGCTAGCCAGCAGCCTTCCTTGGAAGCGCTTTTGTAGGCCTAAGAACAGTGGGGCTCTGGGCTTCTCTAGCCACCTAATCTTGTGCTCATCCTCTCGCGCACTCTAAAGGGTGCTCAGGTGAGAAATTGCAAACGTCGAGCAATTGCTCAGAGATGAAAAGTGCCAGCACTGAAAGCTGTTGCTAGCCAGCACCCTTCCTTGGAAGCGCTTTCACAGGCGCAGCAACACTGGGGCTTTGCGCTTCTCTAGCCACCAAACGTCACGGTCATTCTCTTTCCGTCTCGTAGACACGAGCTGAGAAATTGCAAACGTCGAGCAATTGCTCAGAGATGAAAAGTGCCAGCACTGAAAGCTGTTGCTAGCCAGCACCCTTCCTTGGAAGCGCTTTCACAGGCGCAGCAACACTGGGGCTTTGCGCTTCTCTAACCACCAAACGTCACGGTCATTCTCTTTCCGTCTCGTAGACACGAGCTAAGAAATTGCAAACGTCGAGCAATTGCTCAGAGATGAAAAGCGCCAGCACTGAAAGCTGTTGCTAGCCAGCAGCCTTCCTTGGAAGCGCTTTTGTAGGCCTAAGAACACTGGGGCTCTGGGCTTCTCTAGCCACCTAATCTTCTGCTCATCCTCTCGCGCACTCTAAAGAGAGCTCAGGTGAGAAATTGCAAACGTCCAGCAATTGCTCAGAGATGAAAAGTGCCAGCACTGAAAGCTGTTGCTAGCCAGCACCCTTCCTTGGAAGCGCTTTCACAGGCGCAGCAACACTGGGGCTTTGCGCTTCTCTAGCCACCAAACGTCACGGTCATTCTCTTTCCGTCTCGTAGACACGAGCTGAGAAATTGCAAACGTCGAGCAATTGCTCAGAGATGAAAAGTGCCAGCACTGAAAGCTGTTGCTAGCCAGCACCCTTCCTTGGAAGCGCTTTTGTAGCCCTAAGAACACTGGGGCTTTGCGCTTCTCTAGCCACCTAATCTTCTGCTCATTCTCTCGCGCACTCTAAAGGGTGCTCAGGTGAGAAATTGCAAATGTCCAGCAATTGCTCAGAGATGAAAAGTGCCAGCACTGAAAGCTGTTGCTAGCCAGCACCCTTCCTTGGAAGCGCTTTCACAGGCACAGCAACACTGGGGCTTTGCGCTTCTCTAGCCACCAAACGTCATGGTCATTCTCTTTCCGTCTCGTAGACACGAGCTGAGAAATTGCAAACGTCCAGCAATTGCTCAGAGATGAAAAGTGCCAGCACTGAAAGCTCTTGCTAGCCAGCACCCTTCCTTGGAAGCGCTTTCACAGGCGCAGCAACACTGGGGCTTTGCGCTTCTCTAGCCACCAAACGTCACGGTCCTTCTCTTTCCGTCTTGTAGACACGAGCTGAGAAATTGCAAACGTCGAGCAATTGCTCAGAGATGAAAAGTGCCAGCACTGAAAGCTGTTGCTAGCCAGCACCCTTCCTTGGAAGCGCTTTTGTAGGCCTAAGAACACTGGGGCTTTGCGCTTCTCTAGCCACCAAACGTCACGGTCCTTCTCTTTCCGTCTCGTAGACACGAGCTGAGAAATTGCAAACGTCCAGCAATTGCTCAGAGATGAAAAGTGCCAGCACTGAAAGCTGTTGCTAGCCAGCACCCTTCCTTGGAAGCGCTTTTGTAGGCCTAAGAACACTGGGGCTTTGCGCTTCTGTAGCCACCTAATCTTCTGCTCATTCTCTCGCGCACTCTAAAGGGTGCTCAGGTGAGAAATTACAAACGTCGAGCAATTGCTCAGAGATGAAAAGTGCCAGCACTGAAAGCTGTTGCTAGCCAGCAGCCTTCCTTGGAAGCGCTTTCACAGGCGCAGCAACACTGGGGCTTTGCGCTTCTCTAGCCACCAAACGTCACGGTCATTCTCTTTCCGTCTCGTAGACACGAGCTGAGAGATTGCAAACGTCGAGCAATTGCTCAGAGATGAAAAGTGCCAGCACTGAAAGCTGTTGCTAGCCAGCACCCTTCCTTGGAAGCGCTTTCACAGGCGCAGCAACACTGGGGCTTTGCGCTTCTCTAACCACCAAACGTCACGGTCATTCTCTTTCCGTCTCGTAGACACGAGCTGAGAAATTGCAAACGTCGAGCAATTGCTCAGAGATGAAAAGCGCCAGCGCTGAAAGCTGTTGCTAGCCAGCACCCTTCCTTGGAAGCGCTTTTGTAGGCCTAAGAACACTGGGGCTCTGGGCTTCTCTAGCCACCTAATCTTGTGCTCATCCTCTCGCGCACTCTAAAGAGAGCTCAGGTGAGAAATTGCAAACGTCGAGCAATTGCTCAGAGATGAAAAGTGCCAGCACTGAAAGCTGTTGCTAGCCAGCACCCTTCCTTGGAAGCGCTTTCACAGGCGCAGCAACACTGGGGCTTTGCGCTTCTCTAGCCACCAAACGTCATGGTCATTCTCTTTCCGTCTCGTAGACACGAGCTGAGAAATTGCAAACGTCGAGCAATTGCTCAGAGATGAAAAGTGCCAGCACTGAAAGCTGTTGCTAGCCAGCACCCTTCCTTGGAAGCGCTTTTGTAGGCCTAAGAACACTGGGGCTTTGCGCTTCTCTAGCCACCTAATCTTGTGCTCATTCTCTCGCGCACTCTAAAGGGTGCTCAGGTGAGAAATTGCAAACGTCGAGCAATTGCTCAGAGATGAAAAGTGCCAGCACTGAAAGCTGTTGCTAGCCAGCACCCTTCCTTGGAAGCGCTTTCACAGGCACAGCAACACTGGGGCTTTGCGCTTCTCTAGCCACCAAACGTCATGGTCATTCTCTTTCCGTCTCCTAGACACGAGCTGAGAAATTGCAAACGTCCAGCAATTGCTCAGAGATGAAAAGTGCCAGCACTGAAAGCTGTTGCTAGCCAGCAGCCTTCCTTGGAAGCGCTTTTGTAGGCCTAAGAAGACTGGGGCTCTGGGCTTCTCTAGCCACCTAATCTTCTGCTCATCCTCTCGCGCACTCTAAAGAGAGCTCAGGTGAGAAATTGCAAACGTCGAGCAATTGCTCAGAGATGAAAAGTGCCAGCACTGAAAGCTGTTGCTAGCCAGCAGCCTTCCTTGGAAGCGCTTTCACAGGCGCAGCAACACTGGGGCTTTGCGCTTCTCTAGCCACCAAACGTCACGGTCATTCTCTTTCTGTCTCGTAGACACGAGCTGAGAAATTGCAAACGTCGAGCAATTGCTCAGAGATGAAAAGTGCCAGCACTGAAAGCTGTTGCTAGCCAGCACCCTTCCTTGGAAGCGCTTTCACAGGCACAGCAACACTGGGGCTTTGCGCTTCTCTAGCCACCAAACGTCACGGTCATTCTCTTTCCGTCTCGTAGACACGAGCTGAGAAATTGTAAACGTCGAGCAATTGCTCAGAGATGAAAAGTGCCAGCACTGAAAGCTGTTGCTAGCCAGCACCCTTCCTTGGAAGCGCTTTTGTAGGCTAAAGAACACTGGGGCTTTGCGCTTCTCTAGCCACCTAATCTTCTGCTCATCCTCTCGTGCACTCTAAAGGGTGCTCAGGTGAGAAATTGCAAACGTCGAGCAATTGCTCAGAGATGAAAAGTGCCAGCACTGAAAGCTCTTGCTAGCCAGCACCCTTCCTTGGAAGCGCTTTCACAGGCGCAGCAACACTGGGGCTTTGCGCTTCTCTAGCCACCAAACGTCACGGTCATTCTCTTTCCGTCTCGTAGACACAAGCTGAGAAATTGCAAATGTCCAGCAATTGCTCAGAGATGAAAAGTGCCAGCACTGAAAGCTGTTGCTAGCCAGCCCCCTTCCTTGGAAGCGCTTTTGTAGCCCTAAGAACACTGGGGCTCTGGGCTTCTCTAGCCACCGAATCTTCTGCTCATCCTCTCGCGCACTCTAAAGAGAGCTCAGGTGAGAAATTGCAAATGTCCAGCAATTGCTCAGAGATGAAAAGTGCCAGCACTGAAAGCTGTTGCTAGCCAGCACCCTTCCTTGGAAGCGCTTTCACAGGCGCAGCAACACTGGGGCTTTGCGCTTCTCTAGCCACCAAACGTCACGGTCCTTCTCTTTCCGTCTTGTAGACACGAGCTGAGAAATTGCAAACGTCGAGCAATTGCTCAGAGATGAAAAGTGCCAGCACTGAAAGCTGTTGCTAGCCAGCACCCTTCCTTGGAAGCGCTTTTGTAGGCCTAAGAACACTGGGGCTTTGCGCTTCTCTAGCCACCAAACGTCACGGTCATTCTCTTTCCGTCTCGTAGACACGAGCTGAGAAATTGCAAACGTCCAGCAATTGCTCAGAGATGAAAAGTGCCAGCACTGAAAGCTGTTGCTAGCCAGCACCCTTCCTTGGAAGCGCTTTTGTAGGCCTAAGAACACTGGGGCTTTGCGCTTCTCTAGCCACCTAATCTTCTGCTCATTCTCTCGCGCACTCTAAAGGGTGCTCAGGTGAGAAATTACAAACGTCGAGCAATTGCTCAGAGATGAAAAGTGCCAGCACTGAAAGCTGTTGCTAGCCAGCAGCCTTCCTTGGAAGCGCTTTCACAGGCGCAGCAACACTGGGGCTTTGCGCTTCTCTAGCCACCAAACGTCACGGTCATTCTCTTTCCGTCTCGTAGACACGAGCTGAGAGATTGCAAACGTCGAGCAATTGCTCAGAGATGAAAAGTGCCAGCACTGAAAGCTGTTGCTAGCCAGCACCCTTCCTTGGAAGCGCTTTCACAGGCGCAGCAACACTGGGGCTTTGCGCTTCTCTAACCACCAAACGTCACGGTCATTCTCTTTCCGTCTCGTAGACACGAGCTGAGAAATTGCAAACGTCGAGCAATTGCTCAGAGATGAAAAGCGCCAGCACTGAAAGCTGTTGCTAGCCAGCACCCTTCCTTGGAAGCGCTTTTGTAGGCCTAAGAACACTGGGGCTCTGGGCTTCTCTAGTCACCTAATCTTGTGCTCATCCTCTCGCGCACTCTAAAGAGAGCTCAGGTGAGAAATTGCAAACGTCGAGCAATTGCTCAGAGATGAAAAGTGCCAGCACTGAAAGCTGTTGCTAGCCAGCACCCTTCCTTGGAAGCGCTTTCACAGGCGCAGCAACACTGGGGCTTTGCGCTTCTCTAGCCACCAAACGTCATGGTCATTCTCTTTCCGTCTCGTAGACACGAGCTGAGAAATTGCAAACGTCGAGCAATTGCTCAGAGATGAAAAGTGCCAGCACTGAAAGCTGTTGCTAGCCAGCACCCTTCCTTGGAAGCGCTTTTGTAGGCCTAAGAACACTGGGGCTTTGCGCTTCTCTAGCCACCTAATCTTGTGCTCATTCTCTCGCGCACTCTAAAGGGTGCTCAGGTGAGAAATTGCAAACGTCGAGCAATTGCTCAGAGATGAAAAGTGCCAGCACTGAAAGCTGTTGCTAGCCAGCACCCTTCCTTGGAAGCGCTTTCACAGGCACAGCAACACTGGGGCTTTGCGCTTCTCTAGCCACCAAACGTCATGGTCATTCTCTTTCCGTCTCCTAGACACGAGCTGAGAAATTGCAAACGTCCAGCAATTGCTCAGAGATGAAAAGTGCCAGCACTGAAAGCTGTTGCTAGCCAGCAGCCTTCCTTGGAAGCGCTTTTGTAGGCCTAAGAAGACTGGGGCTCTGGGCTTCTCTAGCCACCTAATCTTCTGCTCATCCTCTCGCGCACTCTAAAGAGAGCTCAGGTGAGAAATTACAAACGTCGAGCAATTGCTCAGAGATGAAAAGTGCCAGCACTGAAAGCTGTTGCTAGCCAGCAGCCTTCCTTGGAAGCGCTTTCACAGGCGCAGCAACACTGGGGCTTTGCGCTTCTCTAGCCACCAAACGTCACGGTCATTCTCTTTCTGTCTCGTAGACACGAGCTGAGAAATTGCAAACGTCGAGCAATTGCTCAGAGATGAAAAGTGCCAGCACTGAAAGCTCTTGCTAGCCAGCACCCTTCCTTGGAAGCGCTTTCACAGGCACAGCAACACTGGGGCTTTGCGCTTCTCTAGCCACCAAACGTCACGGTCATTCTCTTTCCGTCTCGTAGACACGAGCTGAGAAATTGCAAACGTCGAGCAATTGCTCAGAGATGAAAAGTGCCAGCACTGAAAGCTGTTGCTAGCCAGCACCCTTCCTTGGAAGCGCTTTTGTAGGCTAAAGAACACTGGGGCTTTGCGCTTCTCTAGCCACCTAATCTTCTGCTCATCCTCTCGTGCACTCTAAAGGGTGCTCAGGTGAGAAATTGCAAACGTCGAGCAATTGCTCAGAGATGAAAAGTGCCAGCACTGAAAGCTGTTGCTAGCCAGCACCCTTCCTTGGAAGCGCTTTTGTAGGCCTAAGAACACTGGGGCTCTGGGCTTCTCTAGCCACCTAATCTTCTGCTCATCCTCTCGCGCACTCTAAAGAGAGCTCAGGTGAGAAATTGCAAACGTCGAGCAATTGCTCAGAGATGAAAAGTGCCAGCACTGAAAGCTGTTGCTAGCCAGCACCCTTCCTTGGAAGCGCTTTCACAGGCGCAGCAACACTGGGGCTTTGCGCTTCTCTAGCCACCAAACGTCACTGTCATTCTCTTTCCGTCTCGTAGACACGAGCTGAGAAATTGCAAACGTCGAGCAATTGCTCAGAGATGAAAAGTGCCAGCACTGAAAGCTGTTGCTAGCCAGCACCCTTCCTTGGAAGCGCTTTCACAGGCGCAGCAGCACTGGGGCTTTGCGCTTCTCTAGCCACCAAACGTCACGGTCCTTCTCTTTCTGTCTCGTAGACACGAGCTGAGAAATTGCAAACGTCGAGCAATTGCTCAGAGATGAAAAGTGCCAGCACTGAAAGCTGTTGCTAGCCAGCACCCTTCCTTGGAAGCGCTTTCACAGGCGCAGCAACACTGGGGCTTTGCGCTTCTCTAGCCACCAAACGTCACGGTCATTCTCTTTCCGTCTCGTAGACACAAGCTGAGAAATTGCAAATGTCCAGCAACTGCTCAGAGATGAAAAGTGCCAGCACTGAAAGCTGTTGCTAGCCAGCCCCCTTCCTTGGAAGCGCTTTTGTAGCCCTAAGAACACTGGGGCTCTGGGCTTCTCTAGCCACCGAATCTTCTGCTCATCCTCTCGCGCACTCTAAAGAGAGCTCAGGTGAGAAATTGCAAATGTCCAGCAATTGCTCAGAGATGAAAAGTGCCAGCACTGAAAGCTGTTGCTAGCCAGCACCCTTCCTTGGAAGCGCTTTCACAGGCGCAGCAACACTGGGGCTTTGCGCTTCTCTAGCCACCAAACGTCACGGTCATTCTCTTTCCGTCTCGTAGACACGAGCTGAGAAATTGCAAACGTCCAGCAATTGCTCAGAGATGAAAAGTGCCAGCACTGAAAGCTGTTGCTAGCCAGCACCCTTCCTTGGAAGCGCTTTTGTAGGCCTAAGAACACTGGGGCTTTGCGCTTCTCTAGCCACCAAACGTCACGGTCCTTCTCTTTCCGTCTCGTAGACACGAGCTGAGAAATTGCAAACGTCCAGCAATTGCTCAGAGATGAAAAGTGCCAGCACTGAAAGCTGTTGCTAGCCAGCACCCTTCCTTGGAAGCGCTTTTGTAGGCCTAAGAACACTGGGGCTTTGCGCTTCTCTAGCCACCTAATCTTCTGCTCATTCTCTCGCGCACTCTAAAGGGTGCTCAGGTGAGAAATTGCAAACGTCGAGCAATTGCTCAGAGATGAAAAGTGCCAGCACTGAAAGCTGTTGCTAGCCAGCACCCTTCCTTGGAAGCGCTTTCACAGGCGCAGCAACACTGGGGCTTTGCGCTTCTCTAGCCACCAAACGTCACGGTCATTCTCTTTCCGTCTCGTAGACACGAGCTGAGAGATTGCAAACGTCGAGCAATTGCTCAGAGATGAAAAGTGCCAGCACTGAAAGCTGTTGCTAGCCAGCAGCCTTCCTTGGAAGCGCTTTTGTAGGCCTAAGAACAGTGGGGCTCTGGGCTTCTCTAGCCACCTCATCTTCTGCTCATCCTCTCGCGCACTCTAAAGAGACCTCAGGTGAGAAATTGCAAACGTCGAGCAATTGCTCAGAGATGAAAAGTGCCAGCACTGAAAGCTGTTGCTAGCCAGCAGCCTTCCTTGGAAGCGCTTTCACAGGCGCAGCAACACTGGGGCTTTGCGCTTCTCTAGCCACCAAACGTCATGGTCATTCTCTTTCCGTCTCGTAGACACGAGCTGAGAAATTGCAAACGTCGAGCAATTGCTCAGAGATGAAAAGTGCCAGCACTGAAAGCTGTTGCTAGCCAGCAGCCTTCCTTGGAAGCGCTTTTGTAGCCCTAAGAACACTGGGGCTTTGCGCTTCTCTAGCCACCTAATCTTGTGCTCATCCTCTCGCGCACTCTAAAGGGTGCTCAGGTGAGAAATTGCAAACGTCGAGCAATTGCTCAGAGATGAAAAGTGCCAGCACTGAAAGCTGTTGCTAGCCAGCACCCTTCCTTGGAAGCGCTTTCACAGGCACAGCAACACTGGGGCTTTGCGCTTCTCTAGCCACCAAACGTCACGGTCATTCTCTTTCCGTCTCGTAGACACGAGCTGAGAAATTGCAAACGTCCAGCAATTGCTCAGAGATGAAAAGTGCCAGCACTGAAAGCTGTTGCTAGCCAGCACCCTTCCTTGGAAGCGCTTTCACAGGCGCAGCAACACTGGGGCTTTGCGCTTCTCTAGCCACCAAACGTCACGGTCCTTCTCTTTCCGTCTTGTAGACACAAGCTGAGAAATTGCAAACGTCGAGCAATTGCTCAGAGATGAAAAGTGCCAGCACTGAAAGCTGTTGCTAGCCAGCACCCTTCCTTGGAAGCGCTTTTGTAGGCCTAAGAACACTGGGGCTTTGCGCTTCTCTAGCCACCAAACGTCACGGTCCTTCTCTTTCCGTCTCGTAGACACGAGCTGAGAAATTGCAAACGTCCAGCAATTGCTCAGAGATGAAAAGTGCCAGCACTGAAAGCTGTTGCTAGCCAGCACCCTTCCTTGGAAGCGCTTTTGTAGGCCTAAGAACACTGGGGCTTTGCGCTTCTCTAGCCACCTAATCTTCTGCTCATTCTCTCGCGCACTCTAAAGAGAGCTCAGGTGAGAAATTGCAAACGTCGAGCAATTGCTCAGAGATGAAAAGTGCCAGCACTGAAAGCTGTTGCTAGCCAGCAGCCTTCCTTGGAAGCGCTTTCACAGGCGCAGCAACACTGGGGCTTTGCGCTTCTCTAGCCACCAAACGTCACGGTCATTCTCTTTCCGTCTCGTAGACACGAGCTGAGAGATTGCAAACGTCGAGCAATTGCTCAGAGATGAAAAGTGCCAGCACTGAAAGCTGTTGCTAGCCAGCACCCTTCCTTGGAAGCGCTTTTGTAGGCCTAAGAACACTGGGGCTCTGGGCTTCTCTAGCCACCTAATCTTGTGCTCATCCTCTCGCGCACTCTAAAGAGAGCTCAGGTGAGAAATTGCAAATGTCCAGCAATTGCTCAGAGATGAAAAGTGCCAGCACTGAAAGCTGTTGCTAGCCAGCAGCCTTCCTTGGAAGCGCTTTCACAGGCGCAGCAACACTGGGGCTTTGCGCTTCTCTAGCCACCAAACGTCACGGTCATTCTCTTTCCGTCTCGTAGACACGAGCTGAGAAATTGCAAACGTCGAGCAATTGCTCAGAGATGAAAAGTGCCAGCACTGAAAGCTGTTGCTAGCCAGCACCCTTCCTTGGAAGCGCTTTCACAGGCGCAGCAACACTGGGGCTTTGCGCTTCTCTAACCACCAAACGTCACAGTCATTCTCTTTCCGTCTCGTAGACACGAGCTGAGAAATTGCAAACGTCGAGCAATTGCTCAGAGATGAAAAGCGCCAGCACTGAAAGCTGTTGCTAGCCAGCAGCCTTCCTTGGAAGCGCTTTTGTAGGCCTAAGAACACTGGGGCTCTGGGCTTCTCTAGCCACCTAATCTTCTGCTCATCCTCTCGCGCACTCTAAAGAGAGCTCAGGTGAGAAATTGCAAACGTCGAGCAATTGCTCAGAGATGAAAAGTGCCAGCACTGAAAGCTGTTGCTAGCCAGCACCCTTCCTTGGAAGCGCTTTCACAGGCGCAGCAACACTGGGGCTTTGCGCTTCTCTAGCCACCAAACGTCATGGTCATTCTCTTTCCGTCTCGTAGACACGAGCTGAGAAATTGCAAACGTCGAGCAATTGCTCAGAGATGAAAAGTGCCAGCACTGAAAGCTGTTGCTAGCCAGCACCCTTCCTTGGAAGCGCTTTTGTTGGCCTAAGAACACTGGGGCTTTGCGCTTCTCTAGCCACCTAATCTTGTGCTCATTCTCTCGCGCACTCTAAAGGGTGCTCAGGTGAGAAATTGCAAACGTCGAGCAATTGCTCAGAGATGAAAAGTGCCAGCACTGAAAGCTGTTGCTAGCCAGCAGCCTTCCTTGGAAGCGCTTTCACAGGTGCAGCAACACTGGGGCTTTGCGCTTCTCTAGCCACCAAACGTCATGGTCATTCTCTTTCCGTCTCCTAGACACGAGCTGAGAAATTGCAAACGTCCAGCAATTGCTCAGAGATGAAAAGTGCCAGCACTGAAAGCTGTTGCTAGCCAGCAGCCTTCCTTGGAAGCGCTTTTGTAGGCCTAAGAACACTGGGGCTCTGGGCTTCTCTAGCCACCTAATCTTCTGCTCATCCTCTCGCGCACTCTAAAGAGAGCTCAGGTGAGAAATTACAAACGTCGAGCAATTGCTCAGAGATGAAAAGTGCCAGCACTGAAAGCTGTTGCTAGCCAGCAGCCTTCCTTGGAAGCGCTTTCACAGGCGCAGCAACACTGGGGCTTTGCGCTTCTCTAGCCACCAAACGTCACGGTCATTCTCTTTCTGTCTCGTAGACACGAGCTGAGAAATTGCAAACGTCGAGCAATTGCTCAGAGATGAAAAGTGCCAGCACTGAAAGCTGTTGCTAGCCAGCACCCTTCCTTGGAAGCGCTTTCACAGGCACAGCAACACTGGGGCTTTGCGCTTCTCTAGCCACCAAACGTCACGGTCATTCTCTTTCCGTCTCGTAGACACGAGCTGAGAAATTGCAAACGTCGAGCAATTGCTCAGAGATGAAAAGTGCCAGCACTGAAAGCTGTTGCTAGCCAGCACCCTTCCTTGGAAGCGCTTTTGTAGGCCTAAGAACACTGGGGCTTTGCGCTTCTCTAGCCACCTAATCTTCTGCTCATCCTCTCGTGCACTCTAAAGGGTGCTCAGGTGAGAAATTGCAAACGTCGAGCAATTGCTCAGAGATGAAAAGTGCCAGCACTGAAAGCTCTTGCTAGCCAGCACCCTTCCTTGGAAGCGCTTTTGTAGGCCTAAGAACACTGGGGCTCTGGGCTTCTCTAGCCACCTAATCTTCTGCTCATCCTCTCGCGCACTCTAAAGAGAGCTCAGGTGAGAAATTGCAAACGTCGAGCAATTGCTCAGAGATGAAAAGTGCCAGCACTGAAAGCTGTTGCTAGCCAGCACCCTTCCTTGGAAGCGCTTTCACAGGCGCAGCAACACTGGGGCTTTGCGCTTCTCTAGCCACCAAACGTCACGGTCATTCTCTTTCCGTCTCGTAGACACGAGCTGAGAAATTGCAAACGTCGAGCAATTGCTCAGAGATGAAAAGTGCCAGCACTGAAAGCTGTTGCTAGCCAGCAGCCTTCCTTGGAAGCGCTTTCACAGGCGCAGCAGCACTGGGGCTTTGCGCTTCTCTAGCCACCAAACGTCACGGTCCTTCTCTTTCTGTCTCGTAGACACGAGCTGAGAAATTGCAAACGTCGAGCAATTGCTCAGAGATGAAAAGTGCCAGCACTGAAAGCTCTTGCTAGCCAGCACCCTTCCTTGGAAGCGCTTTCACAGGCGCAGCAACACTGGGGCTTTGCGCTTCTCTAGCCACCAAACGTCACGGTCATTCTCTTTCCGTCTCGTAGACACGAGCTGAGAAATTGCAAACGTCCAGCAATTGCTCAGAGATGAAAAGTGCCAGCACTGAAAGCTCTTGCTAGCCAGCACCCTTCCTTGGAAGCGCTTTTGTAGGCCAAAGAACACTGGGGCATTGCGCTTCTCTAGCCACCTAATCTTCTGCTCATCCTCTCGTGCACTCTAAAGGGTGCTCAGGTGAGAAATTGCAAACGTCGAGCAATTGCTCAGAGATGAAAAGTGCCAGCACTGAAAGCTCTTGCTAGCCAGCACCCTTCCTTGGAAGCGCTTTTGTAGGCCTAAGAACACTGGGGCTCTGGGCTTCTCTAGCCACCTAATCTTCTGCTCATCCTCTCGCGCACTCTAAAGAGAGCTCAGGTGAGAAATTGCAAACGTCGAGCAATTGCTCAGAGATGAAAAGTGCCAGCACTGAAAGCTGTTGCTAGCCAGCAGCCTTCCTTGGAAGCGCTTTCACAGGCGCAGCAACACTGGGGCTTTGCGCTTTAGCCACCAAACGTCACGGTCATTCTCTTTCCGTCTCGTAGACACGAGCTGAGAAATTGCAAACGTCGAGCAATTGCTCAGAGATGAAAAGTGCCAGCACTGAAAGCTGTTGCTAGCCAGCACCCTTCCTTGGAAGCGCTTTCACAGGCGCAGCAGCACTGGGGCTTTGCGCTTCTCTAGCCACCAAACGTCACGGTCCTTCTCTTTCTGTCTCGTAGACACGAGCTGAGAAATTGCAAACGTCGAGCAATTGCTCAGAGATGAAAAGTGCCAGCACTGAAAGCTGTTGCTAGCCAGCACCCTTCCTTGGAAGCGCTTTCACAGGCGCAGCAACACTGGGGCTTTGCGCTTCTCTAGCCACCAAACGTCACGGTCATTCTCTTTCCGTCTCGTAGACACAAGCTGAGAAATTGCAAATGTCCAGCAACTGCTCAGAGATGAAAAGTGCCAGCACTGAAAGCTGTTGCTAGCCAGCCCCCTTCCTTGGAAGCGCTTTTGTAGCCCTAAGAACACTGGGGCTCTGGGCTTCTCTAGCCACCGAATCTTCTGCTCATCCTCTCGCGCACTCTAAAGAGAGCTCAGGTGAGAAATTGCAAATGTCCAGCAATTGCTCAGAGATGAAAAGTGCCAGCACTGAAAGCTGTTGCTAGCCAGCACCCTTCCTTGGAAGCGCTTTCACAGGCGCAGCAACACTGGGGCTTTGCGCTTCTCTAGCCACCAAACGTCACGGTCATTCTCTTTCCGTCTCGTAGACACGAGCTGAGAAATTGCAAACGTCCAGCAATTGCTCAGAGATGAAAAGTGCCAGCACTGAAAGCTCTTGCTAGCCAGCACCCTTCCTTGGAAGCGCTTTTGTAGGCCTAAGAACACTGGGGCTTTGCGCTTCTCTAGCCACCTAATCTTCTGCTCATTCTCTCGCGCACTCTAAAGGGTGCTCAGGTGAGAAATTACAAACGTCGAGCAATTGCTCACAGATGAAAAGTGCCAGCACTGAAAGCTGTTGCTAGCCAGCACCCTTCCTTGGAAGCGCTTTTGTAGGCCTAAGAACACTGGGGCTTTGCGCTTCTCTAGCCACCAAACGTCACGGTCATTCTCTTTCCGTCTCGTAGACACGAGCTGAGAGATTGCAAACGTCCAGCAATTGCTCAGAGATGAAAAGTGCCAGCACTGAAAGCTCTTGCTAGCCAGCAGCCTTCCTTGGAAGCGCTTTCACAGGCCTAAGAACACTGGGGCTCTGGGCTTCTCTAGCCACCTAATCTTGTGCTCATCCTCTCGCGCACTCTAAAGAGAGCTCAGGTGAGAAATTGCAAACGTCGAGCAATTGCTCAGAGATGAAAAGTGCCAGCACTGAAAGCTCTTGCTAGCCAGCACCCTTCCTTGGAAGCGCTTTCACAGGCGCAGCAACACTGGGGCTTTGCGCTTCTCTAGCCACCAAACGTCACGGTCATTCTCTTTCCGTCTCGTAGACACGAGCTGAGAAATTGCAAACATCGAGCAATTGCTCAGAGATGAAAAGTGCCAGCACTGAAAGCTCTTGCTAGCCAGCACCCTTCCTTGGAAGCGCTTTCACAGGCGCAGCAACACTGGGGCTTTGTGCTTCTCTAACCACCAAACGTCACGGTCATTCTCTTTCCGTCTCGTAGACACGAGCTGAGAAATTGCAAACGTCGAGCAATTGCTCAGAGATGAAAAGTGCCAGCACTGAAAGCTGTTGCTAGCCAGCACCCTTCCTTGGAAGCGCTTTTGTAGGCCTAAGAAGACTGGGGCTGTGGGCTTCTCTAGCCACCTAATCTTCTGCTCATCCTCTCGCGCACTCTAAAGAGAGCTCAGGTGAGAAATTGCAAACGTCGAGCAATTGCTCAGAGATGAAAAGTGCCAGCACTGAAAGCTGTTGCTAGCCAGCACCCTTCCTTGGAAGCGCTTTCACAGGCGCAGCAACACTGGGGCTTTGCGCTTCTCTAGCCACCAAACGTCATGGTCATTCTCTTTCCGTCTCGTAGACACGAGCTGAGAAATTGCAAACGTCGAGCAATTGCTCAGAGATGAAAAGTGCCAGCACTGAAAGCTGTTGCTAGCCAGCACCCTTCCTTGGAAGCGCTTTTGTTGGCCTAAGAACACTGGGGCTTTGCGCTTCTCTAGCCACCTAATCTTGTGCTCATTCTCTCGCGCACTCTAAAGGGTGCTCAGGTGAGAAATTGCAAACGTCGAGCAATTGCTCAGAGATGAAAAGTGCCAGCACTGAAAGCTGTTGCTAGCCAGCAGCCTTCCTTGGAAGCGCTTTCACAGGTGCAGCAACACTGGGGCTTTGCGCTTCTCTAGCCACCAAACGTCATGGTCATTCTCTTTCCGTCTCCTAGACACGAGCTGAGAAATTGCAAACGTCCAGCAATTGCTCAGAGATGAAAAGTGCCAGCACTGAAAGCTGTTGCTAGCCAGCACCCTTCCTTGGAAGCGCTTTTGTAGGCCTAAGAACACTGGGGCTCTGGGCTTCTCTAGCCACCTAATCTTCTGCTCATCCTCTCGCGCACTCTAAAGAGAGCTCAGGTGAGAAATTACAAACGTCGAGCAATTGCTCAGAGATGAAAAGTGCCAGCACTGAAAGCTGTTGCTAGCCAGCACCCTTCCTTGGAAGCGCTTTCACAGGCGCAGCAACACTGGGGCTTTGCGCTTCTCTAGCCACCAAACGTCACGGTCATTCTCTTTCTGTCTCGTAGACACAAGCTGAGAAATTGCAAACGTCGAGCAATTGCTCAGAGATGAAAAGTGCCAGCACTGAAAGCTGTTGCTAGCCAGCACCCTTCCTTGGAAGCGCTTTCACAGGCACAGCAACACTGGGGCTTTGCGCTTCTCTAGCCACCAAACGTCACGGTCATTCTCTTTCCGTCTCGTAGACACGAGCTGAGAAATTGCAAACGTCGAGCAATTGCTCAGAGATGAAAAGTGCCAGCACTGAAAGCTGTTGCTAGCCAGCACCCTTCCTTGGAAGCGCTTTTGTAGGCCTAAGAACACTGGGGCTTTGCGCTTCTCTAGCCACCTAATCTTCTGCTCATCCTCTCGTGCACTCTAAAGGGTGCTCAGGTGAGAAATTGCAAACGTCGAGCAATTGCTCAGAGATGAAAAGTGCCAGCACTGAAAGCTCTTGCTAGCCAGCACCCTTCCTTGGAAGCGCTTTTGTAGGCCTAAGAACACTGGGGCTCTGGGCTTCCCTAGCCACCTCATCTTCTGCTCATCCTCTCGCGCACTCTGAAGAGAGCTCAGGTGAGAAATTGCAAACGTCCAGCAATTGCTCAGAGATGAAAAGTGCCAGCACTGAAAGCTGTTGCTAGCCAGCACCCTTCCTTGGAAGCGCTTTCACAGGCGCAGCAGCACTGGGGCTTTGCGCTTCTCTAGCCACCAAACGTCACGGTCCTTCTCTTTCTGTCTCGTAGACACGAGCTGAGAAATTGCAAACGTCGAGCAATTGCTCAGAGATGAAAAGTGCCAGCACTGAAAGCTCTTGCTAGCCAGCACCCTTCCTTGGAAGCGCTTTCACAGGCGCAGCAACACTGGGGCTTTGCGCTTCTCTAGCCACCAAACGTCACGGTCATTCTCTTTCCGTCTCGTAGACACGAGCTGAGAAATTGCAAACGTCCAGCAATTGCTCAGAGATGAAAAGTGCCAGCACTGAAAGCTCTTGCTAGCCAGCACCCTTCCTTGGAAGCGCTTTTGTAGGCCAAAGAACACTGGGGCATTGCGCTTCTCTAGCCACCTAATCTTCTGCCCATCCTCTCGTGCACTCTAAAGGGTGCTCAGGTGAGAAATTGCAAACGTCGAGCAATTGCTCAGAGATGAAAAGTGCCAGCACTGAAAGCTCTTGCTAGCCAGCACCCTTCCTTGGAAGCGCTTTTGTAGGCCTAAGAACACTGGGGCTCTGGGCTTCTCTAGCCACCTAATCTTCTGCTCATCCTCTCGCGCACTCTAAAGAGAGCTCAGGTGAGAAATTGCAAACGTCGAGCAATTGCTCAGAGATGAAAAGTGCCAGCACTGAAAGCTGTTGCTAGCCAGCAGCCTTCCTTGGAAGCGCTTTCACAGGCGCAGCAACACTGGGGCTTTGCGCTTTAGCCACCAAACGTCACGGTCATTCTCTTTCCGTCTCGTAGACACGAGCTGAGAAATTGCAAACGTCGAGCAATTGCTCAGAGATGAAAAGTGCCAGCACTGAAAGCTGTTGCTAGCCAGCACCCTTCCTTGGAAGCGCTTTCACAGGCGCAGCAGCACTGGGGCTTTGCGCTTCTCTAGCCACCAAACGTCACGGTCCTTCTCTTTCTGTCTCGTAGACACGAGCTGAGAAATTGCAAACGTCGAGCAATTGCTCAGAGATGAAAAGTGCCAGCACTGAAAGCTCTTGCTAGCCAGCACCCTTCCTTGGAAGCGCTTTCACAGGCGCAGCAACACTGGGGCTTTGCGCTTCTCTAGCCATCAAACGTCACGGTCATTCTCTTTCCGTCTCGTAGACACAAGCTGAGAAATTGCAAATGTCCAGCAACTGCTCAGAGATGAAAAGTGCCAGCACTGAAAGCTGTTGCTAGCCAGCCCCCTTCCTTGGAAGCGCTTTTGTAGGCCTAAGAACACTGGGGCTCTGGGCTTCTCTAGCCACCGAATCTTCTGCTCATCCTCTCGCGCACTCTAAAGAGAGCTCAGGTGAGAAATTGCAAATGTCCAGCAATTGCTCAGAGATGAAAAGTGCCAGCACTGAAAGCTGTTGCTAGCCAGCCCCCTTCCTTGGAAGCGCTTTCACAGGCGCAGCAACACTGGGGCTTTGCGCTTCTCTAGCCACCAAACGTCACGGTCATTCTCTTTCCGTCTCGTAGACACGAGCTGAGAAATTGCAAACGTCCAGCAATTGCTCAGAGATGAAAAGTGCCAGCACTGAAAGCTCTTGCTAGCCAGCAGCCTTCCTTGGAAGCGCTTTTGTAGGCCTAAGAACACTGGGGCTTTGCGCTTCTCTAGCCACCTCATCTTCTGCTCATTCTCTCGCGCACTCTAAAGGGTGCTCAGGTGAGAAATTACAAACGTCGAGCAATTGCTCACAGATGAAAAGTGCCAGCACTGAAAGCTGTTGCTAGCCAGCACCCTTCCTTGGAAGCGCTTTTGTAGGCCTAAGAACACTGGGGCTTTGCGCTTCTCTAGCCACCAAACGTCACGGTCATTCTCTTTCCGTCTCGTAGACACGAGCTGAGAGATTGCAAACGTCCAGCAATTGCTCAGAGATGAAAAGTGCCAGCACTGAAAGCTCTTGCTAGCCAGCAGCCTTCCTTGGAAGCGCTTTTGTAGGCCTAAGAACACTGGGGCTCTGGGCTTCTCTAGCCACCTAATCTTCTGCTCATCCTCTCGCGCACTCTAAAGAGAGCTCAGGTGAGAAATTGCAAACGTCGAGCAATTGCTCAGAGATGAAAAGTGCCAGCACTGAAAGCTCTTGCTAGCCAGCACCCTTCCTTGGAAGCGCTTTCACAGGCGCAGCAACACTGGGGCTTTGCGCTTCTCTAGCCACCAAACGTCACGGTCATTCTCTTTCCGTCTCGTAGACACGAGCTGAGAAATTGCAAACATCGAGCAATTGCTCAGAGATGAAAAGTGCCAGCACTGAAAGCTCTTGCTAGCCAGCAGCCTTCCTTGGAAGCGCTTTCACAGGCGCAGCAACACTGGGGCTTTGTGCTTCTCTAACCACCAAACGTCACGGTCATTCTCTTTCCGTCTCGTAGACACGAGCTGAGAAATTGCAAACGTCGAGCAATTGCTCAGAGATGAAAAGTGCCAGCACTGAAAGCTCTTGCTAGCCAGCACCCTTCCTTGGAAGCGCTTTTGTAGGCCTAAGAACACTGGGGCTTTGCGCTTCTCTAGCCACCTAATCTTGTGCTCATCCTCTCGCGCACTCTAAAGAGAGCTCAGGTGAGAAATTGCAAACGTCGAGCAATTGCTCAGAGATGAAAAGTGCCAGCACTGAAAGCTGTTGCTAGCCAGCCCCCTTCCTTGGAAGCGCTTTCACAGGCGCAGCAACACTGGGGCTTTGCGCTTCTCTAGCCACCAAACGTCATGGTCATTCTCTTTCCGTCTCATAGACACGAGCTGAGAAATTGCAAACGTCCAGCAATTGCTCCGAGATGAAAAGTGCCAGCACTGAAAGCTGTTGCTAGCCAGCACCCTTCCTTGGAAGCGCTTTTGTAGGCCTAAGAACACTGGGGCTTTGCGCTTCTCTAGCCACCTAATCTTCTGCTCATTCGCTCGCGCACTCTAAAGGGTGCTCAGGTGAGAAATTGCAAACGTCGAGCAATTGCTCAGAGATGAAAAGTGCCAGCACTGAAAGCTCTTGCTAGCCAGCCCCCTTCCTTGGAAGCGCTTTCACAGGCGCAGCAACACTGGGGCTTTGCGCTTCTCTAGCCACCAAACGTCACGGTCATTCTCTTTCCGTCTCGTAGACACGAGCTGAGAAATTGCAAACGTCGAGCAATTGCTCAGAGATGAAAAGTGCCAGCACTGAAAGCTGTTGCTAGCCAGCACCCTTCCTTGGAAGCGCTTTTGTAGGCCAAAGAACACTGGGGCTTTGCGCTTCTCTAGCCACCTAATCTTCTGCTCATCCTCTCGTGCACTCTAAAGGGTGCTCAGGTGAGAAATTGCAAACGTCGAGCAATTGCTCAGAGATGAAAAGTGCCAGCACTGAAAGCTCTTGCTAGCCAGCACCCTTCCTTGGAAGCGCTTTTGTAGGCCAAAGAACACTGGGGCTTTGCGCTTCTCTAGCCACCTAATCTTCTGCTCATCCTCTCGCGCACTCTAAAGAGAGCTCAGGTGAGAAATTGCAAACGTCCAGCAATTGCTCAGAGATGAAAAGTGCCAGCACTGAAAGCTGTTGCTAGCCAGCAGCCTTCCTTGGAAGCGCTTTCACAGGCGCAGCAACACTGGGGCTTTGCGCTTCTCTAGCCACCAAACGTCACTGTCATTCTCTTTCCGTCTCGTAGACACGAGCTGAGAAATTGCAAACGTCGAGCAATTGCTCAGAGATGAAAAGTGCCAGCACTGAAAGCTGTTGCTAGCCAGCACCCTTCCTTGGAAGCGCTTTCACAGGCGCAGCAGCACTGGGGCTTTGCGCTTCTCTAGCCACCAAACGTCACGGTCCTTCTCTTTCTGTCTCGTAGACACGAGCTGAGAAATTGCAAACGTCGAGCAATTGCTCAGAGATGAAAAGTGCCAGCACTGAAAGCTGTTGCTAGCCAGCACCCTTCCTTGGAAGCGCTTTCACAGGCGCAGCAACACTGGGGCTTTGCGCTTCTCTAGCCACCAAACGTCACGGTCATTCTCTTTCCGTCTCGTAGACACAAGCTGAGAAATTGCAAATGTCCAGCAACTGCTCAGAGATGAAAAGTGCCAGCACTGAAAGCTCTTGCTAGCCAGCACCCTTCCTTGGAAGCGCTTTTGTAGCCCTAAGAACACTGGGGCTCTGGGCTTCTCTAGCCACCTAATCTTCTGCTCATCCTCTCGCGCACTCTAAAGAGAGCTCAGGTGAGAAATTGCAAATGTCCAGCAATTGCTCAGAGATGAAAAGTGCCAGCACTGAAAGCTGTTGCTAGCCAGCAGCCTTCCTTGGAAGCGCTTTCACAGGCGCAGCAACACTGGGGCTTTGCGCTTCTCTAGCCACCAAACGTCACGGTCATTCTCTTTCAGTCTCGTAGACACGAGCTGAGAAATTGCAAACGTCGAGCAATTGCTCAGAGATGAAAAGTGCCAGCACTGAAAGCTGTTGCTAGCCAGCACCCTTCCTTGGAAGCGCTTTTGTAGGCCTAAGAACACTGGGGCTTTGCGCTTCTCTAGCCACCTAATCTTCTGCTCATTCTCTCGCGCACTCTAAAGGGTGCTCAGGTGAGAAATTACAAACGTCGAGCAATTGCTCACAGATGAAAAGTGCCAGCACTGAAAGCTGTTGCTAGCCAGCACCCTTCCTTGGAAGCGCTTTTGTAGGCCTAAGAACACTGGGGCTTTGCGCTTCTCTAGCCACCAAACGTCACGGTCATTCTCTTTCCGTCTCGTAGACACGAGCTGAGAGATTGCAAACGTCCAGCAATTGCTCAGAGATGAAAAGTGCCAGCACTGAAAGCTGTTGCTAGCCAGCACCCTTCCTTGGAAGCGCTTTTGTAGGCCTAAGAACACTGGGGCTCTGGGCTTCTCTAGCCACCTAATCTTCTGCTCATCCTCTTGCGCACTCTAAAGAGAGCTCAGGTGAGAAATTGCAAATGTCCAGCAATTGCTCAGAGATGAAAAGTGCCAGCACTGAAAGCTCTTGCTAGCCAGCAGCCTTCCTTGGAAGTGCTTTCACAGGCGCAGCAACACTGGGGCTTTGCGCTTCTCTAGCCACCAAACGTCACGGTCATTCTCTTTCCGTCTCGTAGACACGAGCTGAGAAATTGCAAACATCGAGCAATTGCTCAGAGATGAAAAGTGCCAGCACTGAAAGCTCTTGCTAGCCAGCAGCCTTCCTTGGAAGTGCTTTCACAGGCGCAGCAACACTGGGGCTTTGCGCTTCTCTAGCCACCAAACGTCACGGTCATTCTCTTTCCGTCTCGTAGACACGAGCTGAGAAATTGCAAACGTCGAGCAATTGCTCAGAGATGAAAAGTGCCAGCACTGAAAGCTGTTGCTAGCCAGCACCCTTCCTTGGAAGCGCTTTCACAGGCGCAGCAACACTGGGGCTTTGTGCTTCTCTAACCACCAAACGTCACGGTCATTCTCTTTCCGTCTCGTAGACACGAGCTGAGAAATTGCAAACGTCGAGCAATTGCTCAGAGATGAAAAGTGCCAGCACTGAAAGCTCTTGCTAGCCAGCACCCTTCCTTGGAAGCGCTTTTGTAGGCCTAAGAACACTGGGGCTTTGCGCTTCTCTAGCCACCTAATCTTGTGCTCATCCTCTCGCGCACTCTAAAGAGAGCTCAGGTGAGAAATTGCAAACGTCGAGCAATTGCTCAGAGATGAAAAGTGCCAGCACTGAAAGCTGTTGCTAGCCAGCCCCCTTCCTTGGAAGCGCTTTCACAGGCGCAGCAACACTGGGGCTTTGCGCTTCTCTAGCCACCAAACGTCATGGTCATTCTCTTTCCGTCTCGTAGACACGAGCTGAGAAATTGCAAACGTCCAGCAATTGCTCAGAGATGAAAAGTGCCAGCACTGAAAGCTGTTGCTAGCCAGCACCCTTCCTTGGAAGCGCTTTTGTAGGCCTAAGAACACTGGGGCTTTGCGCTTCTCTAGCCACCTAATCTTCTGCTCATTCTCTCGCGCACTCTAAAGGGTGCTCAGGTGAGAAATTGCAAACGTCGAGCAATTGCTCAGAGATGAAAAGTGCCAGCACTGAAAGCTGTTGCTAGCCAGCACCCTTCCTTGGAAGCGCTTTCACAGGCGCAGCAACACTGGGGCTTTGCGCTTCTCTACCCACAAAACGTCACGGTCATTCTCTTTCCGTCTCGTAGACACGAGCTGAGAAATTGCAAACGTCGAGCAATTGCTCAGAGATGAAAAGTGCCAGCACTGAAAGCTGTTGCTAGCCAGCAGCCTTCCTTGGAAGCGCTTTTGTAGGCCTAAGAACACTGGGGCTCTGGGCTTCTCTAGCCACCGAATCTTGTGCTCATCCTCTCGCGCACTCTAAAGAGAGCTCAGGTGAGAAATTACAAACGTCGAGCAATTGCTCAGAGATGAAAAGTGCCAGCACTGAAAGCTGTTGCTAGCCAGCAGCCTCCCTTGGAAGCGCTTTCACAGGCGCAGCAACACTGGGGCTTTGCGCTTCTCTAGCCACCAAACGTCACGGTCATTCTCTTTCCGTCTCGTAGACACGAGCTGAGAAATTGCAAACGTCCAGCAATTGCTCAGAGATGAAAAGTGCCAGCACTGAAAGCTCTTATTACCCAGCCCCCTTCCTTGGAAGCGCTTTCACAGGCGCAGCAACACTGGGGCTTTGCGCTTCTCTAGCCCCCAAACGTCACGGTCATTCTCTTTCCGTCTCGTAGACACGAGCTGAGAAATTGCAAACGTCGAGCAATTGCTCAGAGATGAAAAGTGCCAGCACTGAAAGCTGTTGCTAGCCAGCACCCTTCCTTGGAAGCGCTTTTGTAGGCCTAAGAACACTGGGGCTTTGCGCTTCTCTAGCCACCTAATCTTCTGCTCATCCTCTCGTGCACTCTAAAGGGTGCTCAGGTGAGAAATTGCAAACGTCGAGCAATTGCTCAGAGATGAAAAGTGCCAGCACTGAAAGCTCTTGCTAGCCAGCCCCCTTCCTTGGAAGCGCTTTCACAGGCGCAGCAACACTGGGGCTTTGCGCTTCTCTAGCCACCAAACGTCACGGTCATTCTCTTTCCGTCTCGTAGACACGAGCTGAGAAATTGCAAACGTCCAGCAATTGCTCAGAGATGAAAAGTGCCAGCACTGAAAGCTGTTGCTAGCCAGCACCCTTCCTTGGAAGCGCTTTTGTAGGCCTAAGAAGACTGGGGCTCTGGGCTTCTCTAGCCACTGAATCTTGTGCTCATCCTCTCGCGCACTCTAAAGAGAGCTCAGGTGAGAAATTACAAACGTCGAGCAATTGCTCAGAGATGAAAAGTGCCAGCACTGAAAGCTGTTGCTAGCCAGCAGCCTTCCTTGGAAGCGCTTTCACAGGCGCAGCAACACTGGGGCTTTGCGCTTCTCTAGCCACCAAACGTCACGGTCATTCTCTTTCCGTCTCGTAGACACGAGCTGAGAAATTGCAAACGTCGAGCAATTGCTCAGAGATGAAAAGTGCCAGCACTGAAAGCTCTTATTACCCAGCCCCCTTCCTTGGAAGCGCTTTCACAGGCGCAGCAACACTGGGGCTTTGCGCTTCTCTACCCACCAAACGTCACGGTCATTCTCTTTCCGTCTCGTAGACACGAGCTGAGAAATTGCAAACGTCGAGCAATTGCTCAGAGATGAAAAGTGCCAGCACTGAAAGCTGTTGCTAGCCAGCACCCTTCCTTGGAAGCGCTTTTGTAGGCCTAAGAACACTGGGGCTCTGGGCTTCTCTAGCCACTGAATCTTGTGCTCATCCTCTCGCGCACTCTAAAGAGAGCTCAGGTGAGAAATTACAAACGTCGAGCAATTGCTCAGAGATGAAAAGTGCCAGCACTGAAAGCTCTTGCTAGCCAGCACCCTTCCTTGGAAGCGCTTTCACAGGCGCAGCAACACTGGGGCTTTGCGCTTCTCTAGCCACCAAACGTCACGGTCATTCTCTTTCCGTCTCGTAGACACGAGCTGAGAAATTGCAAACGTCCAGCAATTGCTCAGAGATGAAAAGTGCCAGCACTGAAAGCTCTTATTACCCAGCCCCCTTCCTTGGAAGCGCTTTCACAGGCGCAGCAACACTGGGGCTTTGCGCTTCTCTAGCCCCCAAACGTCACGGTCATTCTCTTTCCGTCTCGTAGACACGAGCTGAGAAATTGCAAACGTCGAGCAATTGCTCAGAGATGAAAAGTGCCAGCACTGAAAGCTGTTGCTAGCCAGCACCCTTCCTTGGAAGCGCTTTTGTAGGCCTAAGAACACTGGGGCTTTGCGCTTCTCTAGCCACCTAATCTTCTGCTCATCCTCTCGTGCACTCTAAAGGGTGCTCAGGTGAGAAATTGCAAACGTCGAGCAATTGCTCAGAGATGAAAAGTGCCAGCACTGAAAGCTCTTGCTAGCCAGCACCCTTCCTTGGAAGCGCTTTCACAGGCGCAGCAACACTGGGGCTTTGCGCTTCTCTAGCCACCAAACGTCACGGTCATTCTCTTTCCGTCTCGTAGACACGAGCTGAGAAATTGCAAACGTCCAGCAATTGCTCAGAGATGAAAAGTGCCAGCACTGAAAGCTGTTGCTAGCCAGCACCCTTCCTTGGAAGCGCTTTTGTAGGCCTAAGAAGACTGGGGCTCTGGGCTTCTCTAGCCACTGAATCTTGTGCTCATCCTCTCGCGCACTCTAAAGAGAGCTCAGGTGAGAAATTACAAACGTCGAGCAATTGCTCAGAGATGAAAAGTGCCAGCACTGAAAGCTGTTGCTAGCCAGCAGCCTTCCTTGGAAGCGCTTTCACAGGCGCAGCAACACTGGGGCTTTGCGCTTCTCTAGCCACCAAACGTCACGGTCATTCTCTTTCCGTCTCGTAGACACGAGCTGAGAAATTGCAAACGTCGAGCAATTGCTCAGAGATGAAAAGTGCCAGCACTGAAAGCTCTTATTACCCAGCCCCCTTCCTTGGAAGCGCTTTCACAGGCGCAGCAACACTGGGGCTTTGCGCTTCTCTACCCACCAAACGTCACGGTCATTCTCTTTCCGTCTCGTAGACACGAGCTGAGAAATTGCAAACGTCGAGCAATTGCTCAGAGATGAAAAGTGCCAGCACTGAAAGCTGTTGCTAGCCAGCACCCTTCCTTGGAAGCGCTTTTGTAGGCCTAAGAACACTGGGGCTCTGGGCTTCTCTAGCCACTGAATCTTGTGCTCATCCTCTCGCGCACTCTAAAGAGAGCTCAGGTGAGAAATTACAAACGTCGAGCAATTGCTCAGAGATGAAAAGTGCCAGCACTGAAAGCTCTTGCTAGCCAGCACCCTTCCTTGGAAGCGCTTTCACAGGCGCAGCAACACTGGGGCTTTGCGCTTCTCTAGCCACCAAACGTCACGGTCATTCTCTTTCCGTCTCGTAGACACGAGCTGAGAAATTGCAAACGTCGAGCAATTGCTCAGAGATGAAAAGTGCCAGCACTGAAAGCTCTTATTACCCAGCCCCCTTCCTTGGAAGCGCTTTCACAGGCGCAGCAACACTGGGGCTTTGCGCTTCTCTACCCACCAAACGTCACGGTCATTCTCTTTCCGTCTCGTAGACACGAGCTGAGAAATTGCAAACGTCGAGCAATTGCTCAGAGATGAAAAGTGCCAGCACTGAAAGCTGTTGCTAGCCAGCACCCTTCCTTGGAAGCGCTTTTGTAGGCCTAAGAACACTGGGGCTTTGCGCTTCTCTAGCCACCTAATCTTCTGCTCATCCTCTCGTGCACTCTAAAGGGTGCTCAGGTGAGAAATTGCAAACGTCGAGCAATTGCTCAGAGATGAAAAGTGCCAGCACTGAAAGCTCTTGCTAGCCAGCAGCCTTCCTTGGAAGCGCTTTCACAGGCGCAGCAACACTGGGGCTTTGCGCTTCTCTAGCCACCAAACGTCACGGTCATTCTCTTTCCGTCTCGTAGACACGAGCTGAGAAATTGCAAACGTCGAGCAATTGCTCAGAGATGAAAAGTGCCAGCACTGAAAGCTGTTGCTAGCCAGCAGCCTTCCTTGGAAGCGCTTTTGTAGGCCTAAGAAGACTGGGGCTCTGGGCTTCTCTAGCCACCTAATCTTCTGCTCATCCTCTCGCGCACTCTAAAGAGAGCTCAGGTGAGAAATTGCAAACGTCGAGCAATTGCTCAGAGATGAAAAGTGCCAGCACTGAAAGCTCTTGCTAGCCAGCACCCTTCCTTGGAAGCGCTTTCACAGGCGCAGCAACACTGGGGCTTTGCGCTTCTCTAGCCACCAAACGTCATGGTCATTCTCTTTCCGTCTCGTAGACACGAGCTGAGAAATTGCAAACGTCCAGCAATTGCTCAGAGATGAAAAGTGCCAGCACTGAAAGCTGTTGCTAGCCAGCCCCCTTCCTTGGAAGCGCTTTTGTAGGCCTAAGAACACTGGGGCTTTGCGATTCTCTAGCCACCTAATCTTCTGCTCATCCTCTCGCGCACTCTAAAGAGAGCTCAGGTGAGAAATTGCAAACGTCGAGCAATTGCTCAGAGATGAAAAGTGCCAGCACTGAAAGCTGTTGCTAGCCAGCACCCTTCCTTGGAAGCGTTTTCACAGGCGCAGCAACACTGGGGCTTTGCGCTTCTCTAGCCACCAAACGTCACGGTCATTCTCTTTCCGTCTCGTAGACACGAGCTGAGAAATTGCAAACGTCCAGCAATTGCTCAGAGATGAAAAGTGCCAGCACTGAAAGCTGTTGCTAGCCAGCCCCCTTCCTTGGAAGCGCTTTTGCAGGCCTAAGAACACTGGGGCTCTGGGCTTCTCTAGCCACCTAATCTTGTGCTCATCCTCTCGCGCACTCTAAAGAGAGCTCAGGTGAGAAATTGCAAATGTCCAGCAATTGCTCAGAGATGAAAAGTGCCAGCACTGAAAGCTGTTGCTAGCCAGCACCCTTCCTTGGAAGCGCTTTCACAGGCGCAGCAACACTGGGGCTTTGCGCTTCTCTACCCACCAAACGTCACGGTCATTCTCTTTCCGTCTCGTAGACACGAGCTGAGAAATTGCAAATGTCCAGCAATTGCTCAGAGATGAAAAGTGCCAGCACTGAAAGCTGTTGCTAGCCAGCACCCTTCCTTGGAAGCGCTTTTGCAGGCCTAAGAACACTGGGGCTCTGGGCTTCTCTAGCCACCTAATCTTGTGCTCATCCTCTCGCGCACTCTAAAGAGAGCTCAGGTGAGAAATTGCAAATGTCGAGCAATTGCTCAGAGATGAAAAGTGCCAGCACTGAAAGCTGTTGCTAGCCAGCAGCCTTCCTTGGAAGCGCTTTTGCAGGCCTAAGAACACTGGGGCTCTGGGCTTCTCTAGCCACCTAATCTTGTGCTCATCCTCTCGCGCACTCTAAAGAGAGCTCAGGTGAGAAATTGCAAATGTCCAGCAATTGCTCAGAGATGAAAAGTGCCAGCACTGAAAGCTGTTGCTAGCCAGCAGCCTTCCTTGGAAGCGCTTTCACAGGCGCAGCAACACTGGGGCTTTGCGCTTCTCTAGCCACCAAACGTCACGGTCATTCTCTTTCCGTCTCATACACATGAGCTGAGAAATTGCAAACGTCGAGCAATTGCTCAGAGATGAAAAGTGCCAGCACTGAAAGCTGTTGCTAGCCAGCACCCTTCCTTGGAAGCGCTTTTGTAGGCCTAAGAACACTAGGGCTCTGGGCTTCTCTAGCCACTTAATCTTCTGCTCATCCTCTCACGCACTCTAAAGAGAGCTCAGGTGAGAAATTGCAAACGTCGAGCAATTGCTCAGAGATGAAAAGTGCCAGCACTGAAAGCTCTTGCTAGCCAGCACCCTTCCTTGGAAGCGCTTTCACAGGCGCAGCAACACTGGGGCTTTGCGCTTCTCTAGCCACCAAACGTCACGGTCATTCTCTTTCCGTCTCGTAGACACGAGCTGAGAAATTGCAAACGTCGAGCAATTGCTCAGAGATGAAAAGTGCCAGCACTGAAAGCTGTTGCTAGCCAGCACCCTTCCTTGGAAGCGCTTTTGTAGGCCTAAGAACACTGGGGCTCTGGGCTTCTCTAGCCACCTAATCTTGTGCTCATCCTCTCGCGCACTCTAAAGAGACCTCAGGTGAGAAATTGCAAATGTCCAGCAATTGCTCAGAGATGAAAAGTGCCAGCACTGAAAGCTGTTGCTAGCCAGCAGCCTTCCTTGGAAGCGCTTTCACAGGCGCAGCAACACTGGGGCTTTGCGCTTCTCTAGCCACCAAACGTCACGGTCCTTCTCTTTCCGTCTCGTAGACACGAGCTGAGAAATTGCAAACGTCGAGCAATTGCTCAGAGATGAAAAGTGCCAGCACTGAAAGCTGTTGCTAGCCAGCCCCCTTCCTTGGAAGCGCTTTCACAGGCGCAGCAACACTGGGGCTTTGCGCTTCTCTAGCCACCAAACGTCACGGTCATTCTCTTTCCGTCTCGTAGACACGAGCTGAGAAATTGCAAACGTCGAGCAATTGCTCAGAGATGAAAAGTGCCAGCACTGAAAGCTGTTGCTAGCCAGCACCCTTCCTTGGAAGCGCTTTTGTAGGCCTAAGAACACTGGGGCTCTGGGCTTCTCTAGCCACCTAATCTTGTGCTCATCCTCTCGCGCACTCTAAAGAGAGCTCAGGTGAGAAATTGCAAACGTCGAGCAATTGCTCAGAGATGAAAAGTGCCAGCACTGAAAGCTGTTGCTAGCCAGCAGCCTTCCTTGGAAGCGCTTTCACAGGCGCAGTAACACTGGGGCTTTGCGCTTCTCTAGCCACCAAACGTCATGGTCATTCTCTTTCCGTCTCGTAGACACGAGCTGAGAAATTGCAAACGTCCAGCAATTGCTCAGAGATGAAAAGTGCCAGCACTGAAAGCTGTTGCTAGCCAGCACCCTTCCTTGGAAGCGCTTTTGTAGGCCTAAGAACACTGGGGCTTTGCGCTTCTCTAGCCACCTAATCTTCTGCTCATCCTCTCGCGCACTCTAAAGGGTGCTCAGGTGAGAAATTGCAAACGTCGAGCAATTGCTCAGAGATGAAAAGTGCCAGCACTGAAAGCTGTTGCTAGCCAGCACCCTTCCTTGGAAGCGCTTTCACAGGCACAGCAACACTGGGGCTTTGCGCTTCTCTAGCCACCAAACGTCATGGTCATTCTCTTTCCGTCTCGTAGACACGAGCTGAGAAATTGCAAACGTTGAGCAATTGCTCAGAGATGAAAAGTGCCAGCACTGAAAGCTGTTGCTAGCCAGCACCCTTCCTTGGAAGCGCTTTTGTAGGCCTAAGAAGACTGGGGCTCTGGGCTTCTCTAGCCACCTAATCTTCTGCTCATCCTCTCGCGCACTCTAAAGAGAGCTCAGGTGAGAAATTACAAACGTCGAGCAATTGCTCAGAGATGAAAAGTGCCAGCACTGAAAGCTGTTGCTAGCCAGCAGCCTTCCTTGGAAGCGCTTTCACAGGCGCAGCAACACTGGGGCTTTGCGCTTCTCTAGCCACCAAACGTCACGGTCATTCTCTTTCCGTCTCGTAGACACGAGCTGAGAAATTGCAAACGTCGAGCAATTGCTCAGAGATGAAAAGTGCCAGCACTGAAAGCTGTTGCTAGCCAGCACCCTTCCTTGGAAGCGCTTTCACAGGCACAGCAACACTGGGGCTTTGCGCTTCTCTAGCCACCAAACGTCACGGTCATTCTCTTTCCGTCTCGTAGACACGAGCTGAGAAATTGCAAACGTCGAGCAATTGCTCAGAGATGAAAAGTGCCAGCACTGAAAGCTCTTGCTAGCCAGCACCCTTCCTTGGAAGCGCTTTTGTAGCCCTAAGAACACTGGGGCTTTGCGCTTCTCCAGCCACCTAATCTTCTGCTCATCCTCTCGCGCACTCTAAAGAGAGCTCAGGTGAGAAATTGCAAACGTCCAGCAATTGCTCAGAGATGAAAAGTGCCAGCACTGAAAGCTGTTGCTAGCCAGCACCCTTCCTTGGAAGCGCTTTCACAGGCGCAGCAACACTGGGGCTTTGCGCTTCTCTAGCCACCAAACATCACGGTCATTCTCTTTCCGTCTCGTAGACACGAGCTGAGAAATTGCAAACGTCGAGCAATTGCTCAGAGATGAAAAGTGCCAGCACTGAAAGCTGTTGCTAGCCAGCACCCTTCCTTGGAAGCGCTTTTGTAGGCCTAAGAACACTGGGGCTCTGGGCTTCTCCAGCCACCTAATCTTGTGCTCATCCTCTCGCGCACTCTAAAGAGAGCTCAGGTGAGAAATTGCAAACGTCGAGCAATTGCTCAGAGATGAAAAGTGCCAGCACTGAAAGCTGTTGCTAGCCAGCAGCCTTCCTTGGAAGCGCTTTCACAGGCGCAGTAACACTGGGGCTTTGCGCTTCTCTAGCCACCAAACGTCATGGTCATTCTCTTTCCGTCTCGTAGACACGAGCTGAGAAATTGCAAACGTCCAGCAATTGCTCAGAGATGAAAAGTGCCAGCACTGAAAGCTGTTGCTAGCCAGCACCCTTCCTTGGAAGCGCTTTTGTAGGCCTAAGAACACTGGGGCTTTGCGCTTCTCTAGCCACCTAATCTTCTGCTCATCCTCTCGCGCACTCTAAAGGGTGCTCAGGTGAGAAATTGCAAACGTCGAGCAATTGCTCAGAGATGAAAAGTGCCAGCACTGAAAGCTGTTGCTAGCCAGCACCCTTCCTTGGAAGCGCTTTCACAGGCACAGCAACACTGGGGCTTTGCGCTTCTCTAGCCACCAAACGTCACGGTCATTCTCTTTCCGTCTCGTAGACACGAGCTGAGAAATTGCAAACGTCGAGCAATTGCTCAGAGATGAAAAGTGCCAGCACTGAAAGCTGTTGCTAGCCAGCACCCTTCCTTGGAAGCGCTTTTGTAGCCCTAAGAACACTGGGGCTCTGGGCTTCTCTAGCCACCTAATCTTCTGCTCATCCTCTCGCGCACTCTAAAGAGAGCTCAGGTGAGAAATTACAAACGTCGAGCAATTGCTCAGAGATGAAAAGTGCCAGCACTGAAAGCTGTTGCTAGCCAGCACCCTTCCTTGGAAGCGCTTTCACAGGCGCAGCAACACTGGGGCTTTGCGCTTCTCTAGCCACCAAACGTCACGGTCATTCTCTTTCAGTCTCGTAGACACGAGCTGAGAAATTGCAAACGTCGAGCAATTGCTCAGAGATGAAAAGTGCCAGCACTGAAAGCTGTTGCTAGCCAGCACCCTTCCTTGGAAGCGCTTTCACAGGCACAGCAACACTGGGGCTTTGCGCTTCTCTACCCACCAAACGTCACGGTCATTCTCTTTCCGTCTCGTAGACACGAGCTGAGAAATTGCAAACGTCGAGCAATTGCTCAGAGATGAAAAGTGCCAGCACTGAAAGCTGTTGCTAGCCAGCACCCTTCCTTGGAAGCGCTTTTGTAGGCCTAAGAACACTGGGGCTTTGCGCTTCTCTAGCCACCTAATCTTCTGCTCATCCTCTCGTGCACTCTAAAGGGTGCTCAGGTGAGAAATTGCAAACGTCGAGCAATTGCTCAGAGATGAAAAGTGCCAGCACTGAAAGCTCTTGCTAGCCAGCACCCTTCCTTGGAAGCGCTTTCACAGGCGCAGCAACACTGGGGCTTTGCGCTTCTCTAGCCACCAAACGTCACGGTCATTCTCTTTCCGTCTCGTAGACACGAGCTGAGAAATTGCAAACGTCGAGCAATTGCTCAGAGATGAAAAGTGCCAGCACTGAAAGCTGTTGCTAGCCAGCAGCCTTCCTTGGAAGCGCTTTTGTAGGCCTAAGAACACTGGGGCTCTGGGCTTCTCTAGCCACCTCATCTTCTGCTCATCCTCTCGCGCACTCTAAAGAGAGCTCAGGTGAGAAATTGCAAACGTCGAGCAATTGCTCAGAGATGAAAAGTGCCAGCACTGAAAGCTGTTGCTAGCCAGCACCCTTCCTTGGAAGCGCTTTCATAGGCGCAGCAACACTGGGGCTTTGCGCTTCTCTAGCCACCAAACGTCACGGTCATTCTCTTTCCGTCTCGTAGACACGAGCTGAGAAATTGCAAACGTCGAGCAATTGCTCAGAGATGAAAAGTGCCAGCACTGAAAGCTGTTGCTAGCCAGCAGCCTTCCTTGGAAGCGCTTTTGTAGGCCTAAGAACACTGGGGCTTTGCGCTTCTCCAGCCACCTAATCTTCTGCTCATCCTCTCGCGCACTCTAAAGAGAGCTCAGGTGAGAAATTGCAAACGTCGAGCAATTGCTCAGAGATGAAAAGTGCCAGCACTGAAAGCTCTTGCTAGCCAGCACCCTTCCTTGGAAGCGCTTTCACAGGCGCAGCAACACTGGGGCTTTGCGCTTCTCTAGCCACCAAACGTCACGGTCCTTCTCTTTCCGTCTCGTAGACACGAGCTGAGAAATTGCAAACATCGAGCAATTGCTCAGAGATGAAAAGTGCCAGCACTGAAAGCTCTTGCTAGCCAGCACCCTTCCTTGGAAGCGCTTTCACAGGCGCAGCAACACTGGGGCTTTGCGCTTCTCTAGCCACCAAACGTCACGGTCATTCTCTTTCCGTCTCGTAGACACGAGCTGAGAAATTGCAAACGTCGAGCAATTGCTCAGAGATGAAAAGTGCCAGCACTGAAAGCTGTTGCTAGCCAGCAGCCTTCCTTGGCAGCGCTTTTGTAGGCCTAAGAACACTGGGGCTTTGCGATTCTCTAGCCACCTAATCTTCTGCTCATCCTCTCGCGCACTCTAAAGAGAGCTCAGGTGAGAAATTGCAAACGTCCAGCAATTGCTCAGAGATGAAAAGTGCCAGCACTGAAAGCTGTTGCTAGCCAGCAGCCTTCCTTGGAAGCGCTTTCACAGGCGCAGCAACACTGGGGCTTTGCGCTTCTCTAGCCACCAAACGTCACGGTCATTCTCTTTCCGTCTCGTAGACACGAGCTGAGAAATTGCAAACGTCGAGCAATTGCTCAGAGATGAAAAGTGCCAGCACTGAAAGCTGTTGCTAGCCAGCCCCCTTCCTTGGAAGCGCTTTCACAGGCGCAGCAACACTGGGGCTTTGCGCTTCTCTACCCACCAAACGTCACGGTCATTCTCTTTCCGTCTCGTAGACACGAGCTGAGAAATTGCAAACGTCGAGCAATTGCTCAGAGATGAAAAGTGCCAGCACTGAAAGCTGTTGCTAGCCAGCAGCCTTCCTTGGAAGCGCTTTTGTAGGCCTAAGAACACTGGGGCTCTGGGCTTCTCCAGCCACCTAATCTTGTGCTCATCCTCTCGCGCACTCTAAAGAGAGCTCAGGTGAGAAATTGCAAACGTCGAGCAATTGCTCAGAGATGAAAAGTGCCAGCACTGAAAGCTGTTGCTAGCCAGCAGCCTTCCTTGGAAGCGCTTTCACAGGCGCAGTAACACTGGGGCTTTGCGCTTCTCTAGCCACCAAACGTCATGGTCATTCTCTTTCCGTCTCGTAGACACGAGCTGAGAAATTGCAAACGTCCAGCAATTGCTCAGAGATGAAAAGTGCCAGCACTGAAAGCTCTTGCTAGCCAGCACCCTTCCTTGGAAGCGCTTTTGTAGGCCTAAGAACACTGGGGCTTTGCGCTTCTCTAGCCACCTAATCTTCTGCTCATCCTCTCGCGCACTCTAAAGGGTGCTCAGGTGAGAAATTGCAAACGTCGAGCAATTGCTCAGAGATGAAAAGTGCCAGCACTGAAAGCTGTTGCTAGCCAGCACCCTTCCTTGGAAGCGCTTTCACAGGCACAGCAACACTGGGGCTTTGCGCTTCTCTAGCCACCAAACGTCATGGTCATTCTCTTTCCGTCTCGTAGACACGAGCTGAGAAATTGCAAACGTCGAGCAATTGCTCAGAGATGAAAAGTGCCAGCACTGAAAGCTGTTGCTAGCCAGCACCCTTCCTTGGAAGCGCTTTTGTAGGCCTAAGAACACTGGGGCTCTGGGCTTCTCTAGCCACCTAATCTTGTGCTCATCCTCTCGCGCACTCTAAAGAGAGCTCAGGTGAGAAATTACAAACGTCGAGCAATTGCTCAGAGATGAAAAGTGCCAGCACTGAAAGCTGTTGCTAGCCAGCAGCCTTCCTTGGAAGCGCTTTCACAGGCGCAGCAACACTGGGGCTTTGCGCTTCTCTAGCCACCAAACGTCACGGTCATTCTCTTTCCGTCTCGTAGACACGAGCTGAGAAATTGCAAACGTCGAGCAATTGCTCAGAGATGAAAAGTGCCAGCACTGAAAGCTGTTGCTAGCCAGCACCCTTCCTTGGAAGCGCTTTCACAGGCACAGCAACACTGGGGCTTTGCGCTTCTCTAGCCACCAAACGTCACGGTCATTCTCTTTCCGTCTCGTAGACACGAGCTGAGAAATTGCAAACGTCGAGCAATTGCTCAGAGATGAAAAGTGCCAGCACTGAAAGCTGTTGCTAGCCAGCACCCTTCCTTGGAAGCGCTTTTGTAGGCCTAAGAACACTGGGGCTTTGCGCTTCTCTAGCCACCTAATCTTCTGCTCATCCTCTCGTGCACTCTAAAGGGTGCTCAGGTGAGAAATTGCAAACGTCGAGCAATTGCTCACAGATGAAAAGTGCCAGCACTGAAAGCTGTTGCTAGCCAGCACCCTTCCTTGGAAGCGCTTTCACAGGCGCAGCAACACTGGGGCTTTGCGCTTCTCTAGCCACCAAACGTCACGGTCATTCTCTTTCCGTCTCGTAGACACGAGCTGAGAAATTGCAAACGTCGAGCAATTGCTCAGAGATGAAAAGTGCCAGCACTGAAAGCTGTTGCTAGCCAGCAGCCTTCCTTGGAAGCGCTTTTGTAGGCCTAAGAACACTGGGGCTCTGGGCTTCTCTAGCCACCTCATCTTCTGCTCATCCTCTCGCGCACTCTAAAGAGAGCTCAGGTGAGAAATTGCAAACATCGAGCAATTGCTCAGAGATGAAAAGTGCCAGCACTGAAAGCTGTTGCTAGCCAGCACCCTTCCTTGGAAGCGCTTTCACAGGCGCAGCAACACTGGGGCTTTGCGCTTCTCTAGCCACCAAACGTCACGGTCATTCTCTTTCCGTCTCATAGACACGAGCTGAGAGATTGCAAACGTCGAGCAATTGCTCAGAGATGAAAAGTGCCAGCACTGAAAGCTGTTGCTAGCCAGCACCCTTCCTTGGAAGCGCTTTTGTAGCCCTAAGAACACTGGGGCTTTGCGCTTCTCCAGCCACCTAATCTTCTGCTCATCCTCTCGCGCACTCTAAAGAGAGCTCAGGTGAGAAATTGCAAACGTCGAGCAATTGCTCAGAGATGAAAAGTGCCAGCACTGAAAGCTCTTGCTAGCCAGCACCCTTCCTTGGAAGCGCTTTCACAGGCGCAGCAACACTGGGGCTTTGCGCTTCTCTAGCCACCAAACGTCACGGTCATTCTCTTTCCGTCTCGTAGACACGAGCTGAGAAATTGCAAACATCGAGCAATTGCTCAGAGATGAAAAGCGCCAGCACTGAAAGCTGTTGCTAGCCAGCACCCTTCCTTGGAAGCGCTTTTGTAGGCCTAAGAAGACTGCGGCTTTGCGCTTCTCTAGCCACCTAATCTTCTGCTCATCCTCTCGCGCAGTCTAAAGAGAGCTCAGGTGAGAAATTGCAAACGTCGAGCAATTGCTCAGAGATGAAAAGTGCCAGCACTGAAAGCTCTTGCTAGCCAGCCCCCTTCCTTGGAAGCGCTTTCACAGGTGCAGCAACACTGGGGCTTTGCGCTTCTCTAGCCACCAAACGTCACGGTCATTCTCTTTCCGTCTCGTAGACACGAGCTGAGAAATTGCAAACGTCGAGCAATTGCTCAGAGATGAAAAGTGCCAGCACTGGAAGCTGTTGCTAGCCAGCACCCTTCCTTGGAAGCGCTTTTGTAGGCCTAAGAACACTGGGGCTCTGGGCTTCTCTAGCCACTTAATCTTCTGCTCATCCTCTCACGCACTCTAAAGAGAGCTCAGGTGAGAAATTGCAAACGTCCAGCAATTGCTCAGAGATGAAAAGTGCCAGCACTGAAAGCTCTTGCTAGCCAGCACCCTTCCTTGGAAGCGCTTTTGTAGGCCTAAGAACACTGGGGCTCTGGGCTTCTCTAGCCACCTAATCTTGTGCTCATCCTCTCGCGCACTCTAAAGAGAGCTCAGGTGAGAAATTACAAACGTCGAGCAATTGCTCAGAGATGAAAAGTGCCAGCACTGAAAGCTGTTGCTAGCCAGCACCCTTCCTTGGAAGCGCTTTCACAGGCGCAGCAACACTGGGGCTTTGCGCTTCTCTAGCCACCAAACGTCACGGTCATTCTCTTTCCGTCTCGTAGACACGAGCTGAGAAATTGCAAACGTCGAGCAATTGCTCAGAGATGAAAAGTGCCAGCACTGAAAGCTGTTGCTAGCCAGCACCCTTCCTTGGAAGCGCTTTCACAGGCACAGCAACACTGGGGCTTTGCGCTTCTCTAGCCACCAAACGTCACGGTCATTCTCTTTCCGTCTCGTAGACACGAGCTGAGAAATTGCAAACGTCGAGCAATTGCTCAGAGATGAAAAGTGCCAGCACTGAAAGCTGTTGCTAGCCAGCACCCTTCCTTGGAAGCGCTTTTGTAGGCCTAAGAACACTGGGGCTTTGCGCTTCTCTAGCCACCTAATCTTCTGCTCATCCTCTCGTGCACTCTAAAGGGTGCTCAGGTGAGAAATTGCAAACGTCGAGCAATTGCTCAGAGATGAAAAGTGCCAGCACTGAAAGCTGTTGCTAGCCAGCACCCTTCCTTGGAAGCGCTTTCACAGGCGCAGCAACACTGGGGCTTTGCGCTTCTCTAGCCACCAAACGTCACGGTCATTCTCTTTCCGTCTCGTAGACACGAGCTGAGAAATTGCAAACGTCGAGCAATTGCTCAGAGATGAAAAGTGCCAGCACTGAAAGCTGTTGCTAGCCAGCAGCCTTCCTTGGAAGCGCTTTTGTAGGCCTAAGAACACTGGGGCTCTGGGCTTCTCTAGCCACCTCATCTTCTGCTCATCCTCTCGCGCACTCTAAAGAGAGCTCAGGTGAGAAATTGCAAACATCGAGCAATTGCTCAGAGATGAAAAGTGCCAGCACTGAAAGCTGTTGCTAGCCAGCACCCTTCCTTGGAAGCGCTTTCACAGGCGCAGCAACACTGGGGCTTTGCGTTTCTCTAGCCACCAAACGTCACGGTCATTCTCTTTCCGTCTCGTAGACACGAGCTGAGAAATTGCAAACATCGAGCAATTGCTCAGAGATGAAAAGCGCCAGCACTGAAAGCTGTTGCTAGCCAGCACCCTTCCTTGGAAGCGCTTTTGTAGGCCTAAGAAGACTGCGGCTTTGCGCTTCTCTAGCCACCTAATCTTCTGCTCATCCTCTCGCGCAGTCTAAAGAGAGCTCAGGTGAGAAATTGCAAACGTCGAGCAATTGCTCAGAGATGAAAAGTGCCAGCACTGAAAGCTCTTGCTAGCCAGCCCCCTTCCTTGGAAGCGCTTTCACAGGTGCAGCAACACTGGGGCTTTGCGCTTCTCTAGCCACCAAACGTCACGGTCATTCTCTTTCCGTCTCGTAGACACGAGCTGAGAAATTGCAAACGTCGAGCAATTGCTCAGAGATGAAAAGTGCCAGCACTGAAAGCTGTTGCTAGCCAGCACCCTTCCTTGGAAGCGCTTTTGTAGGCCTAAGAACACTGGGGCTCTGGGCTTCTCTAGCCACTTAATCTTCTGCTCATCCTCTCACGCACTCTAAAGAGAGCTCAGGTGAGAAATTGCAAACGTCGAGCAATTGCTCAGAGATGAAAAGTGCCAGCACTGAAAGCTCTTGCTAGCCAGCACCCTTCCTTGGAAGCGCTTTCACAGGCGCAGCAACACTGGGGCTTTGCGCTTCTCTAGCCACCAAACGTCACGGTCATTCTCTTTCCGTCTCCTAGACACGAGCTGAGAAATTGCAAACGTCGAGCAATTGCTCAGAGATGAAAAGTGCCAGCACTGAAAGCTGTTGCTAGCCAGCACCCTTCCTTGGAAGCGCTTTTGTAGGCCTAAGAACACTGGGGCTCTGGGCTTCTCTAGCCACCTAATCTTCTGCTCATCCTCTCGCGCACTCTAAAGAGACCTCAGGTGAGAAATTGCAAATGTCCAGCAATTGCTCAGAGATGAAAAGTGCCAGCACTGAAAGCTGTTGCTAGCCAGCAGCCTTCCTTGGAAGCGCTTTCACAGGCGCAGCAACACTGGGGCTTTGCGCTTCTCTAGCCACCAAACGTCACGGTCCTTCTCTTTCCGTCTCGTAGACACGAGCTGACAAATTGCAAACGTCGAGCAATTGCTCAGAGATGAAAAGTGCCAGCACTGAAAGCTGTTGCTAGCCAGCACCCTTCCTTGGAAGCGCTTTCACAGGCGCAGCAACACTGGGGCTTTGCGCTTCTCTAGCCACCAAACGTCACGGTCATTCTCTTTCCGTCTCGTAGACACGAGCTGAGAAATTGCAAACGTCGAGCAATTGCTCAGAGATGAAAAGTGCCAGCACTGAAAGCTGTTGCTAGCCAGCACCCTTCCTTGGAAGCGCTTTTGTAGGCCTAAGAACAGTGGGGCTCTGGGCTTCTCTAGCCACCTAATCTTCTGCTCATCCTCTCGCGCACTCTAAAGAGAGCTCAGGTGAGAAATTGCAAACGTCGAGCAATTGCTCAGAGATGAAAAGTGCCAGCACTGAAAGCTGTTGCTAGCCAGCAGCCTTCCTTGGAAGCGCTTTCACAGGCGCAGTAACACTGGGGCTTTGCGCTTCTCTAGCCACCAAACGTCATGGTCATTCTCTTTCCGTCTCGTAGACACGAGCTGAGAAATTGCAAACGTCCAGCAATTGCTCAGAGATGAAAAGTGCCAGCACTGAAAGCTGTTGCTAGCCAGCACCCTTCCTTGGAAGCGCTTTTGTAGGCCTAAGAACACTGGGGCTTTGCGCTTCTCTAGCCACCTAATCTTCTGCTCATCCTCTCGCGCACTCTAAAGGGTGCTCAGGTGAGAAATTGCAAACGTCGAGCAATTGCTCAGAGATGAAAAGTGCCAGCACTGAAAGCTGTTGCTAGCCAGCACCCTTCCTTGGAAGCGCTTTCACAGGCACAGCAACACTGGGGCTTTGCGCTTCTCTAGCCACCAAACGTCATGGTCATTCTCTTTCCGTCTCGTAGACACGAGCTGAGAAATTGCAAACGTCGAGCAATTGCTCAGAGATGAAAAGTGCCAGCACTGAAAGCTGTTGCTAGCCAGCACCCTTCCTTGGAAGCGCTTTTGTAGGCCTAAGAACACTGGGGCTCTGGGCTTCTCTAGCCACCTAATCTTCTGCTCATCCTCTCGCGCACTCTAAAGAGAGCTCAGGTGAGAAATTACAAACGTCGAGCAATTGCTCAGAGATGAAAAGTGCCAGCACTGAAAGCTGTTGCTAGCCAGCAGCCTTCCTTGGAAGCGCTTTCACAGGCGCAGCAACACTGGGGCTTTGCGCTTCTCTAGCCACCAAACGTCACGGTCCTTCTCTTTCCGTCTCGTAGACACGAGCTGAGAAATTGCAAACGTCGAGCAATTGCTCAGAGATGAAAAGTGCCAGCACTGAAAGCTGTTGCTAGCCAGCACCCTTCCTTGGAAGCGCTTTCACAGGCACAGCAACACTGGGGCTTTGCGCTTCTCTACCCACCAAACGTCACGGTCATTCTCTTTCCGTCTCGTAGACACGAGCTGAGAAATTGCAAACGTCGAGCAATTGCTCAGAGATGAAAAGTGCCAGCACTGAAAGCTGTTGCTAGCCAGCACCCTTCCTTGGAAGCGCTTTTGTAGGCCTAAGAACACTGGGGCTTTGCGCTTCTCTAGCCACCTAATCTTCTGCTCATCCTCTCGTGCACTCTAAAGGGTGCTCAGGTGAGAAATTGCAAACGTCGAGCAATTGCTCAGAGATGAAAAGTGCCAGCACTGAAAGCTCTTGCTAGCCAGCACCCTTCCTTGGAAGCGCTTTCACAGGCGCAGCAACACTGGGGCTTTGCGCTTCTCTAGCCACCAAACGTCACGGTCATTCTCTTTCCGTCTCGTAGACACGAGCTGAGAAATTGCAAACGTCGAGCAATTGCTCAGAGATGAAAAGTGCCAGCACTGAAAGCTGTTGCTAGCCAGCACCCTTCCTTGGAAGCGCTTTTGTAGGCCTAAGAACACTGGGGCTCTGGGCTTCTCTAGCCACCTAATCTTGTGCTCATCCTCTCGCGCACTCTAAAGAGAGCTCAGGTGAGAAATTGCAAACATCGAGCAATTGCTCAGAGATGAAAAGTGCCAGCACTGAAAGCTGTTGCTAGCCAGCACCCTTCCTTGGAAGCGCTTTCACAGGCGCAGCAACACTGGGGCTTTGCGCTTCTCTAGCCACCAAACGTCACGGTCATTCTCTTTCCGTCTCGTAGACACGAGCTGAGAAATTGCAAACGTCGAGCAATTGCTCAGAGATGAAAAGTGCCAGCACTGAAAGCTGTTGCTAGCCAGCCCCCTTCCTTGGAAGCGCTTTTGTAGCCCTAAGAACACTGGGGCTTTGCGCTTCTCCAGCCACCTAATCTTCTGCTCATCCTCTCGCGCACTCTAAAGAGAGCTCAGGTGAGAAATTGCAAACGTCCAGCAATTGCTCAGAGATGAAAAGTGCCAGCACTGAAAGCTGTTGCTAGCCAGCACCCTTCCTTGGAAGCGCTTTCACAGGCGCAGCAACACTGGGGCTTTGCGCTTCTCTAGCCACCAAACGTCACGGTCCTTCTCTTTCCGTCTCGTAGACACGAGCTGAGAAATTGCAAACATCGAGCAATTGCTCAGAGATGAAAAGCGCCAGCACTGAAAGCTGTTGCTAGCCAGCCCCCTTCCTTGGAAGCGCTTTTGTAGGCCTAAGAAGACTGGGGCTTTGCGCTTCTCTAGCCACCTAATCTTCTGCTCATCCTCTCGCGCAGTCTAAAGAGAGCTCAGGTGAGAAATTACAAACGTCGAGCAATTGCTCAGAGATGAAAAGTGCCAGCACTGAAAGCTCTTGCTAGCCAGCACCCTTCCTTGGAAGCGCTTTCACAGGCGCAGCAACACTGGGGCTTTGCGCTTCTCTAGCCACCAAACGTCACGGTCATTCTCTTTCCGTCTCGTAGACACGAGCTGAGAAATTGCAAACGTCGAGCAATTGCTCCGAGATGAAAAGTGCCAGCACTGAAAGCTCTTGCTAGCCAGCACCCTTCCTTGGAAGCGCTTTCACAGGCACAGCAACACTGGGGCTTTGCGCTTCTCTAGCCACCAAACGTCATGGTCATTCTCTTTCCGTCTCGTAGACACGAGCTGAGAAATTGCAAACGTCGAGCAATTGCTCAGAGATGAAAAGTGCCAGCACTGAAAGCTGTTGCTAGCCAGCACCCTTCCTTGGAAGCGCTTTTGTAGGCCTAAGAACACTGGGGCTCTGGGCTTCTCTAGCCACCTAATCTTCTGCTCATCCTCTCGCGCACTCTAAAGAGAGCTCAGGTGAGAAATTACAAACGTCGAGCAATTGCTCAGAGATGAAAAGTGCCAGCACTGAAAGCTGTTGCTAGCCAGCAGCCTTCCTTGGAAGCGCTTTCACAGGCGCAGCAACACTGGGGCTTTGCGCTTCTCTAGCCACCAAACGTCACGGTCATTCTCTTTCCGTCTCGTAGACACGAGCTGAGAAATTGCAAACGTCGAGCAATTGCTCAGAGATGAAAAGTGCCAGCACTGAAAGCTGTTGCTAGCCAGCACCCTTCCTTGGAAGCGCTTTCACAGGCACAGCAACACTGGGGCTTTGCGCTTCTCTACCCACCAAACGTCACGGTCATTCTCTTTCCGTCTCGTAGACACGAGCTGAGAAATTGCAAACGTCGAGCAATTGCTCAGAGATGAAAAGTGCCAGCACTGAAAGCTGTTGCTAGCCAGCACCCTTCCTTGGAAGCGCTTTTGTAGGCCTAAGAACACTGGGGCTTTGCGCTTCTCTAGCCACCTAATCTTCTGCTCATCCTCTCGTGCACTCTAAAGGGTGCTCAGGTGAGAAATTGCAAACGTCGAGCAATTGCTCAGAGATGAAAAGTGCCAGCACTGAAAGCTCTTGCTAGCCAGCACCCTTCCTTGGAAGCGCTTTCACAGGCGCAGCAACACTGGGGCTTTGCGCTTCTCTAGCCACCAAACGTCACGGTCATTCTCTTTCCGTCTCGTAGACACGAGCTGAGAAATTGCAAACGTCGAGCAATTGCTCAGAGATGAAAAGTGCCAGCACTGAAAGCTGTTGCTAGCCAGCACCCTTCCTTGGAAGCGCTTTTGTAGGCCTAAGAACACTGGGGCTCTGGGCTTCTCTAGCCACCTAATCTTGTGCTCATCCTCTCGCGCACTCTAAAGAGAGCTCAGGTGAGAAATTGCAAACATCGAGCAATTGCTCAGAGATGAAAAGTGCCAGCACTGAAAGCTGTTGCTAGCCAGCACCCTTCCTTGGAAGCGCTTTCACAGGCGCAGCAACACTGGGGCTTTGCGCTTCTCTAGCCACCAAACGTCACGGTCATTCTCTTTCCGTCTCGTAGACACGAGCTGAGAAATTGCAAACGTCGAGCAATTGCTCAGAGATGAAAAGTGCCAGCACTGAAAGCTGTTGCTAGCCAGCCCCCTTCCTTGGAAGCGCTTTTGTAGCCCTAAGAACACTGGGGCTTTGCGCTTCTCCAGCCACCTAATCTTCTGCTCATCCTCTCGCGCACTCTAAAGAGAGCTCAGGTGAGAAATTGCAAACGTCCAGCAATTGCTCAGAGATGAAAAGTGCCAGCACTGAAAGCTGTTGCTAGCCAGCACCCTTCCTTGGAAGCGCTTTCACAGGCGCAGCAACACTGGGGCTTTGCGCTTCTCTAGCCACCAAACGTCACGGTCCTTCTCTTTCCGTCTCGTAGACACGAGCTGAGAAATTGCAAACATCGAGCAATTGCTCAGAGATGAAAAGCGCCAGCACTGAAAGCTGTTGCTAGCCAGCCCCCTTCCTTGGAAGCGCTTTTGTAGGCCTAAGAAGACTGGGGCTTTGCGCTTCTCTAGCCACCTAATCTTCTGCTCATCCTCTCGCGCAGTCTAAAGAGAGCTCAGGTGAGAAATTACAAACGTCGAGCAATTGCTCAGAGATGAAAAGTGCCAGCACTGAAAGCTCTTGCTAGCCAGCACCCTTCCTTGGAAGCGCTTTCACAGGCGCAGCAACACTGGGGCTTTGCGCTTCTCTAGCCACCAAACGTCACGGTCATTCTCTTTCCGTCTCGTAGACACGAGCTGAGAAATTGCAAACGTCGAGCAATTGCTCCGAGATGAAAAGTGCCAGCACTGAAAGCTCTTGCTAGCCAGCACCCTTCCTTGGAAGCGCTTTCACAGGCGCAGCAACACTGGGGCTTTGCGCTTCTCTAGCCACCAAACGTCACGGTCATTCTCTTTCCGTCTCGTAGACACGAGCTGAGAAATTGCAAACGTCGAGCAATTGCTCAGAGATGAAAAGTGCCAGCACTGAAAGCTGTTGCTAGCCAGCAGCCTTCCTTGGCAGCGCTTTTGTAGGCCTAAGAACAGTGGGGCTCTGGGCTTCTCTAGCCACCTAATCTTCTGCTCATCCTCTCGCGCACTCTAAAGAGAGCTCAGGTGAGAAATTGCAAACGTCCAGCAATTGCTCAGAGATGAAAAGTGCCAGCACTGAAAGCTGTTGCTAGCCAGCACCCTTCCTTGGAAGCGCTTTCACAGGCGCAGCAACACTGGGGCTTTGCGCTTCTCTAGCCACCAAACGTCACGGTCATTCTCTTTCCGTCTCGTAGACACGAGCTGAGAAATTGCAAATGTCCAGCAATTGCTCAGAGATGAAAAGTGCCAGCACTGAAAGCTGTTGCTAGCCAGCACCCTTCCTTGGAAGCGCTTTTGCAGGCCTAAGAACACTGGGGCTCTGGTGTAGGTAGCTAGGGTCTGGCGGTCGGAAGATATCGCGCTGTACGGAAAAGTAGGGCCCCTCTCCGGATAGCCAATAGCGTTTAGCTTATGACATAAGCAGACGGAAGTGACGTTGGAAACCTGAGCTATATAATGCTGTTCTACTCACTAATAAATGCCATTTGCCATCCACCACATTGGTGTCTGTGAGCTGATGGCCCGAGCGGCCTGGGGTTGGTCGCCGTGCCGTTCCTGAACCAGGTCGCCACGCCCACGGCGGCAACAAGTGGTGCCGAAACCCGGGAAGCTCGCCTGGAGTCGGGTGAACGGCGGCCGGAGCGGCAGGACCTGCCCGGCGGGGAGGACGCTCCCGGACCAACAAGGAGGATGGAAGCCCTTGTGAAGGTCGTATCACAATTACATAAGCAGTGGGGTATTGATTGTAAACTCAAAGATTTTATTCTCGCAGTTGCGAGGCTTTTGCAAATTGGGGTCATTGACCAGCCGGTGGATATTCTCCACCCCGAAGTGTGGGATGAGTGCACAAAGCGTTAGTCGAGGAGACAATGTCCTCGGGTTGTGGGAAAAACCTTGGATCGTGGGGGAAAGTCGTACAAGCCCTGCAGAGGGCCATGCAGGAGGGGGAGACTTGGAGGGCGGCGGGGAGCTGTTTGTTGGCCACCCCGAGGCTGGGAGCCGGGGCAGCCACGCGGACTTTGCACCCCCCAGACGATGACGATTTTGCTGGGCCTGGAGATCGGCAGGAGGGTGGCACGTCCCCTCGATTCCCGAGCCCCGACCCGCACCCCGACCCGCTTACGGAGGGACAGAAACGAGCCAGATCCTTCTGGGGCGGGTTGGCTGAGGAGGCCAGGGGCGCCGCGGAGAGGCCGGAGTCCGGGGAAGTCTGGGCTAATCCACCGCCATACGCGCCCCAAGACGGCGCCGAGCACAAAGGGGAAGGGCGGGGCGAAGATGCCCTTGGCGGGAACAGGGAGGAAGCGCTAACAAGCGCACGCCACCGGGAAGGAGAGGGGAACGTGAGCAAAGGGCGGAAAGCCAATCAGAAGAAATGCCCTTATAGGGTAAACACCTCGCCGAGCAGAGGGCGGGGCGAACCAAGAGGGCGAGACGAACCAAGAGGGAGGGGCGAGCCAAGAGGGAGGGAACGGCCCGCCTGCAAGGGAAGCGGGCGGGGCCGGAGCCCAACAAAAAGGTACTGGAAACCGGAAGTAACCAGTCAGTCGAGTTCCGACTCCGGATCAGACACTAGCTGGGACGAGTGGCTCGCAACCGATTCAAACTTAGAGGAAGGAGAGACGGAAACAAACAAAGTTAAGAACCGAAATATCCCTGTTCAAATTAAAGAGGAACCGCGAGGAGAAATCCCCCTCACGGATTGGAGGAAAATAAAGATTGCGTGCGCCGATTGGGCCCCATCGGCCACGCTAGCGTTCCCGGTCCGGGTGACAGATGGGGGACAGAGGGTCCACTCGCCAATAAACCCTAAGGATATACAAGCGATTGTTAAGGCGATCGCGGATAAAGGGCTTAATTCTGCCATGGTCTCCACCCTCATAGATGGTGTCTTTGGGGGAGACGATATGCTCCCGTTCGATATAAAACAAACTTGTAGATTGCTCTTTGACGGAGCAGGGATGATCGTTTTTAAACAAGAATGGGAGGACAACTGTGCAAGGCAACTGGCCCAAGTAACTGGAGCAGATCATCCACTGCATGGCTCCAGCCTGCAGCGGTTAATGGGCACAGACCCCATAATGATTACCCCCCAGGCCCAAGCCCAGGGCCTACGGGCCCATGAAGTTATGGCAACTACTCGTGCGGCCAGAGAAGCTATCCGCACAGCCTCTAGAGTTATTGCCAAGCCATCGTCATGGTCCACAATAAAACAAAGTGAAAGTGAGAGCTTTACACAATTTGTAGATCGTCTCCAAGCAGCGGTCGACTCTTCGGCCCTGCCTGCGGAGGCAAAAGGCCCAGTTGTAGCAGAATGTTTACGTCAGCAGTGTAATTCGACAACCAAAGAAATTCTGCGATCACTACCGGCGGGGTCAAGTATCGTGGACATGATTAAGCATGTCGCAAAGGAAGAGCACCTAGCCCCGATTCAAGCGGCTGTTCGTACCGCAATAGCTAACGTGATGGCATGTTTCAAATGTGGCCAGGCGGGCCACATTGTGGCAAACTGCCCTCAATCGGGGGACCCACCAACAGCGCTTCCCCCGCGCCAGAACCGACCCAGAGGACCGTGTTGGGCCTGTGGTAAGAAAGGACATTTTGCTAAGGACTGTAGATCTAAAACTCGGGGAAACGGGAGGGGGAGAGGGCACCTGGGCCGCGCACAGCCCTCTCCCACTTGGGACATGAGGCGGCCCAATTATACCAATCCCGGATGGGGCGAAGCACTCCCGAACCCGCTGCCCCCTCGAGAAGCGACCAACTTTATGGTTCAACCGACGACCCAGCCGAACCTGTCCCCACCTCGGGGACGGCAAGGACCACCCCTTGGGGGCGAGACCCCAGGGTGGCCCTGGCAGTAAAGTGTGATAATCCGCCAGTGGTGTGGGGGATCTGTTCCCTCTACAATACCTTAAATGGCACCACCATTCGTGTCCCCTTTTTGATTGATACCGGAGCAGATGTTACAGTTATCCCTGAGACAAATTGGCCCCTGCATTGGAAATTGGAAGACGCCCCTATGGTAGGCGGAGTCGGGGGATTAACCCGAGCTCGAAAGAGTGCTCAATTGGTAGCAATCACGCTTCACACTGAAAAAGGACCGGAGAAAACCATTGCCCTCTTCCCATATGTCATGTCAGGAGTCCCACCCCTGTTGGGAAGGGACGCTCTAACCCTATTAAAAGCCAGGGTGACAAATTTACCGTAAGGGCCACTGCCGTACACCCACTTCCACCAATTAAACTGACATGGAAATCGTCCGACCCAGTGTGGGTCGAGCAGTGGCCCCTGTCGAAACCTCGAATGAATGCCCTTCTCGAGATAGTTGACCGCGAACTACAACGAGGTCATATAGAGCCTTCCACTAGCCCATGGAACACCCCAGTTTTTGTAATACCCAAACGAACCGGCGAGGGGTTCCGCCTCCTCCACGACCTGCGTGAAGTAAATAAGAGGATTCAACCAATGGGTCCCGTCCAAACGCTGTTGCCCATGAACTCTATGATACCGGAAGGGCAACCTTGTGCTGTCCTTGACATCAAAGACTGTTTTTTCTCAATACCTCTGCATGACGAGGACAAGGAGCGGTTTGCTTTTTCTGTTGTGTTTCCAAACAGCCAACGCCCCAACTTACGTTTCCAGTGGAAGGTGCTGCCCCAAGGAATGATTAACTCGCCTACTATCTGCCAAATTGCGGTGGATCGGGTATTGACACCGGTCCGGCGCAGTGATCCGACCGCGACCATCATTCAATACATGGACGATATCTTAATCGCCGCGCCGTCGGGAAGTCAGGTGCACCAGCTAGTGTCAACAGTCTCGGAAGTTCTGAAAACAAACGGGTTCGAAATCGCGAGTGCGAAAATTAAAAAAGGACCTTGTGTAAGCTTTTTAGGAGTAGGGATTACAAGTTCTTACATAACCCCTCCCCAAATAAAAATCCGTCGACACATCAAAACGCTCCATGATATGCAACAGTTAGTGGGGTCTTTACAATGGCTCCGCAACATTGTCCTGATCCCTCCCGAAGTCATGGCCCCTCTGTACGATCTTCTAAAAGGAAAGAACCCATGGGAACAAAAAACTCTGACGACAGAAGCAACGGACTCTCTTAATTTTATCGAGCAACAGGTATCGTCAAGCACGCTCGCCAGATGGAACCCAGATATACCACTCGATCTGTATGTACATTTCACGGAAGGGGGAGGAGTAGGGGCACTAGCCCAGGGGCCCCCTGACAAAGCTCAACCGATACAATGGGTAGTCCTGGGAAAACCGTCACGTGCATTTTCTCCAGGAATCGAGTGCCTTGGTAACCTCATTATGAAAGGCAGAAAACTCGCCCTAAGACATCTGGGAATCGAACCCGCCAGGATATACCTACCCTTTCGCAAACAGCTCCCAACGCAATCAGTGGCAATGTCAGAGCACCTAGCCATAGCCCTCATTGGATTTGGCGGAGAAGTCCGGTATGCTACGAAACCCCCCTGGACTCAAATGCTGACAATCGTCGATATCGACCTCCCACGGAAGATCATGGATCGGCCCCAACAGGGACCCACAGTCTTCACAGATGCATCCTCAGCGACCTCAACTGCGGCGGCAGTGTGGCAGTCGGGCGGAGAATGGCACTGCATTAAAATGACCGATTATGCGCTTTCGGTCCAGCAGTTGGAAGCGATGGCCGTAGTACTGGCGTGTGGACTGTTCCCAACGGAACACCTCAACATAGTAACCGACTCAATGTTCGTGGCCAAGCTTTGCTTAGCCATGTCAGGGCCCGGCGTATCAACATCCACAGCAGCTCTCATACTGGAAGAAGCGCTTTCCTCCCGAAAGGGCACCGTATCAGTCATCCACGTCAACAGCCACGACCCAATCAAAGGGTTCTTCCAAATCGGCAACGACAAAGCAGACGCCGCTGCAAAAGGGCTGTGGACGCTAAGAGATGCCCGTCAGCTACACGAGTCTCTCCACATCGGAGCTAAAGCGCTAGCAAAGAAATGCGGGGTCTCAATCACTGACGCAAAACACATAGTAGCCACGTGCCCCCACTGTCAGAAAGCACCACTGTGGTCCAGTGGAGTCAACCCCAGAGGCCTTAAGGCCTCCGAAGTGTGGCAGACGGATTTTACGCTCTGTCAGTTACTGAAACCTCGAGCATGGTTAGCTGTAACCGTAGATACATATAGCGGAGTAATCGTAGCCACACAACACCTTAAAACCAGCTCCAAAGCGACCATCCAACATTGGTTGATGGTCATGGCCTGGCTTGGCGTCCCTAATCAGATCAAAACAGACAACGGCCCGAACTTCACTTCTAAATCAGTCCAGGCATTTGCTTTGAAATGGGGCATCACCCTGATACATGGCATTCCATATAATAGCACAGGACAAGCTATAGTTGAACGAGCAAATCAAACTCTGAAATCTAAATTAGAGGTGTTGGCAAAAACAGAAGGTTTTGCCAATGCCGTTCCCCCGGGAGACCAAGCACGCCTGCTAGCGACTGCTCTTTTAGCACTAAACCAGTTCCCTAGGGGAGAAGAGAGGAATAGCCCCATCCAAAAACATTGGGCCACTCGAGCACTAGAAGAAGGCCCGTTAATTATAATTAAAAATGAGCTGGGAGAATGGGAGCAAGGGTGGAGGCTAGTCCTAACAGGGCGAGGATATGCCGCTGTCAGAAAAGATGGCAAAGTTAAGTGGTGTCCGCTTAAATCTATTAAACCGGACCTTCAGAATAAAACTAATGAAAATTGTGAGTTTTTGTTCACAGGATTGGATCATCGATCGCTCCCGTAACCCGTACACCCCGGTGACAAGAGAAGATGACAAGTTGGCAAGCGTCCTGTCCAAGCCCGGGAGTTCCGCACTGGCAGAACCCAGACAACGGCAAACTAGCCCCCGCAGGGGGGGCTGCGATGCCTTTGTGTGATCTTGATTTTGGAGCTTGTCACTATAGGACAGGCAGAAGCAGATTACTACCACCATCAGCCATTCAAATGGACCCTTGCCAGGTGGGAGGATCAGCACGTGATTAAGGAAAATGTTACAGCAGGACCTCCTAGCTTCGCTGTCGCACTATGCAGCATGATAACCACACCACCCTGTTTGGAAAAAATGCCTTATTACCTTCGTCCCGCATCTAATCCAGGAAAAGGGTACTGTAACTATCCTAACCAGTATTATTGTGCATATTGGGATTGTGTTACTGTCGCTTCTGCTTGGACCCCTATTCCCCGAGATAAATATCTATCAATATCAGGGGGCCAATTTAATTACTCATAGGGAGGGGGGAAATGTAGGTAGCTAGGGTCTGGCGGTCGGAAGATATCGCGCTGTACGGAAAAGTAGGGCCCCTCTCCGGATAGCCAATAGCGTTTAGCTTATGACATAAGCAGACGGAAGTGACGTTGGAAACCTGAGCTATATAATGCTGTTCTACTCACTAATAAATGCCATTTGCCATCCACCACATTGGTGTCTGTGAGCTGATGGCCCGAGCGGCCTGGGGTTGGTCGCCGTGCCGTTCCTGAACCAGGTCGCCACGCCCACGGCGGCAACACTCTGGGCTTCTCTAGCCACCTAATCTTCTGCTCATCCTCTCGCGCACTCTAAAGAGAGCTCAGGTGAGAAATTGCAAATGTCCAGCAATTGCTCAGAGATGAAAAGTGCCAGCACTGAAAGCTGTTGCTAGCCAGCAGCCTTCCTTGGAAGCGCTTTCACAGGCGCAGCAACACTGGGGCTTTGCGCTTCTCTAGCCACCAAACGTCACGGTCATTCTCTTTCCGTCTCGTAGACACGAGCTGAAAAATTGCAAACATCGAGCAATTGCTCAGAGATGAAAAGTGCCAGCACTGAAAGCTGTTGCTAGCCAGCCCCCTTCCTTGGAAGCGCTTTTGTAGGCCTAAGAAGACTGGGGCTCTGGGCTTCTCTAGCCACCTAATCTTCTGCTCATCCTCTCGCGCACTCTAAAGAGAGCTCAGGTGAGAAATTGCAAACGACGAGCAATTGCTCAGAGATGAAAAGTGCCAGCACTGAAAGCTGTTGCTAGCCAGCACCCTTCCTTGGAAGCGCTTTCACAGGCGCAGTAACACTGGGGCTTTGCGCTTCTCTAGCCACCAAACGTCACGGTCATTCTCTTTCCGTCTCGTAGACACGAGCTGAGAGATTGCAAACGTCGAGCAATTGCTCAGAGATGAAAAGTGCCAGCACTGAAAGCTGTTGCTAGCCAGCACCCTTCCTTGGAAGCGCTTTCACAGGCGCAGCAACACTGGGGCTTTGCGCTTCTCTAGCCACCAAACGTCACGGTCATTCTCTTTCCGTCTCGTAGACACGAGCTGAGAAATTGCAAATGTCCAGCAATTGCTCAGAGATGAAAAGTGCCAGCACTGAAAGCTGTTGCTAGCCAGCACCCTTCCTTGGAAGCGCTTTTGCAGGCCTAAGAACACTGGGGCTCTGGTGTAGGTAGCTAGGGTCTGGCGGTCGGAAGATATCGCGCTGTACGGAAAAGTAGGGCCCCTCTCCGGATAGCCAATAGCGTTTAGCTTATGACATAAGCAGACGGAAGTGACGTTGGAAACCTGAGCTATATAATGCTGTTCTACTCACTAATAAATGCCATTTGCCATCCACCACATTGGTGTCTGTGAGCTGATGGCCCGAGCGGCCTGGGGTTGGTCGCCGTGCCGTTCCTGAACCAGGTCGCCACGCCCACGGCGGCAACAAGTGGTGCCGAAACCCGGGAAGCTCGCCTGGAGTCGGGTGAACGGCGGCCGGAGCGGCAGGACCTGCCCGGCGGGGAGGACGCTCCCGGACCAACAAGGAGGATGGAAGCCCTTGTGAAGGTCGTATCACAATTACATAAGCAGTGGGGTATTGATTGTAAACTCAAAGATTTTATTCTCGCAGTTGCGAGGCTTTTGCAAATTGGGGTCATTGACCAGCCGGTGGATATTCTCCACCCCGAAGTGTGGGATGAGTGCACAAAAGCGTTAGTCGAGGAGACAATGTCCTCGGGTTGTGGGAAAAACCTTGGATCGTGGGGGAAAGTCGTACAAGCCCTGCAGAGGGCCATGCAGGAGGGGGAGACTTGGAGGGCGGCGGGGAGCTGTTTGTTGGCCACCCCGAGGCTGGGAGCCGGGGCAGCCACGCGGACTTTGCACCCCCCAGACGATGACGATTTTGCTGGGCCTGGAGATCGGCAGGAGGGTGGCACGTCCCCTCGATTCCCGAGCCCCGACCCGCACCCCGACCCGCTTACGGAGGGACAGAAACGAGCCAGATCCTTCTGGGGCGGGTTGGCTGAGGAGGCCAGGGGCGCCGCGGAGAGGCCGGAGTCCGGGGAAGTCTGGGCTAATCCACCGCCATACGCGCCCCAAGACGGCGCCGAGCACAAAGGGGAAGGGCGGGGCGAAGATGCCCTTGGCGGGAACAGGGAGGAAGCGCTAACAAGCGCACGCCACCGGGAAGGAGAGGGGAACGTGAGCAAAGGGCGGAAAGCCAATCAGAAGAAATGCCCTTATAGGGTAAACACCTCGCCGAGCAGAGGGCGGGGCGAACCAAGAGGGCGAGACGAACCAAGAGGGAGGGGCGAGCCAAGAGGGAGGGAACGGCCCGCCTGCAAGGGAAGCGGGCGGGGCCGGAGCCCAACAAAAAGGTACTGGAAACCGGAAGTAACCAGTCAGTCGAGTTCCGACTCCGGATCAGACACTAGCTGGGACGAGTGGCTCGCAACCGATTCAAACTTAGAGGAAGGAGAGACGGAAACAAACAAAGTTAAGAACCGAAATATCCCTGTTCAAATTAAAGAGGAACCGCGAGGAGAAATCCCCCTCACGGATTGGAGGAAAATAAAGATTGCGTGCGCCGATTGGGCCCCATCGGCCACGCTAGCGTTCCCGGTCCGGGTGACAGATGGGGGACAGAGGGTCCACTCGCCAATAAACCCTAAGGATATACAAGCGATTGTTAAGGCGATCGCGGATAAAGGGCTTAATTCTGCCATGGTCTCCACCCTCATAGATGGTGTCTTTGGGGGAGACGATATGCTCCCGTTCGATATAAAACAAACTTGTAGATTGCTCTTTGACGGAGCAGGGATGATCGTTTTTAAACAAGAATGGGAGGACAACTGTGCAAGGCAACTGGCCCAAGTAACTGGAGCAGATCATCCACTGCATGGCTCCAGCCTGCAGCGGTTAATGGGCACAGACCCCATAATGATTACCCCCCAGGCCCAAGCCCAGGGCCTACGGGCCCATGAAGTTATGGCAACTACTCGTGCGGCCAGAGAAGCTATCCGCACAGCCTCTAGAGTTATTGCCAAGCCATCGTCATGGTCCACAATAAAACAAAGTGAAAGTGAGAGCTTTACACAATTTGTAGATCGTCTCCAAGCAGCGGTCGACTCTTCGGCCCTGCCTGCGGAGGCAAAAGGCCCAGTTGTAGCAGAATGTTTACGTCAGCAGTGTAATTCGACAACCAAAGAAATTCTGCGATCACTACCGGCGGGGTCAAGTATCGCGGACATGATTAAGCATGTCGCAAAGGAAGAGCACCTAGCCCCGATTCAAGCGGCTGTTCGTACCGCAATAGCTAACGTGATGGCATGTTTCAAATGTGGCCAGGCGGGCCACATTGTGGCAAACTGCCCTCAATCGGGGGACCCACCAACAGCGCTTCCCCCGCGCCAGAACCGACCCAGAGGACCGTGTTGGGCCTGTGGTAAGAAAGGACATTTTGCTAAGGACTGTAGATCTAAAACTCGGGGAAACGGGAGGGGGAGAGGGCACCTGGGCCGCGCACAGCCCTCTCCCACTTGGGACATGAGGCGGCCCAATTATACCAATCCCGGATGGGGCGAAGCACTCCCGAACCCGCTGCCCCCTCGAGAAGCGACCAACTTTATGGTTCAACCGACGACCCAGCCGAACCTGTCCCCACCTCGGGGACGGCAAGGACCACCCCTTGGGGGCGAGACCCCAGGGTGGCCCTGGCAGTAAAGTGTGATAATCCGCCAGTGGTGTGGGGGATCTGTTCCCTCTACAATACCTTAAATGGCACCACCATTCGTGTCCCCTTTTTGATTGATACCGGAGCAGATGTTACAGTTATCCCTGAGACAAATTGGCCCCTGCATTGGAAATTGGAAGACGCCCCTATGGTAGGCGGAGTCGGGGGATTAACCCGAGCTCGAAAGAGTGCTCAATTGGTAGCAATCACGCTTCACACTGAAAAAGGACCGGAGAAAACCATTGCCCTCTTCCCATATGTCATGTCAGGAGTCCCACCCCTGTTGGGAAGGGACGCTCTAACCCTATTAAAAGCCAGGGTGACAAATTTACCGTAAGGGCCACTGCCGTACACCCACTTCCACCAATTAAACTGACATGGAAATCGTCCGACCCAGTGTGGGTCGAGCAGTGGCCCCTGTCGAAACCTCGAATGAATGCCCTTCTCGAGATAGTTGACCGCGAACTACAACGAGGTCATATAGAGCCTTCCACTAGCCCATGGAACACCCCAGTTTTTGTAATACCCAAACGAACCGGCGAGGGGTTCCGCCTCCTCCACGACCTGCGTGAAGTAAATAAGAGGATTCAACCAATGGGTCCCGTCCAAACGCTGTTGCCCATGAACTCTATGATACCGGAAGGGCAACCTTGTGCTGTCCTTGACATCAAAGACTGTTTTTTCTCAATACCTCTGCATGACGAGGACAAGGAGCGGTTTGCTTTTTCTGTTGTGTTTCCAAACAGCCAACGCCCCAACTTACGTTTCCAGTGGAAGGTGCTGCCCCAAGGAATGATTAACTCGCCTACTATCTGCCAAATTGCGGTGGATCGGGTATTGACACCGGTCCGGCGCAGTGATCCGACCGCGACCATCATTCAATACATGGACGATATCTTAATCGCCGCGCCGTCGGGAAGTCAGGTGCACCAGCTAGTGTCAACAGTCTCGGAAGTTCTGAAAACAAACGGGTTCGAAATCGCGAGTGCGAAAATTAAAAAAGGACCTTGTGTAAGCTTTTTAGGAGTAGGGATTACAAGTTCTTACATAACCCCTCCCCAAATAAAAATCCGTCGACACATCAAAACGCTCCATGATATGCAACAGTTAGTGGGGTCTTTACAATGGCTCCGCAACATTGTCCTGATCCCTCCCGAAGTCATGGCCCCTCTGTACGATCTTCTAAAAGGAAAGAACCCATGGGAACAAAAAACTCTGACGACAGAAGCAACGGACTCTCTTAATTTTATCGAGCAACAGGTATCGTCAAGCACGCTCGCCAGATGGAACCCAGATATACCACTCGATCTGTATGTACATTTCACGGAAGGGGGAGGAGTAGGGGCACTAGCCCAGGGGCCCCCTGACAAAGCTCAACCGATACAATGGGTAGTCCTGGGAAAACCGTCACGTGCATTTTCTCCAGGAATCGAGTGCCTTGGTAACCTCATTATGAAAGGCAGAAAACTCGCCCTAAGACATCTGGGAATCGAACCCGCCAGGATATACCTACCCTTTCGCAAACAGCTCCCAACGCAATCAGTGGCAATGTCAGAGCACCTAGCCATAGCCCTCATTGGATTTGGCGGAGAAGTCCGGTATGCTACGAAACCCCCCTGGACTCAAATGCTGACAATCGTCGATATCGACCTCCCACGGAAGATCATGGATCGGCCCCAACAGGGACCCACAGTCTTCACAGATGCATCCTCAGCGACCTCAACTGCGGCGGCAGTGTGGCAGTCGGGCGGAGAATGGCACTGCATTAAAATGACCGATTATGCGCTTTCGGTCCAGCAGTTGGAAGCGATGGCCGTAGTACTGGCGTGTGGACTGTTCCCAACGGAACACCTCAACATAGTAACCGACTCAATGTTCGTGGCCAAGCTTTGCTTAGCCATGTCAGGGCCCGGCGTATCAACATCCACAGCAGCTCTCATACTGGAAGAAGCGCTTTCCTCCCGAAAGGGCACCGTATCAGTCATCCACGTCAACAGCCACGACCCAATCAAAGGGTTCTTCCAAATCGGCAACGACAAAGCAGACGCCGCTGCAAAAGGGCTGTGGACGCTAAGAGATGCCCGTCAGCTACACGAGTCTCTCCACATCGGAGCTAAAGCGCTAGCAAAGAAATGCGGGGTCTCAATCACTGACGCAAAACACATAGTAGCCACGTGCCCCCACTGTCAGAAAGCACCACTGTGGTCCAGTGGAGTCAACCCCAGAGGCCTTAAGGCCTCCGAAGTGTGGCAGACGGATTTTACGCTCTGTCAGTTACTGAAACCTCGAGCATGGTTAGCTGTAACCGTAGATACATATAGCGGAGTAATCGTAGCCACACAACACCTTAAAACCAGCTCCAAAGCGACCATCCAACATTGGTTGATGGTCATGGCCTGGCTTGGCGTCCCTAATCAGATCAAAACAGACAACGGCCCGAACTTCACTTCTAAATCAGTCCAGGCATTTGCTTTGAAATGGGGCATCACCCTGATACATGGCATTCCATATAATAGCACAGGACAAGCTATAGTTGAACGAGCAAATCAAACTCTGAAATCTAAATTAGAGGTGTTGGCAAAAACAGAAGGTTTTGCCAATGCCGTTCCCCCAGGAGACCAAGCACGCCTGCTAGCGACTGCTCTTTTAGCACTAAACCAGTTCCCTAGGGGAGAAGAGAGGAATAGCCCCATCCAAAAACATTGGGCCACTCGAGCACTAGAAGAAGGCCCGTTAATTATAATTAAAAATGAGCTGGGAGAATGGGAGCAAGGGTGGAGGCTAGTCCTAACAGGGCGAGGATATGCCGCTGTCAGAAAAGATGGCAAAGTTAAGTGGTGTCCGCTTAAATCTATTAAACCGGACCTTCAGAATAAAACTAATGAAAATTGTGAGTTTTTGTTCACAGGATTGGATCATCGATCGCTCCCGTAACCCGTACACCCCGGTGACAAGAGAAGATGACAAGTTGGCAAGCGTCCTGTCCAAGCCCGGGAGTTCCGCACTGGCAGAACCCAGACAACGGCAAACTAGCCCCCGCAGGGGGGGCTGCGATGCCTTTGTGTGATCTTGATTTTGGAGCTTGTCACTATAGGACAGGCCACCATCAGCCATTCAAATGGACCCTTGCCAGGTGGGAGGATCAGCACGTGATTAAGGAAAATGTTACAGCAGGACCTCCTAGCTTCGCTGTCGCACTATGCAGCATGATAACCACACCACCCTGTTTGGAAAAAATGCCTTATTACCTTCGTCCTGCATCTAATCCAGGAAAAGGGTACTGTAACTATCCTAACCAGTATTATTGTGCATATTGGGATTGTGTTACTGTCGCTTCTGCTTGGACCACTATTCCCCGAGATAAATATCTATCAATATCAGGGGGCCAATTTAATTACTCATAGGGAGGGGGGAAATGTAGGTAGCTAGGGTCTGGCGGTCGGAAGATATCGCGCTGTACGGAAAAGTAGGGCCCCTCTCCGGATAGCCAATAGCGTTTAGCTTATGACATAAGCAGACGGAAGTGACGTTGGAAACCTGAGCTATATAATGCTGTTCTACTCACTAATAAATGCCATTTGCCATCCACCACATTGGTGTCTGTGAGCTGATGGCCCGAGCGGCCTGGGGTTGGTCGCCGTGCCGTTCCTGAACCAGGTCGCCACGCCCACGGCGGCAACACTCTGGGCTTCTCTAGCCACCTAATCTTCTGCTCATCCTCTCGCGCACTCTAAAGAGAGCTCAGGTGAGAAATTGCAAATGTCCAGCAATTGCTCAGAGATGAAAAGTGCCAGCACTGAAAGCTGTTGCTAGCCAGCACCCTTCCTTGGAAGCGCTTTCACAGGCGCAGCAACACTGGGGCTTTGCGCTTCTCTAGCCACCAAACGTCACGGTCATTCTCTTTCCGTCTCGTAGACACGAGCTGAAAAATTGCAAACATCGAGCAATTGCTCCGAGATGAAAAGTGCCAGCACTGAAAGCTGTTGCTAGCCAGCCCCCTTCCTTGGAAGCGCTTTTGTAGGCCTAAGAACACTGGGGCTCTGGGCTTCTCTAGCCACCTAATCTTGTGCTCATCCTCTCGCGCACTCTAAAGAGAGCTCAGGTGAGAAATTGCAAACGTCCAGCAATTGCTCAGAGATGAAAAGTGCCAGCACTGAAAGCTCTTGCTAGCCAGCACCCTTCCTTGGAAGCGCTTTCACAGGCGCAGTAACACTGGGGCTTTGCGCTTCTCTAGCCACCAAACGTCACGGTCATTCTCTTTCCGTCTCGTAGACACGAGCTGAGAAATTGCAAACGTCGAGCAATTGCTCAGAGATGAAAAGTGCCAGCACTGAAAGCTGTTGCTAGCCAGCACCCTTCCTTGGAAGCGCTTTTCTAGGCCTAAGAACACTGGGGCTTTGCGCTTCTCTAGCCACCTAATCTTCTGCTCATTCTCTCGCGCACTCTAAAGGGTGCTCAGGTGAGAAATTACAAACGTCGAGCAATTGCTCAGAGATGAAAAGTGCCAGCACTGAAAGCTGTTGCTAGCCAGCAGCCTTCCTTGGAAGCGCTTTCACAGGCGCAGCAACACTGGGGCTTTGCGCTTCTCTAGCCACCAAACGTCACGGTCATTCTCTTTCCGTCTCGTAGACACGAGCTGAGAGATTGCAAACGTCGAGCAATTGCTCAGAGATGAAAAGTGCCAGCACTGAAAGCTGTTGCTAGCCAGCACCCTTCCTTGGAAGCGCTTTTGTAGGCCTAAGAAGACTGGGGCTCTGGGCTTCTCTAGCCACCTAATCTTCTGCTCATCCTCTCGCGCACTCTAAAGAGAGCTCAGGTGAGAAATTGCAAATGTCCAGCAATTGCTCAGAGATGAAAAGTGCCAGCACTGAAAGCTGTTGCTAGCCAGCACCCTTCCTTGGAAGCGCTTTCACAGGCGCAGCAACACTGGGGCTTTGCGCTTCTCTACCCACCAAACGTCACGGTCCTTCTCTTTCCGTCTCGTAGACATGAGCTGAGAAATTGCAAACGTCGAGCAATTGCTCAGAGATGAAAAGTGCCAGCACTGAAAGCTGTTGCTAGCCAGCACCCTTCCTTGGAAGCGCTTTTGCAGGCCTAAGAACACTGGGGCTCTGGGCTTGTCTAGCCACCTAATCTTGTGCTCATCCTCTCGCGCACTCTAAAGAGAGCTCAGGTGAGAAATTGCAAACGTCCAGCAATTGCTCAGAGATGAAAAGTGCCAGCACTGAAAGCTGTTGCTAGCCAGCAGCCTTCCTTGGAAGCGCTTTTGTAGGCCTAAGAACACTGGGGCTCTGGGCTTCTCTAGCCACCTAATCTTGTGCTCATCCTCTCGCGCACTCAAAGGAGAGCTCAGGTGAGAAATTGCAAACGTCGAGCAATTGCTCAGAGATGAAAAGTGCCAGCACTGAAAGCTGTTGCTAGCCAGCACCCTTCCTTGGAAGCGCTTTCACAGGCGCAGCAACACTGGGGCTTTGCGCTTCTCTAGCCACCAAATGTCACGGTCATTCTCTTTCCGTCTCGTAGACACGAGCTGAGAAATTGCAAATGTCCAGCAATTGCTCAGAGATGAAAAGTGCCAGCACTGAAAGCTGTTGCTAGCCAGCACCCTTCCTTGGAAGCGCTTTTGTAGGCCTAAGAACACTGGGGCTTTGCGCTTCTCTAGCCACCTAATCTTGTGCTCATCCTCTCGCGCACTCTAAAGAGAACTCAGGTGAGAAATTGCAAACGTCGAGCAATTGCTCAGAGATGAAAAGTGCCAGCACTGAAAACTGTTGCTACCCAGCACCCTTCCTTGGAAGCGCTTTTGTAGGCCTAAGAACACTGGGGCTTTGCGCTTCTCTAGCCACCTAATCTTGTGCTCATCCTCTCGCGCACTCTAAAGAGAGCTCAGGTGAGAAATTGCAAACGTCGAGCAATTGCTCAGAGATGAAAAGTGCCAGCACTGAAAGCTGTTGCTAGCCAGCACCCTTCCTTGGAAGCGCTTTTGTAGGCCTAAGAACACTGGGGCTCTGGGCTTCTCTAGCCACCTAATCTTCTGCTCATCCTCTCGCGCACTCTAAAGAGAGCTCAGGTGAGAAATTGCAAACGTCGAGCAATTGCTCAGAGATGAAAAGTGCCAGCACTGAAAGCTCTTGCTAGCCAGCACCCTTCCTTGGAAGCGCTTTCACAGGCGCAGCAACACTGGGGCTTTGCGCTTCTCTACCCACCAAACGTCACGGTCATTCTCTTTCCGTCTCGTAGACACGAGCTGAGAAATTGCAAATGTCCAGCAATTGCTCAGAGATGAAAAGTGCCAGCACTGAAAGCTGTTGCTAGCCAGCCGCCTTCCTTGGAAGCGCTTTTGTAGGCCTAAGAACACTGGGGCTCTGGGCTTCTCTAGCCACCTAATCTTCTGCTCATCCTCTCGCGCACTCTAAAGAGAGCTCAGGTGAGAAATTGCAAACGTCGAGCAATTGCTCAGAGATGAAAAGTGCCAGCACTGAAAGCTCTTGCTAGCCAGCAGCCTTCCTTGGAAGCGCTTTCACAGGTGCAGCAACACTGGGGCTTTGCGCTTCTCTAGCCACCAAACGTCACGGTCATTCTCTTTCCGTCTCGTAGACACGAGCTGAGAAATTGCAAACGTCCAGCAATTGCTCAGAGATGAAAAGTGCCAGCACTGAAAGCTCTTGCTAGCCAGCACCCTTCCTTGGAAGCGCTTTCACAGGCGCAGTAACACTGGGGCTTTGCGCTTCTCTAGCCACCAAACGTCACGGTCATTCTCCTTCCGTCTCGTAGACACGAGCTGAGAAATTGCAAACATCGAGCAATTGCTCAGAGATGAAAAGTGCCAGCACTGAAAGCTGTTGCTAGCCAGCACCCTTCCTTGGAAGCGCTTTTGTAGGCCTAAGAACACTGGGGCTCTGGGCTTCTCTAGCCACCTAATCTTCTGCTCATCCTCTCGCGCACTCTAAAGAGAGCTCAGGTGAGAAATTGCAAACATCGAGCAATTGCTCAGAGATGAAAAGTGCCAGCACTGAAAGCTGTTGCTAGCCAGCAGCCTTCCTTGGAAGCGCTTTCACAGGCGCAGCAACACTGGGGCTTTGCGCTTCTCTAGCCACCAAACGTCACGGTCATTCTCTTTCCGTCTCGTAGACACGAGCTGAGAAATTGCAAACGTCGAGCAATTGCTCAGAGATGAAAAGTGCCAGCACTGAAAGCTGTTGCTAGCCAGCACCCTTCCTTGGAAGCGCTTTCACAGGTGCAGCAACACTGGGGCTTTGCGCTTCTCTAGCCACCAAACGTCACGGTCATTCTCTTTCCGTCTCGTAGACACGAGCTGAGAGATTGCAAACGTCCAGCAATTGCTCAGAGATGAAAAGTGCCAGCACTGAAAGCTGTTGCTAGCCAGCAGCCTTCCTTGGAAGCGCTTTTGTAGGCCTAAGAAGACTGGGGCTCTGGGCTTCTCTAGCCACCTAATCTTCTGCTCATCCTCTCGCGCACTCTAAAGAGAGCTCAGGTGAGAAATTGCAAACATCGAGCAATTGCTCAGAGATGAAAAGTGCCAGCACTGAAAGCTGTTGCTAGCCAGCACCCTTCCTTGGAAGCGCTTTCACAGGCGCAGCAACACTGGGGCTTTGCGCTTCTCTAGCCACCAAACGTCACGGTCATTCTCTTTCCGTCTCGTAGACACGAGCTGAGAAATTGCAAACGTCGAGCAATTGCTCAGAGATGAAAAGTGCCAGCACTGAAAGCTGTTGCTAGCCAGCACCCTTCCTTGGAAGCGCTTTCACAGGCGCAGCAACACTGGGGCTTTGCGCTTCTCTAGCCACCAAACGTCACGGTCATTCTCTTTCCGTCTCGTAGACACGAGCTGAGAAATTGCAAACGTCGAGCAATTGCTGAGAGATGAAAAGTGCCAGCACTGAAAGCTGTTGCTAGCCAGCACCCTTCCTTGGAAGCGCTTTCACAGGCGCAGCAACACTGGGGCTTTGCGCTTCTCTAGCCACCAAACGTCACGGTCCTTCTCTTTCCGTCTCGTAGACACGAGCTGAGAAATTGCAAACGTCGAGCAATTGCTCAGAGATGAAAAGTGCCAGCACTGAAAGCTGTTGCTAGCCAGCAGCCTTCCTTGGAAGCGCTTTTGTAGGCCTAAGAACACTGGGGCTCTGGGCTTCTCTAGCCACCTAATCTTCTGCTCATCCTCTCGCGCACTCTAAAGAGAGCTCAGGTGAGAAATTGCAAACGTCCAGCAATTGCTCAGAGATGAAAAGTGCCAGCACTGAAAGCTGTTGCTAGCCAGCACCCTTCCTTGGAAGCGCTTTCACAGGCGCAGCAACACTGGGGCTTTGCGCTTCTCTAGCCACCAAACGTCACGGTCCTTCTCTTTCCGTCTCGTAGACACGAGCTGAGAAATTGCAAACATCGAGCAATTGCTCAGAGATGAAAAGTGCCAGCACTGAAAGCTGTTGCTAGCCAGCACCCTTCCTTGGAAGCGCTTTTGTAGGCCTAAGAAGACTGGGGCTTTGCGCTTCTCTAGCCACCTAATCTTCTGCTCATTCTCTCGCGCACTCTAAAGGGTGCTCAGGTGAGAAATTACAAACGTCGAGCAATTGCTCAGAGATGAAAAGTGCCAGCACTGAAAGCTCTTGCTAGCCAGCCCCCTTCCTTGGAAGCGCTTTCACAGGCGCAGCAACACTGGGGCTTTGCGCTTCTCTAGCCACGAAACGTCACGGTCATTCTCTTTCCGTCTCGTAGACACGAGCTGAGAAATTGCAAACGTCGAGCAATTGCTCAGAGATGAAAAGTGCCAGCACTGAAAGCTGTTGCTAGCCAGCAGCCTTCCTTGGAAGCGCTTTCACAGGCGCAGCAACACTGGGGCTTTGCGCTTCTCTAGCCACCAAACGTCACGGTCATTCTCTTTCCGTCTCGTAGACACGAGCTGAGAAATTGCAAATGTCCAGCAATTGCTCAGAGATGAAAAGTGCCAGCACTGAAAGCTGTTGCTAGCCAGCACCCTTCCTTGGAAGCACTTTTGCAGGCCTAAGAACACTGGGGCTCTGGGCTTCTCTAGCCACCTAATCTTCTGCTCATCCTCTCGCGCACTCTAAAGAGAGCTCAGGTGAGAAATTGCAAATGTCCAGCAATTGCTCAGAGATGAAAAGTGCCAGCACTGAAAGCTGTTGCTAGCCAGCAGCCTTCCTTGGAAGCGCTTTCACAGGCGCAGCAACACTGGGGCTTTGCGCTTCTCTAGCCACCAAACGTCACGGTCATTCTCTTTCCGTCTCGTAGACACGAGCTGAAAAATTGCAAACATCGAGCAATTGCTCAGAGATGAAAAGTGCCAGCACTGAAAGCTGTTGCTAGCCAGCCCCCTTCCTTGGAAGCGCTTTTCTAGGCCTAAGAAGACTGGGGCTTTGCGCTTCTCTAGCCACCTAATCTTCTGCTCATTCTCTCGCGCACTCTAAAGGGTGCTCAGGTGAGAAATTACAAACGTCGAGCAATTGCTCAGAGATGAAAAGTGCCAGCACTGAAAGCTGTTGCTAGCCAGCAGCCTTCCTTGGAAGCGCTTTCACAGGCGCAGCAACAATGGGGCTTTGCGCTTCTCTAGCCACCAAACGTCACGGTCATTCTCTTTACGTCTCGTAGACACGAGCTGAGAGATTGCAAACGTCGAGCAATTGCTCAGAGATGAAAAGTGCCAGCACTGAAAGCTGTTGCTAGCCAGCACCCTTCCTTGGAAGCGCTTTTGTAGGCCTAAGAACACTGGGGCTCTGGGCTTCTCTAGCCACCTAATCTTCTGCTCATCCTCTCGCGCACTCTAAAGAGAGCTCGGGTGAGAAATTGCAAACGTCCAGCAATTGCTCAGAGATGAAAAGTGCCAGCACTGAAAGCTGTTGCTAGCCAGCAGCCTTCCTTGGAAGCGCTTTCACAGGCGCAGCAACACTGGGGCTTTGCGCTTCTCTATCCACCAAACGTCACGGTCATTCTCTTTCCGTCTCGTAGACACGAGCTGAGAAATTGCAAATGTCCAGCAATTGCTCAGAGATGAAAAGTGCCAGCACTGAAATCTGTTGCTAGCCAGCAGCCTTCCTTGGAAGCGCTTTTGCAGGCCTAAGAACACTGGGGCTCTGGGCTTCTCTAGCCACCTAATCTTCTGCTCATCCTCTCGCGCACTCTAAAGAGAGCTCAGGTGAGAAATTGCAAATGTCCAGCAATTGCTCAGAGATGAAAAGTGCCAGCACTGAAAGCTGTTGCTAGCCAGCAGCCTTCCTTGGAAGCGCTTTCACAGGCGCAGCAACACTGGGGCTTTGCGCTTCTCTAGCCACCAAACGTCACGGTCATTCTCTTTCCGTCTCGTAGACACGAGCTGAGAAATTGCAAACATCGAGCAATTGCTCAGAGATGAAAAGTGCCAGCACTGAAAGCTGTTGCTAGCCAGCCCCCTTCCTTGGAAGCGCTTTTGTAGGCCTAAGAACAGTGGGGCTCTGGGCTTCTCTAGCCACCTAATCTTCTGCTCATCCTCTCGCGCACTCTAAAGAGAGCTCAGGTGAGAAATTGCAAACGTCCAGCAATTGCTCAGAGATGAAAAGTGCCAGCACTGAAAGCTCTTGCTAGCCAGCACCCTTCCTTGGAAGCGCTTTCACAGGCGCAGTAACACTGGGGCTTTGCGCTTCTCTAGCCACCAAACGTCACGGTCATTCTCTTTCCGTCTCCTAGACACGAGCTGAGAAATTGCAAACGTCGAGCAATTGCTCAGAGATGAAAAGTGCCAGCACTGAAAGCTGTTGCTAGCCAGCACCCTTCCTTGGAAGCGCTTTTCTAGGCCTAAGAACACTGGGGCTTTGCGCTTCTCTAGCCACCTAATCTTCTGCTCATTCTCTCGCGCACTCTAAAGGGTGCTCAGGTGAGAAATTACAAACGTCGAGCAATTGCTCAGAGATGAAAAGTGCCAGCACTGAAAGCTGTTGCTAGCCAGCAGCCTTCCTTGGAAGCGCTTTCACAGGCGCAGCAACACTGGGGCTTTGCGCTTCTCTAGCCACCAAACGTCACGGTCATTCTCTTTCCGTCTCGTAGACACGAGCTGAGAGATTGCAAACGTCGAGCAATTGCTCAGAGATGAAAAGTGCCAGCACTGAAAGCTGTTGCTAGCCAGCACCCTTCCTTGGAAGCGCTTTTGTAGGCCTAAGAACACTGGGGCTTTGCGCTTCTCTAGCCACCTAATCTTCTGCTCATCCTCTCGCGCACTCTAAAGAGAGCTCAGGTGAGAAATTGCAAATGTCCAGCAATTGCTCAGAGATGAAAAGTGCCAGCACTGAAAGCTGTTGCTAGCCAGCACCCTTCCTTGGAAGCGCTTTCACAGGCGCAGCAACACTGGGGCTTTGCGCTTCTCTAGCCACCAAACGTCACGGTCCTTCTCTTTCCGTCTCGTAGACATGAGCTGAGAAATTGCAAACGTCGAGCAATTGCTCAGAGATGAAAAGTGCCAGCACTGAAAGCTGTTGCTAGCCAGCACCCTTCCTTGGAAGCGCTTTTGCAGGCCTAAGAACACTGGGGCTCTGGGCTTGTCTAGCCACCTAATCTTGTGCTCATCATCTCGCGCACTCTAAAGAGAGCTCAGGTGAGAAATTGCAAACGTCCAGCAATTGCTCAGAGATGAAAAGTGCCAGCACTGAAAGCTGTTGCTAGCCAGCACCCTTCCTTGGAAGCGCTTTTGTAGGCCTAAGAACACTGGGGCTCTGGGCTTCTCTAGCCACCTAATCTTGTGCTCATCCTCTCGCGCACTCAAAGGAGAGCTCAGGTGAGAAATTGCAAACGTCGAGCAATTGCTCAGAGATGAAAAGTGCCAGCACTGAAAGCTCTTGCTAGCCAGCACCCTTCCTTGGAAGCGCTTTCACAGGCGCAGCAACACTGGGGCTTTGCGCTTCTCTAGCCACCAAATGTCACGGTCATTCTCTTTCCGTCTCGTAGACACGAGCTGAGAAATTGCAAATGTCCAGCAATTGCTCAGAGATGAAAAGTGCCAGCACTGAAAGCTGTTGCTAGCCAGCACCCTTCCTTGGAAGTGCTTTTGTAGGCCTAAGAACACTGGGGCTTTGCGCTTCTCTAGCCACCTAATCTTGTGCTCATCCTCTCGCGCACTCTAAAGAGAGCTCAGGTGAGAAATTGCAAACGTCGAGCAATTGCTCAGAGATGAAAAGTGCCAGCACTGAAAACTGTTGCTACCCAGCACCCTTCCTTGGAAGCGCTTTTGTAGGCCTAAGAACACTGGGGCTTTGCGCTTCTCTAGCCACCTAATCTTGTGCTCATCCTCTCGCGCACTCTAAAGAGAGCTCAGGTGAGAAATTGCAAACGTCGAGCAATTGCTCAGAGATGAAAAGTGCCAGCACTGAAAGCTGTTGCTAGCCAGCCCCCTTCCTTGGAAGCGCTTTTGTAGGCCTAAGAACACTGGGGCTCTGGGCTTCTCTAGCCACCTAATCTTCTGCTCATCCTCTCGCGCACTCTAAAGAGAGCTCAGGTGAGAAATTGCAAACGTCGAGCAATTGCTCAGAGATGAAAAGTGCCAGCACTTAAAGCTGTTGCTAGCCAGCAGCCTTCCTTGGAAGCGCTTTCACAGGCGCAGCAACACTGGGGCTTTGCGCTTCTCTACCCACCAAACGTCACGGTCATTCTCTTTCCGTCTCGTAGACACGAGCTGAGAAATTGCAAACGTCGAGCAATTGCTCAGAGATGAAAAGTGCCAGCACTGAAAGCTGTTGCTAGCCAGCACCCTTCCTTGGAAGTGCTTTTGTAGGCCTAAGAACACTGGGGCTCTGGGCTTCTCTAGCCACCTAATCTTCTGCTCATCCTCTCGCGCACTCTAAAGAGAGCTCAGGTGAGAAATTGCAAAGGTCGAGCAATTGCTCAGAGATGAAAAGTGCCAGCACTGAAAGCTCTTGCTAGCCAGCACCCTTCCTTGGAAGCGCTTTCACAGGTGCAGCAACACTGGGGCTTTGCGCTTCTCTAGCCACCAAACGTCACGGTCATTCTCTTTCCGTCTCGTAGACACGAGCTGAGAAATTGCAAACGTCCAGCAATTGCTCAGAGATGAAAAGTGCCAGCACTGAAAGCTCTTGCTAGCCAGCACCCTTCCTTGGAAGCGCTTTCACAGGCGCAGTAACACTGGGGCTTTGCGCTTCTCTAGCCACCAAACGTCACGGTCATTCTCCTTCCGTCTCCTAGACACGAGCTGAGAAATTGCAAACGTCGAGCAATTGCTCAGAGATGAAAAGTGCCAGCACTGAAAGCTGTTGCTAGCCAGCACCCTTCCTTGGAAGCGCTTTTGTAGGCCTAAGAACACTGGGGCTCTGGGCTTCTCTAGCCACCTAATCTTCTGCTCATCCTCTCGCGCACTCTGAAGAGAGCTCAGGTGAGAAATTGCAAACGTCGAGCAATTGCTCAGAGATGAAAAGTGCCAGCACTGAAAGCTGTTGCTAGCCAGCAGCCTTCCTTGGAAGCGCTTTCACAGGCGCAGCAACACTGGGGCTTTGCGCTTCTCTAGCCACCAAACGTCACGGTCATTCTCTTTCCGTCTCGTAGACACGAGCTGAGAAATTGCAAACGTCGAGCAATTGCTCAGAGATGAAAAGTGCCAGCACTGAAAGCTGTTGCTAGCCAGCACCCTTCCTTGGAAGCGCTTTTGTAGGCCTAAGAACACTGGGGCTCTGGGCTTCTCTAGCCACCTAATCTTCTGCTCATCCTCTCGCGCACTCTAAAGAGAGCTCAGGTGAGAAATTGCAAACGTCGAGCAATTGCTCAGAGAGGAAAAGTGCCAGCACTGAAAGCTGTTGCTACCCAGCCCCCTTCCTTGGAAGCGCTTTCACAGGCGCAGCAACACTGGGGCTTTGCGCTTCTCTAGCCACCAAACGTCACGGTCATTCTCTTTCCGTCTCGTAGACACGAGCTGAGAAATTGCAAACGTCGAGCAATTGCTCAGAGATGAAAAGTGCCAGCACTGAAAGCTCTTGCTAGCCAGCACCCTTCCTTGGAAGCGCTTTCACAGGCGCAGCAACACTGGGGCTTTGCGCTTCTCTAGCCACCAAACGTCACGGTCATTCTCTTTCCGTCTCGTAGACACGAGCTGAGAAATTGCAAACGTCGAGCAATTGCTCAGAGATGAAAAGTGCCAGCACTGAAAGCTGTTGCTAGCCAGCACCCTTCCTTGGAAGCGCTTTCACAGGCGCAGCAACACTGGGGCTTTGCGCTTCTCTAGCCACCAAACATCACGGTCCTTCTCTTTCCGTCTCGTAGACACGAGCTGAGAATTTGCAAACGTCCAGCAATTGCTCAGAGATGAAAAGTGCCAGCACTGAAAGCTGTTGCTAGCCAGCAGCCTTCCTTGGAAGCGCTTTTGTAGGCCTAAGAACAGTGGGGCTCTGGGCTTCTCTAGCCACCTCATCTTCTGCTCATCCTCTCGCGCACTCTAAAGAGAGCTCAGGTGAGAAATTGCAAACGTCCAGCAATTGCTCAGAGATGAAAAGTGCCAGCACTGAAAGCTGTTGCTAGCCAGCAGCCTTCCTTGGAAGCGCTTTCACAGGCGCAGCAACACTGGGGCTTTGCGCTTCTCTAGCCACCAAACGTCACGGTCATTCTCTTTCCGTCTCGTAGACACGAGCTGAGAAATTGCAAATGTCCAGCAATTGCTCAGAGATGAAAAGTGCCAGCACTGAAAGCTGTTGCTAGCCAGCCCCCTTCCTTGGAAGCGCTTTTGTAGGCCTAAGAACACTGGGGCTCTGGGCTTCTCTAGCCACCTAATCTTCTGCTCATCCTCTCGCGCACTCTAAAGAGAGCTCAGGTGAGAAATTGCAAACGTCCAGCAATTGCTCAGAGATGAAAAGTGCCAGCACTGAAAGCTGTTGCTACCCAGCACCCTTCCTTGGAAGCGCTTTCACAGGCGCAGCATCACTGGGGCTTTGCGCTTCTCTACCCACCAAACGTCACGGTCATTCTCTTTCCGTCTCGTAGACACGAGCTGAGAAATTGCAAACGTCCAGCAATTGCTCAGAGATGAAAAGTGCCAGCACTGAAAGCTGTTGCTAGCCAGCACCCTTCCTTGGAAGCGCTTTTGTAGGCCTAAGAAGACTGGGGCTTTGCGCTTCTCTAGCCACCTAATCTTCTGCTCATTCTCTCGCGCACTCTAAAGGGTGCTCAGGTGAGAAATTACAAACGTCGAGCAATTGCTCAGAGATGAAAAGTGCCAGCACTGAAAGCTGTTGCTAGCCAGCATCCTTCCTTGGAAGCGCTTTCACAGGTGCAGCAACAATGGCGCTTTGCGCTTCTCTAGCCACCAAACGTCACGGTCATTCTCTTTCCGTCTCGTAGACACGAGCTGAGAGATTGCAAACGTCGAGCAATTGCTCAGAGATGAAAAGTGCCAGCACTGAAAGCTGTTGCTAGCCAGCACCCTTCTTTGGAAGCGCTTTTGCAGGCCTAAGAACAGTGGGGCTCTGGGCTTGTCTAGCCACCTAATCTTGTGCTCATCCTCTCGCGCACTCTAAAGAGAGCTCAGGTGAGAAATTGCAAACGTCGAGCAATTGCTCAGAGATGAAAAGTGCCAGCACTGAAAGCTGTTGCTAGCCAGCACCCTTCCTTGGAAGCGCTTTTGTAGGCCTAAGAACACTGGGGCTCTGGGCTTCTCTAGCCACCTAATCTTGTGCTCATCCTCTCGCGCACTCAAAGGAGAGCTCAGGTGAGAAATTGCAAACGTCGAGCAATTGCTCAGAGATGAAAAGTGCCAGCACTGAAAGCTCTTGCTAGCCAGCAGCCTTCCTTGGAAGCGCTTTCACAGGCGCAGCAACACTGGGGCTTTGTGCTTCTCTAGCCACCAAATGTCACGGTCATTCTCTTTCCGTCTCGTAGACACGATCTGAGAAATTGCAAATGTCCAGCAATTGCTCAGAGATGAAAAGTGCCAGCACTGAAAGCTGTTGCTAGCCAGCACCCTTCCTTGGAAGCGCTTTTGTAGGCCTAAGAACACTGGGGCTTTGCGCTTCTCTAGCCACCTAATCTTGTGCTCATCCTCTCGCGCACTCTAAAGAGAGCTCAGGTGAGAAATTGCAAACGTCGAGCAATTGCTCAGAGATGAAAAGTGCCAGCACTGAAAACTGTTGCTAGCCAGCACCCTTCCTTGGAAGCGCTTTTGTAGGCCTAAGAACACTGGGGCTTTGCGCTTCTCTAGCCACCTAATCTTGTGCTCATCCTCTCGCGCACTCTAAAGAGAGCTCAGGTGAGAAATTGCAAAGGTCGAGCAATTGCTCAGAGATGAAAAGTGCCAGCACTGAAAGCTCTTGCTAGCCAGCACCCTTCCTTGGAAGCGCTTTCACAGGTGCAGCAACACTGGGGCTTTGCGCTTCTCTAGCCACCAAACGTCACGGTCATTCTCTTTCCGTCTCGTAGACACGAGCTGAGAAATTGCAAACGTCCAGCAATTGCTCAGAGATGAAAAGTGCCAGCACTGAAAGCTGTTGCTAGCCAGCACCCTTCCTTGGAAGCGCTTTCACAGGCGCAGTAACACTGGGGCTTTGCGCTTCTCTAGCCACCAAACGTCACGGTCATTCTCCTTCCGTCTCCTAGACACGAGCTGAGAAATTGCAAACGTCGAGCAATTGCTCAGAGATGAAAAGTGCCAGCACTGAAAGCTGTTGCTAGCCAGCACCCTTCCTTGGAAGCGCTTTTGTAGGCCTAAGAACACTGGGGCTCTGGGCTTCTCTAGCCACCTAATCTTCTGCTCATCCTCTCGCGCACTCTGAAGAGAGCTCAGGTGAGAAATTGCAAACGTCGAGCAATTGCTCAGAGATGAAAAGTGCCAGCACTGAAAGCTGTTGCTAGCCAGCAGCCTTCCTTGGAAGCGCTTTCACAGGCGCAGCAACACTGGGGCTTTGCGCTTCTCTAGCCACCAAACGTCACGGTCATTCTCTTTCCGTCTCGTAGACACGAGCTGAGAAATTGCAAACGTCGAGCAATTGCTCAGAGATGAAAAGTGCCAGCACTGAAAGCTGTTGCTAGCCAGCACCCTTCCTTGGAAGCGCTTTTGTAGGCCTAAGAACACTGGGGCTCTGGGCTTCTCTAGCCACCTAATCTTCTGCTCATCCTCTCGCGCACTCTAAAGAGAGCTCAGGTGAGAAATTGCAAACGTCGAGCAATTGCTCAGAGAGGAAAAGTGCCAGCACTGAAAGCTGTTGCTACCCAGCCCCCTTCCTTGGAAGCGCTTTCACAGGCGCAGCAACACTGGGGCTTTGCGCTTCTCTAGCCACCAAACGTCACGGTCATTCTCTTTCCGTCTCGTAGACACGAGCTGAGAAATTGCAAACGTCGAGCAATTGCTCAGAGATGAAAAGTGCCAGCACTGAAAGCTCTTGCTAGCCAGCACCCTTCCTTGGAAGCGCTTTCACAGGCGCAGCAACACTGGGGCTTTGCGCTTCTCTAGCCACCAAACGTCACGGTCATTCTCTTTCCGTCTCGTAGACACGAGCTGAGAAATTGCAAACGTCGAGCAATTGCTCAGAGATGAAAAGTGCCAGCACTGAAAGCTGTTGCTAGCCAGCACCCTTCCTTGGAAGCGCTTTCACAGGCGCAGCAACACTGGGGCTTTGCGCTTCTCTAGCCACCAAATGTCACGGTCCTTCTCTTTCCGTCTCGTAGACACGAGCTGAGAATTTGCAAACGTCCAGCAATTGCTCAGAGATGAAAAGTGCCAGCACTGAAAGCTGTTGCTAGCCAGCAGCCTTCCTTGGAAGCGCTTTTGTAGGCCTAAGAACAGTGGGGCTCTGGGCTTCTCTAGCCACCTCATCTTCTGCTCATCCTCTCGCGCACTCTAAAGAGAGCTCAGGTGAGAAATTGCAAACGTCCAGCAATTGCTCAGAGATGAAAAGTGCCAGCACTGAAAGCTGTTGCTAGCCAGCACCCTTCCTTGGAAGCGCTTTCACAGGCGCAGCAACACTGGGGCTTTGCGCTTCTCTAGCCACCAAACGTCACGGTCATTCTCTTTCCGTCTCGTAGACACGAGCTGAGAAATTGCAAATGTCCAGCAATTGCTCAGAGATGAAAAGTGCCAGCACTGAAAGCTGTTGCTAGCCAGCCCCCTTCCTTGGAAGCGCTTTTGTAGGCCTAAGAACACTGGGGCTCTGGGCTTCTCTAGCCACCTAATCTTCTGCTCATCCTCTCGCGCACTCTAAAGAGAGCTCAGGTGAGAAATTGCAAACGTCCAGCAATTGCTCAGAGATGAAAAGTGCCAGCACTGAAAGCTGTTGCTACCCAGCAGCCTTCCTTGGAAGCGCTTTCACAGGCGCAGCATCACTGGGGCTTTGCGCTTCTCTACCCACCAAACGTCACGGTCATTCTCTTTCCGTCTCGTAGACACGAGCTGAGAAATTGCAAACGTCCAGCAATTGCTCAGAGATGAAAAGTGCCAGCACTGAAAGCTGTTGCTAGCCAGCACCCTTCCTTGGAAGCGCTTTTGTAGGCCTAAGAAGACTGGGGCTTTGCGCTTCTCTAGCCACCTAATCTTCTGCTCATTCTCTCGCGCACTCTAAAGGGTGCTCAGGTGAGAAATTACAAACGTCGAGCAATTGCTCAGAGATGAAAAGTGCCAGCACTGAAAGCTGTTGCTAGCCAGCATCCTTCCTTGGAAGCGCTTTCACAGGTGCAGCAACAATGGCGCTTTGCGCTTCTCTAGCCACCAAACGTCACGGTCATTCTCTTTCCGTCTCGTAGACACGAGCTGAGAGATTGCAAACGTCGAGCAATTGCTCAGAGATGAAAAGTGCCAGCACTGAAAGCTGTTGCTAGCCAGCACCCTTCTTTGGAAGCGCTTTTGCAGGCCTAAGAACACTGGGGCTCTGGGCTTGTCTAGCCACCTAATCTTGTGCTCATCCTCTCGCGCACTCTAAAGAGAGCTCAGGTGAGAAATTGCAAACGTCGAGCAATTGCTCAGAGATGAAAAGTGCCAGCACTGAAAGCTGTTGCTAGCCAGCACCCTTCCTTGGAAGCGCTTTTGTAGGCCTAAGAACACTGGGGCTCTGGGCTTCTCTAGCCACCTAATCTTGTGCTCATCCTCTCGCGCACTCAAAGGAGAGCTCAGGTGAGAAATTGCAAACGTCGAGCAATTGCTCAGAGATGAAAAGTGCCAGCACTGAAAGCTCTTGCTAGCCAGCAGCCTTCCTTGGAAGCGCTTTCACAGGCGCAGCAACACTGGGGCTTTGTGCTTCTCTAGCCACCAAATGTCACGGTCATTCTCTTTCCGTCTCGTAGACACGATCTGAGAAATTGCAAATGTCCAGCAATTGCTCAGAGATGAAAAGTGCCAGCACTGAAAGCTGTTGCTAGCCAGCACCCTTCCTTGGAAGTGCTTTTGTAGGCCTAAGAACACTGGGGCTTTGCGCTTCTCTAGCCACCTAATCTTGTGCTCATCCTCTCGCGCACTCTAAAGAGAGCTCAGGTGAGAAATTGCAAACGTCGAGCAATTGCTCAGAGATGAAAAGTGCCAGCACTGAAAGCTGTTGCTAGCCAGCACCCTTCCTTGGAAGCGCTTTTGTAGGCCTAAGAAGACTGGGGCTTTGCGCTTCTCTAGCCACCTAATCTTGTGCTCATCCTCTCGCGCACTCTAAAGAGAGCTCAGGTGAGAAATTGCAAACGTCGAGCAATTGCTCAGAGATGAAAAGTGCCAGCACTGAAAGCTGTTGCTAGCCAGCCCCCTTCCTTGGAAGCGCTTTTGTAGGCCTAAGAAGACTGGGGCTCTGGGCTTCTCTAGCCACCTAATCTTGTGCTCATCCTCTCGCGCACTCTAAAGAGAGCTCAGGTGAGAAATTGCAAACGTCGAGCAATTGCTCAGAGATGAAAAGTGCCAGCACTGAAAGCTCTTGCTAGCCAGCACCCTTCCTTGGAAACGCTTTCACAGGCGCAGCAACACTGGGGCTTTGCGCTTCTCTACCCACCAAACGTCACGGTCATTCTCTTTCCGTCTCGTAGACACGAGCTGAGAAATTGCAAATGTCCAGCAATTGCTCAGAGATGAAAAGTGCCAGCACTGAAAGCTGTTGCTAGCCAGCCGCCTTCCTTGGAAGTGCTTTTGTAGGCCTAAGAACACTGGGGCTCTGGGCTTCTCTAGCCACCTAATCTTCTGCTCATCCTCTCTCGCGCACTCTAAAGAGAGCTCAGGTGAGAAATTGCAAACGTCCAGCAATTGCTCAGAGATGAAAAGTGCCAGCACTGAAAGCTGTTGCTACCCAGCACCCTTCCTTGGAAGCGCTTTCACAGGCGCAGCATCACTGGGGCTTTGCGCTTCTCTAGCCACCAAACGTCACGGTCATTCTCTTTCCGTCTCGTAGACACGAGCTGAGAAATTGCAAACGTCCAGCAATTGCTCAGAGATGAAAAGTGCCAGCACTGAAAGCTCTTGCTAGCCAGCACCCTTCCTTGGAAGCGCTTTTGTAGGCCTAAGAATACTGGGGCTTTGCGCTTCTCTAGCCACCTAATCTTCTGCTCATTCTCTCGCGCACTCTAAAGGGTGCTCAGGTGAGAAATTACAAACGTCGAGCAATTGCTCAGAGATGAAAAGTGCCAGCACTGAAAGCTGTTGCTAGCCAGCAGCCTTCCTTGGAAGCGCTTTCACAGGCGCAGCAACAATGGGGCTTTGCGCTTCTCTAGCCACCAAACGTCACGGTCATTCTCTTTCCGTCTCGTAGACACGAGCTGAGAGATTGCAAACGTCGAGCAATTGCTCAGAGATGAAAAGTGCCAGCACTGAAAGCTGTTGCTAGCCAGCACCCTTCCTTGGAAGCGCTTTTGTAGGCCTAAGAACACTGGGGCTTTGCGCTTCTCTAGCCAACTAATCTTGTGCTCATCCTCTCGCGCACTCTAAAGAGAGCTCAGGTGAGAAATTGCAAACGTCCAGCAATTGCTCAGAGATGAAAAGTGCCAGCACTGAAAGCTGTTGCTAGCCAGCACCCTTCCTTGGAAGCGCTTTTGTAGGCCTAAGAACACTGGGGCTCTGGGCTTCTCTAGCCACCTAATCTTGTGCTCATCCTCTCGCGCACTCAAAGGAGAGCTCAGGTGAGAAATTGCAAACGTCGAGCAATTGCTCAGAGATGAAAAGTGCCAGCACTGAAAGCTCTTGCTAGCCAGCACCCTTCCTTGGAAGCGCTTTCACAGGCGCAGCAACACTGGGGCTTTGTGCTTCTCTAGCCACCAAATGTCACGGTCATTCTCTTTCCGTCTCGTAGACACGATCTGAGAAATTGCAAATGTCCAGCAATTGCTCAGAGATGAAAAGTGCCAGCACTGAAAGCTGTTGCTAGCCAGCACCCTTCCTTGGAAGTGCTTTTGTAGGCCTAAGAACACTGGGGCTTTGCGCTTCTCTAGCCACCTAATCTTGTGCTCATCCTCTCGCGCACTCTAAAGAGAGCTCAGGTGAGAAATTGCAAACGTCGAGCAATTGCTCAGAGATGAAAAGTGCCAGCACTGAAAACTGTTGCTACCCAGCACCCTTCCTTGGAAGCGCTTTTGTAGGCCTAAGAACACTGGGGCTTTGCGCTTCTCTAGCCACCTAATCTTCTGCTCATCCTCTCGCGCACTCTAAAGAGAGCTCAGGTGAGAAATTGCAAACGTCGAGCAATTGCTCAGAGATGAAAAGTGCCAGCACTGAAAGCTGTTGCTAGCCAGCCCCCTTCCTTGGAAGCGCTTTTGTAGGCCTAAGAACACTGGGGCTCTGGGCTTCTCTAGCCACCTAATCTTGTGCTCATCCTCTCGCGCACTCTAAAGAGAGCTCAGGTGAGAAATTGCAAACGTCGAGCAATTGCTCAGAGATGAAAAGTGCCAGCACTGAAAGCTCTTGCTAGCCAGCAGCCTTCCTTGGAAGCGCTTTCACAGGCGCAGCAACACTGGGGCTTTGCGCTTCTCTACCCACCAAACGTCACGGTCATTCTCTTTCCGTCTCGTAGACACGAGCTGAGAAATTGCAAATGTCCAGCAATTGCTCAGAGATGAAAAGTGCCAGCACTGAAAGCTGTTGCTAGCCAGCCGCCTTCCTTGGAAGTGCTTTTGTAGGCCTAAGAACACTGGGGCTCTGGGCTTCTCTAGCCACCTCATCTTGTGCTCATCGTATCGCGCACTCTAAAGAGAGCTCAGGTGAGAAATTGCAAACGTCGAGCAATTGCTCAGAGATGAAAAGTGCCAGCACTGAAAGCTGTTGCTAGCCAGCACCCTTCCTTGGAAGCGCTTTTGTAGGCCTAAGAACACTGGGGCTTTGCGCTTCTCTAGCCACCTAATCTTCTGCTCATTCTCTCGCGCACTCTAAAGGGTGCTCAGGTGAGAAATTACAAACGTCGAGCAATTGCTCAGAGATGAAAAGTGCCAGCACTGAAAGCTGTTGCTAGCCAGCAGCCTTCCTTGGAAGCGCTTTCACAGGCGCAGCAACAATGGGGCTTTGCGCTTCTCTAGCCACCAAACGTCACGGTCATTCTCTTTCCGTCTCGTAGACACGAGCTGAGAGATTGCAAACGTCGAGCAATTGCTCAGAGATGAAAAGTGCCAGCACTGAAAGCTGTTGCTAGCCAGCACCCTTCCTTGGAAGCGCTTTTGTAGGCGTAAGAAGACTGGGGCTTTGCGCTTCTCTAGCCACCTAATCTTCTGCTCATCCTCTCGCGCACTCTAAAGAGAGCTCAGGTGAGAAATTGCAAATGTCCAGCAATTGCTCAGAGATGAAAAGTGCCAGCACTGAAAGCTGTTGCTAGCCAGCACCCTTCCTTGGAAGCGCTTTCACAGGCGCAGCAACACTGGGGCTTTGCGCTTCTCTAGCCACCAAACGTCACGGTCATTCTCTTTCCGTCTCGTAGACATGAGCTGAGAAATTGCAAACGTCGAGCAATTGCTCAGAGATGAAAAGTGCCAGCACTGAAAGCTGTTGCTAGCCAGCACCCTTCCTTGGAAGCGCTTTTTCAGGCCTAAGAACACTGGGGCTCTGGGCTTCTCTAGCCACCTAATCTTGTGCTCATCCTCTCGCGCACTCTAAAGAGAGCTCAGGTGAGAAATTACAAACGTCCAGCAATTGCTCAGAGATGAAAAGTGCCAGCACTGAAAGCTGTTGCTAGCCAGCAGCCTTCCTTGGAAGCGCTTTTGTAGGCCTAAGAAGACTGGGGCTCTGGGCTTCTCTAGCCACCTAATCTTGTGCTCATCCTCTCGCGCACTCAAAGGAGAGCTCAGGTGAGAAATTGCAAACGTCGAGCAATTGCTCAGAGATGAAAAGTGCCAGCACTGAAAGCTGTTGCTAGCCAGCACCCTTCCTTGGAAGCGCTTTCACAGGCGCAGCAACACTGGGGCTTTGCGCTTCTCTAGCCACCAAACGTCACGGTCATTCTCTTTCCGTCTCGTAGACACGAGCTGAGAAATTGCAAATGTCCAGCAATTGCTCAGAGATGAAAAGTGCCAGCACTGAAAGCTGTTGCTAGCCAGCACCCTTCCTTGGAAGTGCTTTTGTAGGCCTAAGAACACTGGGGCTTTGCGCTTCTCTAGCCACCTAATCTTGTGCTCATCCTCTCGCGCACTCTAAAGAGAGCTCAGGTGAGAAATTGCAAACGTCGAGCAATTGCTCAGAGATGAAAAGTGCCAGCACTGAAAACTGTTGCTACCCAGCACCCTTCCTTGGAAGCGCTTTTGTAGGCCTAAGAACACTGGGGCTTTGCGCTTCTCTAGCCACCTAATCTTCTGCTCATCCTCTCGCGCAGTCTAAAGAGAGCTCAGGTGAGAAATTGCAAACGTCGAGCAATTGCTCAGAGATGAAAAGTGCCAGCACTGAAAGCTGTTGCTAGCCAGCCCCCTTCCTTGGAAGCGCTTTTGTAGGCCTAAGAACACTGGGGCTCTGGGCTTCTCTAGCCACCTAATCTTGTGCTCATCCTCTCGCGCACTCTGAAGAGAGCTCAGGTGAGAAATTGCAAACGTTGAGCAATTGCTCAGAGATGAAAAGTGCCAGCACTGAAAGCTCTTGCTAGCCAGCAGCCTTCCTTGGAAGCGCTTTCACAGGCGCAGCAACACTGGGGCTTTGCGCTTCTCTACCCACCAAACGTCACGGTCATTCTCTTTCCGTCTCGTAGACACGAGCTGAGAAATTGCAAATGTCCAGCAATTGCTCAGAGATGAAAAGTGCCAGCACTGAAAGCTGTTGCTAGCCAGCACCCTTCCTTGGAAGTGCTTTTGTAGGCCTAAGAAGACTGGGGCTCTGGGCTTCTCTAGCCACCTAATCTTGTGCTCATCCTCTCGCGCACTCTGAAGAGAGCTCAGGTGAGAAATTGCAAACGTCGAGCAATTGCTCAGAGATGAAAAGTGCCAGCACTGAAAGCTCTTGCTAGCCAGCACCCTTCCTTGGAAGCGCTTTCACAGGTGCAGCAACACTGGGGCTTTGCGCTTCTCTAGCCACCAAACGTCACGGTCATTCTCTTTCCGTCTCGTAGACACGAGCTGAGAAATTGCAAACGTCCAGCAATTGCTCAGAGATGAAAAGTGCCAGCACTGAAAGCTCTTGCTAGCCAGCACCCTTCCTTGGAAGCGCTTTCACAGGCGCAGTAACACTGGGGCTTTGCGCTTCTCTAGCCACCAAACGTCACGGTCATTCTCCTTCCGTCTCCTAGACACGAGCTGAGAAATTGCAAACATCGAGCAATTGCTCAGAGATGAAAAGTGCCAGCACTGAAAGCTGTTGCTAGCCAGCACCCTTCCTTGGAAGCGCTTTTGTAGGCCTAAGAAGACTGGGGCTCTGGGCTTCTCTAGCCACCTCATCTTCTGCTCATCCTCTCGCGCACTCTAAAGAGAGCTCAGGTGAGAAATTGCAAACGTCGAGCAATTGCTCAGAGATGAAAAGTGCCAGCACTGAAAGCTGTTGCTAGCCAGCAGCCTTCCTTGGAAGCGCTTTCACAGGCGCAGCAACACTGGGGCTTTGCGCTTCTCTAGCCACCAAACGTCACGGTCATTCTCTTTCCGTCTCCTAGACACGAGCTGAGAAATTGCAAACGTCGAGCAATTGCTCAGAGATGAAAAGTGCCAGCACTGAAAGCTGTTGCTAGCCAGCACCCTTCCTTGGAAGCGCTTTCACAGGCGCAGCAACACTGGGGCTTTGCGCTTCTCTAGCCACCAAACGTCACGGTCATTCTCTTTCCGTCTCGTAGACACGAGCTGAGAAATTGCAAACGTCGAGCAATTGCTCAGAGATGAAAAGTGCCAGCACTGAAAGCTGTTGCTAGCCAGCAGCCTTCCTTGGAAGCGCTTTTGTAGGCCTAAGAACACTGGGGCTCTGGGCTTCTCTAGCCACCTCATCTTCTGCTCATCCTCTCGCGCACTCTAAAGAGAGCTCAGGTGAGAAATTGCAAACGTCGAGCAATTGCTCAGAGATGAAAAGTGCCAGCACTGAAAGCTGTTGCTAGCCAGCACCCTTCCTTGGAAGCGCTTTCACAGGCGCAGCAACACTGGGGCTTTGCGCTTCTCTACCCACCAAACGTCACGGTCATTCTCTTTCCGTCTCGTAGACACGAGCTGAGAGATTGCAAACGTCGAGCAATTGCTCAGAGATGAAAAGTGCCAGCACTGAAAGCTGTTGCTAGCCAGCAGCCTTCCTTGGAAGCGCTTTTGTAGGCCTAAGAACACTGGGGCTTTGCGCTTCTCTAGCCACCTAATCTTCTGCTCATCCTCTCGCGCACTCTAAAGAGAGCTCAGGTGAGAAATTGCAAATGTCCAGCAATTGCTCAGAGATGAAAAGTGCCAGCACTGAAAGCTGTTGCTAGCCAGCAGCCTTCCTTGGAAGCGCTTTCACAGGCGCAGCAACACTGGGGCTTTGCGCTTCTCTACCCACCAAACGTCACGGTCCTTCTCTTTCCGTCTCGTAGACATGAGCTGAGAAATTGCAAACGTCGAGCAATTGCTCAGAGATGAAAAGTGCCAGCACTGAAAGCTGTTGCTAGCCAGCACCCTTCCTTGGAAGCGCTTTTGCAGGCCTAAGAACACTGGGGCTCTGGGCTTGTCTAGCCACCTAATCTTGTGCTCATCCTCTCGCGCACTCTAAAGAGAGCTCAGGTGAGAAATTGCAAACGTCCAGCAATTGCTCAGAGATGAAAAGTGCCAGCACTGAAAGCTGTTGCTAGCCAGCACCCTTCCTTGGAAGCGCTTTTGTAGGCCTAAGAAGACTGGGGCTCTGGGCTTCTTTAGCCACCTAATCTTGTGCTCATCCTCTCGCGCACTCAAAGGAGAGCTCAGGTGAGAAATTGCAAACGTCGAGCAATTGCTCAGAGATGAAAAGTGCCAGCACTGAAAGCTCTTGCTAGCCAGCAGCCTTCCTTGGAAGCGCTTTTGTAGGCCTAAGAACACTGGGGCTTTGCGCTTCTCTAGCCACCTAATCTTCTGCTCATCCTCTCGCGCACTCTAAAGAGAGCTCAGGTGAGAAATTGCAAACGTCGAGCAATTGCTCAGAGATGAAAAGTGCCAGCACTGAAAGCTGTTGCTAGCCAGCAGCCTTCCTTGGAAGCGCTTTTGTAGGCCTAAGAAGACTGGGGCTCTGGGCTTCTCTAGCCACCTAATCTTCTGCTCATTCTCTCGCGCACTCTAAAGAGAGCTCAGGTGAGAAATTGCAAACGTCGAGCAATTGCTCAGAGATGAAAAGTGCCAGCACTGAAAGCTCTTGCTAGCCAGCACCCTTCCTTGGAAGCGCTTTCACAGGCGCAGCAACACTGGGGCTTTGCGCTTCTCTACCCACCAAACGTCACGGTCATTCTCTTTCCGTCTCGTAGACACGAGCTGAGAAATTGCAAATGTCCAGCAATTGCTCAGAGATGAAAAGTGCCAGCACTGAAAGCTGTTGCTAGCCAGCACCCTTCCTTGGAAGTGCTTTTGTAGGCCTAAGAACACTGGGGCTCTGGGCTTCTCTAGCCACCTAATCTTGTGCTCATCCTCTCGCGCACTCTAAAGAGAGCTCAGGTGAGAAATTGCAAACGTCGAGCAATTGCTCAGAGATGAAAAGTGCCAGCACTGAAAGCTGTTGCTAGCCAGCAGCCTTCCTTGGAAGCGCTTTCACAGGCGCAGCAACACTGGGGCTTTGCGCTTCTCTAGCCACCAAACGTCACGGTCATTCTCTTTCCATCTCGTAGACACGAGCTGAGAGATTGCAAACGTCGAGCAATTGCTCAGAGATGAAAAGTGCCAGCACTGAAAGCTGTTGCTAGCCAGCACCCTTCCTTGGAAGCGCTTTTGTAGGCCTAAGAACACTGGGGCTCTGGGCTTCTCTAGCCACCTAATCTTCTGCTCATCCTCTCGCGCACTCTAAAGAGAGCTCAGGTGAGAAATTGCAAACGTCGAGCAATTGCTCAGAGATGAAAAGTGCCAGCACTGAAAGCTGTTGCTAGCCAGCCCCCTTCCTTGGAAGCGCTTTTGTAGGCCTAAGAAGACTGGGGCTCTGGGCTTCTCTAGCCACCTAATCTTGTGCTCATCCTCTCGCGCACTCAAAGGAGAGCTCAGGTGAGAAATTGCAAACGTCGAGCAATTGCTCAGAGATGAAAAGTGCCAGCACTGAAAGCTCTTGCTAGCCAGCAGCCTTCCTTGGAAGCGCTTTTGTAGGCCTAAGAACACTGGGGCTTTGCGCTTCTCTAGCCACCAAACGTCACGGTCATTCTCTTTCCGTCTCATAGACACGAGCTGAGAAATTGCAAATGTCCAGCAATTGCTCAGAGATGAAAAGTGCCAGCACTGAAAGCTGTTGCTAGCCAGCACCCTTCCTTGGAAGTGCTTTTGTAGGCCTAAGAACACTGGGGCTCTGGGCTTCTCTAGCCACCTAATCTTGTGCTCATCCTCTCGCGCACTCTAAAGAGAGCTCAGGTGAGAAATTGCAAACGTCGAGCAATTGCTCAGAGATGAAAAGTGCCAGCACTGAAAGCTCTTGCTAGCCAGCACCCTTCCTTGGAAGCGCTTTCACAGGTGCAGCAACACTGGGGCTTTGCGCTTCTCTAGCCACCAAACGTCACGGTCATTCTCTTTCCGTCTCGTAGACACGAGCTGAGAAATTGCAAACGTCCAGCAATTGCTCAGAGATGAAAAGTGCCAGCACTGAAAGCTCTTGCTAGCCAGCACCCTTCCTTGGAAGCGCTTTCACAGGCGCAGTAACACTGGGGCTTTGCGCTTCTCTAGCCACCAAACGTCATGGTCATTCTCCTTCCGTCTCCTAGACACGAGCTGAGAAATTGCAAACATCGAGCAATTGCTCAGAGATGAAAAGTGCCAGCACTGAAAGCTGTTGCTAGCCAGCACCCTTCCTTGGAAGCGCTTTTGTAGGCCTAAGAAGACTGGGGCTCTGGGCTTCTCTAGCCACCTCATCTTCTGCTCATCCTCTCGCGCACTCTAAAGAGAGCTCAGGTGAGAAATTGCAAACGTCGAGCAATTGCTCAGAGATGAAAAGTGCCAGCACTGAAAGCTGTTGCTAGCCAGCAGCCTTCCTTGGAAGCGCTTTCACAGGCGCAGCAACACTGGGGCTTTGCGCTTCTCTAGCCACCAAACGTCACGGTCATTCTCTTTCCGTCTCGTAGACACGAGCTGAGAAATTGCAAACGTCGAGCAATTGCTCAGAGATGAAAAGTGCCAGCACTGAAAGCTGTTGCTAGCCAGCAGCCTTCCTTGGAAGCGCTTTCACAGGCGCAGCAACACTGGGGCTTTGCGCTTCTCTAGCCACCAAACGTCACGGTCATTCTCTTTCCGTCTCGTAGACACGAGCTGAGAAATTGCAAACGTCGAGCAATTGCTCAGAGATGAAAAGTGCCAGCACTGAAAGCTGTTGCTAGCCAGCAGCCTTCCTTGGAAGCGCTTTTGTAGGCCTAAGAAGACTGGGGCTCTGGGCTTCTCTAGCCACCTAATCTTCTGCTCATCCTCTCGCGCACTCTAAAGAGAGCTCAGGTGAGAAATTGCAAACGTCGAGCAATTGCTCAGAGAGGAAAAGTGCCAGCACTGAAAGCTGTTGCTAGCCAGCAGCCTTCCTTGGAAGCGCTTTCACAGGCGCAGCAACACTGGGGCTTTGCGCTTCTCTAGCCACCAAATGTCACGGTCATTCTCTTTCCGTCTCGTAGACACGAGCTGAGAAATTGCAAACGTCGAGCAATTGCTCAGAGATGAAAAGTGCCAGCACTGAAAGCTGTTGCTAGCCAGCACCCTTCCTTGGAAGCGCTTTCACAGGCGCAGCAACACTGGGGCTTTGCGCTTCTCTAGCCACCAAACGTCACGGTCATTCTCTTTCCGTCTCGTAGACACGAGCTGAGAAATTGCAAACGTCGAGCAATTGCTCAGAGATGAAAAGTGCCAGCACTGAAAGCTGTTGCTAGCCAGCAGCCTTCCTTGGAAGCGCTTTTGTAGGCCTAAGAACACTGGGGCTTTGCGCTTCTCTAGCCACCTAATCTTCTGCTCATTCTCTCGCGCACTCTAAAGGGTGCTCAGGTGAGAAATTGCAAACGTCGAGCAATTGCTCAGAGAGGAAAAGTGCCAGCACTGAAAGCTCTTGCTAGCCAGCAGCCTTCCTTGGAAGTGCTTTTGTAGGCCTAAGAACACTGGGGCTTTGCGCTTCTCTACCCACCAAACGTCACGGTCATTCTCTTTCCGTCTCGTAGACACGAGCTGAGAAATTGCAAATGTCCAGCAATTGCTCAGAGATGAAAAGTGCCAGCACTGAAAGCTGTTGCTAGCCAGCACCCTTCCTTGGAAGTGCTTTTGTAGGCCTAAGAACACTGGGGCTCTGGGCTTCTCTAGCCACCTAATCTTGTGCTCATCCTCTCGCGCACTCTAAAGAGAGCTCAGGTGAGAAATTGCAAACGTCGAGCAATTGCTCAGAGATGAAAAGTGCCAGCACTGAAAGCTCTTGCTAGCCAGCACCCTTCCTTGGAAGCGCTTTCACAGGTGCAGCAACACTGGGGCTTTGCGCTTCTCTAGCCACCAAACGTCACGGTCATTCTCTTTCCGTCTCGTAGACACGAGCTGAGAAATTGCAAACGTCCAGCAATTGCTCAGAGATGAAAAGTGCCAGCACTGAAAGCTCTTGCTAGCCAGCACCCTTCCTTGGAAGCGCTTTCACAGGCGCAGTAACACTGGGGCTTTGCGCTTCTCTAGCCACCAAACGTCACGGTCATTCTCCTTCCGTCTCCTAGACACGAGCTGAGAAATTGCAAACATCGAGCAATTGCTCAGAGATGAAAAGTGCCAGCACTGAAAGCTGTTGCTAGCCAGCACCCTTCCTTGGAAGCGCTTTTGTAGGCCTAAGAACACTGGGGCTCTGGGCTTCTCTAGCCACCTAATCTTCTGCTCATCCTCTCGCGCACTCTAAAGAGAGCTCAGGTGAGAAATTGCAAACGTCGAGCAATTGCTCAGAGATGAAAAGTGCCAGCACTGAAAGCTGTTGCTAGCCAGCAGCCTTCCTTGGAAGCGCTTTCACAGGCGCAGCAACACTGGGGCTTTGCGCTTCTCTAGCCACCAAACGTCACGGTCATTCTCTTTCCGTCTCGTAGACACGAGCTGAGAAATTGCAAACGTCGAGCAATTGCTCAGAGATGAAAAGTGCCAGCACTGAAAGCTGTTGCTAGCCAGCAGCCTTCCTTGGAAGCGCTTTCACAGGCGCAGCAACACTGGGGCTTTGCGCTTCTCTAGCCACCAAACGTCACGGTCCTTCTCTTTCCGTCTCGTAGACACGAGCTGAGAAATTGCAAACGTCGAGCAATTGCTCAGAGATGAAAAGTGCCAGCACTGAAAGCTGTTGCTAGCCAGCAGCCTTCCTTGGAAGCGCTTTTGTAGGCCTAAGAAGACTGGGGCTCTGGGCTTCTCTAGCCACCTAATCTTCTGCTCATCCTCTCGCGCACTCTAAAGAGAGCTCAGGTGAGAAATTGCAAACGTCGAGCAATTGCTCAGAGAGGAAAAGTGCCAGCACTGAAAGCTGTTGCTAGCCAGCACCCTTCCTTGGAAGCGCTTTCACAGGCGCAGCAACACTGGGGCTTTGCGCTTCTCTAGCCACCAAATGTCACGGTCATTCTCTTTCCGTCTCGTAGACACGAGCTGAGAAATTGCAAACGTCGAGCAATTGCTCAGAGATGAAAAGTGCCAGCACTGAAAGCTGTTGCTAGCCAGCACCCTTCCTTGGAAGCGCTTTCACAGGCGCAGCAACACTGGGGCTTTGCGCTTCTCTAGCCACCAAACGTCACGGTCATTCTCTTTCCGTCTCGTAGACACGAGCTGAGAAATTGCAAACGTCGAGCAATTGCTCAGAGATGAAAAGTGCCAGCACTGAAAGCTGTTGCTAGCCAGCACCCTTCCTTGGAAGCGCTTTTGTAGGCCTAAGAACACTGGGGCTTTGCGCTTCTCTAGCCACCTAATCTTCTGCTCATTCTCTCGCGCACTCTAAAGGGTGCTCAGGTGAGAAATTGCAAACGTCGAGCAATTGCTCAGAGATTAAAAGTGCCAGCACTGAAAGCTGTTGCTAGCCAGCACCCTTCCTTGGAAGCGCTTTCACAGGCGCAGCAACACTGGGGCTTTGCGCTTCTCTAGCCACCAAACGTCACGGTCATTCTCTTTCCGTCTCGTAGACACGAGCTGAGAAATTGCAAACGTCGAGCAATTGCTCAGAGATGAAAAGTGCCAGCACTGAAAGCTGTTGCTAGCCAGCCCCCTTCCTTGGAAGTGCTTTTGTAGGCCTAAGAACACTGGGGCTTTGCGCTTCTCTAGCCACCTAATCTTCTGCTCATCCTCTCGCGCACTCTAAAGAGAGCTCAGGTGAGAAATTGCAAACGTCCAGCAATTGCTCAGAGATGAAAAGTGCCAGCACTGAAAGCTCTTGCTAGCCAGCACCCTTCCTTGGAAGCGCTTTCACAGGTGCAGCAACACTGGGGCTTTGCGCTTCTCTAGCCACCAAACGTCACGGTCATTCTCTTTCCGTCTCGTAGACACGAGCTGAGAAATTGCAAACGTCCAGCAATTGCTCAGAGATGAAAAGTGCCAGCACTGAAAGCTCTTGCTAGCCAGCACCCTTCCTTGGAAGCGCTTTCACAGGCGCAGCAACACTGGGGCTTTGTGCTTCTCTAGCCACCAAACGTCATGGTCATTCTCCTTCCGTCTCCTAGACACGAGCTGAGAAATTGCAAACATCGAGCAATTGCTCAGAGATGAAAAGTGCCAGCACTGAAAGCTGTTGCTAGCCAGCACCATTCCTTGGAAGCGCTTTTGTAGGCCTAAGAACACTGGGGCTCTGGGCTTCTCTAGCCACCTAATCTTCTGCTCATCCTCTCGCGCACTCTAAAGAGAGCTCAGGTGAGAAATTGCAAACGTCGAGCGATTGCTCAGAGATGAAAAGTGCCAGCACTGAAAGCTGTTGCTAGCCAGCACCCTTCCTTGGAAGCGCTTTCACAGGCGCAGCAACACTGGGGCTTTGCGCTTCTCTAGCCACCAAACGTCACGGTCATTCTCTTTCCGTCTCGTAGACACGAGCTGAGAAATTGCAAACGTCGAGCAATTGCTCAGAGATGAAAAGTGCCAGCACTGAAAGCTGTTGCTAGCCAGCACCCTTCCTTGGAAGCGCTTTCACAGGCGCAGCAACACTGGGGCTTTGCGCTTCTCTAGCCACCAAATGTCACGGTCATTCTCTTTCCGTCTCGTAGACACGAGCTGAGAAATTGCAAACGTCCAGCAATTGCTCAGAGATGAAAAGTGCCAGCACTGAAAGCTGTTGCTAGCCAGCAGCCTTCCTTGGAAGCGCTTTTGTAGGCCTAAGAAGACTGGGGCTCTGGGCTTCTCTAGCCACCTCATCTTCTGCTCATCCTCTCGCGCACTCTAAAGAGAGCTCAGGTGAGAAATTGCAAACGTCGAGCAATTGCTCAGAGATGAAAAGTGCCAGCACTGAAAGCTGTTGCTAGCCAGCAGCCTTCCTTGGAAGCGCTTTCACAGGCGCAGCAACACTGGGGCTTTGCGCTTCTCAAACCACCAAACGTCACGGTCATTCTCTTTCCGTCTCGTAGACACGAGCTGAGAAATTGCAAACGTCCAGCAATTGCTCAGAGATGAAAAGTGCCAGCACTGAAAGCTGTTGCTAGCCAGCACCCTTCCTTGGAAGCGCTTTCACAGGCGCAGCAACACTGGGGCTTTGCGCTTCTCTAGCCACCAAACGTCACGGTCATTCTCTTTCCGTCTCGTAGACACGAGCTGAGAAATTGCAAACGTCGAGCAATTGCTCAGAGATGAAAAGTGCCAGCACTGAAAGCTGTTGCTAGCCAGCACCCTTCCTTGGAAGCGCTTTTGTAGCCCTAAGAACACTGGGGCTTTGCGCTTCTCTAGCCACCTAATCTTCTGCTCATTCTCTCGCGCACTCTAAAGGGTGCTCAGGTGAGAAATTACAAACGTCGAGCAATTGCTCAGAGATGAAAAGTGCCAGCACTGAAAGCTGTTGCTAGCCAGCACCCTTCCTTGGAAGCGCTTTCACAGGCGCAGCAACACTGGAGCTTTGCGCTTCTCTAGCCACCAAACGTCACGGTCATTCTCTTTCCGTCTCGTAGACACGAGCTGAGAGATTGCAAACGTCCAGCAATTGCTCAGAGATGAAAAGTGCCAGCACTGAAAGCTCTTGCTAGCCAGCACCCTTCCTTGGAAGCGCTTTTGTAGGCCTAAGAAGACTGGGGCTCTGGGCTTCTCTAGCCACCTAATCTTGTGCTCATCCTCTCGCGCACTCTAAAGAGAGCTCAGGTGAGAAATTGCAAACGTCGAGCAATTGCTCAGAGATGAAAAGTGCCAGCACTGAAAGCTCTTGCTAGCCAGCACCCTTCCTTGGAAGCGCTTTCACAGGCGCAGCAACACTGGGGCTTTGCGCTTCTCTACCCACCAAACGTCACGGTCATTCTCTTTCAGTCTCGTAGACACGAGCTGAGAAATTGCAAACGTCGAGCAATTGCTCAGAGATGAAAAGTGCCAGCACTGAAAGCTGTTGCTAGCCAGCAGCCTTCCTTGGAAGCGCTTTTGTAGGCCTAAGAAGACTGGGGCTCTGGGTTTCTCTAGCCACCTAATCTTCTGCTCATCCTCTCGCGCACTCTAAAGAGAGCTCAGGTGAGAAATTGCAAATGTCCAGCAATTGCTCAGAGATGAAAAGTGCCAGCACTGAAAGCTGTTGCTAGCCAGCCCCCTTCCTTGGAAGCGCTTTCACAGGCGCAGCAACACTGGGGCTTTGCGCTTCTCTAGCCACCAAACGTCACGGTCCTTCTCTTTCCGTCTCGTAGACAAGAGCTGAGAAATTGCAAACGTCGAGCAATTGCTCAGAGATGAAAAGTGCCAGCACTGAAAGCTGTTGCTAGCCAGCAGCCTTCCTTGGAAGCGCTTTTGTAGGCCTAAGAAGACTGGGGCTCTGGGCTTCTCTAGCCACCTCATCTTCTGCTCATCCTCTCGCGCACTCAAAGGAGAGCTCAGGTGAGAAATTGCAAACATCGAGCAATTGCTCAGAGATGAAAAGTGCCAGCACTGAAAGCTGTTGCTAGCCAGCACCCTTCCTTGGAAGCGCTTTCACAGGTGCAGCAACACTGGGGCTTTGCGCTTCTCTAGCCACCAAACGTCACGGTCATTCTCTTTCCGTCTCGTAGACACGAGCTGAGAAATTGCAAATGTCCAGCAATTGCTCAGAGATGAAAAGTGCCAGCACTGAAAGCTGTTGCTAGCCAGCACCCTTCCTTGGAAGCGCTTTCACAGGCGCAGCAACACTGGGGTTTTGCGCTTCTCTAGCCACCAAACGTCACGGTCATTCTCTTTCCGTCTCGTAGACACGAGTTGAGAAATTGCAAACGTCGAGCAATTGCTCAGAGATGAAAAGTGCCAGCACTGAAAGCTCTTGCTAGCCAGCACCCTTCCTTGGAAGCGCTTTCACAGGCGCAGCAACACTGGGGCTTTGCGCTTCTCTAGCCACCAAACGTCACGATCCTTCTCTTTCCGTCTCGTAGACACGAGCTGAGAAATTGCAAATGTCGAGCAATTGCTCAGAGATGAAAAGTGCCAGCACTGAAAGCTGTTGCTAGCCAGCCCCCTTCCTTGGAAGCGCTTTTGTAGGCCTAAGAACAGTGGGGCTCTGGGCTTCTCTAGCCACCTAATCTTCTGCTCATCCTCTCGCGCACTCTAAAGAGAGCTCAGGTGAGAAATTGCAAACGTCCAGCAATTGCTCAGAGATGAAAAGTGCCAGCACTGAAAGCTCTTGCTAGCCAGCAGCCTTCCTTGGAAGCGCTTTCACAGGCGCAGCAACACTGGGGCTTTGCGCTTCTCTACCCACCAAACGTCACGGTCATTCTCTTTCCGTCTCGTAGACACGAGCTGAGAAATTGCAAATGTCCAGCAATTGCTCAGAGATGAAAAGTGCCAGCACTGAAAGCTGTTGCTAGCCAGCCGCCTTCCTTGGAAGTGCTTTTGTAGGCCTAAGAACACTGGGGCTTTGCGCTTCTCTAGCCACCTAATCTTCTGCTCATCCTCTCGCGCACTCTAAAGAGAGCTCAGGTGAGAAATTGCAAACGTCCAGCAATTGCTCAGAGATGAAAAGTGCCAGCACTGAAAGCTCTTGCTAGCCAGCACCCTTCCTTGGAAGCGCTTTCACAGGTGCAGCAACACTGGGGCTTTGCGCTTCTCTAGCCACCAAACGTCACGGTCATTCTCTTTCCGTCTCGTAGACACGAGCTGAGAAATTGCAAACGTCGAGCAATTGCTCAGAGATGAAAAGTGCCAGCACTGAAAGCTCTTGCTAGCCAGCACCCTTCCTTGGAAGCGCTTTCACAGGCGCAGTAACACTGGGGCTTTGTGCTTCTCTAGCCACCAAACGTCATGGTCATTCTCCTTCCGTCTCCTAGACACGAGCTGAGAAATTGCAAACATCGAGCAATTGCTCAGAGATGAAAAGTGCCAGCACTGAAAGCTGTTGCTAGCCAGCACCATTCCTTGGAAGCGCTTTTGTAGGCCTAAGAACACTGGGGCTCTGGGCTTCTCTAGCCACCTAATCTTCTGCTCATCCTCTCGCGCACTCTAAAGAGAGCTCAGGTGAGAAATTGCAAACGTCGAGCAATTGCTCAGAGATGAAAAGTGCCAGCACTGAAAGCTGTTGCTAGCCAGCACCCTTCCTTGGAAGCGCTTTCACAGGCGCAGCAACACTGGGGCTTTGCGCTTCTCTAGCCACCAAACGTCACGGTCATTCTCTTTCCGTCTCGTAGACACGAGCTGAGAAATTGCAAACGTCGAGCAATTGCTCAGAGATGAAAAGTGCCAGCACTGAAAGCTCTTGCTAGCCAGCACCCTTCCTTGGAAGCGCTTTCACAGGCGCAGCAACACTGGGGCTTTGCGCTTCTCTAGCCACCAAACGTCACGGTCATTCTCTTTCCGTCTCGTAGACACGAGTTGAGAAATTGCAAACGTCCAGCAATTGCTCAGAGATGAAAAGTGCCAGCACTGAAAGCTGTTGCTAGCCAGCAGCCTTCCTTGGAAGCGCTTTTGTAGGCCTAAGAAGACTGGGGCTCTGGGCTTCTCTAGCCACCTCATCTTCTGCTCATCCTCTCGCGCACTCTAAAGAGAGCTCAGGTGAGAAATTGCAAACGTCGAGCAATTGCTCAGAGATGAAAAGTGCCAGCACTGAAAGCTGTTGCTAGCCAGCACCCTTCCTTGCAAGCGCTTTCACAGGCGCAGCAACACTGGGGCTTTGCGCTTCTCTAGCCACCAAACGTCACGGTCATTCTCTTTCCGTCTCGTAGACACGAGCTGAGAAATTGCAAACGTCCAGCAATTGCTCAGAGATGAAAAGTGCCAGCACTGAAAGCTGTTGCTAGCCAGCACCCTTCCTTGGAAGCGCTTTCACAGGCGCAGCAACACTGGGGCTTTGCGCTTCTGTAGCCACCAAACGTCACGGTCATTCTCTTTCCGTCTCGTAGACACGAGCTGAGAAATTGCAAACGTCGAGCAATTGCTCAGAGATGAAAAGTGCCAGCACTGAAAGCTGTTGCTAGCCAGCACCCTTCCTTGGAAGCGCTTTTGTAGCCCTAAGAACACTGGGGCTTTGCGCTTCTCTAGCCACCTAATCTTCTGCTCATTCTCTCGCGCACTCTAAAGGGTGCTCAGGTGAGAAATTACAAACGTCGAGCAATTGCTCAGAGATGAAAAGTGCCAGCACTGAAAGCTGTTGCTAGCCAGCACCCTTCCTTGGAAGCGCCTTCACAGGCGCAGCAACACTGGAGCTTTGCGCTTCTCTAGCCACCAAACGTCACGGTCATTCTCTTTCCGTCTCGTAGACACGAGCTGAGAGATTGCAAACGTCCAGCAATTGCTCAGAGATGAAAAGTGCCAGCACTGAAAGCTCTTGCTAGCCAGCACCCTTCCTTGGAAGCGCTTTTGTAGGCCTAAGAACACTGGGGCTCTGGGCTTCTCTAGCCACCTAATCTTCTGCTCATCTCTCGCGCACTCTAAAGAGAGCTCAGGTGAGAAATTGCAAACGTCGAGCAATTGCTCAGAGATGAAAAGTGCCAGCACTGAAAGCTGTTGCTAGCCAGCACCCTTCCTTGGAAGCGCTTTCACAGGCGCAGCAACACTGGGGCTTTGCGCTTCTCTACCCACCAAACGTCACGGTCCTTCTCTTTCCGTCTCGTAGACACGAGCTGAGAAATTGCAAACGTCGAGCAATTGCTCAGAGATGAAAAGTGCCAGCACTGAAAGCTGTTGCTAGCCAGCACCCTTCCTTGGAAGCGCTTTCACAGGCGCAGCAACACTGGGGCTTTGCGCTTCTCTAGCCACCAAACGTCACGGTCCTTCTCTTTCCGTCTCGTAGACACGAGCTGAGAAATTGCAAACGTCGAGCAATTGCTCAGAGATGAAAAGTGCCAGCACTGAAAGCTGTTGCTAGCCAGCACCCTTCCTTGGAAGCGCTTTTGTAGGCCTAAGAAGACTGGGGCTCTGGGCTTCTCTAGCCACCTAATCTTCTGCTCATCCTCTCGCGCACTCTAAAGAGAGCTCAGGTGAGAAATTGCAAACGTCGAGCAATTGCTCAGAGATGAAAAGTGCCAGCACTGAAAGCTGTTGCTAGCCAGCACCCTTCCTTGGAAGCGCTTTCACAGGTGCAGCAACACTGGGGCTTTGCGCTTCTCTAGCCACCAAACGTCACGGTCCTTCTCTTTCCGTCTCGTAGACACGAGCTGAGAAATTGCAAACGTCGAGCAATTGCTCAGAGATGAAAAGTGCCAGCACTGAAAGCTGTTGCTAGCCAGCACCCTTCCTTGGAAGCGCTTTTGTAGGCCTAAGAACACTGGGGCTCTGGGCTTCTCTAGCCACCTAATCTTCTGCTCATCCTCTCGCGCACTCAAAGGAGAGCTCAGGTGAGAAATTGCAAACGTCGAGCAATTGCTCAGAGATGAAAAGTGCCAGCACTGAAAGCTGTTGCTAGCCAGCACCCTTCCTTGGAAGCGCTTTCACAGGTGCAGCAACACTGGGGCTTTGCGCTTCTCTAGCCACCAAACGTCACGGTCATTCTCTTTCCGTCTCGTAGACACGAGCTGAGAAATTGCAAATGTCCAGCAATTGCTCAGAGATGAAAAGTGCCAGCACTGAAAGCTGTTGCTAGCCAGCACCCTTCCTTGGAAGCGCTTTCACAGGCGCAGCAACACTGGGGCTTTGCGCTTCTCTAGCCACCAAACGTCACGGTCATTCTCTTTCCGTCTCGTAGACACGAGCTGAGAAATTGCAAACGTCCAGCAATTGCTCAGAGATGAAAAGTGCCAGCACTGAAAGCTCTTGCTAGCCAGCACCCTTCCTTGGAAGCGCTTTCACAGGCGCAGCAACACTGGGGCTTTGCGCTTCTCTAGCCACCAAACGTCACGATCCTTCTCTTTCCGTCTCGTAGACACGAGCTGAGAAATTGCAAACGTCGAGCAATTGCTCAGAGATGAAAAGTGCCAGCACTGAAAGCTGTTGCTAGCCAGCCCCCTTCCTTGGAAGCGCTTTTGTAGGCCTAAGAACAGTGGGGCTCTGGGCTTCTCTAGCCACCGAATCTTCTGCTCATCCTCTCGCGCACTTAAAGAGAGCTCAGGTGAGAAATTGCAAACGTCCAGCAATTGCTCAGAGATGAAAAGTGCCAGCACTGAAAGCTCTTGCTAGCCAGCAGCCTTCCTTGGAAGCGCTTTCACAGGTGCAGCAACACCGGGGCTTTGCGCTTCTCTACCCACCAAACGTCACGGTCATTCCCTTTCCGTCTCGTAGACACGAGCTGAAAAATTGCAAACATCGAGCAATTGCTCAGAGATGAAAAGTGCCAGCACTGAAAGCTGTTGCTAGCCAGCCCCCTTCCTTGGAAGCGCTTTTGTAGGCCTAAGAAGACTGGGGCTCTGGGCTTCTCTAGCCACCTAATCTTGTGCTCATCCTCTCGCGCACTCTAAAGAGAGCTCAGGTGAGAAATTGCAAACGTCGAGCAATTGCTCAGAGATGAAAAGTGCCAGCACTGAAAGCTGTTGCTAGCCAGCACCCTTCCTTGGAAGCGCTTTCACAGGCGCAGCAACACTGGGGCTTTGCGCTTCTCTAGCCACCAAACGTCACGGTCATTCTCTTTCCGTCTCGTAGACACGAGCTGAGAAATTGCAAGTGTCCAGCAATTGCTCAGAGATGAAAAGTGCCAGCACTGAAAGCTGTTGCTAGCCAGCACCCTTCCTTGGAAGCGCTTTCACAGGCGCAGCAACACTGGGGCTTTGCGCTTCTCTAGCCACCAAACGTCACGGTCATTCTCTTTCCGTCTCGTAGACACGAGCTGAGAAATTGCAAATGTCCAGCAATTGCTCAGAGATGAAAAGTGCCAGCACTGAAAGCTGTTGCTAGCCAGCCCCCTTCCTTGGAAGCGCTTTTGTAGGCCTAAGAACAGTGGGGCTCTGGGCTTCTCTAGCCACCGAATCTTCTGCTCATCCTCTCGCGCACTTAAAGAGAGCTCAGGTGAGAAATTGCAAACGTCGAGCAATTGCTCAGAGATGAAAAGTGCCAGCACTGAAAGCTCTTGCTAGCCAGCAGCCTTCCTTGGAAGCGCTTTCACAGGTGCAGCAACACCGGGGCTTTGCGCTTCTCTACCCACCAAACGTCACGGTCATTCCCTTTCCGTCTCGTAGACACGAGCTGTAAAATTGCAAACATCGAGCAATTGCTCAGAGATGAAAAGTGCCAGCACTGAAAGCTGTTGCTAGCCAGCCCCCTTCCTTGGAAGCGCTTTTGTAGGCCTAAGAAGACTGGGGCTCTGGGCTTCTCTAGCCACCTAATCTTCTGCTCATCCTCTCGCGCACTCTAAAGAGAGCTCAGGTGAGAAATTGCAAACGTCGAGCAATTGCTCAGAGATGAAAAGTGCCAGCACTGAAAGCTGTTGCTAGCCAGCCCCCTTCCTTGGAAGCGCTTTCACAGGCGCAGCAACACTGGGGCTTTGCGCTTCTCTAGCCACCAAACGTCACGGTCATTCTCTTTCCGTCTCGTAGACACGAGCTGAGAGATTGCAAACGTCCAGCAATTGCTCAGAGATGAAAAGTGCCAGCACTGAAAGCTGTTGCTAGCCAGCCCCCTTCCTTGGAAGCGCTTTTGTAGGCCTAAGAAGACTGGGGCTCTGGGCTTCTCTAGCCACCTAATCTTCTGCTCATCCTCTCGCGCACTCTAAAGAGAGCTCAGGTGAGAAATTGCAAACGTCGAGCGATTGCTCAGAGATGAAAAGTGCCAGCACTGAAAGCTGTTGCTAGCCAGCACCCTTCCTTGGAAGCGCTTTCACAGGCGCAGCAACACTGGGGCTTTGCGCTTCTCTAGCCACCAAACGTCACGGTCATTCTCTTTCCGTCTCGTAGACACGAGCTGAGAAATTGCAAACGTCGAGCAATTGCTCAGAGATGAAAAGTGCCAGCACTGAAAGCTGTTGCTAGCCAGCACCCTTCCTTGGAAGCGCTTTCACAGGCGCAGCAACACTGGGGCTTTGCGCTTCTCTAGCCACCAAACGTCACGGTCATTCTCTTTCCGTCTCGTAGACACGAGTTGAGAAATTGCAAACGTCGAGCAATTGCTCAGAGATGAAAAGTGCCAGCACTGAAAGCTGTTGCTAGCCAGCAGCCTTCCTTGGAAGTGCTTTTGTAGGCCTAAGAAGACTGGGGCTCTGGGCTTCTCTAGCCACCTCATTTCTGCTCATCCTCTCGCGCACTCTAAAGAGAGCTCAGGTGAGAAATTGCAAACGTCGAGCAATTGCTCAGAGATGAAAAGTGCCAGCACTGAAAGCTGTTGCTAGCCAGCACCCTTCCTTGGAAGCGCTTTCACAGGCGCAGCAACACTGGGGCTTTGCGCTTCTCTAGCCACCAAACGTCACGGTCATTCTCTTTCCGTCTCGTAGACACGAGCTGAGAAATTGCAAACGTCCAGCAATTGCTCAGAGATGAAAAGTGCCAGCACTGAAAGCTGTTGCTAGCCAGCACCCTTCCTTGGAAGCGCTTTCACAGGCGCAGCAACACTGGGGCTTTGCGCTTCTGTAGCCACCAAACGTCACGGTCATTCTCTTTCCGTCTCGTAGACACGAGCTGAGAAATTGCAAACGTCGAGCAATTGCTCAGAGATGAAAAGTGCCAGCACTGAAAGCTGTTGCTAGCCAGCACCCTTCCTTGGAAGCGCTTTTGTAGCCCTAAGAACACTGGGGCTTTGCGCTTCTCTAGCCACCTAATCTTCTGCTCATTCTCTCGCGCACTCTAAAGGGTGCTCAGGTGAGAAATTACAAACGTCGAGCAATTGCTCAGAGATGAAAAGTGCCAGCACTGAAAGCTGTTGCTAGCCAGCACCCTTCCTTGGAAGCGCCTTCACAGGCGCAGCAACACTGGAGCTTTGCGCTTCTCTAGCCACCAAACGTCACGGTCATTCTCTTTCCGTCTCGTAGACACGAGCTGAGAGATTGCAAACGTCCAGCAATTGCTCAGAGATGAAAAGTGCCAGCACTGAAAGCTCTTGCTAGCCAGCACCCTTCCTTGGAAGCGCTTTTGTAGGCCTAAGAAGACTGGGGCTCTGGGCTTCTCTAGCCACCTCATCTTCTGCTCATCCTCTCGCGCACTCTAAAGAGAGCTCAGGTGAGAAATTGCAAACGTCCAGCAATTGCTCAGAGATGAAAAGTGCCAGCACTGAAAGCTCTTGCTAGCCAGCACCCTTCCTTGGAAGCGCTTTCACAGGCGCAGCAACACTGGGGCTTTGCGCTTCTCTAGCCACCAAACGTCACGGTCATTCTCTTTCCGTCTCGTAGACACGAGCTGAGAAATTGCAAACGTCGAGCAATTGCTCAGAGATGAAAAGTGCCAGCACTGAAAGCTGTTGCTAGCCAGCACCCTTCCTTGGAAGCGCTTTTGTAGGCCTAAGAACAGTGGGGCTCTGGGCTTCTCTAGCCACCTCATCTTCTGCTCATCCTCTCGCGCACTCTAAAGAGAGCTCAGGTGAGAAATTGCAAACGTCGAGCAATTGCTCAGAGATGAAAAGTGCCAGCACTGAAAGCTGTTGCTAGCCAGCCCCCTTCCTTGGAAGCGCTTTCACAGGCGCAGCAACACTGGGGCTTTGCGCTTCTCTAGCCACCAAACGTCACGGTCCTTCTCTTTCCGTCTCGTAGACACGAGCTGAGAAATTGCAAACGTCGAGCAATTGCTCAGAGATGAAAAGTGCCAGCACTGAAAGCTGTTGCTAGCCAGCAGCCTTCCTTGGAAGCGCTTTTGTAGGCCTAAGAAGACTGGGGCTCTGGGCTTCTCTAGCCACCTAATCTTCTGCTCATCCTCTCGCGCACTCAAAGGAGAGCTCAGGTGAGAAATTGCAAACGTCGAGCAATTGCTCAGAGATGAAAAGTGCCAGCACTGAAAGCTGTTGCTAGCCAGCACCCTTCCTTGGAAGCGCTTTCACAGGTGCAGCAACACTGGGGCTTTGCGCTTCTCTAGCCACCAAACGTCACGGTCATTCTCTTTCCGTCTCGTAGACACGAGCTGAGAAATTGCAAATGTCCAGCAATTGCTCAGAGATGAAAAGTGCCAGCACTGAAAGCTGTTGCTAGCCAGCACCCTTCCTTGGAAGCGCTTTCACAGGCGCAGCAACACTGGGGCTTTGCGCTTCTCTAGCCACCAAACGTCACGGTCATTCTCTTTCCGTCTCGTAGACACGAGTTGAGAAATTGCAAACGTCGAGCAATTGCTCAGAGATGAAAAGTGCCAGCACTGAAAGCTCTTGCTAGCCAGCACCCTTCCTTGGAAGCGCTTTCACAGGCGCAGCAACACTGGGGCTTTGCGCTTCTCTAGCCACCAAACGTCACGGTCATTCTCTTTCCGTCTCGTAGACACGAGCTGAGAAATTGCAAATGTCGAGCAATTGCTCAGAGATGAAAAGTGCCAGCACTGAAAGCTGTTGCTAGCCAGCCCCCTTCCTTGGAAGCGCTTTTGTAGGCCTAAGAACAGTGGGGCTCTGGGCTTCTCTAGCCACCTAATCTTCTGCTCATCCTCTCGCGCACTCTAAAGAGAGCTCAGGTGAGAAATTGCAAACGTCCAGCAATTGCTCAGAGATGAAAAGTGCCAGCACTGAAAGCTCTTGCTAGCCAGCACCCTTCCTTGGAAGCGCTTTCACAGGCACAGCAACACCGGGGCTTTGCGCTTCTCTACCCACCAAACGTCACTGTCATTCCCTTTCCGTCTCGTAGACACGAGCTGAAAAATTGCAAACATCGAGCAATTGCTCAGAGATGAAAAGTGCCAGCACTGAAAGCTGTTGCTAGCCAGCCCCCTTCCTTGGAAGCGCTTTTGTAGGCCTAAGAAGACTGGGGCTCTGGGCTTCTCTAGCCACCGAATCTTCTGCTCATCCTCTCGCGCACTCTAAAGAGAGCTCAGGTGAGAAATTGCAAACGTCGAGCAATTGCTCAGAGATGAAAAGTGCCAGCACTGAAAGCTGTTGCTAGCCAGCACCCTTCCTTGGAAGCGCTTTCACAGGCGCAGCAACACTGGGGCTTTGCGCTTCTCTAGCCACCAAACGTCACGGTCATTCTCTTTCCGTCTCGTAGACACGAGCTGAGAGATTGCAAACGTCCAGCAATTGCTCAGAGATGAAAAGTGCCAGCACTGAAAGCTGTTGCTAGCCAGCCCCCTTCCTTGGAAGCGCTTTTGTAGGCCTAAGAACACTGGGGCTTTGCGCTTCTCTAGCCACCTAATCTTCTGCTCATCCTCTCGCGCACTCTAAAGGGTGCTCAGGTGAGAAATTACAAACGTCGAGCAATTGCTCAGAGATGAAAAGTGCCAGCACTGAAAGCTCTTGCTAGCCAGCACCCTTCCTTGGAAGCGCTTTTGTAGCCCAAAGAACACTGGGGCTCTGGGCTTCTCCAGCCACCTAATCTTCTGCTCATCCTCTCGCGCACTCTAAAGAGAGCTCAGGTGAGAAATTGCAAATGTCCAGCAATTGCTCAGAGATGAAAAGTGCCAGCACTGAAAGCTGTTGCTAGCCAGCACCCTTCCTTGGAAGCGCTTTCACAGGCGCAGCAACACTGGGGCTTTGCGCTTCTCTAGCCACCAAACGTCACGGTCATTCTCTTTCCGTCTCATAGACACGAGCTGAGAAATTGCAAACGTCGAGCAATTGCTCAGAGATGAAAAGTGCCAGCACTGAAAGCTGTTGCTAGCCAGCACCCTTCCTTGGAAGCGCTTTTGTAGGCCTAAGAACACTGGGGCTTTGCGCTTCTCTAGCCACCTAATCTTCTGCTCATCCTCTCGCGCAGTCTAAAGAGAGCTCAGGTGAGAAATTGCAAACGTCGAGCAATTGCTCAGAGATGAAAAGTGCCAGCACTGAAAGCTGTTGCTAGCCAGCACCCTTCCTTGGAAGCGCTTTCACAGGCGCAGCAACACTGGGGCTTTGCGCTTCTCTAGCCACCAAACGTCACGGTCATTCTCTTTCCGTCTAGTAGACACGAACTGAGAAATTGCAAACGTCGAGCAATTGCTCAGAGATGAAAAGTGCCAGCACTGAAAGCTGTTGCTAGCCAGCACCCTTCCTTGGAAGCGCTTTTGTAGGCCTAAGAAGACTGGGGCTCTGGGCTTCTCTAGCCACCTAATCTTCTGCTCATCCTCTCGCGCAGTCTAAAGAGAGCTCAGGTGAGAAATTGCAAACGTCGAGCAATTGCTCAGAGATGAAAAGTGCCAGCACTGAAAGCTGTTGCTAGCCAGCACCCTTCCTTGGAAGCGCTTTCACAGGCGCAGCAACACTGGGGCTTTGCGCTTCTCTAGCCACCAAACGTCACGGTCATTCTCTTTCCGTCTCGTAGACACGAGCTGAGAAATTGCAAACGTCGAGCAATTGCTCAGAGATGAAAAGTGTCAGCACTGAAAGCTGTTGCTAGCCAGCACCCTTCCTTGGAAGCGCTTTCACAGGTGCAGCAACACTGGGGCTTTGCGCTTCTCTAGCCACCAAACGTCACGGTCATTCTCTTTCCGTCTCGTAGACACGAGCTGAGAAATTGCAAACGTCGAGCAATTGCTCAGAGATGAAAAGTGCCAGCACTGAAAGCTGTTGCTAGCCAGCACCCTTCCTTGGAAGCGCTTTTGTAGGCCTAAGAAGACTGGGGCTCTGGGCTTCTCTAGCCACCTAATCTTGTGCTCATCCTCTCGCGCACTCTAAAGAGAGCTCAGGTGAGAAATTGCAAATGTCCAGCAATTGCTCAGAGATGAAAAGTGCCAGCACTGAAAGCTGTTGCTAGCCAGCACCCTTCATTGGAAGCGCTTTCACAGGCGCAGCAACACTGGGGCTTTGCGCTTCTCTAGCCACCAAACGTCACGGTCATTCTCTTTCCGTCTCGTAGACACGAGCTGAGAGATTGCAAACGTCCAGCAATTGCTCAGAGATGAAAAGTGCCAGCACTGAAAGCTGTTGCTAGCCAGCACCCTTCCTTGGAAGCGCTTTTGTAGGCCTAAGAACACTGGGGCTTTGCGCTTCTCTAGCCACCTAATCTTCTGCTCATTCTCTCGCGCACTCTAAAGGGTGCTCAGGTGAGAAATTGCAAACGTCGAGCAATTGCTCAGAGATGAAAAGTGCCAGCACTGAAAGCTGTTGCTAGCCAGCACCCTTCCTTGGAAGCGCTTTCACAGGCGCAGCAACACTGGGGCTTTGCGCTTCTCTAGCCACCAAATGTCACGGTCATTCTCTTTCCGTCTCGTAGACACGAGCTGAGAGATTGCAAACGTCGAGCAATTGCTCAGAGATGAAAAGTGCCAGCACTGAAAGCTGTTGCTAGCCAGCAGCCTTCCTTGGCAGCGCTTTTGTAGGCCTAAGAACACTGGGGCTCTGGGCTTCTCTAGCCACCTCATCTTCTGCTCATCCTCTCGCGCACTCTGAAGAGAGCTCAGGTGAGAAATTGCAAATGTCCAGCAATTGCTCAGAGATGAAAAGTGCCAGCACTGAAAGCTGTTGCTAGCCAGCCCCCTTCCTTGGAAGCGCTTTCACAGGCGCAGCAACACTGGGGCTTTGTGCTTCTCTAGCCACCAAACGTCACGGTCCTTCTCTTTCCGTCTCGTAGACACGAGCTGAGAAATTGCAAACGTCGAGCAATTGCTCAGAGATGAAAAGTGCCAGCACTGAAAGCTGTTGCTAGCCAGCAGCCTTCCTTGGAAGCGCTTTTGTAGGCCTAAGAAGACTGGGGCTCTGGGCTTCTCTAGCCACCGAATCTTCTGCTCATCCTCTCGCGCACTCTAAAGAGAGCTCAGGTGAGAAATTGCAAACATCGAGCGATTGCTGAGAGATGAAAAGTGCCAGCACTGAAAGCTCTTGCTAGCCAGCACCCTTCCTTGGAAGCGCTTTTGTAGGCCTAAGAACACTGGGGCTTTGCGCTTCTCTAGCCACCAAACGTCACGGTCATTCTCTTTCCGTCTCGTAGACACGAGCTGAGAAATTGCAAACGTCGAGCAATTGCTCAGAGATGAAAAGTGCCAGCACTGAAAGCTGTTGCTAGCCAGCACCCTTCCTTGGAAGCGCTTTTGTAGGCCTAAGAAGACTGGGGCTCTGGGCTTCTCTAGCCACCTAATCTTCTGCTCATTCTCTCGCGCACTCTAAAGGGTGCTCAGGTGAGAAATTGCAAACGTCGAGCAATTGCTCAGAGATGAAAAGTGCCAGCACTGAAAGCTCTTGCTAGCCAGCACCCTTCCTTGGAAGCGCTTTCACAGGCGCAGCAACACTGGGGCTTTGCGCTTCTCTAGCCACCAAACGTCACGGTCCTTCTCTTTCCGTCTCGTAGACACGAGCTGAGAAATTGCAAACGTCGAGCAATTGCTCAGAGATGAAAAGTGCCAGCACTGAAAGCTGTTGCTAGCCAGCAGCCTTCCTTGGAAGCGCTTTTGTAGGCCTAAGAACAGTGGGGCTCTGGGCTTCTCTAGCCACCGAATCTTCTGCTCATCCTCTCGCGCACTCTAAAGGGTGCTCAGGTGAGAAATTACAAACGTCGATCAATTGCTCAGAGATGAAAAGTGCCAGCACTGAAAGCTGTTGCTAGCCAGCAGCCTTCCTTGGAAGCGCTTTCACAGGCGCAGCAACACTGGGGCTTTGCGCTTCTCTAGCCACCAAACGTCACGGTCATTCTCTTTCCGTCTCGTAGACACGAGCTGAGAAATTGCAAATGTCGAGCAATTGCTCAGAGATGAAAAGTGCCAGCACTGAAAGCTGTTGCTAGCCAGCACCCTTCCTTGGAAGCGCTTTTGCAGGCCTAAGAACACTGGGGCTCTGGGCTTGTCTAGCCACCTAATCTTGTGCTCATCCTCTCGCGCACTCTAAAGAGAGCTCAGGTGAGAAATTGCAAACGTCCAGCAATTGCTCAGAGATGAAAAGTGCCAGCACTGAAAGCTGTTGCTAGCCAGCACCCTTCCTTGGAAGCGCTTTTGTAGGCCTAAGAACAGTGGGGCTCTGGGCTTCTCTAGCCACCTAATCTTCTGCTCATCCTCTCGCGCACTCAAAGTAGAGCTCAGGTGAGAAATTGCAAACGTCGAGCAATTGCTCAGAGATGAAAAGTGCCAGCACTGAAAGCTCTTGCTAGCCAGCACCCTTCCTTGGAAGCGCTTTCACAGGCGCAGCAACACTGGGGCTTTGCGCTTCTCTAGCCACCAAATGTCACGGTCATTCTCTTTCCGTCTCGTAGACACGAGCTGAGAAATTGCAAATGTCCAGCAATTGCTCAGAGATGAAAAGTGCCAGCACTGAAAGCTGTTGCTAGCCAGCACCCTTCCTTGGAAGTGCTTTTGTAGGCCTAAGAACACTGGGGCTTTGCGCTTCTCTAGCCACCTAATCTTGTGCTCATCCTCTCGCGCACTCTAAAGAGAGCTCAGGTGAGAAATTGCAAACGTCGAGCAATTGCTCAGAGATGAAAAGTGCCAGCACTGAAAGCTGTTGCTAGCCAGCACCCTTCCTTGGAAGCGCTTTTGTAGGCCTAAGAACACTGGGGCTTTGCGATTCTCTAGCCACCTAATCTTCTGCTCATCCTCTCGCGCACTCTAAAGAGAGCTCAGGTGAGAAATTGCAAACGTCGAGCAATTGCTCAGAGATGAAAAGTGCCAGCACTGAAAGCTCTTGCTAGCCAGCACCCTTCCTTGGAAGCGCTTTCACAGGCGCAGCAACACTGGGGCTTTGCGCTTCTCTAGCCACCAAACGTCACGGTCATTCTCTTTCCGTCTCGTAGACACGAGCTGAGAAATTGCAAACGTCGAGCAATTGCTCAGAGATGAAAAGTGCCAGCACTGAAAGCTGTTGCTAGCCAGCACCCTTCCTTGGAAGCGCTTTTGTAGGCCTAAGAACAGTGGGGCTCTGGGCTTCTCTAGCCACCTAATCTTCTGCTCATCCTCTCGCGCACTCTAAAGAGAGCTCAGGTGAGAAATTGCAAACGTCGAGCAATTGCTCAGAGATGAAAAGTGCCAGCACTGAAAGCTGTTGCTAGCCAGCAGCCTTCCTTGGAAGCGCTTTCACAGGCGCAGCAACACTGGGGCTTTGCGCTTCTCTAGCCACCAAACGTCACGGTCCTTCTCTTTCCGTCTCGTAGACACGAGCTGAGAAATTGCAAACGTCGAGCAATTGCTCAGAGATGAAAAGTGCCAGCACTGAAAGCTGTTGCTAGCCAGCACCCTTCCTTGGAAGCGCTTTCACAGGCGCAGCAACACTGGGGCTTTGCGCTTCTCTAGCCACCAAACGTCACGGTCATTCTCTTTCCGTCTCGTAGACACGAGCTGAGAAATTGCAAACGTCGAGCAATTGCTCAGAGATGAAAAGTGCCAGCACTGAAAGCTGTTGCTAGCCAGCAGCCTTCCTTGGAAGCGCTTTTGTAGGCCTAAGAACACTGGGGCTTTGCGCTTCTCTAGCCACCTAATCTTCTGCTCATTCTCTCGCGCACTCTAAAGGGTGCTCAGGTGAGAAATTGCAAACGTCGAGCAATTGCTCAGAGATGAAAAGTGCCAGCACTGAAAGCTCTTGCTAGCCAGCACCCTTCCTTGGAAGCGCTTTCACAGGCGCAGCAACACTGGGGCTTTGCGCTTCTCTAGCCACCAAACGTCACGGTCCTTCTCTTTCCGTCTCGTAGACACGAGCTGAGAAATTGCAAACGTCGAGCAATTGCTCAGAGATGAAAAGTGCCAGCACTGAAAGCTGTTGCTAGCCAGCCGCCTTCCTTGGAAGTGCTTTTGTAGGCCTAAGAACACTGGGGCTTTGCGCTTCTCTAGCCACCTAATCTTCTGCTCATCCTCTCGCGCACTCTAAAGAGAGCTCAGGTGAGAAATTGCAAACGTCGAGCAATTGCTCAGAGATGAAAAGTGCCAGCACTGAAAGCTCTTGCTAGCCAGCCCCCTTCCTTGGAAGCGCTTTCACAGGTGCAGCAACACTGGGGCTTTGCGCTTCTCTAGCCACCAAACGTCACGGTCATTCTCTTTCCGTCTCGTAGACACGAGCTGAGAAATTGCAAACGTCCAGCAATTGCTCAGAGATGAAAAGTGCCAGCACTGAAAGCTGTTGCTAGCCAGCACCCTTCCTTGGAAGCGCTTTTGTAGGCCTAAGAAGACTGGGGCTCTGGGCTTCTCTAGCCACCTAACCTTGTGCTCATCCTCTCGCGCACTCTAAAGAGAGCTCAGGTGAGAAATTGCAAACGTCGAGCAATTGCTCAGAGATGAAAAGTGCCAGCACTGAAAGCTGTTGCTAGCCAGCAGCCTTCCTTGGAAGCGCTTTCACAGGCGCAGCAACACTGGGGCTTTGCGCTTCTCTAGCCACCAAACGTCACGGTCATTCTCTTTCCGTCTCGTAGACACGAGCTGAGAAATTGCAAACGTCGAGCAATTGCTCAGAGATGAAAAGTGCCAGCACTGAAAGCTGTTGCTAGCCAGCACCCTTCCTTGGAAGCGCTTTTGTAGGCCTAAGAAGACTGGGGCTCTGGGCTTCTCTAGCCACCTAACCTTGTGCTCATCCTCTCGCGCACTCTAAAGAGAGCTCAGGTGAGAAATTGCAAACGTCGAGCAATTGCTCAGAGATGAAAAGTGCCAGCACTGAAAGCTCTTGCTAGCCAGCAGCCTTCCTTGGAAGCGCTTTCACAGACGCAGCAACACTGGGGCTTTGCGCTTCTCTAGCCACCAAACGTCACGGTCATTCTCTTTCCGTCTCGTAGACACGAGCTGAGAAATTGCAAACGTCGAGCAATTGCTCAGAGATGAAAAGTGCCAGCACTGAAAGCTGTTGCTAGCCAGCACCCTTCCTTGGAAGCGCTTTTGTAGGCCTAAGAAGACTGGGGCTCTGGGCTTCTCTAGCCACCTAACCTTGTGCTCATCCTCTCGCGCACTCTAAAGAGAGCTCAGGTGAGAAATTGCAAAGGTCGAGCAATTGCTCAGAGATGAAAAGTGCCAGCACTGAAAGCTCTTGCTAGCCAGCAGCCTTCCTTGGAAGCGCTTTCACAGGCGCAGCAACACTGGCGCTTTGCGCTTCTCTAGCCACCAAACGTCACGGTCATTCTCTTTCCGTCTCGTAGACACGAGCTGAGAAATTGCAAACGTCGAGCAATTGCTCAGAGATGAAAAGTGCCAGCACTGAAAGCTGTTGCTAGCCAGCACCCTTCCTTGGAAGCGCTTTTGTAGGCCTAAGAAGACTGGGGCTCTGGGCTTCTCTAGCCACCTAACCTTGTGCTCATCCTCTCGCGCACTCTAAAGAGAGCTCAGGTGAGAAATTGCAAACGTCGAGCAATTGCTCAGAGATGAAAAGTGCCAGCACTGAAAGCTGTTGCTAGCCAGCAGCCTTCCTTGGAAGCGCTTTCACAGGCGCAGCAACACTGGGGCTTTGCGCTTCTCTAGCCACCAAACGTCACGGTCATTCTCTTTCCGTCTCGTAGACACGAGCTGAGAAATTGCAAACGTCGAGCAATTGCTCAGAGATGAAAAGTGCCAGCACTGAAAGCTGTTGCTAGCCAGCCCCCTTCCTTGGAAGCGCTTTTGTAGGCCTAAGAAGACTGGGGCTCTGGGCTTCTCTAGCCACCTAATCTTGTGCTCATCCTCTCGCGCACTCTAAAGAGAGCTCAGGTGAGAAATTGCAAACGTCGAGCAATTGCTCAGAGATGAAAAGTGCCAGCACTGAAAGCTGTTGCTAGCCAGCACCCTTCCTTGGAAGCGCTTTCACAGGCACAGCAACACTGGGGCTTTGCGCTTCTCTAGCCACCAAACGTCACGGTCCTTCTCTTTCCGTCTCGTAGACACGAGCTGAGAAATTGCAAACGTCGAGCAATTGCTCAGAGATGAAAAGTGCCAGCACTGAAAGCTGTTGCTAGCCAGCAGCCTTCCTTGGAAGCGCTTTTGTAGGCCTAAGAACAGTGGGGCTCTGGGCTTCTCTAGCCACCTCATCTTCTGCTCATCCTCTCGCGCACTCAAAGGAGAGCTCAGGTGAGAAATTGCAAATGTCCAGCAATTGCTCAGAGATGAAAAGTGCCAGCACTGAAAACTGTTGCTAGCCAGCACCCTTCCTTGGAAGTGCTTTTGTAGGCCTAAGAACACTGGGGCTTTGCGCTTCTCTAGCCACCTAATCTTCTGCTCATCCTCTCGCGCACTCTAAAGAGAGCTCAGGTGAGAAATTGCAAAGGTCGAGCAATTGCTCAGAGATGAAAAGTGCCAGCACTGAAAGCTGTTGCTAGCCAGCCCCCTTCCTTGGAAGCGCTTTTGTAGGCCTAAGAACACTGGGGCTCTGGGCTTCTCTAGCCACCTAATCTTGTGCTCATCCTCTCGCGCACTCTAAAGAGAGCTCAGGTGAGAAATTGCAAACGTCGAGCAATTGCTCAGAGATGAAAAGTGCCAGCACTGAAAGCTCTTGCTAGCCAGCACCCTTCCTTGGAAGCGCTTTCACAGGCGCAGCAACACTGGGGCTTTGCGCTTCTCTACCCACCAAACGTCACGGTCATTCTCTTTCCGTCTCGTAGACACGAGCTGAGAAATTGCAAACGTCGAGCAATTGCTCAGAGATGAAAAGTGCCAGCACTGAAAGCTGTTGCTAGCCAGCCGCCTTCCTTGGAAGTACTTTTGTAGGCCTAAGAACACTGGGGCTTTGCGCTTCTCTAGCCACCTAATCTTCTGCTCATCCTCTCGCGCACTCTAAAGAGAGCTCAGGTGAGAAATTGCAAACGTCGAGCAATTGCTCAGAGATGAAAAGTGCCAGCACTGAAAGCTCTTGCTAGCCAGCACCCTTCCTTGGAAGCGCTTTCACAGGTGCAGCAACACTGGGGCTTTGCGCTTCTCTAGCCACCAAACGTCACGGTCATTCTCTTTCCGTCTCGTAGACACGAGCTGAGAAATTGCAAACGTCCAGCAATTGCTCAGAGATGAAAAGTGCCAGCACTGAAAGCTGTTGCTAGCCAGCACCCTTCCTTGGAAGCGCTTTCACAGGCGCAGTAACACTGGGGCTTTGCGCTTCTCTAGCCACCAAACGTCACGGTCATTCTCCTTCCGTCTCCTAGACACGAGCTGAGAAATTGCAAACATCGAGCAATTGCTCAGAGATGAAAAGTGCCAGCACTGAAAGCTGTTGCTAGCCAGCACCCTTCCTTGGAAGCGCTTTTGTAGGCCTAAGAAGACTGGGGCTCTGGGCTTCTCTAGCCACCTAATCTTGTGCTCATCCTCTCGCGCACTCTAAAGAGAGCTCAGGTGAGAAATTGCAAACGTCGAGCAATTGCTCAGAGATGAAAAGTGCCAGCACTGAAAGCTGTTGCTAGCCAGCAGCCTTCCTTGGAAGCGCTTTCACAGGCGCAGCAACACTGGGGCTTTGCGCTTCTCTAGCCACCAAACGTCACGGTCATTCTCTTTCCGTCTCGTAGACACGAGCTGAGAAATTGCAAACGTCCAGCAATTGCTCAGAGATGAAAAGTGCCAGCACTGAAAGCTGTTGCTAGCCAGCACCCTTCCTTGGAAGCGCTTTCACAGGCGCAGCAACACTGGGGCTTTGCGCTTCTCTAGCCACCAAACGTCACGGTCATTCTCTTTCCGTCTCGTAGACACGAGCTGAGAAATTGCAAACGTCGAGCAATTGCTCAGAGATGAAAAGTGCCAGCACTGAAAGCTGTTGCTAGCCAGCAGCCTTCCTTGGAAGCGCTTTTGTAGGCCTAAGAACAGTGGGGCTCTGGGCTTCTCTAGCCACCTAATCTTCTGCTCATCCTCTCGCGCACTCTAAAGAGAGCTCAAGTGAGAAATTGCAAACGTCGAGCAATTGCTCAGAGATGAAAAGTGCCAGCACTGAAAGCTGTTGCTAGCCAGCAGCCTTCCTTGAAGCGCTTTCACAGGCGCAGCAACACTGGGGCTTTGCGCTTCTCTAGCCACCAAACGTCACGGTCCTTCTCTTTCCGTCTCGTAGACACGAGCTGAGAGATTGCAAACGTCGAGCAATTGCTCAGAGATGAAAAGTGCCAGCACTGAAAGCTGTTGCTAGCCAGCACCCTTCCTTGGAAGCGCTTTCACAGGCGCAGCAACACTGGGGCTTTGCGCTTCTCTAGCCACCAAACGTCACGGTCATTCTCTTTCCGTCTCGTAGACACGAGCTGAGAAATTGCAAACGTCGAGCAATTGCTCAGAGATGAAAAGTGCCAGCACTGAAAGCTGTTGCTAGCCAGCACCCTTCCTTGGAAGCGCTTTTGTAGGCCTAAGAACACTGGGGCTTTGCGCTTCTCTAGCCACCTAATCTTCTGCTCATTCTCTCGCGCACTCTAAAGAGAGCTCAGGTGAGAAATTGCAAACGTCGAGCAATTGCTCAGAGATGAAAAGTGCCAGCACTGAAAGCTGTTGCTAGCCAGCACCCTTCCTTGGAAGCGCTTTCACAGGCGCAGCAACACTGGGGCTTTGCGCTTCTCTAGCCACCAAACGTCACGGTCATTCTCTTTCCGTCTCGTAGACACGAGCTGAGAAATTGCAAATGTCCAGCAATTGCTCAGAGATGAAAAGTGCCAGCACTGAAAGCTGTTGCTAGCCAGCACCCTTCCTTGGAAGCGCTTTTGTAGGCCTAAGAACACTGGGGCTTTGCGCTTCTCTAGCCACCTAATCTTCTGCTCATCCTCTCGCGCACTCTAAAGAGAGCTCAGGTGAGAAATTGCAAACGTCGAGCAATTGCTCAGAGATGAAAAGTGCCAGCACTGAAAGCTCTTGCTAGCCAGCACCCTTCCTTGGAAGCGCTTTCACAGGTGCAGCAACACTGGGGCTTTGCGCTTCTCTAGCCACCAAACGTCACGGTCATTCTCTTTCCGTCTCGTAGACACGAGCTGAGAAATTGCAAACGTCCAGCAATTGCTCAGAGATGAAAAGTGCCAGCACTGAAAGCTGTTGCTAGCCAGCACCCTTCCTTGGAAGCGCTTTCACAGGCGCAGCAACACTGGGGCTTTGCGCTTCTCTAGCCACCAAACGTCACGGTCATTCTCTTTCCGTCTCGTAGACACGAGCTGAGAAATTGCAAACGTCGAGCAATTGCTCAGAGATGAAAAGTGCCAGCACTGAAAGCTGTTGCTAGCCAGCACCCTTCCTTGGAAGCGCTTTTGTAGGCCTAAGAAGACTGGGGCTCTGGGCTTCTCTAGCCACCTAACCTTGTGCTCATCCTCTCGCGCACTCTAAAGAGAGCTCAGGTGAGAAATTGCAAACGTCGAGCAATTGCTCAGAGATGAAAAGTGCCAGCACTGAAAGCTGTTGCTAGCCAGCACCCTTCCTTGGAAGCGCTTTCACAGGCGCAGCAACAATGGGGCTTTGCGCTTCTCTAGCCACCAAACGTCACGGTCATTCTCTTTCCGTCTCGTAGACACGAGCTGAGAAATTGCAAACGTCGAGCAATTGCTCAGAGATGAAAAGTGCCAGCACTGAAAGCTGTTGCTAGCCAGCCCCCTTCCTTGGAAGCGCTTTTGTAGGCCTAAGAACACTGGGGCTCTGGGCTTCTCTAGCCACCTAATCTTCTGCTCATCCTCTCGCGCACTCTAAAGAGAGCTCAGGTGAGAAATTGCAAACGTCGAGCAATTGCTCAGAGATGAAAAGTGCCAGCACTGAAAGCTGTTGCTAGCCAGCACCCTTCCTTGGAAGCGCTTTCACAGGCGCAGCAACACTGGGGCTTTGCGCTTCTCTAGCCACCAAACGTCACGGTCCTTCTCTTTCCGTCTCGTAGACACGAGCTGAGAAATTGCAAACGTCGAGCAATTGCTCAGAGATGAAAAGTGCCAGCACTGAAAGCTCTTGCTAGCCAGCAGCCTTCCTTGGAAGCGCTTTTGTAGGCCTAAGAACAGTGGGGCTCTGGGCTTCTCTAGCCACCTCATCTTCTGCTCATCCTCTCGCGCACTCAAAGGAGAGCTCAGGTGAGAAATTGCAAACGTCGAGCAATTGCTCAGAGATGAAAAGTGCCAGCACTGAAAGCTGTTGCTAGCCAGCACCCTTCCTTGGAAGCGCTTTCACAGGCGCAGCAACACTGGGGCTTTGCGCTTCTCTAGCCACCAAACGTCACGGTCATTCTCTTTCCGTCTCGTAGACACGAGCTGAGAAATTGCAAACGTCGAGCAATTGCTCAGAGATGAAAAGTGCCAGCACTGAAAGCTGTTGCTAGCCAGCACCCTTCCTTGGAAGCGCTTTCACAGGCGCAGCAACACTGGGGCTTTGCGCTTCTCTAGCCACCAAACGTCACGGTCATTCTCTTTCCGTCTCGTAGACACGAGTTGAGAAGTTGCAAACGTCGAGCAATTGCTCAGAGATGAAAAGTGCCAGCACTGAAAGCTGTTGCTAGCCAGCACCCTTCCTTGGAAGCGCTTTCACAGGTGCAGCAACACTGGGGCTTTGCGCTTCTCTAGCCACCAAACGTCACGATCCTTCTCTTTCCGTCTCGTAGACACGAGCTGAGAAATTGCAAATGTCGAGCAATTGCTCAGAGATGAAAAGTGCCAGCACTGAAAGCTGTTGCTAGCCAGCCCCCTTCCTTGGAAGCGCTTTTGTAGGCCTAAGAACACTGGGGCTCTGGGCTTCTCTAGCCACCTAATCTTGTGCTCATCCTCTCGCGCACTCTAAAGAGAGCTCAGGTGAGAAATTGCAAACGTCCAGCAATTGCTCAGAGATGAAAAGTGCCAGCACTGAAAGCTCTTGCTAGCCAGCAGCCTTCCTTGGAAGCGCTTTCACAGGTGCAGCAACACTGGGGCTTTGCGCTTCTCTAGCCACCAAACGTCACGGTCATTCCCTTTCCGTCTCGTAGACACGAGCTGAAAAATTGCAAACATCGAGCAATTGCTCAGAGATGAAAAGTGCCAGCACTGAAAGCTGTTGCTAGCCAGCCCCCTTCCTTGGAAGCGCTTTTGTAGGCCTAAGAACACTGGGGCTCTGGGCTTCTCTAGCCACCTAATCTTCTGCTCATCCTCTCGCGCACTCTAAAGAGAGCTCAGGTGAGAAATTGCAAACGTCGAGCAATTGCTCAGAGATGAAAAGTGCCAGCACGGAAAGCTCTTGCTAGCCAGCAGCCTTCCTTGGAAGCGCTTTCACAGGCGCAGCAACACTGGGGCTTTGCGCTTCTCTAGCCACCAAACGTCACGGTCATTCTCTTTCCGTCTCGTAGACACGAGCTGAGAGATTGCAAACGTCGAGCAATTGCTCAGAGATGAAAAGTGCCAGCACTGAAAGCTGTTGCTAGCCAGCCCCCTTCCTTGGAAGCGCTTTTGTAGGCCTAAGAACACTGGGGCTTTGCGCTTCTCTAGCCACCTAATCTTCTGCTCATCCTCTCGCGCACTCTAAAGAGAGCTCAGGTGAGAAATTGCAAACGTCGAGCAATTGCTCAGAGATGAAAAGTGCCAGCACTGAAAGCTGTTGCTAGCCAGCACCCTTCCTTGGAATCGCTTTCACAGGCGCAGTAACACTGGGGCTTTGCGCTTCTCTAGCCACCAAACGTCACGGTCCTTCTCTTTCCGTCTCGTAGACACGAGCTGAGAGATTGCAAACGTCGAGCAATTGCTCAGAGATGAAAAGTGCCAGCACTGAAAGCTGTTGCTAGCCAGCACCCTTCCTTGGAAGCGCTTTTGTAGGCCTAAGAACACTGGGGCTTTGCGCTTCTCTAGCCACCTAATCTTCTGCTCATCCTCTCGCGCACTCTAAAGGGTGCTCAGGTGAGAAATTACAAACGTCGAGCAATTGCTCAGAGATGAAAAGTGCCAGCACTGAAAGCTCTTGCTAGCCAGCACCCTTCCTTGGAAGCGCTTTTGTAGGCCTAAGAACACTGGGGCTCTGGGCTTCTCTAGCCACCTAATCTTCTGCTCATCCTCTCGCGCACTCTAAAGAGAGCTCAGGTGAGAAATTGCAAATGTCCAGCAATTGCTCAGAGATGAAAAGTGCCAGCACTGAAAGCTGTTGCTAGCCAGCACCCTTCCTTGGAAGCGCTTTCACAGGCGCAGCAACACTGGGGCTTTGCGCTTCTCTAGCCACCAAACGTCACGGTCATTCTCTTTCCGTCTCGTAGACACGAGCTGAGAAATTGCAAACGTCGAGCAATTGCTCAGAGATGAAAAGTGCCAGCACTGAAAGCTGTTGCTAGCCAGCACCCTTCCTTGGAAGCGCTTTTGTAGGCCTAAGAAGACTGGGGCTCTGGGCTTCTCTAGCCACCTAATCTTCTGCTCATCCTCTCGCGCACTCTAAAGAGAGCTCAGGTGAGAAATTGCAAACGTCGAGCAATTGCTCAGAGATGAAAAGTGCCAGCACTGAAAGCTGTTGCTAGCCAGCACCCTTCCTTGGAAGCGCTTTCACAGGCGCAGCAACACTGGGGCTTTGCGCTTCTCTAGCCACCAAACGTCACGGTCATTCTCTTTCTGTCTAGTAGACACGAACTGAGAAATTGCAAACGTCGAGCAATTGCTCAGAGATGAAAAGTGCCAGCACTGAAAGCTGTTGCTAGCCAGCACCCTTCCTTGGAAGCGCTTTTGTAGGCCTAAGAAGACTGGGGCTCTGGGCTTCTCTAGCCACCTAATCTTCTGCTCATCCTCTCGCGCAGTCTAAAGAGAGCTCAGGTGAGAAATTGCAAACGTCCAGCAATTGCTCAGAGATGAAAAGTGTCAGCACTGAAAGCTGTTGCTAGCCAGCACCCTTCCTTGGAAGCGCTTTCACAGGCGCAGCAACACTGGGGCTTTGCGCTTCTCTAGCCACCAAACGTCACGGTCATTCTCTTTCCGTCTCGTAGACACGAGCTGAGAAATTGCAAACGTCGAGCAATTGCTCAGAGATGAAAAGTGCCAGCACTGAAAGCTGTTGCTAGCCAGCAGCCTTCCTTGGAAGCGCTTTTGTAGGCCTAAGAAGACTGGGGCTCTGGGCTTCTCTAGCCACCTAATCTTGTGCTCATCCTCTCGCGCACTCTAAAGAGAGCTCAGGTGAGAAATTGCAAATGTCCAGCAATTGCTCAGAGATGAAAAGTGCCAGCACTGAAAGCTGTTGCTAGCCAGCACCCTTCCTTGGAAGCGCTTTCACAGGCGCAGCAACACTGGGGCTTTGCGCTTCTCTAGCCACCAAACGTCACGGTCATTCTCTTTCCGTCTCGTAGACACGAGTTGAGAAGTTGCAAACGTCGAGCAATTGCTCAGAGATGAAAAGTGCCAGCACTGAAAGCTGTTGCTAGCCAGCACCCTTCCTTGGAAGCGCTTTCACAGGCGCAGCAACACTGGGGCTTTGCGCTTCTCTAGCCACCAAACGTCACGATCCTTCTCTTTCCGTCTCGTAGACACGAGCTGAGAAATTGCAAATGTCGAGCAATTGCTCAGAGATGAAAAGTGCCAGCACTGAAAGCTGTTGCTAGCCAGCCCCCTTCCTTGGAAGCGCTTTTGTAGGCCTAAGAACACTGGGGCTCTGGGCTTCTCTAGCCACCTAATCTTGTGCTCATCCTCTCGCGCACTCTAAAGAGAGCTCAGGTGAGAAATTGCAAACGTCCAGCAATTGCTCAGAGATGAAAAGTGCCAGCACTGAAAGCTGTTGCTAGCCAGCACCCTTCCTTGGAAGCGCTTTCACAGGTGCAGCAACACTGGGGCTTTGCGCTTCTCTAGCCACCAAACGTCACTGTCATTCCCTTTCCGTCTCGTAGACACGAGCTGAAAAATTGCAAACATCGAGCAATTGCTCAGAGATGAAAAGTGCCAGCACTGAAAGCTGTTGCTAGCCAGCCCCCTTCCTTGGAAGCGCTTTTGTAGGCCTAAGAACACTGGGGCTCTGGGCTTCTCTAGCCACCTAATCTTCTGCTCATCCTCTCGCGCACTCTAAAGAGAGCTCAGGTGAGAAATTGCAAACGTCGAGCAATTGCTCAGAGATGAAAAGTGCCAGCACTGAAAGCTGTTGCTAGCCAGCAGCCTTCCTTGGAAGCGCTTTCACAGGCGCAGCAACACTGGGGCTTTGCGCTTCTCTAGCCACCAAACGTCACGGTCATTCTCTTTCCGTCTCGTAGACACGAGCTGAGAGATTGCAAACGTCGAGCAATTGCTCAGAGATGAAAAGTGCCAGCACTGAAAGCTGTTGCTAGCCAGCCCCCTTCCTTGGAAGCGCTTTTGTAGGCCTAAGAACACTGGGGCTTTGCGCTTCTCTAGCCACCTAATCTTCTGCTCATCCTCTCGCGCACTCTAAAGAGAGCTCAGGTGAGAAATTGCAAACGTCGAGCAATTGCTCAGAGATGAAAAGTGCCAGCACTGAAAGCTGTTGCTAGCCAGCACCCTTCCTTGGAATCGCTTTCACAGGCGCAGTAACACTGGGGCTTTGCGCTTCTCTAGCCACCAAACGTCACGGTCCTTCTCTTTCCGTCTCGTAGACACGAGCTGAGAGATTGCAAACGTCGAGCAATTGCTCAGAGATGAAAAGTGCCAGCACTGAAAGCTGTTGCTAGCCAGCACCCTTCCTTGGAAGCGCTTTTGTAGGCCTAAGAACACTGGGGCTTTGCGCTTCTCTAGCCACCTAATCTTCTGCTCATCCTCTCGCGCACTCTAAAGGGTGCTCAGGTGAGAAATTACAAACGTCGAGCAATTGCTCAGAGATGAAAAGTGCCAGCACTGAAAGCTCTTGCTAGCCAGCACCCTTCCTTGGAAGCGCTTTTGTAGGCCTAAGAAGACTGGGGCTCTGGGCTTCTCTAGCCACCTAATCTTCTGCTCATCCTCTCGCGCACTCTAAAGAGAGCTCAGGTGAGAAATTGCAAACGTCGAGCAATTGCTCAGAGATGAAAAGTGCCAGCACTGAAAGCTGTTGCTAGCCAGCACCCTTCCTTGGAAGCGCTTTCACAGGCGCAGCAACACTGGGGCTTTGCGCTTCTCTACCCACCAAACGTCACGGTCATTCTCTTTCTGTCTAGTAGACACGAACTGAGAAATTGCAAACGTCGAGCAATTGCTCAGAGATGAAAAGTGCCAGCACTGAAAGCTGTTGCTAGCCAGCACCCTTCCTTGGAAGCGCTTTTGTAGGCCTAAGAACACTGGGGCTCTGGGCTTCTCTAGCCATCTCATCTTCTGCTCATCCTCTCGCGCACTCTGAAGAGAGCTCAGGTGAGAAATTGCAAATGTCCAGCAATTGCTCAGAGATGAAAAGTGCCAGCACTGAAAGCTGTTGCTAGCCAGCACCCTTCCTTGGAAGCGCTTTCACAGGCGCAGCAACACTGGGGCTTTGTGCTTCTCTAGCCACCAAACGTCACGGTCATTCTCTTTCCGTCTCGTAGACACGAGCTGAGAAATTGCAAACGTCGAGCAATTGCTCAGAGATGAAAAGTGCCAGCACTGAAAGCTGTTGCTAGCCAGCAGCCTTCCTTGGAAGCGCTTTTGTAGGCCTAAGAACACTGGGGCTCTGGGCTTCTCTAGCCACCTCATCTTCTGCTCATCCTCTCGCGCACTCTGAAGAGAGCTCAGGTGAGAAATTGCAAATGTCCAGCAATTGCTCAGAGATGAAAAGTGCCAGCACTGAAAGCTGTTGCTAGCCAGCCCCCTTCCTTGGAAGCGCTTTCACAGGCGCAGCAACACTGGGGCTTTGCGCTTCTCTAGCCACCAAACGTCACGGTCATTCTCTTTCCGTCTCGTAGACACGAGCTGAGAGATTGCAAACGTCGAGCAATTGCTCAGAGATGAAAAGTGCCAGCACTGAAAGCTGTTGCTAGCCAGCACCCTTCCTTGGAAGTGCTTTTGTAGGCCTAAGAACACTGGGGCTTTGCGCTTCTCTAGCCACCTAATCTTCTGCTCATCCTCTCGCGCACTCTAAAGAGAGCTCAGGTGAGAAATTGCAAACGTCGAGCAATTGCTCAGAGATGAAAAGTGCCAGCACTGAAAGCTGTTGCTAGCCAGCCCCCTTCCTTGGAAGCGCTTTCACAGGTGCAGCAACACTGGGGCTTTGCGCTTCTCTAGCCACCAAACGTCACGGTCATTCTCTTTCCGTCTCGTAGACACGAGCTGAGAAATTGCAAACGTCGAGCAATTGCTCAGAGATGAAAAGTGCCAGCACTGAAAGCTGTTGCTAGCCGGCCCCCTTCCTTGGAAGCGCTTTCACAGGCGCAGCAACACTGGGGCTTTGCGCTTCTCTAGCCACCAAACGTCACGGTCATTCTCTTTCCGTCTCGTAGACACGAGCTGAGAAATTGCAAACGTCGAGCAATTGCTCAGAGATGAAAAGTGCCAGCACTGAAAGCTGTTGCTAGCCAGCACCCTTCCTTGGAAGCGCTTTTGTAGGCCTAAGAAGACTGGGGCTCTGGGCTTCTCTAGCCACCTAACCTTGTGCTCATCCTCTCGCGCACTCTAAAGAGAGCTCAGGTGAGAAATTGCAAACGTCGAGCAATTGCTCAGAGATGAAAAGTGCCAGCACTGAAAGCTGTTGCTAGCCAGCACCCTTCCTTGGAAGCGCTTTCACAGGCGCAGCAACACTGGGGCTTTGCGCTTCTCTAGCCACCAAACGTCACGGTCATTCTCTTTCCGTCTCGTAGACACGAGCTGAGAAATTGCAAACGTCGAGCAATTGCTCAGAGATGAAAAGTGCCAGCACTGAAAGCTGTTGCTAGCCAGCCCCCTTCCTTGGAAGCGCTTTTGTAGGCCTAAGAACACTGGGGCTCTGGGCTTCTCTAGCCACCTAATCTTCTGCTCATCCTCTCGCGCACTCTAAAGAGAGCTCAGGTGAGAAATTGCAAACGTCGAGCAATTGCTCAGAGATGAAAAGTGCCAGCACTGAAAGCTGTTGCTAGCCAGCACCCTTCCTTGGAAGCGCTTTCACAGGCACAGCAACACTGGGGCTTTGCGCTTCTCTAGCCACCAAACGTCACGGTCCTTCTCTTTCCGTCTCGTAGACACGAGCTGAGAAATTGCAAACGTCGAGCAATTGCTCAGAGATGAAAAGTGCCAGCACTGAAAGCTCTTGCTAGCCAGCACCCTTCCTTGGAAGCGCTTTTGTAGGCCTAAGAACAGTGGGGCTCTGGGCTTCTCTAGCCACCTCATCTTCTGCTCATCCTCTCGCGCACTCAAAGGAGAGCTCAGGTGAGAAATTGCAAACGTCGAGCAATTGCTCAGAGATGAAAAGTGCCAGCACTGAAAGCTGTTGCTAGCCAGCAGCCTTCCTTGGAAGCGCTTTCACAGGCGCAGCAACACTGGGGCTTTGCGCTTCTCTAGCCACCAAACGTCACGGTCATTCTCTTTCCGTCTCGTAGACACGAGCTGAGAAATTGCAAATGTCCAGCAATTGCTCAGAGATGAAAAGTGCCAGCACTGAAAGCTGTTGCTAGCCAGCACCCTTCCTTGGAAGCGCTTTCACAGGCGCAGCAACACTGGGGCTTTGCGCTTCTCTAGCCACCAAACGTCACGGTCATTCTCTTTCCGTCTCGTAGACACGAGTTGAGAAGTTGCAAACGTCGAGCAATTGCTCAGAGATGAAAAGTGCCAGCACTGAAAGCTGTTGCTAGCCAGCACCCTTCCTTGGAAGCGCTTTCACAGGCGCAGCAACACTGGGGCTTTGCGCTTCTCTAGCCACCAAACGTCACGATCCTTCTCTTTCCGTCTCGTAGACACGAGCTGAGAAATTGCAAATGTCGAGCAATTGCTCAGAGATGAAAAGTGCCAGCACTGAAAGCTGTTGCTAGCCAGCCCCCTTCCTTGGAAGCGCTTTTGTAGGCCTAAGAACACTGGGGCTCTGGGCTTCTCTAGCCACCTAATCTTGTGCTCATCCTCTCGCGCACTCTAAAGAGAGCTCAGGTGAGAAATTGCAATCGTCCAGCAATTGCTCAGAGATGAAAAGTGCCAGCACTGAAAGCTCTTGCTAGCCAGCAGCCTTCCTTGGAAGCGCTTTCACAGGTGCAGCAACACTGGGGCTTTGCGCTTCTCTAGCCACCAAACGTCACTGTCATTCCCTTTCCGTCTCGTAGACACGAGCTGAAAAATTGCAAACATCGAGCAATTGCTCAGAGATGAAAAGTGCCAGCACTGAAAGCTGTTGCTAGCCAGCACCCTTCCTTGGAAGCGCTTTTGTAGGCCTAAGAACACTGGGGCTCTGGGCTTCTCTAGCCACCTAATCTTCTGCTCATCCTCTCGCGCACTCTAAAGAGAGCTCAGGTGAGAAATTGCAAACGTCGAGCAATTGCTCAGAGATGAAAAGTGCCAGCACTGAAAGCTGTTGCTAGCCAGCAGCCTTCCTTGGAAGCGCTTTCACAGGCGCAGCAACACTGGGGCTTTGCGCTTCTCTAGCCACCAAACGTCACGGTCATTCTCTTTCCGTCTCGTAGACACGAGCTGAGAGATTGCAAACGTCGAGCAATTGCTCAGAGATGAAAAGTGCCAGCACTGAAAGCTGTTGCTAGCCAGCCCCCTTCCTTGGAAGCGCTTTTGTAGGCCTAAGAACACTGGGGCTTTGCGCTTCTCTAGCCACCTAATCTTCTGCTCATCCTCTCGCGCACTCTAAAGAGAGCTCAGGTGAGAAATTGCAAACGTCGAGCAATTGCTCAGAGATGAAAAGTGCCAGCACTGAAAGCTGTTGCTAGCCAGCACCCTTCCTTGGAATCGCTTTCACAGGCGCAGTAACACTGGGGCTTTGCGCTTCTCTAGCCACCAAACGTCACGGTCCTTCTCTTTCCGTCTCGTAGACACGAGCTGAGAGATTGCAAACGTCGAGCAATTGCTCAGAGATGAAAAGTGCCAGCACTGAAAGCTGTTGCTAGCCAGCAGCCTTCCTTGGAAGCGCTTTTGTAGGCCTAAGAACACTGGGGCTTTGCGCTTCTCTAGCCACCTAATCTTCTGCTCATCCTCTCGCGCACTCTAAAGGGTGCTCAGGTGAGAAATTACAAACGTCGAGCAATTGCTCAGAGATGAAAAGTGCCAGCACTGAAAGCTCTTGCTAGCCAGCACCCTTCCTTGGAAGCGCTTTTGTAGGCCTAAGAACACTGGGGCTCTGGGCTTCTCTAGCCACCTAATCTTCTGCTCATCCTCTCGCGCACTCTAAAGAGAGCTCAGGTGAGAAATTGCAAATGTCCAGCAATTGCTCAGAGATGAAAAGTGCCAGCACTGAAAGCTGTTGCTAGCCAGCACCCTTCCTTGGAAGCGCTTTCACAGGCGCAGCAACACTGGGGCTTTGCGCTTCTCTAGCCACCAAACGTCACGGTCATTCTCTTTCCGTCTCGTAGACACGAGCTGAGAAATTGCAAACGTCGAGCAATTGCTCAGAGATGAAAAGTGCCAGCACTGAAAGCTGTTGCTAGCCAGCACCCTTCCTTGGAAGCGCTTTTGTAGGCCTAAGAAGACTGGGGCTCTGGGCTTCTCTAGCCACCTAATCTTCTGCTCATCCTCTCGCGCACTCTAAAGAGAGCTCAGGTGAGAAATTGCAAACGTCGAGCAATTGCTCAGAGATGAAAAGTGCCAGCACTGAAAGCTGTTGCTAGCCAGCACCCTTCCTTGGAAGCGCTTTCACAGGCGCAGCAACACTGGGGCTTTGCGCTTCTCTAGCCACCAAACGTCACGGTCATTCTCTTTCTGTCTAGTAGACACGAACTGAGAAATTGCAAACGTCGAGCAATTGCTCAGAGATGAAAAGTGCCAGCACTGAAAGCTGTTGCTAGCCAGCACCCTTCCTTGGAAGCGCTTTTGTAGGCCTAAGAAGACTGGGGCTCTGGGCTTCTCTAGCCACCTAATCTTCTGCTCATCCTCTCGCGCAGTCTAAAGAGAGCTCAGGTGAGAAATTGCAAACGTCCAGCAATTGCTCAGAGATGAAAAGTGTCAGCACTGAAAGCTGTTGCTAGCCAGCACCCTTCCTTGGAAGCGCTTTCACAGGCGCAGCAACACTGGGGCTTTGCGCTTCTCTAGCCACCAAACGTCACGGTCATTCTCTTTCCGTCTCGTAGACACGAGCTGAGAAATTGCAAACGTCGAGCAATTGCTCAGAGATGAAAAGTGCCAGCACTGAAAGCTGTTGCTAGCCAGCAGCCTTCCTTGGAAGCGCTTTTGTAGGCCTAAGAAGACTGGGGCTCTGGGCTTCTCTAGCCACCTAATCTTGTGCTCATCCTCTCGCGCACTCTAAAGAGAGCTCAGGTGAGAAATTGCAAATGTCCAGCAATTGCTCAGAGATGAAAAGTGCCAGCACTGAAAGCTGTTGCTAGCCAGCACCCTTCCTTGGAAGCGCTTTCACAGGCGCAGCAACACTGGGGCTTTGCGCTTCTCTAGCCACCAAACGTCACGGTCATTCTCTTTCCGTCTCGTAGACACGAGTTGAGAAGTTGCAAACGTCGAGCAATTGCTCAGAGATGAAAAGTGCCAGCACTGAAAGCTGTTGCTAGCCAGCACCCTTCCTTGGAAGCGCTTTCACAGGTGCAGCAACACTGGGGCTTTGCGCTTCTCTAGCCACCAAACGTCACGATCCTTCTCTTTCCGTCTCGTAGACACGAGCTGAGAAATTGCAAATGTCGAGCAATTGCTCAGAGATGAAAAGTGCCAGCACTGAAAGCTGTTGCTAGCCAGCCCCCTTCCTTGGAAGCGCTTTTGTAGGCCTAAGAACACTGGGGCTCTGGGCTTCTCTAGCCACCTAATCTTGTGCTCATCCTCTCGCGCACTCTAAAGAGAGCTCAGGTGAGAAATTGCAAACGTCCAGCAATTGCTCAGAGATGAAAAGTGCCAGCACTGAAAGCTGTTGCTAGCCAGCACCCTTCCTTGGAAGCGCTTTCACAGGTGCAGCAACACTGGGGCTTTGCGCTTCTCTAGCCACCAAACGTCACTGTCATTCCCTTTCCGTCTCGTAGACACGAGCTGAAAAATTGCAAACATCGAGCAATTGCTCAGAGATGAAAAGTGCCAGCACTGAAAGCTGTTGCTAGCCAGCCCCCTTCCTTGGAAGCGCTTTTGTAGGCCTAAGAACACTGGGGCTCTGGGCTTCTCTAGCCACCTAATCTTCTGCTCATCCTCTCGCGCACTCTAAAGAGAGCTCAGGTGAGAAATTGCAAACGTCGAGCAATTGCTCAGAGATGAAAAGTGCCAGCACTGAAAGCTGTTGCTAGCCAGCAGCCTTCCTTGGAAGCGCTTTCACAGGCGCAGCAACACTGGGGCTTTGCGCTTCTCTAGCCACCAAACGTCACGGTCATTCTCTTTCCGTCTCGTAGACACGAGCTGAGAGATTGCAAACGTCGAGCAATTGCTCAGAGATGAAAAGTGCCAGCACTGAAAGCTGTTGCTAGCCAGCCCCCTTCCTTGGAAGCGCTTTTGTAGGCCTAAGAACACTGGGGCTTTGCGCTTCTCTAGCCACCTAATCTTGTGCTCATCCTCTCGCGCACTCTAAAGAGAGCTCAGGTGAGAAATTGCAAACGTCGAGCAATTGCTCAGAGATGAAAAGTGCCAGCACTGAAAGCTGTTGCTAGCCAGCACCCTTCCTTGGAATCGCTTTCACAGGCGCAGTAACACTGGGGCTTTGCGCTTCTCTAGCCACCAAACGTCACGGTCCTTCTCTTTCCGTCTCGTAGACACGAGCTGAGAAATTGCAAATGTCCAGCAATTGCTCAGAGATGAAAAGTGCCAGCACTGAAAGCTGTTGCTAGCCAGCACCCTTCCTTGGAAGCGCTTTTGTAGGCCTAAGAACACTGGGGCTTTGCGCTTCTCTAGCCACCTAATCTTCTGCTCATCCTCTCGCGCACTCTAAAGGGTGCTCAGGTGAGAAATTACAAACGTCGAGCAATTGCTCAGAGATGAAAAGTGCCAGCACTGAAAGCTCTTGCTAGCCAGCACCCTTCCTTGGAAGCGCTTTTGTAGGCCTAAGAACACTGGGGCTCTGGGCTTCTCTAGCCACCTAATCTTCTGCTCATCCTCTCGCGCACTCTAAAGAGAGCTCAGGTGAGAAATTGCAAATGTCCAGCAATTGCTCAGAGATGAAAAGTGCCAGCACTGAAAGCTGTTGCTAGCCAGCAGCCTTCCTTGGAAGCGCTTTCACAGGCGCAGCAACACTGGGGCTTTGCGCTTCTCTAGCCACCAAACGTCACGGTCATTCTCTTTCCGTCTCGTAGACACGAGCTGAGAAATTGCAAACGTCGAGCAATTGCTCAGAGATGAAAAGTGCCAGCACTGAAAGCTGTTGCTAGCCAGCACCCTTCCTTGGAAGCGCTTTTGTAGGCCTAAGAAGACTGGGGCTCTGGGCTTCTCTAGCCACCTAATCTTCTGCTCATCCTCTCGCGCACTCTAAAGAGAGCTCAGGTGAGAAATTGCAAACGTCGAGCAATTGCTCAGAGATGAAAAGTGCCAGCACTGAAAGCTGTTGCTAGCCAGCACCCTTCCTTGGAAGCGCTTTCACAGGCGCAGCAACACTGGGGCTTTGCGCTTCTCTACCCACCAAACGTCACGGTCATTCTCTTTCTGTCTAGTAGACACGAACTGAGAAATTGCAAACGTCGAGCAATTGCTCAGAGATGAAAAGTGCCAGCACTGAAAGCTGTTGCTAGCCAGCACCCTTCCTTGGAAGCGCTTTTGTAGGCCTAAGAACACTGGGGCTCTGGGCTTCTCTAGCCACCTCATCTTCTGCTCATCCTCTCGCGCAGTCTAAAGAGAGCTCAGGTGAGAAATTGCAAACGTCCAGCAATTGCTCAGAGATGAAAAGTGCCAGCACTGAAAGCTGTTGCTAGCCAGCACCCTTCCTTGGAAGCGCTTTCACAGGCGCAGCAACACTGGGGCTTTGCGCTTCTCTAGCCACCAAACGTCACGGTCATTCTCTTTCCGTCTCGTAGACACGAGCTGAGAAATTGCAAACGTCCAGCAATTGCTCAGAGATGAAAAGTGTCAGCACTGAAAGCTGTTGCTAGCCAGCACCCTTCCTTGGAAGCGCTTTCACAGGCGCAGCAACACTGGGGCTTTGCGCTTCTCTAGCCACCAAACGTCACGGTCATTCTCTTTCCGTCTCGTAGACACGAGCTGAGAAATTGCAAACGTCGAGCAATTGCTCAGAGATGAAAAGTGCCAGCACTGAAAGCTGTTGCTAGCCAGCAGCCTTCCTTGGAAGCGCTTTTGTAGGCCTAAGAAGACTGGGGCTCTGGGCTTCTCTAGCCACCTAATCTTGTGCTCATCCTCTCGCGCACTCTAAAGAGAGCTCAGGTGAGAAATTGCAAACGTCGAGCAATTGCTCAGAGATGAAAAGTGCCAGCACTGAAAGCTGTTGCTAGCCAGCAGCCTTCCTTGGAAGCGCTTTCACAGGCGCAGCAACACTGGGGCTTTGCGCTTCTCTAGCCACCAAACGTCACGGTCATTCTCTTTCCGTCTCGTAGACACGAGCTGAGAGATTGCAAACGTCGAGCAATTGCTCAGAGATGAAAAGTGCCAGCACTGAAAGCTGTTGCTAGCCAGCACCCTTCCTTGGAAGCGCTTTTGTAGGCCTAAGAACACTGGGGCTCTGGGCTTCTCTAGCCACCTAATCTTCTGCTCATCCTCTCGCGCACTCTAAAGAGAGCTCAGGTGAGAAATTGCAAAGGTCGAGCAATTGCTCAGAGATGAAAAGTGCCAGCACTGAAAGCTGTTGCTAGCCAGCCCCCTTTCTTGGAAGCACTTTCACAGGCGCAGCAACACTGGGGCTTTGCGCTTCTCTAGCCACCAAACGTCACGGTCATTCTCTTTCCGTCTCGTAGACACGAGCTGAGAAATTGCAAACGTCGAGCAATTGCTCAGAGATGAAAAGTGCCAGCACTGAAAGCTGTTGCTAGCCAGCAGCCTTCCTTGGAAGCGCTTTTGTAGGCCTAAGAACACTGGGGCTTTGCGCTTCTCTAGCCACCGAATCTTCTGCTCATTCTCTCGCGCACTCTAAAGGGTGCTCAGGTGAGAAATTACAAACGTCGAGCAATTGCTCAGAGATGAAAAGTGCCAGCACTGAAAGCTGTTGCTAGCCAGCACCCTTCCTTGGAAGCGCTTTCACAGGCGCAGCAACACTGGGGCTTTGCGCTTCTCTACCCACCAAACGTCACGGTCATTCTCTTTCCGTCTCGTAGACACGAGCTGAGAAATTGCAAATGTCGAGCAATTGCTCAGAGATGAAAAGTGCCAGCACTGAAAGCTGTTGCTAGCCAGCAGCCTTCCTTGGAAGCGCTTTTGTAGGCCTAAGAACACTGGGGCTCTGGGCTTCTCTAGCCACCTCATCTTCTGCTCATCCTCTCGCGCACTCTGAAGAGAGCTCAGGTGAGAAATTGCAAATGTCCAGCAATTGCTCAGAGATGAAAAGTGCCAGCACTGAAAGCTGTTGCTAGCCAGCCCCCTTCCTTGGAAGCGCTTTCACAGGCGCAGCAACACTGGGGCTTTGTGCTTCTCTAGCCACCAAACGTCACGGTCATTCTCTTTCCGTCTCGTAGACACGAGCTGAGAAATTGCAAACGTCGAGCAATTGCTCAGAGATGAAAAGTGCCAGCACTGAAAGCTGTTGCTAGCCAGCCCCCTTCCTTGGAAGCGCTTTTGTAGGCCTAAGAAGACTGGGGCTCTGGGCTTCTCTAGCCACCGAATCTTCTGCTCATCCTCTCGCGCACTCTAAAGAGAGCTCAGGTGAGAAATTGCAAATGTCCAGCAATTGCTGAGAGATGAAAAGTGCCAGCACTGAAAGCTGTTGCTAGCCAGCACCCTTCCTTGGAAGCGCTTTTGTAGGCCTAAGAACACTGTGGCTTTGCGCTTCTCTAACCACCAAACGTCACGGTCATTCTCTTTCCGTCTCGTAGACACGAGCTGAGAAATTGCAAACGTCCAGCAATTGCTCAGAGATGAAAAGTGCCAGCACTGAAAGCTGTTGCTAGCCAGCAGCCTTCCTTGGAAGCGCTTTTGTAGGCCTAAGAACACTGGGGCTCTGGGCTTCTCTAGCCACCTCATCTTCTGCTCATCCTCTCGCGCACTCTGAAGAGAGCTCAGGTGAGAAATTGCAAATGTCCAGCAATTGCTCAGAGATGAAAAGTGCCAGCACTGAAAGCTGTTGCTAGCCAGCCCCCTTCCTTGGAAGCGCTTTCACAGGCGCAGCAACACTGGGGCTTTGTGCTTCTCTAGCCACCAAACGTCACGGTCATTCTCTTTCCGTCTCGTAGACACGAGCTGAGAAATTGCAAACGTCGAGCAATTGCTCAGAGATGAAAAGTGCCAGCACTGAAAGCTGTTGCTAGCCAGCAGCCTTCCTTGGAAGCGCTTTTGTAGGCCTAAGAACACTGGGGCTCTGGGCTTCTCTAGCCACCGAATCTTCTGCTCATCCTCTCGCGCACTCTAAAGAGAGCTCAGGTGAGAAATTGCAAATGTCCAGCAATTGCTGAGAGATGAAAAGTGCCAGCACTGAAAGCTGTTGCTAGCCAGCACCCTTCCTTGGAAGCGCTTTTGTAGGCCTAAGAACACTGGGGCTCTGGGCTTCTCTAGCCACCGAATCTTCTGCTCATCCTCTCGCGCACTCTAAAGGGTGCTCAGGTGAGAAATTACAAACGTCGATCAATTGCTCAGAGATGAAAAGTGCCAGCACTGAAAGCTGTTGCTAGCCAGCAGCCTTCCTTGGAAGCGCTTTCACAGGCGCAGCAACACTGGGGCTTTGCGCTTCTCTAGCCACCAAACGTCACGGTCATTCTCTTTCCGTCTCGTAGACACGAGCTGAGAAATTGCAAACGTCGAGCAATTGCTCAGAGATGAAAAGTGCCAGCACTGAAAGCTGTTGCTAGCCAGCACCCTTCCTTGGAAGCGCTTTTGTAGGCCTAAGAACACTGGGGCTCTGGGCTTCTCTAGCCACCTCATCTTCTGCTCATCCTCTCGCGCACTCTAAAGAGAGCTCAGGTGAGAAATTGCAAATGTCCAGCAATTGCTCAGAGATGAAAAGTGCCAGCACTGAAAGCTCTTGCTAGCCAGCACCCTTCCTTGGAAGCGCTTTCACAGGCGCAGCAACACTGGGGCTTTGTGCTTCTCTACCCACCAAACGTCACGGTCATTCTCTTTCCGTCTCGTAGACACGAGCTGAGAAATTGCAAACGTCGAGCAATTGCTCAGAGATGAAAAGTGCCAGCACTGAAAGCTGTTGCTAGCCAGCACCCTTCCTTGGAAGCGCTTTTGTAGCCCTAAGAACAGTGGGGCTCTGGGCTTCTCTAGCCACCGAATCTTCTGCTCATCCTCTCGCGCAATCTAAGGGTGCTCAGGTGAGAAATTACAAACGTCGAGCAATTGCTCAGAGATGAAAAGTGCCAGCACTGAAAGCTCTTGCTAGCCAGCACCCTTCCTTGGAAGCGCTTTCACAGGCGCAGCAACACTGGGGCTTTGCGCTTCTCTACCCACCAAACGTCACGGTCATTCTCTTTCCGTCTCGTAGACACGAGCTGAGAGATTGCAAACGTCCAGCAATTGCTCAGAGATGAAAAGTGCCAGCACTGAAAGCTGTTGCTAGCCAGCAGCCTTCCTTGGAAGCGCTTTTGTAGGCCTAAGAAGACTGGGGCTCTGGGCTTCTCTAGCCACCGAATCTTCTGCTCATCCTCTCGCGCACTCTAAAGAGAGCTCAGGTGAGAAATTGCAAACGTCCAGCAATTGCTCAGAGATGAAAAGTGCCAGCACTGAAAGCTGTTGCTAGCCAGCAGCCTTCCTTGGAAGCGCTTTCACAGGCGCAGCAACACTGGGGCTTTGTGCTTCTCTAGCCACCAAACGTCACGGTCATTCTCTTTCCGTCTCGTAGACACGAGCTGAGAAATTGCAAACGTCGAGCAATTGCTCAGAGATGAAAAGTGCCAGCACTGAAAGCTGTTGCTAGCCAGCACCCTTCCTTGGAAGCGCTTTTGTAGGCCTAAGAACACTGGGGCTTTGCGCTTCTCTAGGCACCAAACGTCACGGTCATTCTCTTTCCGTCTCGTAGACACGAGCTGAGAGATTGCAAACGTCCAGCAATTGCTCAGAGATGAAAAGTGCCAGCACTGAAAGCTCTTGCTAGCCAGCAGCCTTCCTTGGAAGCGCTTTTGTAGCCCTAAGAACACTGGGGCTTTGCGCTTCTCCAGCCACCTAATCTTCTGCTCATTCTCTCGCGCACTCTAAAGGGTGCTCAGGTGAGAAATTGCAAACGTCGAGCAATTGCTCAGAGATGAAAAGTGCCAGCACTGAAAGCTCTTGCTAGCCAGCACCCTTCCTTGGAAGCGCTTTCACAGGCGCAGCAACACTGGGGCTTTGCGCTTCTCTAGCCACCAAACGTTATGGTCATTCTCTTTCCGTCTCGTAGACACGAGCTGAGAAATTGCAAACGTCGAGCAATTGCTCAGAGATGAAAAGTGCCAGCACTGAAAGCTGTTGCTAGCCAGCACCCTTCCTTGGAAGCGCTTTTGTAGGCCTAAGAACACTGGGGCTTTGCGCTTCTCTAGCCACCTAATCTTCTGCTCATCCTCTCGTGCACTCTAAAGAGAGCTCAGGTGAGAAATTGCAAACGTCGAGCAATTGCTCAGAGATGAAAAGTGCCAGCACTGAAAGCTGTTGCTAGCCAGCACCCTTCCTTGGAAGCGCTTTCACAGGCGCAGCAACACTGGGGCTTTGCGCTTCTCTAGCCACCAAACGTCACGGTCATTCTCTTTCCGTCTCGTAGACACGAGCTGAGAAATTGCAAATGTCGAGCAATTGCTCAGAGATGAAAAGCGCCAGCACTGAAAGCTGTTGCTAGCCAGCAGCCTTCCTTGGAAGCGCTTTTGTAGGCCTAAGAACACTGGGGCTCTGGGCTTCTCTAGCCACCTAATCTTGTGCTCATCCTCTCGCGCACTCTAAAGAGAGCTCAGGTGAGAAATTGCAAACGTCCAGCAATTGCTCAGAGATGAAAAGTGCCAGCACTGAAAGCTGTTGCTAGCCAGCACCCTTCCTTGGAAGCGCTTTCACAGGCGCAGCAACACTGGGGCTTTGCGCTTCTCTAGCCACCAAAAGTCACGGTCATTCTCTTTCCGTCTCGTAGACACGAGCTGAGAAATTGCAAATGTCCAGCAATTGCTCAGAGATGAAAAGTGCCAGCACTGAAAGCTGTTGCTAGCCAGCACCCTTCCTTGGAAGCGCTTTCACAGGCGCAGCAACACTGGGGCTTTGCGCTTCTCTACCCACCAAACGTCACGGTCATTCTCTTTCCGTCTCGTAGACACGAGTTGAGAAGTTGCAAACGTCGAGCAATTGCTCAGAGATGAAAAGTGCCAGCACTGAAAGCTGTTGCTAGCCAGCACCCTTCCTTGGAAGCGCTTTCACAGGTGCAGCAACACTGGGGCTTTGCGCTTCTCTAGCCACCAAACGTCACGATCCTTCTCTTTCCGTCTCGTAGACACGAGCTGAGAAATTGCAAATGTCGAGCAATTGCTCAGAGATGAAAAGTGCCAGCACTGAAAGCTGTTGCTAGCCAGCCCCCTTCCTTGGAAGCGCTTTTGTAGGCCTAAGAACACTGGGGCTCTGGGCTTCTCTAGCCACCTAATCTTGTGCTCATCCTCTCGCGCACTCTAAAGAGAGCTCAGGTGAGAAATTGCAAACGTCGAGCAATTGCTCAGAGATGAAAAGTGCCAGCACTGAAAGCTCTTGCTAGCCAGCAGCCTTCCTTGGAAGCGCTTTCACAGGTGCAGCAACACTGGGGCTTTGCGCTTCTCTAGCCACCAAACGTCACTGTCATTCCCTTTCCGTCTCGTAGACACGAGCTGAAAAATTGCAAACATCGAGCAATTGCTCAGAGATGAAAAGTGCCAGCGCTGAAAGCTGTTGCTAGCCAGCCCCCTTCCTTGGAAGCGCTTTTGTAGGCCTAAGAACACTGGGGCTCTGGGCTTCTCTAGCCACCTAATCTTCTGCTCATCCTCTCGCGCACTCTAAAGAGAGCTCAGGTGAGAAATTGCAAACGTCGAGCAATTGCTCAGAGATGAAAAGTGCCAGCACTGAAAGCTGTTGCTAGCCAGCAGCCTTCCTTGGAAGCGCTTTCACAGGCGCAGCAACACTGGGGCTTTGCGCTTCTCTAGCCACCAAACGTCACGGTCATTCTCTTTCCGTCTCGTAGACACGAGCTGAGAGATTGCAAACGTCCAGCAATTGCTCAGAGATGAAAAGTGCCAGCACTGAAAGCTGTTGCTAGCCAGCCCCCTTCCTTGGAAGCGCTTTTGTAGGCCTAAGAACACTGGGGCTTTGCGCTTCTCTAGCCACCTAATCTTCTGCTCATCCTCTCGCGCACTCTAAAGAGAGCTCAGGTGAGAAATTGCAAACGTCGAGCAATTGCTCAGAGATGAAAAGTGCCAGCACTGAAAGCTCTTGCTAGCCAGCACCCTTCCTTGGAATCGCTTTCACAGGCGCAGTAACACTGGGGCTTTGCGCTTCTCTAGCCACCAAACGTCACGGTCATTCTCTTTCCGTCTCGTAGACACGAGCTGAGAGATTGCAAACGTCGAGCAATTGCTCAGAGATGAAAAGTGCCAGCACTGAAAGCTGTTGCTAGCCAGCACCCTTCCTTGGAAGCGCTTTTGTAGGCCTAAGAACACTGGGGCTTTGCGCTTCTCTAGCCACCTAATCTCCTGCTCATCCTCTCGCGCACTCTAAAGGGTGCTCAGGTGAGAAATTACAAACGTCGAGCAATTGCTCAGAGATGAAAAGTGCCAGCACTGAAAGCTGTTGCTAGCCAGCACCCTTCCTTGGAAGCGCTTTCACAGGCGCAGCAACACTGGGGCTTTGCGCTTCTCTAGCCACCAAACGTCACGGTCATTCTCCTTCCGTCTCGTAGACACGAGCAGAGAGATTGCAAACGTCCAGCAATTGCTCAGAGATGAAAAGTGCCAGCACTGAAAGCTCTTGCTAGCCAGCACCCTTCCTTGGAAGCGCTTTTGTAGGCCTAAGAACACTGGGGCTTTGCGCTTCTCTAGCCACCTAATCTTCTGCTCATCCTCTCGCGCACTCTAAAGGGTGCTCAGGTGAGAAATTGCAAACGTCGAGCAATTGCTCAGAGATGAAAAGTGCCAGCACTGAAAGCTGTTGCTAGCCAGCCCCCTTCCTTGGAAGCGCTTTCACAGGCGCAGCAACACTGGGGCTTTGCGCTTCTCTAGCCACCAAACGTCACGGTCATTCTCTTTCCGTCTCGTAGACACGAGCTGAGAGATTGCAAACGTCCAGCAATTGCTCAGAGATGAAAAGTGCCAGCACTGAAAGCTGTTGCTAGCCAGCAGCCTTCCTTGGAAGCGCTTTTGTAGGCCTAAGAAGACTGGGGCTCTGGGCTTCTCTAGCCACCGAATCTTCTGCTCATCCTCTCGCGCACTCTGAAGAGAGCTCAGGTGAGAAATTGCAAACGTCCAGCAATTGCTCAGAGATGAAAAGTGCCAGCACTGAAAGCTGTTGCTAGCCAGCAGCCTTCCTTGGAAGCGCTTTCACAGGCGCAGCAACACTGGGGCTTTGTGCTTCTCTAGCCACCAAATGTCACGGTCATTCTCTTTCCGTCTCGTAGACACGAGCTGAGAAATTGCAAACGTCGAGCAATTGCTCAGAGATGAAAAGTGCCAGCACTGAAAGCTGTTGCTAGCCAGCACCCTTCCTTGGAAGCGCTTTTGTAGGCCTAAGAACACTGGGGCTTTGCGCTTCTCTAGCCACCTAATCTTCTGCTCATCCTCTCGCGCACTCTAAAGGGTGCTCAGGTGAGAAATTGCAAACGTCGAGCAATTGCTCAGAGATGAAAAGTGCCAGCACTGAAAGCTGTTGCTAGCCAGCCCCCTTCCTTGGAAGCGCTTTCACAGGCGCAGCAACACTGGGGCTTTGCGCTTCTCTAGCCACCAAACGTCACGGTCATTCTCTTTCCGTCTCGTAGACACGAGCTGAGAGATTGCAAACGTCCAGCAATTGCTCAGAGATGAAAAGTGCCAGCACTGAAAGCTGTTGCTAGCCAGCAGCCTTCCTTGGAAGCGCTTTTGTAGGCCTAAGAACACTGGGGCTCTGGGCTTCTCTAGCCACCGAATCTTCTGCTCATCCTCTCGCGCGCTCTGAAGAGAGCTCAGGTGAGAAATTGCAAACGTCCAGCAATTGCTCAGAGATGAAAAGTGCCAGCACTGAAAGCTGTTGCTAGCCAGCAGCCTTCCTTGGAAGCGCTTTCACAGGCGCAGCAACACTGGGGCTTTGTGCTTCTCTAGCCACCAAATGTCACGGTCATTCTCTATCCGTCTCGTAGACACGAGCTGAGAAATTGCAAACGTCGAGCAATTGCTCAGAGATGAAAAGTGCCAGCACTGAAAGCTGTTGCTAGCCAGCACCCTTCCTTGGAAGCGCTTTTGTAGGCCTAAGAACACTGGGGCTTTGCGCTTCTCTAGGCACCAAACGTCACGGTCCTTCTCTTTCCGTCTCGTAGACACGAGCTGAGAGATTGCAAACGTCCAGCAATTGCTCAGAGATGAAAAGTGCCAGCACTGAAAGCTGTTGCTAGCCAGCAGCCTTCCTTGGAAGCGCTTTTGTAGCCCTAAGAACACTGGGGCTTTGCGCTTCTCCAGCCACCTAATCTTCTGCTCATTCTCTCGCGCACTCTAAAGGGTGCTCAGGTGAGAAATTGCAAACGTCGAGCAATTGCTCAGAGATGAAAAGTGCCAGCACTGAAAGCTCTTGCTAGCCAGCACCCTTCCTTGGAAGCGCTTTCACAGGCGCAGCAACACTGGGGCTTTGCGCTTCTCTAGCCACCAAACGTCATGGTCATTCTCTTTCCGTCTCGTAGACACGAGCTGAGAAATTGCAAACGTCGAGCAATTGCTCAGAGATGAAAAGTGCCAGCACTGAAAGCTGTTGCTAGCCAGCACCCTTCCTTGGAAGCGCTTTTGTAGGCCTAAGAACACTGGGGCTTTGCGCTTCTCTAGCCACCTAATCTTCTGCTCATCCTCTCGTGCACTCTAAAGAGAGCTCAGGTGAGAAATTGCAAACGTCGAGCAATTGCTCAGAGATGAAAAGTGCCAGCACTGAAAGCTGTTGCTAGCCAGCACCCTTCCTTGGAAGCGCTTTCACAGGCGCAGCAACACTGGGGCTTTGCGCTTCTCTAGCCACCAAACGTCACGGTCATTCTCTTTCCGTCTCGTAGACACGAGCTGAGAAATTGCAAATGTCGAGCAATTGCTCAGAGATGAAAAGCGCCAGCACTGAAAGCTGTTGCTAGCCAGCAGCCTTCCTTGGAAGCGCTTTTGTAGGCCTAAGAAGACTGGGGCTCTGGGCTTCTCTAGCCACCTAATCTTGTGCTCATCCTCTCGCGCACTCTAAAGAGAGCTCAGGTGAGAAATTGCAAACGTCCAGCAATTGCTCAGAGATGAAAAGTGCCAGCACTGAAAGCTCTTGCTAGCCAGCAGCCTTCCTTGGAAGCGCTTTCACAGGCGCAGCAACACTGGGGCTTTGCGCTTCTCTAGCCACCAAACGTCACGGTCATTCTCTTTCCGTCTCGTAGACACGAGCTGAGAAATTGCAAACGTCCAGCAATTGCTCAGAGATGAAAAGTGCCAGCACTGAAAGCTCTTGCTAGCCAGCACCCTTCCTTGGAAGCGCTTTCACAGGCGCAGCATCACTGGGGCTTTGCACTTCTCTAGCCACCAAACGTCACGGTCCTTCTCTTTCCGTCTCCTAGACACGAGCTGAGAAATTGCAAACGTCGAGCAATTGCTCAGAGATGAAAAGTGCCAGCACTGAAAGCTGTTGCTAGCCAGCACCCTTCCTTGGAAGCGCTTTTGTAGGCCTAAGAACACTGGGGCTTTGCGCTTCTCTAGCCACCTAATCTTGTGCTCATCCTCTCGCGCACTCTAAAGAGAGCTCAGGTGAGAAATTGCAAACGTCGAGCAATTGCTCAGAGATGAAAAGTGCCAGCACTGAAAGCTGTTGCTAGCCAGCAGCCTTCCTTGGAAGCGCTTTCACAGGCGCAGCAACACTGGGGCTTTGCGCTTCTCTAGCCACCAAACGTCACGGTCCTTCTCTTTCCGTCTCGTAGACACGAGCTGAGAAATTGCAAACGTCGAGCAATTGCTCAGAGATGAAAAGTGCCAGCACTGAAAGCTGTTGCTAGCCAGCACCCTTCCTTGGAAGCGCTTTCACAGGCGCAGCAACACTGGGGCTTTGCGCCTCTCTACCCACCAAACGTCACGGTCATTCTCTTTCCGTCTCGTAGACACGAGCTGAGAAATTGCAAACGTCGAGCAATTGCTCAGAGATGAAAAGTGCCAGCACTGAAAGCTGTTGCTAGCCAGCACCCTTCCTTGGAAGCGCTTTTGTAGCCCTAAGAACAGTGGGGCTCTGGGCTTCTCTAGCCACCTCATCTTCTGCTCATCCTCTCGCGCAGTCTAAAGAGAGCTCAGGTGACAAATTGCAAACGTCGAGCAATTGCTGAGAGATGAAAAGTGCCAGCACTGAAAGCTCTTGCTAGCCAGCACCCTTCCTTGGAAGCGCTTTCACAGGCGCAGTAACACTGGGGCTTTGCGCTTCTCTAGCCACCAAACGTCACGGTCATTCTCTTTCCGTCTCGTAGACACGAGCTGAGAAATTGCAAACGTCGAGCAATTGCTCAGAGATGAAAAGTGCCAGCACTGAAAGCTGTTGCTAGCCAGCACCCTTCCTTGGAAGCGCTTTTGTAGGCCTAAGAACACTGGGGCTTTGCGCTTCTCTAGCCACCTAATCTTCTGCTCATCCTCTCGCGCACTCTAAAGGGTGCTCAGGTGAGAAATTACAAACGTCGAGCAATTGCTCAGAGATGAAAAGTGCCAGCACTGAAAGCTGTTGCTAGCCAGCACCCTTCCTTGGAAGCGCTTTCACAGGCGCAGCAACACTGGGGCTTTGCGCTTCTCTAGCCACCAAACGTCACGGTCATTCTCTTTCCGTCTCGTAGACACGAGCTGAGAAATTGCAAACGTCGAGCAATTGCTCAGAGATGAAAAGTGCCAGCACTGAAAGCTGTTGCTAGCCAGCACCCTTCCTTGGAAGCGCTTTTGTAGGCCTAAGAACACTGGGGCTCTGGGCTTCTCTAGCCACCGAATCTTCTGCTCATCCTCTCGCGCACTCTAAAGAGAGCTCAGGTGAGAAATTGCAAATGTCCAGCAATTGCTCAGAGATGAAAAGTGCCAGCACTGAAAGCTCTTGCTAGCCAGCACCCTTCCTTGGAAGCGCTTTCACAGGCGCAGCAACACTGGGGCTTTGCACTTCTCTACCCACCAAACGTCACGGTCATTCTCCTTCCGTCTCGTAGACACGAGCTGAGAGATTGCAAACGTCCAGCAATTGCTCAGAGATGAAAAGTGCCAGCACTGAAAGCTCTTGCTAGCCAGCCGCCTTCCTTGGAAGCGCTTTTGTAGGCCTAAGAACAGTGGGGCTTTGCGCTTCTCTAGCCACCTAATCTTCTGCTCATCCTCTCGCGCACTCTAAAGGGTGCTCAGGTGAGAAATTGCAAACGTCGAGCAATTGCTCAGAGATGAAAAGTGCCAGCACTGAAAGCTGTTGCTAGCCAGCACCCTTCCTTGGAAGCGCTTTCACAGGCGCAGCAACACTGGGGCTTTGCGCTTCTCTAGCCACCAAACGTCACGGTCATTCTCTTTCCGTCTCGTAGACACGAGCTGAGAGATTGCAAACGTCCAGCAATTGCTCAGAGATGAAAAGTGCCAGCACTGAAAGCTGTTGCTAGCCAGCAGCCTTCCTTGGAAGCGCTTTTGTAGGCCTAAGAAGACTGGGGCTTTGCGCTTCTCTAGCCACCGAATCTTCTGCTCATCCTCTCGCGCACTCTGAAGAGAGCTCAGGTGAGAAATTGCAAACGTCGAGCAATTGCTCAGAGATGAAAAGTGCCAGCACTGAAAGCTGTTGCTAGCCAGCAGCCTTCCTTGGAAGCGCTTTCACAGGCGCAGCAACACTGGGGCTTTGCGCTTCTCTAGCCACCAAACGTCACGGTCATTCTCTTTCCGTCTCGTAGACACGAGCTGAGAAATTGCAAACGTCGAGCAATTGCTCAGAGATGAAAAGTGCCAGCACTGAAAGCTGTTGCTAGCCAGCACCCTTCCTTGGAAGCGCTTTTGTAGGCCTAAGAACACTGGGGCTTTGCGCTTCTCTAGGCACCAAACGTCACGGTCATTCTCTTTCCGTCTCGTAGACACGAGCTGAGAGATTGCAAACGTCCAGCAATTGCTCAGAGATGAAAAGTGCCAGCACTGAAAGCTCTTGCTAGCCAGCACCCTTCCTTGGAAGCGCTTTTGTAGCCCTAAGAACACTGGGGCTCTGGGCTTCTCCAGCCACCTAATCTTCTGCTCATTCTCTCGCGCACTCTAAAGGGTGCTCAGGTGAGAAATTGCAAACGTCGAGCAATTGCTCAGAGATGAAAAGTGCCAGCACTGAAAGCTCTTGCTAGCCAGCACCCTTCCTTGGAAGCGCTTTCACAGGCGCAGCAACACTGGGGCTTTGCGCTTCTCTAGCCACCAAACGTCATGGTCATTCTCTTTCCGTCTCGTAGACACGAGCTGAGAAATTGCAAACGTCGAGCAATTGCTCAGAGATGAAAAGTGCCAGCACTGAAAGCTGTTGCTAGCCAGCACCCTTCCTTGGAAGCGCTTTTGTAGGCCTAAGAACACTGGGGCTTTGCGCTTCTCTAGCCACCTAATCTTCTGCTCATCCTCTCGTGCACTCTAAAGAGAGCTCAGGTGAGAAATTGCAAACGTCGAGCAATTGCTCAGAGATGAAAAGTGCCAGCACTGAAAGCTGTTGCTAGCCAGCACCCTTCCTTGGAAGCGCTTTCACAGGCGCAGCAACACTGGGGCTTTGCGCTTCTCTAGCCACCAAACGTCACGGTCATTCTCTTTCCGTCTCGTAGACACGAGCTGAGAAATTGCAAATGTCGAGCAATTGCTCAGAGATGAAAAGCGCCAGCACTGAAAGCTGTTGCTAGCCAGCAGCCTTCCTTGGAAGCGCTTTTGTAGGCCTAAGAAGACTGGGGCTCTGGGCTTCTCTAGCCACCTAATCTTGTGCTCATCCTCTCGCGCACTCTAAAGAGAGCTCAGGTGAGAAATTGCAAACGTCCAGCAATTGCTCAGAGATGAAAAGTGCCAGCACTGAAAGCTCTTGCTAGCCAGCAGCCTTCCTTGGAAGCGCTTTCACAGGCGCAGCAACACTGGGGCTTTGCGCTTCTCTAGCCACCAAACGTCACGGTCATTCTCTTTCCGTCTCGTAGACACGAGCTGAGAAATTGCAAACGTCGAGCAATTGCTCAGAGATGAAAAGTGCCAGCACTGAAAGCTCTTGCTAGCCAGCACCCTTCCTTGGAAGCGCTTTCACAGGCGCAGCATCACTGGGGCTTTGCACTTCTCTAGCCACCAAACGTCACGGTCCTTCTCTTTCCGTCTCCTAGACACGAGCTGAGAAATTGCAAACGTCGAGCAATTGCTCAGAGATGAAAAGTGCCAGCACTGAAAGCTGTTGCTAGCCAGCACCCTTCCTTGGAAGCGCTTTTGTAGGCCTAAGAACACTGGGGCTTTGCGCTTCTCTAGCCACCTAATCTTGTGCTCATCCTCTCGCGCACTCTAAAGAGAGCTCAGGTGAGAAATTGCAAACGTCGAGCAATTGCTCAGAGATGAAAAGTGCCAGCACTGAAAGCTGTTGCTAGCCAGCAGCCTTCCTTGGAAGCGCTTTCACAGGCGCAGCAATACTGGGGCTTTGCGCTTCTCTAGCCACCAAACGTCACGGTCATTCTCTTTCCGTCTCGTAGACACGAGCTGAGAAATTGCAAACGTCGAGCAATTGCTCAGAGATGAAAAGTGCCAGCACTGAAAGCTGTTGCTAGCCAGCACCCTTCCTTGGAAGCGCTTTCACAGGCGCAGCAACACTGGGGCTTTGCACCTCTCTAGCCACCAAACGTCACGGTCATTCTCTTTCCGTCTCGTAGACACGAGCTGAGAAATTGCAAACGTCGAGCAATTGCTCAGAGATGAAAAGTGCCAGCACTGAAAGCTGTTGCTAGCCAGCACCCTTCCTTGGAAGCGCTTTTGTAGCCCTAAGAACAGTGGGGCTCTGGGCTTCTCTAGCCACCTCATCTTCTGCTCATCCTCTCGCGCAGTCTAAAGAGAGCTCAGGTGACAAATTGCAAACGTCGAGCAATTGCTCAGAGATGAAAAGTGCCAGCACTGAAAGCTCTTGCTAGCCAGCACCCTTCCTTGGAAGCGCTTTCACAGGCGCAGTAACACTGGGGCTTTGCGCTTCTCTAGCCACCAAACGTCACGGTCATTCTCTTTCCGTCTCGTAGACACGAGCTGAGAAATTGCAAACGTCGAGCAATTGCTCAGAGATGAAAAGTGCCAGCACTGAAAGCTGTTGCTAGCTAGCACCCTTCCTTGGAAGCGCTTTTGTAGGCCTAAGAACACTGGGGCTTTGCGCTTCTCTAGCCACCTAATCTTCTGCTCATCCTCTCGCGCACTCTAAAGGGTGCTCAGGTGAGAAATTACAAACGTCGAGCAATTGCTCAGAGATGAAAAGTGCCAGCACTGAAAGCTGTTGCTAGCCAGCACCCTTCCTTGGAAGCGCTTTCACAGGCGCAGCAACACTGGGGCTTTGCGCTTCTCTAGCCACCAAACTTCACAGTCATTCTCTTTCCGTCTCGTAGACACGAGCTGAGAAATTGCAAACGTCCAGCAATTGCTCAGAGATGAAAAGTGCCAGCACTGAAAGCTGTTGCTAGCCAGCAGCCTTCCTTGGAAGCGCTTTTGTAGGCCTAAGAAGACTGGGGCTCTGGGCTTCTCTAGCCACCGAATCTTCTGCTCATCCTCTCGCGCACTCTGAAGAGAGCTCAGGTGAGAAATTGCAAACGTCCAGCAATTGCTCAGAGATGAAAAGTGCCAGCACTGAAAGCTGTTGCTAGCCAGCAGCCTTCCTTGGAAGCGCTTTCACAGGCGCAGCAACACTGGGGCTTTGTGCTTCTCTAGCCACCAAACGTCACGGTCATTCTCTTTCCGTCTCGTAGACACGAGCTGAGAAATTGCAAACGTCGAGCAATTGCTCAGAGATGAAAAGTGCCAGCACTGAAAGCTCTTGCTAGCCAGCACCCTTCCTTGGAAGCGCTTTTGTAGGCCTAAGAAGACTGGGGCTCTGGGCTTCTCTAGCCACCTCATCTTCTGCTCATCCTCTCGCGCACTCTAAAGAGAGCTCAGGTGAGAAATTGCAAATGTCCAGCAATTGCTCAGAGATGAAAAGTGCCAGCACTGAAAGCTGTTGCTAGCCAGCACCCTTCCTTGGAAGCGCTTTTGTAGGCCTAAGAACACTGGGGCTTTGCGCTTCTCTAGCCACCAAACGTCACGGTCATTCTCTTTCCGTCTCGTAGACACGAGCTGAGAGATTGCAAACGTCCAGCAATTGCTCAGAGATGAAAAGTGCCAGCACTGAAAGCTGTTGCTAGCCAGCACCCTTCCTTGGAAGCGCTTTTGTAGCCCTAAGAACACTGGGGCTTTGCGCTTCTCCAGCCACCTAATCTTCTGCTCATTCTCTCGCGCACTCTAAAGGGTGCTCAGGTGAGAAATTGCAAACGTCGAGCAATTGCTCAAAGATGAAAAGTGCCAGCACTGAAAGCTCTTGCTAGCCAGCACCCTTCCTTGGAAGCGCTTTCACAGGCGCAGCAACACTGGGGCTTTGCGCTTCTCTAGCCACCAAACGTCATGGTCATTCTCTTTCCGTCTCGTAGACACGAGCTGAGAAATTGCAAACGTCGAGCAATTGCTCAGAGATGAAAAGTGCCAGCACTGAAAGCTGTTGCTAGCCAGCACCCTTCCTTGGAAGCGCTTTTGTAGGCCTAAGAACACTGGGGCTTTGCGCTTCTCTAGCCACCTAATCTTCTGCTCATCCTCTCGTGCACTCTAAAGAGAGCTCAGGTGAGAAATTGCAAACGTCGAGCAATTGCTCAGAGATGAAAAGTGCCAGCACTGAAAGCTCTTGCTAGCCAGCACCCTTCCTTGGAAGCGCTTTCACAGGCGCAGCAACACTGGGGCTTTGCGCTTCTCTAGCCACCAAACGTCACGGTCATTCTCTTTCCGTCTCGTAGACACGAGCTGAGAAATTGCAAACGTCGAGCAATTGCTCAGAGATGAAAAGTGCCAGCACTGAAAGCTCTTGCTAGCCAGCACCCTTCCTTGGAAGCGCTTTCACAGGCGCAGCATCACTGGGGCTTTGCACTTCTCTAGCCACCAAACGTCACGGTCATTCTCTTTCCGTCTCGTAGACACGAGCTGAGAAATTGCAAACGTCCAGCAATTGCTCAGAGATGAAAAGTGCCAGCACTGAAAGCTGTTGCTAGCCAGCACCCTTCCTTGGAAGCGCTTTTGTAGGCCTAAGAACAGTGGGGCTTTGCGCTTCTCTAGCCACCTAATCTTGTGCTCATCCTCTCGCGCACTCTAAAGAGAGCTCAGGTGAGAAATTGCAAACGTCGAGCAATTGCTCAGAGATGAAAAGTGCCAGCACTGAAAGCTGTTGCTAGCCAGCAGCCTTCCTTGGAAGCGCTTTCACAGGCGCAGCAACACTGGGGCTTTGCGCTTCTCTAGCCACCAAACGTCACGGTCATTCTCTTTCCGTCTCGTAGACACGAACTGAGAAATTGCAAATGTCGAGCAATTGCTCAGAGATGAAAAGTGCCAGCACTGAAAGCTGTTGCTAGCCAGCAGCCTTCCTTGGAAGCGCTTTTGTAGGCCTAAGAACACTGGGGCTTTGCGCTTCTCCAGCCACCTAATCTTCTGCTCATCCTCTCACGCACTCTAAAGGGTGCTCAGGTGAGAAATTACAAACGTCGATCAATTGCTCAGAGATGAAAAGTGCCAGCACTGAAAGCTGTTGCTAGCCAGCACCCTTCCTTGGAAGCGCTTTCACAGGCGCAGCAACACTGGGGCTTTGCGCTTCTCTAGCCACCAAACGTCACGGTCATTCTCTTTCCGTCTCGTAGACACGAGCTGAGAAATTGCAAACGTCGAGCAATTGCTCAGAGATGAAAAGTGCCAGCACTGAAAGCTGTTGCTAGCCAGCCCCCTTCCTTGGAAGCGCTTTTGTAGGCCTAAGAACACTGGGGCTCTGGGCTTCTCTAGCCACCGAATCTTCTGCTCACCCTCTCGCGCACTCTAAAGAGAGCTCAGGTGAGAAATTGCAAATGTCCAGCAATTGCTCAGAGATGAAAAGTGCCAGCACTGAAAGCTGTTGCTAGCCAGCACCCTTCCTTGGAAGCGCTTTTGTATCCCTAAGAACAGTGGGGCTCTGGGCTTCTCTAGCCACCTCATCTTCTGCTCATCCTCTCGCGCAGTCTAAAGAGAGCTCAGGTGACAAATTGCAAACGTCGAGCAATTGCTCAGAGATGAAAAGTGCCAGCACTGAAAGCTCTTGCTAGCCAGCCCCCTTCCTTGGAAGCGCTTTCACAGGCGCAGCAACACTGGGGCTTTGCGCTTCTCTAACCACCAAACGTCACGGTCATTCTCTTTCCGTCTCGTAGACACGAGCTGAGAAATTGCAAACGTCGAGCAATTGCTCAGAGATGAAAAGTGCCAGCACTGAAAGCTGTTGCTAGCCAGCACCCTTCCTTGGAAGCGCTTTTGTAGGGCTAAGAACACTGGGGCTTTGCGCTTCTCTCGCCACCTAATCTTCTGCTCATTCTCTCGCGCACTCTAAAGGGTGCTCAGGTGAGAAATAACAAACGTCGAGCAATTGCTCAGAGATGAAAAGTGCCAGCACTGAAAGCTGTTGCTAGCCAGCCCCCTTCCTTGGAAGCGCTTTCACAGGCGCAGCAACACTGGGGCTTTGCGCTTCTCTAACCACCAAACGTCACGGTCATTCTCTTTCCGTCTCCTAGACACGAGCTGAGAAATTGCAAACGTCCAGCAATTGCTCAGAGATGAAAAGTGCCAGCACTGAAAGCTGTTGCTAGCCAGCCCCCTTCCTTGGAAGCGCTTTTGTAGGCCTAAGAACACTGGGGCTTTGCGCTTCTCCAGCCACCTAATCTTCTGCTCATCCTCTCGCGCACTCTAAAGAGAGCTCAGGTGAGAAATTGCAAACGTCCAGCAATTGCTCAGAGATGAAAAGTGCCAGCACTGAAAGCTGTTGCTAGCCAGCACCCTTCCTTGGAAGCGCTTTCACAGGCGCAGCAACACTGGGGCTTTGCGCTTCTCTAGCCACCAAACGTCACGGTCATTCTCTTTCCGTCTCGTAGACACGAGCTGAGAAATTGCAAACGTCGAGCAATTGCTCAGAGATGAAAAGTGCCAGCACTGAAAGCTGTTGCTAGCCAGCACCCTTCCTTGGAAGCGCTTTTGTAGGCCTAAGAACACTGGGGCTTTGCGCTTCTCTAGCCACCTAATCTTGTGCTCATCCTCTCGTGCACTCTAAAGAGAGCTCAGGTGAGAAATTGCAAAGGTCGAGCAATTGCTCAGAGATGAAAAGTGCCAGCACTGAAAGCTGTTGCTAGCCAGCCCCCTTCCTTGGAAGCGCTTTCACAGGCGCAGCAACACTGGGGCTTTGCGCTTCTCTACCCACCAAACGTCACGGTCATTCTCTTTGCGTCTCGTAGACACGAGCTGAGAAATTGCAAACGTCGAGCAATTGCTCAGAGATGAAAAGTGCCAGCACTGAAAGCTGTTGCTAGCCAGCAGCCTTCCTTGGAAGCGCTTTTGTAGCCCTAAGAACACTGGGGCTTTGCGCTTCTCTAGCCACCTAATCTTGTGCTCATTCTCTCGCGCACTCTAAAGGGTGCTCAGGTGAGAAATTGCAAACGTCGAGCAATTGCTCAGAGATGAAAAGTGCCAGCACTGAAAGCTGTTGCTAGCCAGCAGCCTTCCTTGGAAGCGCTTTCACAGGCGCAGCAACACTGGGGCTTTGCGCTTCTCTAGCCACCAAACGTCACGGTCATTCTCTTTCCGTCTCGTAGACACGAGCTGAGAAATTGCAAACGTCGAGCAATTGCTCAGAGATGAAAAGTGCCAGCACTGAAAGCTGTTGCTAGCCAGCCCCCTTCCTTGGAAGTGCTTTTGTAGGCCTAAGAACACTGGGGCTTTGCGCTTCTCCAGCCACCTAATCTTCTGCTCATCCTCTCGCGCACTCTAAAGAGAGCTCAGGTGAGAAATTGCAAACGTCGAGCAATTGCTCAGAGATGAAAAGTGCCAGCACTGAAAGCTCTTGCTAGCCAGCACCCTTCCTTGGAAGCGCTTTCACAGGCGCAGTAACACTGGGGCTTTGCGCTTCTCTAGCCACCAAACGTCACTGTCATTCTCTTTCCGTCTCGTAGACACGAGCTGAGAAATTGCAAACGTCGAGCAATTGCTCAGAGATGAAAAGTGCCAGCACTGAAAGCTGTTGCTAGCCAGCACCCTTCCTTGGAAGCGCTTTTGTAGGCCTAAGAACACTGGGGCTCTGGGCTTCTCTAGCCACCTAATCTTCTGCTCATCCTCTCGTGCACTCTAAAGAGAGCTCAGGTGAGAAATTGCAAATGTCCAGCAATTGCTCAGAGATGAAAAGTGCCAGCACTGAAAGCTGTTGCTAGCCAGCACCCTTCCTTGGAAGCGCTTTCACAGGCGCAGCAACACTGGGGCTTTGCACTTCTCTAGCCACCAAACGTCACGGTCATTCTCTTTGCGTCTCGTAGACACGAGCTGAGAAATTGCAAACGTCGAGCAATTGCTCAGAGATGAAAAGTGCCAGCACTGAAAGCTGTTGCTAGCCAGCACCCTTCCTTGGAAGCGCTTTTGTAGCCCTAAGAACAGTGGGGCTCTGGGCTTCTCCAGCCACCTAATCTTCTGCTCATCCTCTCGCGCAGTCTAAAGAGAGCTCAGGTGACAAATTGCAAACGTCGAGCAATTGCTGAGAGATGAAAAGTGCCAGCACTGAAAGCTGTTGCTAGCCAGCACCCTTCCTTGGAAGCGCTTTCACAGGCGCAGTAACACTGGGGCTTTGCGCTTCTCTAGCCACCAAACGTCACAGTCATTCTCTTTCCGTCTCGTAGACACGAGCTGAGAAATTGCAAACGTCGAGCAATTGCTCAGAGATGAAAAGTGCCAGCACTGAAAGCTGTTGCTAGCCAGCACCCTTCCTTGGAAGCGCTTTTGTAGGCCTAAGAACACTGGGGCTCTGGGCTTCTCTAGCCACCGAATCTTCTGCTCATCCTCTCGTGCACTCTAAAGAGAGCTCAGGTGAGAAATTGCAAATGTCCAGCAATTGCTCAGAGATGAAAAGTGCCAGCACTGAAAGCTGTTGCTAGCCAGCACCCTTCCTTGGAAGCGCTTTTGTAGCCCTAAGAACAGTGGGGCTTTGCGCTTCTCTAGCCACCTCATCTTCTGCTCATCCTCTCGCGCAGTCTAAAGAGAGCTCAGGTGACAAATTGCAAACGTCGAGCAATTGCTGAGAGATGAAAAGTGCCAGCACTGAAAGCTCTTGCTAGCCAGCACCCTTCCTTGGAAGCGCTTTCACAGGCGCAGTAACACTGGGGCTTTGCGCTTCTCTAGCCACCAAACGTCACAGTCATTCTCTTTCCGTCTCGTAGACACGAGCTGAGAGATTGCAAACGTCGAGCAATTGCTCAGAGATGAAAAGTGCCAGCACTGAAAGCTGTTGCTAGCCAGCCCCCTTCCTTGGAAGCGCTTTTGTAGGCCTAAGAACACTGGGGCTTTGCGCTTCTCCAGCCACCTAATCTTCTGCTCATCCTCTCGCGCACTCTAAAGAGAGCTCAGGTGAGAAATTGCAAACGTCGAGCAATTGCTCAGAGATGAAAAGTGCCAGCACTGAAAGCTGTTGCTAGCCAGCACCCTTCCTTGGAAGCGCTTTCACAGGCGCAGCAACACTGGGGCTTTGCGCTTCTCTAGCCACCAAACGTCACGGTCATTCTCTTTCCGTCTCGTAGACACGAGCTGAGAAATTGCAAACGTCGAGCAATTGCTCAGAGATGAAAAGTGCCAGCACTGAAAGCTGTTGCTAGCCAGCAGCCTTCCTTGGAAGCGCTTTTGTAGGCCTAAGAACACTGGGGCTTTGCGCTTCTCTAGCCACCTAATCTTGTGCTCATCCTCTCGTGCACTCTAAAGAGAGCTCAGGTGAGAAATTGCAAAGGTCGAGCAATTGCTCAGAGATGAAAAGTGCCAGCACTGAAAGCTGTTGCTAGCCAGCCCCCTTCCTTGGAAGCGCTTTCACAGGCGCAGCAACACTGGGGCTTTGCGCTTCTCTACCCACCAAACGTCACGGTCATTCTCTTTCCGTCTCGTAGACACGAGCTGAGAAATTGCAAACGTCGAGCAATTGCTCAGAGATGAAAAGTGCCAGCACTGAAAGCTGTTGCTAGCCAGCAGCCTTCCTTGGAAGCGCTTTTGTAGGCCTAAGAACACTGGGGCTTTGCGCTTCTCTAGCCACCTAATCTTCTGCTCATTCTCTCGCGCACTCTAAAGGGTGCTCAGGTGAGAAATTGCAAACGTCGAGCAATTGCTCAGAGATGAAAAGTGCCAGCACTGAAAGCTGTTGCTAGCCAGCACCCTTCCTTGGAAGCGCTTTCACAGGCGCAGCAACACTGGGGCTTTGCGCTTCTCTAGCCACCAAACGTCACGGTCATTCTCTTTCCGTCTCGTAGACACGAGCTGAGAAATTGCAAACGTCGAGCAATTGCTCAGAGATGAAAAGTGCCAGCACTGAAAGCTGTTGCTAGCCAGCACCCTTCCTTGGAAGTGCTTTTGTAGGCCTAAGAACACTGGGGCTTTGCGCTTCTCCAGCCACCTAATCTTCTGCTCATCCTCTCGCGCACTCTAAAGAGAGCTCAGGTGAGAAATTGCAAACGTCGAGCAATTGCTCAGAGATGAAAAGTGCCAGCACTGAAAGCTCTTGCTAGCCAGCACCCTTCCTTGGAAGCGCTTTCACAGGCGCAGTAACACTGGGGCTTTGCGCTTCTCTAGCCACCAAACGTCACGGTCATTCTCTTTCCGTCTCGTAGACACGAGCTGAGAAATTGCAAACGTCGAGCAATTGCTCAGAGATGAAAAGTGCCAGCACTGAAAGCTGTTGCTAGCCAGCACCCTTCCTTGGAAGCGCTTTTGTAGGCCTAAGAACACTGGGGCTCTGGGCTTCTCTAGCCACCTAATCTTCTGCTCATCCTCTCGCGCACTCTAAAGAGAGCTCAGGTGACAAATTGCAAATGTCCAGCAATTGCTCAGAGATGAAAAGTGCCAGCACTGAAAGCTGTTGCTAGCCAGCACCCTTCCTTGGAAGCGCTTTCACAGGCGCAGCAACACTGGGGCTTTGCACTTCTCTAGCCACCAAACGTCACGGTCATTCTCTTTGCGTCTCGTAGACACGAGCTGAGAAATTGCAAACGTCGAGCAATTGCTCAGAGATGAAAAGTGCCAGCACTGAAAGCTGTTGCTAGCCAGCACCCTTCCTTGGAAGCGCTTTTGTAGCCCTAAGAACACTGGGGCTCTGGGCTTCTCCAGCCACCTAATCTTCTGCTCATCCTCTCGCGCAGTCTAAAGAGAGCTCAGGTGACAAATTGCAAACGTCGAGCAATTGCTGAGAGATGAAAAGTGCCAGCACTGAAAGCTGTTGCTAGCCAGCAGCCTTCCTTGGAAGCGCTTTCACAGGCGCAGTAACACTGGGGCTTTGCGCTTCTCTAGCCACCAAACGTCACAGTCATTCTCTTTCCGTCTCGTAGACACGAGCTGAGAAATTGCAAACGTCGAGCAATTGCTCAGAGATGAAAAGTGCCAGCACTGAAAGCTGTTGCTAGCCAGCACCCTTCCTTGGAAGCGCTTTTGTAGGCCTAAGAACACTGGGGCTCTGGGCTTCTCTAGCCACCTAATCTTCTGCTCATCCTCTCGCGCACTCTAAAGAGAGCTCAGGTGAGAAATTGCAAATGTCCAGCAATTGCTCAGAGATGAAAAGTGCCAGCACTGAAAGCTGTTGCTAGCCAGCACCCTTCCTTGGAAGCGCTTTTGTAGCCCTAAGAACAGTGGGGCTCTGGGCTTCTCTAGCCACCTCATCTTCTGCTCATCCTCTCGCGCAGTCTAAAGAGAGCTCAGGTGACAAATTGCAAACGTCGAGCAATTGCTGAGAGATGAAAAGTGCCAGCACTGAAAGCTCTTGCTAGCCAGCACCCTTCCTTGGAAGCGCTTTCACAGGCGCAGTAACACTGGGGCTTTGCGCTTCTCTAGCCACCAAACGTCACAGTCATTCTCTTTCCGTCTCGTAGACACGAGCTGAGAAATTGCAAACGTCGAGCAATTGCTCAGAGATGAAAAGTGCCAGCACTGAAAGCTGTTGCTAGCCAGCCCCCTTCCTTGGAAGCGCTTTTGTAGGCCTAAGAACAGTGGGGCTTTGCGCTTCTCTAGCCACCTAATCTTCTGCTCATCCTCTCGCGCACTCTAAAGGGTGCTCAGGTGAGAAATAACAAACGTCGAGCAATTGCTCAGAGATGAAAAGTGCCAGCACTGAAAGCTCTTGCTAGCCAGCACCCTTCCTTGGAAGCGCTTTCACAGGCGCAGCAACACTGGGGCTTTGCGCTTCTCTAGCCACCAAACGTCACGGTCCTTCTCTTTCCGTCTCGTAGACACGAGCTGAGAAATTGCAAACGTCGAGCAATTGCTCAGAGATGAAAAGTGCCAGCACTGAAAGCTGTTGCTAGCCAGCCCCCTTCCTTGGAAGCGCTTTTGTAGGCCTAAGAACACTGGGGCTTTGCGCTTCTCCAGCCACCTAATCTTCTGCTCATCCTCTCGCGCACTCTAAAGAGAGCTCAGGTGAGAAATTGCAAACGTCGAGCAATTGCTCAGAGATGAAAAGTGCCAGCACTGAAAGCTGTTGCTAGCCAGCCCCCTTCCTTGGAAGCGCTTTCACAGGCGCAGCAACACTGGGGCTTTGCGCTTCTCTAGCCACCAAACGTCACGGTCATTCTCTTTCCGTCAAGTAGACACGAGCTGAGAGATTGCAAACGTCCAGCAATTGCTCAGAGATGAAAAGCGCCAGCACTGAAAGCTCTTGCTAGCCAGCACCCTTCCTTGGAAGCGCTTTTGTAGGCCTAAGAAGACTGGGGCTCTGGGCTTCTCTAGCCACCTAATCTTGTGCTCATCCTCTCGCGCACTCTAAAGAGAGCTCAGGTGAGAAATTGCAAATGTCCAGCAATTGCTCAGAGATGAAAAGTGCCAGCACTGAAAGGTCTTGCTAGCCAGCACCCTTCCTTGGAAGCGCTTTCACAGGCGCAGCAACACTGGGGCTTTGCGCTTCTCTAACCACCAAACATCACGGTCACTATCTCTCCGTCTCGTAGACACGAGCTGAGAAATTGCAAACGTCGAGCAATTGCTCAGAGATGAAAAGTGCCAGCACTGAAAGCTGTTGCTAGCCAGCAGCCTTCCTTGGAAGCGCTTTTGTAGCCCTAAGAACAGTGGGGCTCTGGGCTTCTCTAGCCACCTAATCTTCTGCTCATCCTCTCGCGCAGTCTAAAGAGAGCTCAGGTGAGAAATTACAAACGTCCAGCAATTGCTCAGAGATGAAAAGTGCCAGCACTGAAAGCTGTTGCTAGCCAGCACCCTTCCTTGGAAGCGCTTTCACAGGCGCAGCAACACTGGGGCTTTGCGCTTCTCTAACCACCAAACGTCACGGTCATTCTCTTTCCGTCTCGTAGACACGAGCTGAGAAATTGCAAACGTCGAGCAATTGCTCAGAGATGAAAAGTGCCAGCACTGAAAGCTGTTGCTAGCCAGCACCCTTCCTTGGAAGCGCTTTTGTAGGCCTAAGAACACTGGGGCTTTGCGCTTCTCTCGCCACCTAATCTTCTGCTCATTCTCTCGCGCACTCTAAAGGGTGCTCAGGTGAGAAATAACAAACGTCGAGCAATTGCTCAGAGATGAAAAGTGCCAGCACTGAAAGCTGTTGCTAGCCAGCCCCCTTCCTTGGAAGCGCTTTCACAGGCGCAGCAACACTGGGGCTTTGCGCTTCTCTAGCCACCAAACGTCACGGTCATTCTCTTTCCGTCTCGTAGACACGAGCTGAGAAATTGCAAACGTCCAGCAATTGCTCAGAGATGAAAAGTGCCAGCACTGAAAGCTGTTGCTAGCCAGCCCCCTTCCTTGGAAGCGCTTTCACAGGCGCAGCAACACTGGGGCTTTGCGCTTCTCTAGCCACCAAACGTCACGGTCATTCTCTTTCCGTCTCGTAGACACGAGCTGAGAAATTGCAAACGTCGAGCAATTGCTCAGAGATGAAAAGTGCCAGCACTGAAAGCTGTTGCTAGCCAGCAGCCTTCCTTGGAAGCGCTTTTGTAGGCCTAAGAACACTGGGGCTCTGGGCTTCTCTAGCCACCTAATCTTCTGCTCATCCTCTCGCGCACTCTAAAGAGAGCTCAGGTGAGAAATTGCAAAGGTCGAGCAATTGCTCAGAGATGAAAAGTGCCAGCACTGAAAGCTGTTGCTAGCCAGCCCCCTTCCTTGGAAGCGCTTTCACAGGCGCAGCAACACTGGGGCTTTGCGCTTCTCTAGCCACCAAACGTCACGGTCATTCTCTTTCCGTCTCGTAGACACGAGCTGAGAAATTGCAAACGTCCAGCAATTGCTCAGAGATGAAAAGTGCCAGCACTGAAAGCTGTTGCTAGCCAGCACCCTTCCTTGGAAGCGCTTTTGTAGCCCTAAGAACACTGGGGCTTTGCGCTTCTCTAGCCACCTAATCTTCTGCTCATTCTCTCGCGCACTCTAAAGGGTGCTCAGGTGAGAAATTGCAAACGTCCAGCAATTGCTCAGAGATGAAAAGTGCCAGCACTGAAAGATCTTGCTAGCCAGCACCCTTCCTTGGAAGCGCTTTCACAGGCGCAGCAACACTGGGGCTTTGCGCTTCTCTAGCCACCAAACGTCACGGTCATTCTCTTTCCGTCTCGTAGACACGAGCTGAGAAATTGCAAACGTCGAGCAATTGCTCAGAGATGAAAAGTGCCAGCACTGAAAGCTGTTGCTAGCCAGCCCCCTTCCTTGGAAGTGCTTTTGTAGGCCTAAGAACACTGGGGCTTTGCGCTTCTCTAGCCACCTAATCTTCTGCTCATCCTCTCGCGCACTCTAAAGAGAGCTCAGGTGAGAAATTGCAAACGTCGAGCAATTGCTCAGAGATGAAAAGTGCCAGCACTGAAAGCTGTTGCTAGCCAGCACCCTTCCTTGGAAGCGCTTTCACAGGCGCAGTAACACTGGGGCTTTGCGCTTCTCTAGCCACCAAACGTCACTGTCATTCTCTTTCCGTCTCGTAGACACGAGCTGAGAAATTGCAAACGTCGAGCAATTGCTCAGAGATGAAAAGTGCCAGCACTGAAAGCTGTTGCTAGCCAGCAGCCTTCCTTGGAAGCGCTTTTGTAGGCCTAAGAACACTGGGGCTCTGGGCTTCTCTAGCCACCTAATCTTCTGCTCATCCTCTCGTGCACTCTAAAGAGAGCTCAGGTGAGAAATTGCAAATGTCCAGCAATTGCTCAGAGATGAAAAGTGCCAGCACTGAAAGCTGTTGCTAGCCAGCACCCTTCCTTGGAAGCGCTTTCACAGGCGCAGCAACACTGGGGCTTTGCGCTTCTCTAGCCACCAAACGTCACCGTCATTCTCTTTGCGTCTCGTAGACACGAGCTGAGAAATTGCAAACGTCGAGCAATTGCTCAGAGATGAAAAGTGCCAGCACTGAAAGCTGTTGCTAGCCAGCACCCTTCCTTGGAAGCGCTTTTGTAGCCCTAAGAACACTGGGGCTCTGGGCTTCTCTAGCCACCTAATCTTGTGCTCATCCTCTCGCGCACTCTAAAGAGAGCTCAGGTGAGAAATTGCAAACGTCGAGCAATTGCTGAGAGATGAAAAGTGCCAGCACTGAAAGCTGTTGCTAGCCAGCACCCTTCCTTGGAAGCGCTTTCACAGGCGCAGCAACACTGGGGCTTTGCGCTTCTCTAGCCACCAAACGTCACAGTCATTCTCTTTCCGTCTCGTAGACACGAGCTGAGAAATTGCAAACGTCGAGCAATTGCTCAGAGATGAAAAGTGCCAGCACTGAAAGCTGTTGCTAGCCAGCACCCTTCCTTGGAAGCGCTTTTGTAGGCCTAAGAAGACTGGGGCTCTGGGCTTCTCTAGCCACCTAATCTTCTGCTCATCCTCTCGCGCACTCTAAAGACAGCTCAGGTGAGAAATTGCAAATGTCCAGCAATTGCTCAGAGATGAAAAGTGCCAGCACTGAAAGCTGTTGCTAGCCAGCCCCCTTCCTTGGAAGTGCTTTCACAGGCGCAGCAACACTGGGGCTTTGCGCTTCTCTAACCACCAAACGTCACGGTCATTCTCTTTCCGTCTCGTAGACACGAGCTGAGAAATTGCAAACGTCGAGCAATTGCTCAGAGATGAAAAGTGCCAGCACTGAAAGCTGTTGCTAGCCAGCACCCTTCCTTGGAAGCGCTTTTGTAGGCCTAAGAACACTGGGGCTTTGCGCTTCTCTAGCCACCTAATCTTCTGCTCATCCTCTCGCGCACTCTAAAGAGAGCTCAGGTGAGAAATTACAAACGTCGATCAATTGCTCAGAGATGAAAAGTGCCAGCACTGAAAGCTGTTGCTAGCCAGCAGCCTTCCTTGGAAGCGCTTTCACAGGCGCAGCAACACTGGGGCTTTGCGCTTCTCTAGCCACCAAACGTCACGGTCCTTCTCTTTCCGTCTCGTAGACACGAGCTGAGAAATTGCAAACGTCGAGCAATTGCTCAGAGATGAAAAGTGCCAGCACTGAAAGCTCTTGCTAGCCAGCACCCTTCCTTGGAAGCGCTTTTGTAGCCCTAAGAACAGTGGGGCTCTGGGCTTCTCTAGCCACCGAATCTTCTGCTCATCCTCTCGCGCACTCTAAAGAGAGCTCAGGTGAGAAATTGCAAATGTCCAGCAATTGCTCAGAGATGAAAAGTGCCAGCACTGAAAGCTGTTGCTAGCCAGCACCCTTCCTTGGAAGCGCTTTCACAGGCGCAGCAACACTGGGGCTTTGCGCCTCTCTAGCCACCAAACGTCACGGTCATTCTCTTTCCGTCTCGTAGACACGAGCTGAGAAATTGCAAACGTCGAGCAATTGCTCAGAGATGAAAAGTGCCAGCACTGAAAGCTGTTGCTAGCCAGCACCCTTCCTTGGAAGCGCTTTTGTAGGCCTAAGAACACTGGGGCTTTGCGCTTCTCTAGCCACCTAATCTTCTGCTCATTCTCTCGCGCACTCTAAAGGGTGCTCAGGTGAGAAATTACAAACGTCGAGCAATTGCTCAGAGATGAAAAGTGCCAGCACTGAAAGATCTTGCTAGCCAGCACCCTTCCTTGGAAGCGCTTTCACAGGCGCAGCAACACTGGGGCTTTGCGCTTCTCTAGCCACCAAACGTCACGGTCATTCTCTTTCTGTCTCGTAGACACGAGCTGAGAAATTGCAAACGTCGAGCAATTGCTCAGAGATGAAAAGTGCCAGCACTGAAAGCTGTTGCTAGCCAGCCCCCTTCCTTGGAAGCGCTTTTGTAGGCCTAAGAACACTGGGGCTTTGCGCTTCTCCAGCCACCTAATCTTCTGCTCATCCTCTCGCGCACTCTAAAGAGAGCTCAGGTGAGAAATTGCAAACGTCCAGCAATTGCTCAGAGATGAAAAGTGCCAGCACTGAAAGCTGTTGCTAGCCAGCACCCTTCCTTGGAAGCGCTTTCACAGGCGCAGTAACACTGGGGCTTTGCGCTTCTCTAGCCACCAAACGTCACGGTCATTCTCTTTCCGTCTCGTAGACACGAGCTGAGAAATTGCAAACGTCGAGCAATTGCTCAGAGATGAAAAGTGCCAGCACTGAAAGCTGTTGCTAGCCAGCAGCCTTCCTTGGAAGCGCTTTTGTAGCCCTAAGAACACTGGGGCTCTGGGCTTCTCTAGCCACCTAATCTTCTGCTCATCCTCTCGCGCACTCTAAAGAGAGCTCAGGTGAGAAATTGCAAATGTCCAGCAATTGCTCAGAGATGAAAAGTGCCAGCACTGAAAGCTGTTGCTAGCCAGCCCCCTTCCTTGGAAGCGCTTTCACAGGCGCAGCAACACTGGGGCTTTGCGCTTCTCTAGCCACCAAACGTCACGGTCATTCTCTTTGCGTCTCGTAGACACGAGCTGAGAAATTGCAAACGTCGAGCAATTGCTCAGAGATGAAAAGTGCCAGCACTGAAAGCTGTTGCTAGCCAGCACCCTTCCTTGGAAGCGCTTTTGTAGGCCTAAGAACAGTGGGGCTTTGCGCTTCTCTAGCCACCTAATCTTCTGCTCATCCTCTCGCGCACTCTAAAGGGTGCTCAGGTGAGAAATAACAAACGTCGAGCAATTGCTCAGAGATGAAAAGTGCCAGCACTGAAAGCTGTTGCTAGCCAGCACCCTTCCTTGGAAGCGCTTTCACAGGCGCAGCAACACTGGGGCTTTGCGCTTCTCTAGCCACCAAACGTCACGGTCCTTCTCTTTCCGTCTCGTAGACACGAGCTGAGAAATTGCAAACGTCGAGCAATTGCTCAGAGATGAAAAGTGCCAGCACTGAAAGCTGTTGCTAGCCAGCCCCCTTCCTTGGAAGCGCTTTTGTAGGCCTAAGAACACTGGGGCTTTGCGCTTCTCCAGCCACCTAATCTTCTGCTCATCCTCTCGCGCAGTCTAAAGAGAGCTCAGGTGACAAATTGCAAACGTCGAGCAATTGCTGAGAGATGAAAAGTGCCAGCACTGAAAGCTCTTGCTAGCCAGCACCCTTCCTTGGAAGCGCTTTCACAGGCGCAGTAACACTGGGGCTTTGCGCTTCTCTAGCCACCAAACGTCACAGTCATTCTCTTTCCGTCTCGTAGACACGAGCTGAGAAATTGCAAACGTCGAGCAATTGCTCAGAGATGAAAAGTGCCAGCACTGAAAGCTGTTGCTAGCCAGCAGCCTTCCTTGGAAGCGCTTTTGTAGGCCTAAGAAGACTGGGGCTCTGGGCTTCTCTAGCCACCTAATCTTCTGCTCATCCTCTCGCGCACTCTAAAGACAGCTCAGGTGAGAAATTGCAAACGTCGAGCAATTGCTGAGAGATGAAAAGTGCCAGCACTGAAAGCTGTTGCTAGCCAGCACCCTTCCTTGGAAGCGCTTTCACAGGCGCAGTAACACTGGGGCTTTGCGCTTCTCTAGCCACCAAACGTCACGGTCATTCTCTTTCCGTCTCGTAGACACGAGCTGAGAAATTGCAAACGTCCAGCAATTGCTCAGAGATGAAAAGTGCCAGCACTGAAAGCTGTTGCTAGCCAGCACCCTTCCTTGGAAGCGCTTTTGTAGGCCTAAGAAGACTGGGGCTCTGGGCTTCTCTAGCCACCTAATCTTCTGCTCATCCTCTCGCGCACTCTAAAGAGAGCTCAGGTGAGAAATTGCAAATGTCCAGCAATTGCTCAGAGATGAAAAGTGCCAGCACTGAAAGCTGTTGCTAGCCAGCACCCTTCCTTGGAAGCGCTTTCACAGGCGCAGCAACACTGGGGCTTTGCGCTTCTCTAGCCACCAAACGTCACGGTCATTCTCTTTGCGTCTCGTAGACACGAGCTGAGAAATTGCAAACGTCGAGCAATTGCTCAGAGATGAAAAGTGCCAGCACTGAAAGCTGTTGCTAGCCAGCCCCCTTCCTTGGAAGCGCTTTTGTAGGCCTAAGAACACTGGGGCTTTGCGCTTCTCCAGCCACCTAATCTTCTGCTCATCCTCTCGCGCACTCTAAAGAGAGCTCAGGTGAGAAATTGCAAACGTCGAGCAATTGCTCAGAGATGAAAAGTGCCAGCACTGAAAGCTGTTGCTAGCCAGCACCCTTCCTTGGAAGCGCTTTCACAGGCACAGCAACACTGGGGCTTTGCGCTTCTCTAGCCACCAAACGTCACGGTCATTCTCTTTCCGTCTCGTAGACACGAGCTGAGAGATTGCAAACGTCCAGCAATTGCTCAGAGATGAAAAGCGCCAGCACTGAAAGCTGTTGCTAGCCAGCACCCTTCCTTGGAAGCGCTTTTGTAGGCCTAAGAACACTGGGGCTCTGGGCTTCTCTAGCCACCTAATCTTGTGCTCATCCTCTCGCGCACTCTAAAGAGAGCTCAGGTGAGAAATTGCAAATGTCCAGCAATTGCTCAGAGATGAAAAGTGCCAGCACTGAAAGGTCTTGCTAGCCAGCACCCTTCCTTGGAAGCGCTTTCACAGGCGCAGCAACACTGGGGCTTTGCGCTTCTCTAACCACCAAACATCACGGTCACTATCTCTCCGTCTCGTAGACACGAGCTGAGAAATTGCAAACGTCGAGCAATTGCTCAGAGATGAAAAGTGCCAGCACTGAAAGCTGTTGCTAGCCAGCACCCTTCCTTGGAAGCGCTTTTGTAGCCCTAAGAACAGTGGGGCTCTGGGCTTCTCTAGCCACCTCATCTTCTGCTCATCCTCTCGCGCAGTCTAAAGAGAGCTCAGGTGACAAATTGCAAACGTCGAGCAATTGCTGAGAGATGAAAAGTGCCAGCACTGAAAGCTCTTGCTAGCCAGCACCCTTCCTTGGAAGCGCTTTCACAGGCGCAGTAACACTGGGGCTTTGCGCTTCTCTAGCCACCAAACGTCACAGTCATTCTCTTTCCGTCTCGTAGACACGAGCTGAGAAATTGCAAACGTCGAGCAATTGCTCAGAGATGAAAAGTGCCAGCACTGAAAGCTGTTGCTAGCCAGCAGCCTTCCTTGGAAGCGCTTTTGTAGGCCTAAGAACACTGGGGCTCTGGGCTTCTCTAGCCACCTAATCTTGTGCTCATCCTCTCGCGCACTCTAAAGAGAGCTCAGGTGAGAAATTGCAAACGTTGAGCAATTGCTCAGAGATGAAAAGTGCCAGCACTGAAAGCTGTTGCTAGCCAGCCCCCTTCCTTGGAAGCGCTTTCACAGGCGCAGCAACACTGGGGCTTTGCGCTTCTCTAACCACCAAACGTCACGGTCATTCTCTTTCCGTCTCGTAGACACGAGCTGAGAAATTGCAAACGTCGAGCAATTGCTCAGAGATGAAAAGTGCCAGCACTGAAAGCTGTTGCTAGCCAGCACCCTTCCTTGGAAGCGCTTTTGTAGGCCTAAGAACACTGGGGCTTTGCGCTTCTCTCGCCACCTAATCTTCTGCTCATTCTCTCGCGCACTCTAAAGGGTGCTCAGGTGAGAAATAACAAACGTCGAGCAATTGCTCAGAGATGAAAAGTGCCAGCACTGAAAGCTGTTGCTAGCCAGCCCCCTTCCTTGGAAGCGCTTTCACAGGCGCAGCAACACTGGGGCTTTGCACTTCTCTAGCCACCAAACGTCATGGTCATTCTCTTTGCGTCTCGTAGACACGAGCTGAGAAATTGCAAACGTCCAGCAATTGCTCAGAGATGAAAAGTGCCAGCACTGAAAGCTGTTGCTAGCCAGCCCCCTTCCTTGGAAGCGCTTTTGTAGGCCTAAGAACACTGGGGCTTTGCGCTTCTCCAGCCACCTAATCTTCTGCTCATCCTCTCGCGCACTCTAAAGAGAGCTCAGGTGAGAAATTGCAAACGTCGAGCAATTGCTCAGAGATGAAAAGTGCCAGCACTGAAAGCTGTTGCTAGCCAGCAGCCTTCCTTGGAAGCGCTTTCACAGGCGCAGCAACACTGGGGCTTTGCGCTTCTCTAGCCACCAAACGTCACGGTCATTCTCTTTCCGTCTCGTAGACACGAGCTGAGAGATTGCAAACGTCCAGCAATTGCTCAGAGATGAAAAGCGCCAGCACTGAAAGCTCTTGCTAGCCAGCACCCTTCCTTGGAAGCGCTTTTGTAGGCCTAAGAAGACTGGGGCTCTGGGCTTCTCTAGCCACCTAATCTTCTGCTCATCCTCTCGCGCACTCTAAAGAGAGCTCAGGTGAGAAATTGCAAACGTCGAGCAATTGCTCAGAGATGAAAAGTGCCAGCACTGAAAGCTCTTGCTAGCCAGCACCCTTCCTTGGAAGCGCTTTCACAGGCGCAGCAACACTGGGGCTTTGCGCTTCTCTAGCCACCAAATGTCACGGTCATTCTCTTTCCGTCTCCTAGACACGAGCTGAGAAATTGCAAACGTCGAGCAATTGCTCAGAGATGAAAAGTGCCAGCACTGAAAGCTGTTGCTAGCCAGCACCCTTCCTTGGAAGCGCTTTTGTAGGCCTAAGAACAGTGGGGCTTTGCGCTTCTCTAGCCACCTAATCTTCTGCTCATCCTCTCGCGCACTCTAAAGGGTGCTCAGGTGAGAAATAACAAACGTCGAGCAATTGCTCAGAGATGAAAAGTGCCAGCAGTGAAAGGTCTTGCTAGCCAGCACCCTTCCTTGGAAGCGCTTTCACAGGTGCAGCAACACTGGGGCTTTGCGCTTCTCTAACCACCAAACATCACGGTCACTATCTCTCCGTCTCGTAGACACGAGCTGAGAAATTGCAAACGTCGAGCAATTGCTCAGAGATGAAAAGTGCCAGCACTGAAAGCTGTTGCTAGCCAGCAGCCTTCCTTGGAAGCGCTTTTGTAGCCCTAAGAACACTGGGGCTCTGGGCTTCTCTAGCCACCTCATCTTCTGCTCATCCTCTCGCGCACTCTAAAGAGAGCTCAGGTGAGAAATTGCAAACGTCGAGCAATTGCTCAGAGATGAAAAGTGCCAGCACTGAAAGCTCTTGCTAGCCAGCACCCTTCCTTGGAAGCGCTTTCACAGGCGCAGCAACACTGGGGCTTTGCGCTTCTCTAGCCACCAAACGTCACGGTCACTATCTCTCCGTCTCGTAGACACGAGCTGAGAAATTGCAAACGTCGAGCAATTGCTCAGAGATGAAAAGTGCCAGCACTGAAAGCTGTTGCTAGCCAGCACCCTTCCTTGGAAGCGCTTTTGTAGCCCTAAGAACACTGGGGCTCTGGGCTTCTCTAGCCACCTCATCTTCTGCTCATCCTCTCGCGCACTCTAAAGAGAGCTCAGGTGAGAAATTGCAAACATCGAGCGATTGCTCAGAGATGAAAAGTGCCAGCACTGAAAGCTCTTGCTAGCCAGCACCCTTCCTTGGAAGCGCTTTCACAGGCGCAGCAACACTGGGGCTTTGCGCTTCTCTAGCCACCAAACGTCACGGTCATTCTCTTTCCGTCTCGTAGACACGAGCTGAGAAATCGCAAACGTCGAGCAATTGCTCAGAGATGAAAAGTGCCAGCACTGAAAGCTGTTGCTAGCCAGCCCCCTTCCTTGGAAGCGCTTTTGTAGGCCTAAGAACACTGGGGCTTTGCGCTTCTCTAGCCACCTAATCTTGTGCTCATCCTCTCGTGCACTCTAAAGAGAGCTCAGGTGAGAAATTGCAAACGTCGATCAATTGCTCAGAGATGAAAAGTGCCAGCACTGAAAGCTGTTGCTAGCCGGCCCCCTTCCTTGGAAGCGCTTTCACAGGCGCAGCAACACTGGGGCTTTGCGCTTCTCTAGCCACCAAACGTCACGGTCATTCTCTTTCCGTCTCGTAGACACGAGCTGAGAAATTGCAAACGTCGAGCAATTGCTCAGAGATGAAAAGTGCCAGCACTGAAAGCTGTTGCTAGCCAGCAGCCTTCCTTGGAAGCGCTTTTGTAGCCCTAAGAACACTGGGGCTTTGCGCTTCTCTAGCCACCTAATCTTCTGCTCATTCTCTCGCGCACTCTAAAGGGTGCTCAGGTGAGAAATTGCAAACGTCGAGCAATTGCTCAGAGATGAAAAGTGCCAGCACTGAAAGCTGTTGCTAGCCAGCACCCTTCCTTGGAAGCGCTTTCACAGGCGCAGCAACACTGGGGCTTTGCGCTTCTCTAGCCACCAAACGTCACGGTCATTCTCTTTCCGTCTCGTAGACACGAGCTGAGAAATTGCAAACGTCGAGCAATTGCTCAGAGATGAAAAGTGCCAGCACTGAAAGCTGTTGCTAGCCAGCCCCCTTCCTTGGAAGTGCTTTTGTAGGCCTAAGAACACTGGGGCTTTGCGCTTCTCCAGCCACCTAATCTTCTGCTCATCCTCTCGCGCACTCTAAAGAGAGCTCAGGTGAGAAATTGCAAACGTCGAGCAATTGCTCAGAGATGAAAAGTGCCAGCACTGAAAGGTCTTGCTAGCCAGCACCCTTCCTTGGAAGCGCTTTCACAGGCGCAGTAACACTGGGGCTTTGCGCTTCTCTAGCCACCAAACGTCACGGTCATTCTCTTTCCGTCTCGTAGACACGAGCTGAGAGATTGCAAACGTCCAGCAATTGCTCAGAGATGAAAAGCGCCAGCACTGAAAGCTCTTGCTAGCCAGCACCCTTCCTTGGAAGCGCTTTTGTAGGCCTAAGAAGACTGGGGCTCTGGGCTTCTCTAGCCACCTAATCTTCTGCTCATCCTCTCGCGCACTCTAAAGAGAGCTCAGGTGAGAAATTGCAAACGTCGAGCAATTGCTCAGAGATGAAAAGTGCCAGCACTGAAAGCTCTTGCTAGCCAGCACCCTTCCTTGGAAGCGCTTTCACAGGCGCAGCAACACTGGGGCTTTGCGCTTCTCTAGCCACCAAATGTCACGGTCATTCTCTTTCCGTCTCCTAGACACGAGCTGAGAAATTGCAAACGTCGAGCAATTGCTCAGAGATGAAAAGTGCCAGCACTGAAAGCTGTTGCTAGCCAGCCCCCTTCCTTGGAAGCGCTTTTGTAGGCCTAAGAACACTGGGGCTTTGCGCTTCTCTAGCCACCTAATCTTCTGCTCATCCTCTCGCGCACTCTAAAGGGTGCTCAGGTGAGAAATAACAAACGTCGAGCAATTGCTCAGAGATGAAAAGTGCCAGCAGTGAAAGGTCTTGCTAGCCAGCACCCTTCCTTGGAAGCGCTTTCACAGGTGCAGCAACACTGGGGCTTTGCGCTTCTCTAACCACCAAACATCACGGTCACTATCTCTCCGTCTCGTAGACACGAGCTGAGAAATTGCAAACGTCGAGCAATTGCTCAGAGATGAAAAGTGCCAGCACTGAAAGCTGTTGCTAGCCAGCAGCCTTCCTTGGAAGCGCTTTTGTAGCCCTAAGAACACTGGGGCTCTGGGCTTCTCTAGCCACCTCATCTTCTGCTCATCCTCTCGCGCACTCTAAAGAGAGCTCAGGTGAGAAATTGCAAACGTCGAGCAATTGCTCAGAGATGAAAAGTGCCAGCACTGAAAGCTGTTGCTAGCCAGCACCCTTCCTTGGAAGCGCTTTCACAGGCGCAGCAACACTGGGGCTTTGCGCTTCTCTAGCCACCAAACGTCACGGTCATTCTCTTTCCGTCTCGTAGACACGAGCTGAGAAATTGCAAACGTCGAGCAATTGCTCAGAGATGAAAAGTGCCAGCACTGAAAGCTGTTGCTAGCCAGCCCCCTTCCTTGGAAGTGCTTTTGTAGGCCTAAGAACACTGGGGCTTTGCGCTTCTCCAGCCACCTAATCTTCTGCTCATCCTCTCGCGCACTCTAAAGAGAGCTCAGGTGAGAAATTGCAAACGTCGAGCAATTGCTCAGAGATGAAAAGTGCCAGCACTGAAAGGTCTTGCTAGCCAGCACCCTTCCTTGGAAGCGCTTTCACAGGCGCAGTAACACTGGGGCTTTGCGCTTCTCTAGCCACCAAACGTCACGGTCATTCTCTTTCCGTCTCGTAGACACGAGCTGAGAGATTGCAAACGTCCAGCAATTGCTCAGAGATGAAAAGCGCCAGCACTGAAAGCTCTTGCTAGCCAGCACCCTTCCTTGGAAGCGCTTTTGTAGGCCTAAGAACACTGGGGCTCTGGGCTTCTCTAGCCACCTAATCTTCTGCTCATCCTCTCGTGCACTCTAAAGAGAGCTCAGGTGAGAAATTGCAAATGTCCAGCAATTGCTCAGAGATGAAAAGTGCCAGCACTGAAAGCTGTTGCTAGCCAGCACCCTTCCTTGGAAGCGCTTTCACAGGCGCAGCAACACTGGGGCTTTGCGCTTCTCTAGCCACCAAACGTCACGGTCATTCTCTTTGCGTCTCGTAGACACGAGCTGAGAAATTGCAAACGTCGAGCAATTGCTCAGAGATGAAAAGTGCCAGCACTGAAAGCTGTTGCTAGCCAGCCCCCTTCCTTGGAAGCGCTTTTGTAGGCCTAAGAAGACTGGGGCTCTGGGCTTCTCTAGCCACCTCATCTTCTGCTCATCCTCTCGCGCACTCTAAAGAGAGCTCAGGTGACAAATTGCAAACGTCGAGCAATTGCTGAGAGATGAAAAGTGCCAGCACTGAAAGCTCTTGCTAGCCAGCACCCTTCCTTGGAAGCGCTTTCACAGGCGCAGTAACACTGGGGCTTTGCGCTTCTCTAGCCACCAAACGTCACAGTCATTCTCTTTCCGTCTCGTAGACACGAGCTGAGAAATTGCAAACGTCGAGCAATTGCTCAGAGATGAAAAGTGCCAGCACTGAAAGCTGTTGCTAGCCAGCACCCTTCCTTGGAAGTGCTTTTGTAGGCCTAAGAAGACTGGGGCTCTGGGCTTCTCTAGCCACCTAATCTTCTGCTCATCCTCTCGCGCACTCTAAAGAGAGCTCAGGTGAGAAATTGCAAACGTCCAGCAATTGCTCAGAGATGAAAAGTGCCAGCACTGAAAGCTGTTGCTAGCCAGCCCCCTTCCTTGGAAGTGCTTTCACAGGCGCAGCAACACTGGGGCTTTGCGCTTCTCTAACCACCAAACGTCACGGTCATTCTCTTTCCGTCTCGTAGACACGAGCTGAGAAATTGCAAACGTCGAGCAATTGCTCAGAGATGAAAAGTGCCAGCACTGAAAGCTGTTGCTAGCCAGCACCCTTCCTTGGAAGCGCTTTTGTAGGCCTAAGAACACTGGGGCTTTGCGCTTCTCTAGCCACCTAATCTTCTGCTCATCCTCTCGCGCACTCTAAAGAGAGCTCAGGTGAGAAATTGCAAACGTCGAGCAATTGCTCAGAGATGAAAAGTGCCAGCACTGAAAGCTCTTGCTAGCCAGCACCCTTCCTTGGAAGCGCTTTCACAGGCGCAGCAACACTGGGGCTTTGCGCTTCTCTAGCCACCAAACGTCACGGTCATTCTCTTTCCGTCTCGTAGACACGAGCTGAGAAATTGCAAATGTCCAGCAATTGCTCAGAGATGAAAAGCGCCAGCACTGAAAGCTGTTGCTAGCCAGCAGCCTTCCTTGGAAGCGCTTTTGTAGGCCTAAGAAGACTGGGGCTCTGGGCTTCTCTAGCCACCTAATCTTCTGCTCATCCTCTCGCGCACTCTAAAGAGAGCTCAGGTGAGAAATTGCAAATGTCCAGCAATTGCTCAGAGATGAAAAGTGCCAGCACTGAAAGCTGTTGCTAGCCAGCACCCTTCCTTGGAAGCGCTTTCACAGGCGCAGCAACACTGGGGCTTTGCGCTTCTCTAGCCACCAAACATCACGGTCATTCTCTTTCCGTCTCGTAGACACGAGCTGAGAGATTGCAAACGTCGAGCAATTGCTCAGAGATGAAAAGTGCCAGCACTGAAAGCTGTTGCTACCCAGCACCCTTCCTTGGAAGCGCTTTCACAGGCGCAGCATCACTGGGGCTTTGCGCTTCTCTAGCCACCAAACGTCACGGTCATTCTCTTTCCGTCTCGTAGACACGAGCTGAGAAATTGCAAACGTCGAGCAATTGCTCAGAGATGAAAAGTGCCAGCACTGAAAGCTGTTGCTAGCCAGCCCCCTTCCTTGGAAGCGCTTTTGTAGGCCTAAGAACACTGGGGCTTTGCGCTTCTCCAGCCACCTAATCTTCTGCTCATCCTCTCGCGCACTCTAAAGAGAGCTCAGGTGAGAAATTGCAAACGTCGAGCAATTGCTCAGAGATGAAAAGTGCCAGCACTGAAAGCTGTTGCTAGCCAGCACCCTTCCTTGGAAGCGCTTTCACAGGCGCAGCAACACTGGGGCTTTGCGCTTCTCTAGCCACCAAACGTCACGGTCATTCTCTTTCCGTCTCGTAGACACGAGCTGAGAAATTGCAAACGTCCAGCAATTGCTCAGAGATGAAAAGCGCCAGCACTGAAAGCTCTTGCTAGCCAGCCCCCTTCCTTGGAAGCGCTTTTGTAGGCCTAAGAAGACTGGGGCTCTGGGCTTCTCTAGCCACCTAATCTTGTGCTCATCCTCTCGCGCACTCTAAAGAGAGCTCAGGTGAGAAATTGCAAATGTCCAGCAATTGCTCAGAGATGAAAAGTGCCAGCACTGAAAGCTGTTGCTAGCCAGCACCCTTCCTTGGAAGCGCTTTCACAGGCGCAGCAACACTGGGGCTTTGCGCTTCTCTAACCACCAAACATCACGGTCACTATCTCTCTGTCTCGTAGACACGAGCTGAGAAATTGCAAACGTCGAGCAATTGCTCAGAGATGAAAAGTGCCAGCACTGAAAGCTGTTGCTAGCCAGCACCCTTCCTTGGAAGCGCTTTTGTAGGCCTAAGAAGACTGGGGCTCTGGGCTTCTCTAGCCACCTCATCTTCTGCTCATCCTCTCGCGCAGTCTAAAGAGAGCTCAGGTGAGAAATTGCAAACGTCCAGCAATTGCTCAGAGATGAAAAGTGCCAGCACTGAAAGCTCTTGCTAGCCAGCAGCCTTCCTTGGAAGCGCTTTCACAGGCGCAGTAACACTGGGGCTTTGCGCTTCTCTAGCCACCAAACGTCACAGTCATTCTCTTTCCGTCTCGTAGACACGAGCTGAGAAATTGCAAACGTCGAGCAATTGCTCAGAGATGAAAAGTGCCAGCACTGAAAGCTGTTGCTAGCCAGCACCCTTCCTTGGAAGCGCTTTTGTAGCCCTAAGAACACTGGGGCTCTGGGCTTCTCTAGCCACCTAATCTTCTGCTCATCCTCTCGCGCACTCTAAAGAGAGCTCAGGTGAGAAATTGCAAATGTCCAGCAATTGCTCAGAGATGAAAAGTGCCAGCACTGAAAGCTGTTGCTAGCCAGCCCCCTTCCTTGGAAGCGCTTTCACAGGCGCAGCAACACTGGGGCTTTGCGCTTCTCTAGCCACCAAACGTCACGGTCATTCTCTTTGCGTCTCGTAGACACGAGCTGAGAAATTGCAAACGTCGAGCAATTGCTCAGAGATGAAAAGTGCCAGCACTGAAAGCTGTTGCTAGCCAGCCCCCTTCCTTGGAAGCGCTTTTGTAGGCCTAAGAACACTGGGGCTTTGCGCTTCTCTAGCCACCTAATCTTCTGCTCATCCTCTCGCGCACTCTAAAGAGAGCTCAGGTGAGAAATTGCAAACGTCGAGCAATTGCTCAGAGATGAAAAGTGCCAGCACTGAAAGCTCTTGCTAGCCAGCACCCTTCCTTGGAAGCGCTTTCACAGGCGCAGCAACACTGGGGCTTTGCGCTTCTCTAGCCACCAAACGTCACGGTCATTCTCTTTCCGTCTCGTAGACACGAGCTGAGAGATTGCAAACGTCCAGCAATTGCTCAGAGATGAAAAGCGCCAGCACTGAAAGCTCTTGCTAGCCAGCACCCTTCCTTGGAAGCGCTTTTGTAGGCCTAAGAAGACTGGGGCTCTGGGCTTCTCTAGCCACCTAATCTTCTGCTCATCCTCTCGCGCACTCTAAAGAGAGCTCAGGTGAGAAATTGCAAATGTCCAGCAATTGCTCAGAGATGAAAAGTGCCAGCACTGAAAGGTCTTGCTAGCCAGCACCCTTCCTTGGAAGCGCTTTCACAGGCGCAGCAACACTGGGGCTTTGCGCTTCTCTAACCACCAAACATCACGGTCACTATCTCTCCGTCTCGTAGACACGAGCTGAGAAATTGCAAACGTCGAGCAATTGCTCAGAGATGAAAAGTGCCAGCACTGAAAGCTGTTGCTAGCCAGCACCCTTCCTTGGAAGCGCTTTTGTAGCCCTAAGAACACTGGGGCTCTGGGCTTCTCTAGCCACCTCATCTTCTGCTCATCCTCTCGCGCACTCTAAAGAGAGCTCAGGTGACAAATTGCAAACGTCGAGCAATTGCTCAGAGATGAAAAGTGCCAGCACTGAAAGCTCTTGCTAGCCAGCACCCTTCCTTGGAAGCGCTTTCACAGGCGCAGCAACACTGGGGCTTTGCGCTTCTCTAGCCACCAAACGTCACGGTCACTATCTCTCCGTCTCGTAGACACGAGCTGAGAAATTGCAAACGTCGAGCAATTGCTCAGAGATGAAAAGTGTCAGCACTGAAAGCTGTTGCTAGCTAGCACCCTTCCTTGGAAGCGCTTTCACAGGCGCAGCAACACTTGCTCTTTGCGCTTCTCTAGGCACCAAACGTCACAGTCAGTCTCTTTCCGACTCGTAGACACGAGCTGAGAAATTGCAAACGTCGAGCAATTGCTGAGAGATGAAAAGTGCCAGCACTGAAAGCTCTTGCTAGCCAGCACCCTTCCTTGGAAGCGCTTTCACAGGCGCAGTAACACTGGGGCTTTGCGCTTCTCTACCCACCAAACGTCACGGTCCTTCTCTTTCCGCCTCGTAGACACGAGCTGAGAAATTGCAAACGTCGAGCAATTGCTCAGAGATGAAAAGTGCCAGCACTGAAAGCTCTTGCTAGCCAGCACCCTTCCTTGGAAGCGCTTTCACAGGCGCAGCAACACTGGGGCTTTGCGCTTCTCTAGCCACCAAACGTCACGGTCATTCTCTTTCCGTCTCGTAGACACGAGCTGAGAAATTGCAAATGTCCAGCAATTGCTCAGAGATGAAAAGCGCCAGCACTGAAAGCTGTTGCTAGCCAGCACCCTTCCTTGGAAGCGCTTTTGTAGGCCTAAGAAGACTGGGGCTCTGGGCTTCTCTAGCCACCTAATCTTCTGCTCATCCTCTCGCGCACTCTAAAGAGAGCTCAGGTGAGAAATTGCAAACGTCCAGCAATTGCTCAGAGATGAAAAGTGCCAGCACTGAAAGCTCTTGCTAGCCAGCACCCTTCCTTGGAAGCGCTTTCACAGGCGCAGCAACACTGGGGCTTTGCGCTTCTCTAGCCACCAAACGTCACGGTCATTCTCTTTGCGTCTCGTAGACACGAGCTGAGAAATTGCAAACGTCGAGCAATTGCTCAGAGATGAAAAGTGCCAGCACTGAAAGCTGTTGCTACCCAGCACCCTTCCTTGGAAGCGCTTTCACAGGCGCAGCATCACTGGGGCTTTGCGCTTCTCTAGCCACCAAACGTCACGGTCATTCTCTTTCCGTCTCGTAGACACGAGCTGAGAAATTGCAAACGTCGAGCAATTGCTCAGAGATGAAAAGTGCCAGCACTGAAAGCTGTTGCTAGCCAGCACCCTTCCTTGGAAGCGCTTTTGTAGCCCTAAGAACACTGGGGCTTTGCGCTTCTCCAGCCACCTAATCTTCTGCTCATCCTCTCGCGCACTCTAAAGAGAGCTCAGGTGAGAAATTGCAAACGTCGAGCAATTGCTCAGAGATGAAAAGTGCCAGCACTGAAAGCTGTTGCTAGCCAGCACCCTTCCTTGGAAGCGCTTTCACAGGCGCAGCAACACTGGGGCTTTGCGCTTCTCTAGCCACCAAACGTCACGGTCCTTCTCTTTCCGTCTCGTAGACACGAGCTGAGAGATTGCAAACGTCCAGCAATTGCTCAGAGATGAAAAGCGCCAGCACTGAAAGCTGTTGCTAGCCAGCACCCTTCCTTGGAAGCGCTTTTGTAGGCCTAAGAACACTGGGGCTCTGGGCTTCTCTAGCCACCTAATCTTGTGCTCATCCTCTCGCGCACTCTAAAGAGAGCTCAGGTGAGAAATTGCAAATGTCCAGCAATTGCTCAGAGATGAAAAGTGCCAGCACTGAAAGCTGTTGCTAGCCAGCACCCTTCCTTGGAAGCGCTTTCACAGGCGCAGCAACACTGGGGCTTTGCGCTTCTCTAACCACCAAACATCACGGTCACTATCTCTCCGTCTCGTAGACACGAGCTGAGAAATTGCAAACGTCGAGCAATTGCTCAGAGATGAAAAGTGCCAGCACTGAAAGCTGTTGCTAGCCAGCACCCTTCCTTGGAAGCGCTTTTGTAGGCCTAAGAACACTGGGGCTCTGGGCTTCTCTAGCCACCTCATCTTCTGCTCATCCTCTCGCACAGTCTAAAGAGAGCTCAGGTGAGAAATTGCAAACGTCGAGCAATTGCTCAGAGATGAAAAGTGCCAGCACTGAAAGCTGTTGCTAGCCAGCAGCCTTCCTTGGAAGCGCTTTCACAGGCGCAGTAACACTGGGGCTTTGCGCTTCTCTAGCCACCAAACGTCACAGTCATTCTCTTTCCGTCTCGTAGACACGAGCTGAGAAATTGCAAACGTCGAGCAATTGCTCAGAGATGAAAAGTGCCAGCACTGAAAGCTGTTGCTAGCCAGCACCCTTCCTTGGAAGCGCTTTTGTAGCCCTAAGAACAGTGGGGCTCTGGGCTTCTCTAGCCACCTAATCTTCTGCTCATCCTCTCGCGCACTCTAAAGAGAGCTCAGGTGAGAAATTGCAAACGTCGAGCAATTGCTCAGAGATGAAAAGTGCCAGCACTGAAAGCTGTTGCTAGCCAGCCCCCTTCCTTGGAAGCGCTTTCACAGGCGCAGCAACACTGGGGCTTTGCGCTTCTCTAACCACCAAACGTCACGGTCATTCTCTTTCCGTCTCGTAGACACGAGCTGAGAAATTGCAAACGTCGAGCAATTGCTCAGAGATGAAAAGTGCCAGCACTGAAAGCTGTTGCTAGCCAGCACCCTTCCTTGGAAGCGCTTTTGTAGGCCTAAGAACACTGGGGCTTTGCGCTTCTCTCGCCACCTAATCTTCTGCTCATTCTCTCGCGCACTCTAAAGGGTGCTCAGGTGAGAAATAACAAACGTCGAGCAATTGCTCAGAGATGAAAAGTGCCAGCACTGAAAGCTGTTGCTAGCCAGCCCCCTTCCTTGGAAGCGCTTTCACAGGCGCAGCAACACTGGGGCTTTGCGCTTCTCTAGCCACCAAACGTCACGGTCATTCTCTTTCCGTCTCGTAGACACGAGCTGAGAAATTGCAAACGTCGAGCAATTGCTCAGAGATGAAAAGTGCCAGCACTGAAAGCTGTTGCTAGCCAGCCCCCTTCCTTGGAAGCGCTTTTGTAGGCCTAAGAACACTGGGGCTTTGCGCTTCTCCAGCCACCTAATCTCCTGCTCATCCTCTCGCGCACTCTAAAGAGAGCTCAGGTGAGAAATTGCAAACGTCGAGCAATTGCTCAGAGATGAAAAGTGCCAGCACTGAAAGCTGTTGCTAGCCAGCACCCTTCCTTGGAAGCGCTTTCACAGGCGCAGCAACACTGGGGCTTTGCGCTTCTCTAGCCACCAAACGTCACGGTCATTCTCTTTGCGTCTCGTAGACACGAGCTGAGAGATTGCAAACGTCCAGCAATTGCTCAGAGATGAAAAGCGCCAGCACTGAAAGCTCTTGCTAGCCAGCACCCTTCCTTGGAAGCGCTTTTGTAGGCCTAAGAAGACTGGGGCTCTGGGCTTCTCTAGCCACCTAATCTTCTGCTCATCCTCTCGCGCACTCTAAAGAGAGCTCAGGTGAGAAATTGCAAATGTCCAGCAATTGCTCAGAGATGAAAAGTGCCAGCACTGAAAGGTCTTGCTAGCCAGCACCCTTCCTTGGAAGCGCTTTCACAGGCGCAGCAACACTGGGGCTTTGCGCTTCTCTAACCACCAAACATCACGGTCACTATCTCTCCGTCTCGTAGACACGAGCTGAGAAATTGCAAACGTCGAGCAATTGCTCAGAGATGAAAAGTGCCAGCACTGAAAGCTGTTGCTAGCCAGCCCCCTTCCTTGGAAGCGCTTTTGTAGGCCTAAGAACACTGGGGCTCTGGGCTTCTCTAGCCACCTCATCTTCTGCTCATCCTCTCGCGCACTCTAAAGAGAGCTCAGGTGACAAATTGCAAACGTCGAGCAATTGCTGAGAGATGAAAAGTGCCAGCACTGAAAGCTCTTGCTAGCCAGCACCCTTCCTTGGAAGCGCTTTCACAGGCGCAGCAACACTGGGGCTTTGCGCTTCTCTAGCCACCAAACGTCACGGTCACTATCTCTCCGTCTCGTAGACACGAGCTGAAAATTGCAAACGTCGAGCAATTGCTCAGAGATGAAAAGTGCCAGCACTGAAAGCTGTTGCTAGCCAGCACCCTTCCTTGGAAGCGCTTTCACAGGCGCAGCAACACTTGCTCTTTGCGCTTCTCTAGGCACCAAACGTCACAGTCAGTCTCTTTCCGACTCGTAGACACGAGCTGAGAAATTGCAAACGTCGAGCAATTGCTGAGAGATGAAAAGTGCCAGCACTGAAAGCTGTTCCTAGCCAGCACCCTTCCTTGGAAGCGCTTTTGTAAGCCTAAGAACACTGGGGCTCTGGGCTTCTCTAGCCACCTCATCTTCTGCTCATCCTCTCGCGCACTCTAAAGAGAGCTCAGGTGACAAATTGCAAACGTCGAGCAATTGCTCAGAGATGAAAAGTGCCAGCACTGAAAGCTGTTGCTAGCCAGCACCCTTCCTTGGAAGCGCTTTTGTAGGCCTAAGAACACTGGGGCTTTGCGCTTCTCTCGCCACCTAATCTTCTGCTCATCCTCTCGCGCAGTCTAAAGAGAGCTCAAGTGAGAAATTGCAAACGTCGAGCAATTGCTCAGAGATGAAAAGTGCCAGCACTGAAAGCTGTTACTAGCCAGCACCCTTCCTTGGAAGCGCTTTCACAGGCGCAGCAACACTGGGGCTTTGCGCTTCTCTAGCCACCAAACGTCACGGTCATTCTCTTTGCGTCTCGTAGACACGAGCTGAGAAATTGCAAACGTCGAGCAATTGCTCAGAGATGAAAAGTGCCAGCACTGAAAGCTGTTGCTAGCCAGCACCCTTCCTTGGAAGCGCTTTTGTAGGCCTAAGAACACTTGGGCTTTGCGCTTCTCTAGCCACCTAATCTTCTGCTCATTCTCTCGCGCACTCTAAAGAGAGCTCAGGTGAGAAATTACAAACGTCGAGCAATTGCTCAGAGATGAAAAGTGCCAGCACTGAAAGCTGTTGCTAGCCAGCACCCTTCCTTGGAAGCGCTTTCACAGGCGCAGCAACACTGGGGCTTTGCGCTTCTCTAGCCACCAAACGTCACGGTCATTCTCTTTGCGTCTCGTAGACACGAGCTGAGAAATTGCAAACGTCCAGCAATTGCTCAGAGATGAAAAGTGCCAGCACTGAAAGCTGTTGCTAGCCAGCCCCCTTCCTTGGAAGCGCTTTTGTAGGCCTAAGAAGACTGGGGCTCTGGGCTTCTCTAGCCACCTAATCTTGTGCTCATCCTCTCGCGCACTCTAAAGAGAGCTCAGGTGACAAATTGCAAATGTCCAGCAATTGCTCAGAGATGAAAAGTGCCAGCACTGAAAGCTGTTGCTAGCCAGCACCCTTCCTTGGAAGCGCTTTCACAGGCGCAGCAACACTGGGGCTTTGCGCTTCTCTAGCCACCAAACGTCACGGTCATTCTCTTTCCGTCTCGTAGACACGAGCTGAGAAATTGCAAACGTCCAGCAATTGCTCAGAGATGAAAAGTGCCAGCACTGAAAGCTGTTGCTAGCCAGCCCCCTTCCTTGGAAGCGCTTTTGTAGGCCTAAGAACACTGGGGCTTTGCGCTTCTCTAGCCACCTAATCTTGTGCTCATCCTCTCGCGCACTCTAAAGAGAGCTCAGGTGAGAAATTGCAAACGTCGAGCAATTGCTCCGAGATGAAAAGTGCCAGCACTGAAAGCTGTTGCTAGCCAGCACCCTTCCTTGGAAGCGCTTTCACAGGCGCAGCAACACTGGGGCTTTGCGCTTCTCTAGCCACCAAACGTCACGGTCCTTCTCTTTCCGTCTCGTAGACACGAGCTGAGAAATTGCAAACGTCCAGCAATTGCTCAGAGATGAAAAGTGCCAGCACTGAAAGATCTTGCTAGCCAGCACCCTTCCTTGGAAGCGCTTTCACAGGCGCAGCAACACTGGGGCTTTGCGCTTCTCTAGCCACCAAACGTCACGGTCATTCTCTTTCCGTCTCGTAGACACGAGCTGAGAGATTGCAAACGTCCAGCAATTGCTCAGAGATGAAAAGCGCCAGCACTGAAAGCTCTTGCTAGCCAGCACCCTTCCTTGGAAGCGCTTTTGTAGGCCTAAGAAGACTGGGGCTCTGGGCTTCTCTAGCCACCTAATCTTGTGCTCATCCTCTCGCGCACTCTAAAGAGAGCTCAGGTGAGAAATTGCAAATGTCCAGCAATTGCTCAGAGATGAAAAGTGCCAGCACTGAAAGGTCTTGCTAGCCAGCACCCTTCCTTGGAAGCGCTTTCACAGGCGCAGCAACACTGGGGCTTTGCGCTTCTCTAACCACCAAACATCACGGTCACTATCTCTCCGTCTCGTAGACACGAGCTGAGAAATTGCAAACGTCGAGCAATTGCTCAGAGATGAAAAGTGCCAGCACTGAAAGCTGTTGCTAGCCAGCACCCTTCCTTGGAAGCGCTTTTGTAGCCCTAAGAACACTGGGGCTCTGGGCTTCTCTAGCCACCTCATCTTCTGCTCATCCTCTCGCGCACTCTAAAGAGAGCTCAGGTGACAAATTGCAAACGTCGAGCAATTGCTGAGAGATGAAAAGTGCCAGCACTGAAAGCTGTTGCTAGCCAGCACCCTTCCTTGGAAGCGCTTTCACAGGCGCAGCAACACTGGGGCTTTGCGCTTCTCTAGCCACCAAACGTCACGGTCACTATCTCTCCGTCTCGTAGACACGAGCTGAGAAATTGCAAACGTCGAGCAATTGCTCAGAGATGAAAAGTGTCAGCACTGAAAGCTGTTGCTAGCTAGCACCCTTCCTTGGAAGCGCTTTCACAGGCGCAGCAACACTTGCTCTTTGCGCTTCTCTAGGCACCAAACGTCACAGTCAGTCTCTTTCCGACTCGTAGACACGAGCTGAGAAATTGCAAACGTCGAGCAATTGCTGAGAGATGAAAAGTGCCAGCACTGAAAGCTCTTGCTAGCCAGCACCCTTCCTTGGAAGCGCTTTCACAGGCGCAGCAACACTGGGGCTTTGCGCTTCTCTAGCCACCAAACGTCACGGTCATTCTCTTTCCGTCTCGTAGACACGAGCTGAGAAATTGCAAACGTCGAGCAATTGCTCAGAGATGAAAAGTGCCAGCACTGAAAGCTGTTGCTAGCCAGCCCCCTTCCTTGGAAGCGCTTTTGTAGGCCTAAGAACACTGGGGCTTTGCGCTTCTCCAGCCACCTAATCTCCTGCTCATCCTCTCGCGCACTCTAAAGAGAGCTCAGGTGAGAAATTGCAAACGTCGAGCAATTGCTCAGAGATGAAAAGTGCCAGCACTGAAAGCTGTTGCTAGCCAGCAGCCTTCCTTGGAAGCGCTTTCACAGGCGCAGCAACACTGGGGCTTTGCGCTTCTCTAGCCACCAAACGTCACGGTCATTCTCTTTCCGTCTCGTAGACACGAGCTGAGAGATTGCAAACGTCCAGCAATTGCTCAGAGATGAAAAGCGCCAGCACTGAAAGCTCTTGCTAGCCAGCACCCTTCCTTGGAAGCGCTTTTGTAGGCCTAAGAAGACTGGGGCTCTGGGCTTCTCTAGCCACCTAATCTTCTGCTCATCCTCTCGCGCACTCTAAAGAGAGCTCAGGTGAGAAATTGCAAATGTCCAGCAATTGCTCCGAGATGAAAAGTGCCAGCACTGAAAGGTCTTGCTAGCCAGCACCCTTCCTTGGAAGCGCTTTCACAGGCGCAGCAACACTGGGGCTTTGCGCTTCTCTAACCACCAAACATCACGGTCACTATCTCTCCGTCTCGTAGACACGAGCTGAGAAATTGCAAACGTCGAGCAATTGCTCAGAGATGAAAAGTGCCAGCACTGAAAGCTGTTGCTAGCCAGCCCCCTTCCTTGGAAGCGCTTTTGTAGCCCTAAGAACACTGGGGCTCTGGGCTTCTCTAGCCACCTCATCTTCTGCTCATCCTCTCGCGCACTCTAAAGAGAGCTCAGGTGACAAATTGCAAACGTCGAGCAATTGCTGAGAGATGAAAAGTGCCAGCACTGAAAGCTGTTGCTAGCCAGCACCCTTCCTTGGAAGCGCTTTCACAGGCGCAGCAACACTGGGGCTTTGCGCTTCTCTAGCCACCAAACGTCACGGTCACTATCTCTCCGTCTCGTAGACACGAGCTGAAAATTGCAAACGTCGAGCAATTGCTCAGAGATGAAAAGTGCCAGCACTGAAAGCTGTTGCTAGCCAGCACCCTTCCTTGGAAGCGCTTTCACAGGCGCAGCAACACTTGCTCTTTGCGCTTCTCTAGGCACCAAACGTCACAGTCAGTCTCTTTCCGACTCGTAGACACGAGCTGAGAAATTGCAAACGTCGAGCAATTGCTGAGAGATGAAAAGTGCCAGCACTGAAAGCTGTTCCTAGCCAGCACCCTTCCTTGGAAGCGCTTTTGTAAGCCTAAGAACACTGGGGCTCTGGGCTTCTCTAGCCACCTCATCTTCTGCTCATCCTCTCGCGCACTCTAAAGAGAGCTCAGGTGACAAATTGCAAACGTCGAGCAATTGCTCAGAGATGAAAAGTGCCAGCACTGAAAGCTGTTGCTAGCCAGCACCCTTCCTTGGAAGCGCTTTTGTAGGCCTAAGAACACTGGGGCTTTGCGCTTCTCTCGCCACCTAATCTTCTGCTCATCCTCTCGCGCAGTCTAAAAAGAGCTCAAGTGAGAAATTGCAAACGTCGAGCAATTGCTCAGAGATGAAAAGTGCCAGCACTGAAAGCTGTTACTAGCCAGCACCCTTCCTTGGAAGCGCTTTCACAGGCGCAGCAACACTGGGGCTTTGCGCTTCTCTAGCCACCAAACGTCACGGTCATTCTCTTTGCGTCTCGTAGACACGAGCTGAGAAATTGCAAACGTCGAGCAATTGCTCAGAGATGAAAAGTGCCAGCACTGAAAGCTGTTGCTAGCCAGCACCCTTCCTTGGAAGCGCTTTTGTAGGCCTAAGAACACTTGGGCTTTGCGCTTCTCTAGCCACCTAATCTTCTGCTCATTCTCTCGCGCACTCTAAAGGGTGCTCAGGTGAGAAATTACAAACGTCGAGCAATTGCTCAGAGATGAAAAGTGCCAGCACTGAAAGCTGTTGCTAGCCAGCACCCTTCCTTGGAAGCGCTTTCACAGGCGCAGCAACACTGGGGCTTTGCGCTTCTCTAGCCACCAAACGTCACGGTCATTCTCTTTCCGTCTCGTAGACACGAGCTGAGAAATTGCAAACGTCCAGCAATTGCTCAGAGATGAAAAGTGCCAGCACTGAAAGCTGTTGCTAGCCAGCCCCCTTCCTTGGAAGCGCTTTTGTAGGCCTAAGAACACTGGGGCTCTGGGCTTCTCTAGCCACCTAATCTTGTGCTCATCCTCTCGCGCACTCTAAAGAGAGCTCAGGTGAGAAATTGCAAATGTCCAGCAATTGCTCAGAGATGAAAAGTGCCAGCACTGAAAGCTGTTGCTAGCCAGCACCCTTCCTTGGAAGCGCTTTCACAGGCGCAGCAACACTGGGGCTTTGCGCTTCTCTAGCCACCAAACGTCACGGTCATTCTCTTTCCGTCTCGTAGACACGAGCTGAGAAATTGCAAACGTCCAGCAATTGCTCAGAGATGAAAAGTGCCAGCACTGAAAGCTGTTGCTAGCCAGCCCCCTTCCTTGGAAGCGCTTTTGTAGGCCTAAGAACACTGGGGCTTTGCGCTTCTCTAGCCACCTAATCTTGTGCTCATCCTCTCGTGCACTCTAAAGAGAGCTCAGGTGAGAAATTGCAAACGTCGAGCAATTGCTCCGAGATGAAAAGTGCCAGCACTGAAAGCTGTTGCTAGCCAGCACCCTTCCTTGGAAGCGCTTTCACAGGCGCAGCAACACTGGGGCTTTGCGCTTCTCTAGCCACCAAACGTCACGGTCCTTCTCTTTCCGTCTCATAGACACGAGCTGAGAAATTGCAAACGTCCAGCAATTGCTCAGAGATGAAAAGTGCCAGCACTGAAAGATCTTGCTAGCCAGCACCCTTCCTTGGAAGCGCTTTCACAGGCGCAGCAACACTGGGGCTTTGCGCTTCTCTAGCCACCAAACGTCACGGTCATTCTCTTTCCGTCTCGTAGACACGAGCTGAGAGATTGCAAACGTCCAGCAATTGCTCAGAGATGAAAAGCGCCAGCACTGAAAGCTCTTGCTAGCCAGCACCCTTCCTTGGAAGCGCTTTTGTAGGCCTAAGAAGACTGGGGCTCTGGGCTTCTCTAGCCACCTAATCTTGTGCTCATCCTCTCGCGCACTCTAAAGAGAGCTCAGGTGAGAAATTGCAAATGTCCAGCAATTGCTCAGAGATGAAAAGTGCCAGCACTGAAAGGTCTTGCTAGCCAGCACCCTTCCTTGGAAGCGCTTTCACAGGCGCAGCAACACTGGGGCTTTGCGCTTCTCTAACCACCAAACATCACGGTCACTATCTCTCCGTCTCGTAGACACGAGCTGAGAAATTGCAAACGTCGAGCAATTGCTCAGAGATGAAAAGTGCCAGCACTGAAAGCTGTTGCTAGCCAGCACCCTTCCTTGGAAGCGCTTTTGTAGCCCTAAGAACACTGGGGCTCTGGGCTTCTCTAGCCACCTCATCTTCTGCTCATCCTCTCGCGCACTCTAAAGAGAGCTCAGGTGACAAATTGCAAACGTCGAGCAATTGCTGAGAGATGAAAAGTGCCAGCACTGAAAGCTCTTGCTAGCCAGCACCCTTCCTTGGAAGCGCTTTCACAGGCGCAGCAACACTGGGGCTTTGCGCTTCTCTAGCCACCAAACGTCACGGTCACTATCTCTCCGTCTCGTAGACACGAGCTGAGAAATTGCAAACGTCGAGCAATTGCTCAGAGATGAAAAGTGTCAGCACTGAAAGCTGTTGCTAGCTAGCACCCTTCCTTGGAAGCGCTTTCACAGGCGCAGCAACACTTGCTCTTTGCGCTTCTCTAGGCACCAAACGTCACAGTCAGTCTCTTTCCGACTCGTAGACACGAGCTGAGAAATTGCAAACGTCGAGCAATTGCTGAGAGATGAAAAGTGCCAGCACTGAAAGCTCTTGCTAGCCAGCACCCTTCCTTGGAAGCGCTTTCACAGGCGCAGCAACACTGGGGCTTTGCGCTTCTCTAGCCACCAAACGTCACGGTCCTTCTCTTTCCGCCTCGTAGACACGAGCTGAGAAATTGCAAACGTCGAGCAATTGCTCAGAGATGAAAAGTGCCAGCACTGAAAGCTCTTGCTAGCCAGCACCCTTCCTTGGAAGCGCTTTCACAGGCGCAGCAACACTGGGGCTTTGCGCTTCTCTAGCCACCAAACGTCACGGTCATTCTCTTTCCGTCTCGTAGACACGAGCTGAGAAATTGCAAACGTCGAGCAATTGCTCAGAGATGAAAAGTGCCAGCACTGAAAGCTGTTGCTAGCCAGCCCCCTTCCTTGGAAGCGCTTTTGTAGCCCTAAGAACACTGGGGCTTTGCGCTTCTCCAGCCACCTAATCTTCTGCTCATCCTCTCGCGCACTCTAAAGAGAGCTCAGGTGACAAATTGCAAACGTCGAGCAATTGCTCAGAGATGAAAAGTGCCAGCACTGAAAGCTGTTGCTAGCCAGCACCCTTCCTTGGAAGCGCTTTCACAGGCGCAGCAACACTGGGGCTTTGCGCTTCTCTAGCCACCAAACGTCACGGTCCTTCTCTTTCCGTCTCGTAGACACGAGCTGAGAGATTGCAAACGTCGAGCAATTGCTCAGAGATGAAAAGCGCCAGCACTGAAAGCTGTTGCTAGCCAGCACCCTTCCTTGGAAGCGCTTTTGTAGGCCTAAGAACACTGGGGCTCTGGGCTTCTCTAGCCACCTAATCTTGTGCTCATCCTCTCGCGCACTCTAAAGAGAGCTCAGGTGAGAAATTGCAAATGTCCAGCAATTGCTCAGAGATGAAAAGTGCCAGCACTGAAAGCTGTTGCTAGCCAGCACCCTTCCTTGGAAGCGCTTTCACAGGCGCAGCAACACTGGGGCTTTGCGCTTCTCTAACCACCAAACATCACGGTCACTATCTCTCCGTCTCGTAGACACGAGCTGAGAAATTGCAAACGTCGAGCAATTGCTCAGAGATGAAAAGTGCCAGCACTGAAAGCTGTTGCTAGCCAGCACCCTTCCTTGGAAGCGCTTTTGTAGGCCTAAGAACACTGGGGCTCTGGGCTTCTCTAGCCACCTCATCTTCTGCTCATCCTCTCGCGCAGTCTAAAGAGAGCTCAGGTGAGAAATTGCAAACGTCGAGCAATTGCTCAGAGATGAAAAGTGCCAGCACTGAAAGCTGTTGCTAGCCAGCACCCTTCCTTGGAAGCGCTTTCACAGGCGCAGTAACACTGGGGCTTTGCGCTTCTCTAGCCACCAAACGTCACAGTCATTCTCTTTCCGTCTCGTAGACACGAGCTGAGAAATTGCAAACGTCGAGCAATTGCTCAGAGATGAAAAGTGCCAGCACTGAAAGCTGTTGCTAGCCAGCACCCTTCCTTGGAACGCTTTTGTAGCCCTAAGAACAGTGGGGCTCTGGGCTTCTCTAGCCACCTAATCTTCTGCTCATCCTCTCGCGCACTCTAAAGAGAGCTCAGGTGAGAAATTGCAAATGTCCAGCAATTGCTCAGAGATGAAAAGTGCCAGCACTGAAAGCTGTTGCTAGCCAGCCCCCTTCCTTGGAAGCGCTTTCACAGGCGCAGCAACACTGGGGCTTTGCGCTTCTCTAACCACCAAACGTCACGGTCATTCTCTTTCCGTCTCGTAGACACGAGCTGAGAAATTGCAAACGTCGAGCAATTGCTCAGAGATGAAAAGTGCCAGCACTGAAAGCTGTTGCTAGCCAGCACCCTTCCTTGGAAGCGCTTTTGTAGGCCTAAGAACACTGGGGCTTTGCGCTTCTCTCGCCACCTAATCTTCTGCTCATTCTCTCGCGCACTCTAAAGGGTGCTCAGGTGAGAAATAACAAACGTCGAGCAATTGCTCAGAGATGAAAAGTGCCAGCACTGAAAGCTGTTGCTAGCCAGCCCCCTTCCTTGGAAGCGCTTTCACAGGCGCAGCAACACTGGGGCTTTGCGCTTCTCTACCCACCAAACGTCACGGTCATTCTCTTTCCGTCTCGTAGACACGAGCTGAGAAATTGCAAACGTCCAGCAATTGCTCAGAGATGAAAAGTGCCAGCACTGAAAGCTGTTGCTAGCCAGCCCCCTTCCTTGGAAGCGCTTTTGTAGGCCTAAGAACACTGGGGCTTTGCGCTTCTCCAGCCACCTAATCTCCTGCTCATCCTCTCGCGCACTCTAAAGAGAGCTCAGGTGAGAAATTGCAAACGTCGAGCAATTGCTCAGAGATGAAAAGTGCCAGCACTGAAAGCTGTTGCTAGCCAGCACCCTTCCTTGGAAGCGCTTTCACAGGCGCAGCAACACTGGGGCTTTGCGCTTCTCTAGCCACCAAACGTCACGGTCATTCTCTTTCCGTCTCGTAGACACGAGCTGAGAGATTGCAAACGTCCAGCAATTGCTCAGAGATGAAAAGCGCCAGCACTGAAAGCTCTTGCTAGCCAGCACCCTTCCTTGGAAGCGCTTTTGTAGGCCTAAGAAGACTGGGGCTCTGGGCTTCTCTAGCCACCTAATCTTCTGCTCATCCTCTCGCGCACTCTAAAGAGAGCTCAGGTGAGAAATTGCAAATGTCCAGCAATTGCTCAGAGATGAAAAGTGCCAGCACTGAAAGGTCTTGCTAGCCAGCACCCTTCCTTGGAAGCGCTTTCACAGGCGCAGCAACACTGGGGCTTTGCGCTTCTCTAACCACCAAACATCACGGTCACTATCTCTCCGTCTCGTAGACACGAGCTGAGAAATTGCAAACGTCGAGCAATTGCTCAGAGATGAAAAGTGCCAGCACTGAAAGCTGTTGCTAGCCAGCCCCCTTCCTTGGAAGCGCTTTTGTAGCCCTAAGAACACTGGGGCTCTGGGCTTCTCTAGCCACCTCATCTTCTGCTCATCCTCTCGCGCACTCTAAAGAGAGCTCAGGTGACAAATTGCAAACGTCGAGCAATTGCTGAGAGATGAAAAGTGCCAGCACTGAAAGCTCTTGCTAGCCAGCACCCTTCCTTGGAAGCGCTTTCACAGGCGCAGCAACACTGGGGCTTTGCGCTTCTCTAGCCACCAAACGTCACGGTCACTATCTCTCCGTCTCGTAGACACGAGCTGAAAATTGCAAACGTCGAGCAATTGCTCAGAGATGAAAAGTGCCAGCACTGAAAGCTGTTGCTAGCCAGCAGCCTTCCTTGGAAGCGCTTTCACAGGCGCAGCAACACTTGCTCTTTGCGCTTCTCTAGGCACCAAACGTCACAGTCAGTCTCTTTCCGACTCGTAGACACGAGCTGAGAAATTGCAAACGTCGAGCAATTGCTCAGAGATGAAAAGTGCCAGCACTGAAAGCTGTTGCTAGCCAGCACCCTTCCTTGGAAGCGCTTTTGTAGGCCTAAGAACACTGGGGCTTTGCGCTTCTCTCGCCACCTAATCTTCTGCTCATCCTCTCGCGCAGTCTAAAGAGAGCTCAAGTGAGAAATTGCAAACGTCGAGCAATTGCTCAGAGATGAAAAGTGCCAGCACTGAAAGCTGTTACTAGCCAGCACCCTTCCTTGGAAGCGCTTTCACAGGCGCAGCAACACTGGGGCTTTGCGCTTCTCTAGCCACCAAACGTCACGGTCATTCTCTTTGCGTCTCGTAGACACGAGCTGAGAAATTGCAAACGTCGAGCAATTGCTCAGAGATGAAAAGTGCCAGCACTGAAAGCTGTTGCTAGCCAGCACCCTTCCTTGGAAGCGCTTTTGTAGGCCTAAGAACACTGGGGCTTTGCGCTTCTCTAGCCACCTAATCTTCTGCTCATTCTCTCGCGCACTCTAAAGGGTGCTCAGGTGAGAAATTACAAACGTCGAGCAATTGCTCAGAGATGAAAAGTGCCAGCACTGAAAGCTGTTGCTAGCCAGCACCCTTCCTTGGAAGCGCTTTCACAGGCGCAGCAACACTGGGGCTTTGCGCTTCTCTAGCCACCAAACGTCACGGTCATTCTCTTTCCGTCTCGTAGACACGAGCTGAGAAATTGCAAACGTCCAGCAATTGCTCAGAGATGAAAAGTGCCAGCACTGAAAGCTGTTGCTAGCCAGCCCCCTTCCTTGGAAGCGCTTTTGTAGGCCTAAGAACACTGGGGCTCTGGGCTTCTCTAGCCACCTAATCTTCTGCTCATCCTCTCGCGCACTCTAAAGAGAGCTCAGGTGACAAATTGCAAATGTCCAGCAATTGCTCAGAGATGAAAAGTGCCAGCACTGAAAGCTGTTGCTAGCCAGCACCCTTCCTTGGAAGCGCTTTCACAGGCGCAGCAACACTGGGGCTTTGCGCTTCTCTAGCCACCAAACGTCACGGTCATTCTCTTTCCGTCTCGTAGACACGAGCTGAGAAATTGCAAACGTCCAGCAATTGCTCAGAGATGAAAAGTGCCAGCACTGAAAGCTGTTGCTAGCCAGCCCCCTTCCTTGGAAGCGCTTTTGTAGGCCTAAGAACACTGGGGCTTTGCGCTTCTCTAGCCACCTAATCTTGTGCTCATCCTCTCGTGCACTCTAAAGAGAGCTCAGGTGAGAAATTGCAAACGTCGAGCAATTGCTCCGAGATGAAAAGTGCCAGCACTGAAAGCTGTTGCTAGCCAGCACCCTTCCTTGGAAGCGCTTTCACAGGCGCAGCAACACTGGGGCTTTGCGCTTCTCTACCCACCAAACGTCACGGTCATTCTCTTTCCGTCTCGTAGACACGAGCTGAGAAATTGCAAACGTCCAGCAATTGCTCAGAGATGAAAAGTGCCAGCACTGAAAGCTCTTGCTAGCCAGCACCCTTCCTTGGAAGCGCTTTCACAGGCGCAGTAACACTGGGGCTTTGCGCTTCTCTAGCCACCAAACGTCACAGTCATTCTCTTTGCGTCTCGTAGACACGAGCTGAGAAATTGCAAACGTCGAGCAATTGCTCAGAGATGAAAAGTGCCAGCACTGAAAGCTGTTGCTAGCCAGCAGCCTTCCTTGGAAGCGCTTTTGTAGCCCTAAGAACACTGGGGCTCTGGGCTTCTCTAGCCACCTAATCTTCTGCTCATCCTCTCGTGCACTCTAAAGAGAGCTCAGGTGAGAAATTGCAAATGTCCAGCAATTGCTCAGAGATGAAAAGTGCCAGCACTGAAAGCTGTTGCTAGCCAGCCCCCTTCCTTGGAAGCGCTTTCACAGGCGCAGCAACACTGGGGCTTTGCGCTTCTCTAGCCAACAAACGTCACGGTCATTCTCTTTGCGTCTCGTAGACACGAGCTGAGAAATTGCAAACGTCGAGCAATTGCTCAGAGATGAAAAGTGCCAGCACTGAAAGCTGTTGCTAGCCAGCAGCCTTCCTTGGAAGCGCTTTTGTAGGCCTAAGAAGACTGGGGCTCTGGGCTTCTCTAGCCACCTAATCTTGTGCTCATCCTCTCGCGCACTCTAAAGAGAGCTCAGGTGAGAAATTGCAAACGTCGAGCAATTGCTCAGAGATGAAAAGTGCCAGCACTGAAAGCTCTTGCTAGCCAGCAGCCTTCCTTGGAAGCGCTTTCACAGGCGCAGCAACACTGGGGCTTTGCGCTTCTCTAGCCACCAAACATCACGGTCACTATCTCTCCGTCTCGTAGACACGAGCTGAGAAATTGCAAACGTCCAGCAATTGCTCAGAGATGAAAAGTGCCAGCACTGAAAGCTGTTGCTAGCCAGCACCCTTCCTTGGAAGCGCTTTTGTAGCCCTAAGAACACTGGGGCTCTGGGCTTCTCTAGCCACCTCATCTTCTGCTCATCCTCTCGCGCAGTCTAAAGAGAGCTCAGGTGACAAATTGCAAACGTCGAGCAATTGCTCAGAGATGAAAAGTGCCAGCACTGAAAGCTCTTGCTAGCCAGCACCCTTCCTTGGAAGCGCTTTCACAGGCGCAGTAACACTGGGGCTTTGCGCTTCTCTAGCCACCAAACGTCACAGTCATTCTCTTTCCGTCTCGTAGACACGAGCTGAGAAATTGCAAACGTCGAGCAATTGCTCAGAGATGAAAAGTGCCAGCACTGAAAGCTGTTGCTAGCCAGCACCCTTCCTTGGAAGCGCTTTTGTAGCCCTAAGAACACTGGGGCTCTGGGCTTCTCTAGCCACCTAATCTTCTGCTCATCCTCTCGCGCACTCTAAAGAGAGCTCAGGTGAGAAATTGCAAATGTCCAGCAATTGCTCAGAGATGAAAAGTGCCAGCACTGAAAGCTGTTGCTAGCCAGCACCCTTCCTTGGAAGCGCTTTCACAGGCGCAGCAACACTGGGGCTTTGCGCTTCTCTAACCACCAAACGTCACGGTCATTCTCTTTGCGTCTCGTAGACACGAGCTGAGAAATTGCAAACGTCGAGCAATTGCTCAGAGATGAAAAGTGCCAGCACTGAAAGCTGTTGCTAGCCAGCACCCTTCCTTGGAAGCGCTTTTGTAGGCCTAAGAACACTGGGGCTTTGCGCTTCTCTAGCCACCTAATCTTCTGCTCATTCTCTCGCGCACTCTAAAGGGTGCTCAGGTGAGAAATAACAAACGTCGAGCAATTGCTCAGAGATGAAAAGTGCCAGCACTGAAAGCTGTTGCTAGCCAGCCCCCTTCCTTGGAAGCGCTTTCACAGGCGCAGCAACACTGGGGCTTTGCGCTTCTCTAGCCACCAAACGTCACGGTCCTTCTCTTTCCGTCTCGTAGACACGAGCTGAGAGATTGCAAACGCCCAGCAATTGCTCAGAGATGAAAAGCGCCAGCACTGAAAGCTCTTGCTAGCCAGCACCCTTCCTTGGAAGCGCTTTTGTAGGCCTAAGAAGACTGGGGCTCTGGGCTTCTCTAGCCACCTAATCTTCTGCTCATCCTCTCGCGCACTCTAAAGAGAGCTCAGGTGAGAAATTGCAAATGTCCAGCAATTGCTCAGAGATGAAAAGTGCCAGCACTGAAAGGTCTTGCTAGCCAGCACCCTTCCTTGGAAGCGCTTTCACAGGCGCAGCAACACTGGGGCTTTGCGCTTCTCTAACCACCAAACATCACGGTCACTATCTCTCCGTCTCGTAGACACGAGCTGAGAAATTGCAAACGTCGAGCAATTGCTCAGAGATGAAAAGTGCCAGCACTGAAAGCTGTTGCTAGCCAGCACCCTTCCTTGGAAGCGCTTTTGTAGCCCTAAGAACACTGGGGCTCTGGGCTTCTCTAGCCATCTCATCTTCTGCTCATCCTCTCGCGCACTCTAAAGAGAGCTCAGGTGAGAAATTGCAAACGTCGAGCAATTGCTCAGAGATGAAAAGTGCCAGCACTGAAAGCTGTTCCTAGCCAGCACCCTTCCTTGGAAGCGCTTTTGTAGGCCTAAGAACACTGGGGCTCTGGGCTTCTCTAGCCACCTAATCTTCTGCTCATCCTCTCGCGCAGTCTAAAGAGAGCTCAGGTGAGAAATTGCAAATGTCCAGCAATTGCTCAGAGATGAAAAGTGCCAGCACTGAAAGCTGTTGCTAGCCAGCACCCTTCCTTGGAAGCGCTTTCACAGGCGCAGCAACACTGGGGCTTTGCGCTTCTCTAACCACCAAACATCACGGTCACTATCTCTCCGTCTCGTAGACACGAGCTGAGAAATTGCAAACGTCGAGCAATTGCTCAGAGATGAAAAGTGCCAGCACTGAAAGCTGTTGCTAGCCAGCACCCTTCCTTGGAAGCGCTTTTGTAGGCCTAAGAACACTGGGGCTCTGGGCTTCTCTAGCCACCTCATCTTCTGCTCATCCTCTCGCGCAGTCTAAAGAGAGCTCAGGTGACAAATTGCAAACGTCGAGCAATTGCTGAGAGATGAAAAGTGCCAGCACTGAAAGCTCTTGCTAGCCAGCACCCTTCCTTGGAAGCGCTTTCACAGGCGCAGTAACACTGGGGCTTTGCGCTTCTCTAGCCACCAAACGTCACAGTCATTCTCTTTCCGTCTCGTAGACACGAGCTGAGAAATTGCAAACGTCGAGCAATTGCTCAGAGATGAAAAGTGCCAGCACTGAAAGCTGTTGCTAGCCAGCCCCCTTCCTTGGAAGCGCTTTTGTAGCCCTAAGAAGACTGGGGCTCTGGGCTTCTCTAGCCACCTAATCTTCTGCTCATCCTCTCGCGCACTCTAAAGAGAGCTCAGGTGAGAAATTGCAAATGTCCAGCAATTGCTCAGAGATGAAAAGTGCCAGCACTGAAAGCTGTTGCTAGCCAGCACCCTTCCTTGGAAGCGCTTTCACAGGCGCAGCAACACTGGGGCTTTGCGCTTCTCTAACCACCAAACGTCACGGTCATTCTCTTTCCGTCTCGTAGACACGAGCTGAGAAATTGCAAACGTCGAGCAATTGCTCAGAGATGAAAAGTGCCAGCACTGAAAGCTGTTGCTAGCCAGCACCCTTCCTTGGAAGCGCTTTTGTAGGCCTAAGAACACTTGCTCTTTGCGCTTCTCTAGCCACCTAATCTTCTGCTCATTCTCTCGCGCACTCTAAAGGGTGCTCAGGTGAGAAATAACAAACGTCGAGCAATTGCTCAGAGATGAAAAGTGCCAGCACTGAAAGCTGTTGCTAGCCAGCCCCCTTCCTTGGAAGCGCTTTCACAGGCGCAGCAACACTGGGGCTTTGCGCTTCTCTAGCCACCAAACGTCACGGTCCTTCTCTTTCCGTCTCGTAGACACGAGCTGAGAGATTGCAAACGTCGAGCAATTGCTCAGAGATGAAAAGCGCCAGCACTGAAAGCTCTTGCTAGCCAGCACCCTTCCTTGGAAGCGCTTTTGTAGGCCTAAGAACACTGGGGCTCTGGGCTTCTCTAGCCACCTAATCTTCTGCTCATCCTCTCGCGCACTCTAAAGAGAGCTCAGGTGAGAAATTGCAAATGTCCAGCAATTGCTCAGAGATGAAAAGTGCCAGCACTGAAAGGTCTTGCTAGCCAGCACCCTTCCTTGGAAGCGCTTTCACAGGCGCAGCAACACTGGGGCTTTGCGCTTCTCTAACCACCAAACATCACGGTCACTATCTCTCCGTCTCGTAGACACGAGCTGAGAGATTGCAAACGTCGAGCAATTGCTCAGAGATGAAAAGCGCCAGCACTGAAAGCTCTTGCTAGCCAGCACCCTTCCTTGGAAGCGCTTTTGTAGGCCTAAGAACACTGGGGCTCTGGGCTTCTCTAGCCATCTCATCTTCTGCTCATCCTCTCGCGCACTCTAAAGAGAGCTCAGGTGACAAATTGCAAACGTCGAGCAATTGCTCAGAGATGAAAAGTGCCAGCACTGAAAGCTCTTGCTAGCCAGCACCCTTCCTTGGAAGCGCTTTCACAGGCACAGCAACACTGGGGCTTTGCGCTTCTCTAGCCACCAAACGTCACGGTCACTATCTCTCCGTCTCGTAGACACGAGCTGAGAAATTGCAAACGTCGAGCAATTGCTCAGAGATGAAAAGTGCCAGCACTGAAAGCTGTTGCTAGCCAGCACCCTTCCTTGGAAGCGCTTTTGTAGGCCTAAGAACACTGGGGCTTTGCGCTTCTCTAGCCACCTAATCTTCTGCTCATTCTCTCGCGCACTCTAAAGGGTGCTCAGGTGAGAAATAACAAACGTCGAGCAATTGCTCAGAGATGAAAAGTGTCAGCACTGAAAGCTGTTGCTAGCCAGCCCCCTTCCTTGGAAGCGCTTTCACAGGCGCAGCAACACTGGGGCTTTGCGCTTCTCTAGCCACCAAACGTCACGGTCCTTCTCTTTCCGTCTCGTAGACACGAGCTGAGAGATTGCAAACGTCGAGCAATTGCTCAGAGATGAAAAGCGCCAGCACTGAAAGCTCTTGCTAGCCAGCACCCTTCCTTGGAAGCGCTTTTGTAGGCCTAAGAAGACTGGGGCTCTGGGCTTCTCTAGCCACCTAATCTTCTGCTCATCCTCTCGCGCACTCTAAAGAGAGCTCAGGTGAGAAATTGCAAACGTCGAGCAATTGCTCAGAGATGAAAAGTGCCAGCACTGAAAGCTCTTGCTAGCCAGCACCCTTCCTTGGAAGCGCTTTCACAGGCGCAGCAACACTGGGGCTTTGCGCTTCTCTAACCACCAAACATCACGGTCACTATCTCTCCGTCTCGTAGACACGAGCTGAGAAATTGCAAACGTCGAGCAATTGCTCAGAGATGAAAAGTGCCAGCACTGAAAGCTGTTGCTAGCCAGCACCCTTCCTTGGAAGCGCTTTTGTAGCCCTAAGAACACTGGGGCTCTGGGCTTCTCTAGCCATCTCATCTTCTGCTCATCCTCTCGCGCAGTCTAAAGAGAGCTCAGGTGACAAATTGCAAACGTCGAGCAATTGCTCAGAGATGAAAAGTGCCAGCACTGAAAGCTCTTGCTAGCCAGCACCCTTCCTTGGAAGCGCTTTCACAGGCGCAGTAACACTGGGGCTTTGCGCTTCTCTAGCCACCAAACGTCACAGTCATTCTCTTTCCGTCTCGTAGACACGAGCTGAGAAATTGCAAACGTCGAGCAATTGCTCAGAGATGAAAAGTGCCAGCACTGAAAGCTGTTGCTAGCCAGCCCCCTTCCTTGGAAGCGCTTTTGTAGCCCTAAGAAGACTGGGGCTCTGGGCTTCTCTAGCCACCTAATCTTCTGCTCATCCTCTCGCGCACTCTAAAGAGAGCTCAGGTGAGAAATTGCAAATGTCCAGCAATTGCTCAGAGATGAAAAGTGCCAGCACTGAAAGCTGTTGCTAGCCAGCACCCTTCCTTGGAAGCGCTTTCACAGGCGCAGCAACACTGGGGCTTTGCGCTTCTCTAACCACCAAACGTCACGGTCATTCTCTTTCCGTCTCGTAGACACGAGCTGAGAAATTGCAAACGTCGAGCAATTGCTCAGAGATGAAAAGTGCCAGCACTGAAAGCTGTTGCTAGCCAGCACCCTTCCTTGGAAGCGCTTTTGTAGGCCTAAGAACACTTGCTCTTTGCGCTTCTCTAGCCACCTAATCTTCTGCTCATTCTCTCGCGCACTCTAAAGGGTGCTCAGGTGAGAAATAACAAACGTCGAGCAATTGCTCAGAGATGAAAAGTGCCAGCACTGAAAGCTGTTGCTAGCCAGCCCCCTTCCTTGGAAGCGCTTTCACAGGCGCAGCAACACTGGGGCTTTGCGCTTCTCTAGCCACCAAACGTCACGGTCATTCTCTTTCCGTCTCGTAGACACGAGCTGAGAGATTGCAAACGTCGAGCAATTGCTCAGAGATGAAAAGCGCCAGCACTGAAAGCTCTTGCTAGCCAGCACCCTTCCTTGGAAGCGCTTTTGTAGGCCTAAGAACACTGGGGCTCTGGGCTTCTCTAGCCACCTAATCTTCTGCTCATCCTCGCGCGCACTCTAAAGAGAGCTCAGGTGAGAAATTGCAAATGTCCAGCAATTGCTCAGAGATGAAAAGTGCCAGCACTGAAAGGTCTTGCTAGCCAGCACCCTTCCTTGGAAGCGCTTTCACAGGCGCAGCAACACTGGGGCTTTGCGCTTCTCTAACCACCAAACATCACGGTCACTATCTCTCCGTCTCGTAGACACGAGCTGAGAAATTGCAAACGTCCAGCAATTGCTCAGAGATGAAAAGTGCCAGCACTGAAAGCTGTTGCTAGCCAGCACCCTTCCTTGGAAGCGCTTTTGTAGCCCTAAGAACACTGGGGCTCTGGGCTTCTCTAGCCATCTCATCTTCTGCTCATCCTCTCGCGCACTCTAAAGAGAGCTCAGGTGACAAATTGCAAACGTCGAGCAATTGCTCAGAGATGAAAAGTGCCAGCACTGAAAGCTCTTGCTAGCCAGCACCCTTCCTTGGAAGCGCTTTCACAGGCGCAGCAACACTGGGGCTTTGCGCTTCTCTAGCCACCAAACGTCACGGTCACTATCTCTCCGTCTCGTAGACACGAGCTGAGAAATTGCAAACGTCGAGCAATTGCTCAGAGATGAAAAGTGTCAGCACTGAAAGCTGTTGCTAGCCAGCACCCTTCCTTGGAAGCGCTTTCACAGGCGCAGCAACACTTGCTCTTTGCGCTTCTCTAGGCACCAAACGTCACAGTCAGTCTCTTTCCGACTCGTAGACACGAGCTGAGAAATTGCAAACGTCGAGCAATTGCTCAGAGATGAAAAGTGCCAGCACTGAAAGCTGTTCCTAGCCAGCACCCTTCCTTGGAAGCGCTTTTGTAAGCCTAAGAACACTGGGGCTCTGGGCTTCTCTAGCCACCTAATCTTCTGCTCATCCTCTCGCGCACTCTAAAGAGAGCTCAGGTGAGAAATTGCAAACGTCGAGCAATTGCTCAGAGATGAAAAGTGCCAGCACTGAAAGCTGTTGCTAGCCAGCACCCTTCCTTGGAAGCGCTTTTGTAGGCCTAAGAACACTGGGGCTTTGCGCTTCTCTAGCCACCTAATCTTCTGCTCATCCTCTCGCGCACTCTAAAGAGAGCTCAAGTGAGAAATTGCAAACGTCGAGCAATTGCTCAGAGATGAAAAGTGCCAGCACTGAAAGCTGTTGCTAGCCAGCACCCTTCCTTGGAAGCGCTTTCACAGGCGCAGCAACACTGGGGCTTTGCGCTTCTCTACCCACCAAACGTCACGGTCATTCTCTTTCCGTCTCGTAGACACGAGCTGAGAAATTGCAAACGTCGAGCAATTGCTCAGAGATGAAAAGTGCCAGCACTGAAAGCTCTTGCTAGCCAGCACCCTTCCTTGGAAGCGCTTTTGTAGGCCTAAGAACACTGGGGCTCTGGGCTTCTCTAGCCACCTAATCTTGTGCTCATCCTCTCGTGCACTCTAAAGAGAGCTCAGGTGAGAAATTGCAAATGTCCAGCAATTGCTCAGAGATGAAAAGTGCCAGCACTGAAAGCTGTTGCTAGCCAGCACCCTTCCTTGGAAGCGCTTTCACAGGCGCAGCAACACTGGGGCTTTGCGCTTCTCTAGCCACCAAACGTCACAGTCATTCTCTTTCTGTCTCGTAGACACGAGCTGAGAAATTGCAAACGTCCAGCAATTGCTCAGAGATGAAAAGTGCCAGCACTGAAAGATCTTGCTAGCCAGCACCCTTCCTTGGAAGCGCTTTCACAGGCGCAGTAACACTGGGGCTTTGCGCTTCTCTAGCCACCAAACGTCACGGTCATTCTCTTTCCGTCTCGTAGACACGAGCTGAGAAATTGCAAACGTCGAGCAATTGCTCAGAGATGAAAAGTGCCAGCACTGAAAGCTCTTGCTAGCCAGCACCCTTCCTTGGAAGCGCTTTTGTAGGCCTAAGAACACTGGGGCTCTGGGCTTCTCTAGCCACCTAATCTTGTGCTCATCCTCTCGCGCACTCTAAAGAGAGCTCAGGTGAGAAATTGCAAATGTCCAGCAATTGCTCAGAGATGAAAAGTGCCAGCACTGAAAGCTCTTGCTAGCCAGCAGCCTTCCTTGGAAGCGCTTTCACAGGCGCAGCAACACTGGGGCTTTGCGCTTCTCTAGCCACCAAACGTCACAGTCATTCCCTTTGCGTCTCGTAGACACGAGCTGAGAAATTGCAAACGTCGAGCAATTGCTCAGAGATGAAAAGTGCCAGCACTGAAAGCTGTTCCTAGCCAGCACCCTTCCTTGGAAGCGCTTTTGTAGGCCTAAGAACACTGGGGCTCTGGGCTTCTCTAGCCACCTAATCTTCTGCTCATCCTCTCGTGCACTCTAAAGAGAGCTCAGGTGAGAAATTGCAAATGTCCAGCAATTGCTCAGAGATGAAAAGTGCCAGCACTGAAAGCTGTTGCTAGCCAGCAGCCTTCCTTGGAAGCGCTTTCACAGGCGCAGCAACACTGGGGCTTTGCGCTTCTCTAGCCACCAAACGTCACGGTCATTCTCTTTCCGTCTCGTAGACACGAGCTGAGAAATTGCAAACGTCGAGCAATTGCTCAGAGATGAAAAGTGCCAGCACTGAAAGCTGTTGCTAGCCAGCACCCTTCCTTGGAAGCGCTTTTGTAGGCCTAAGAACACTGGGGCTCTGGGCTTCTCTAGCCACCTAATCTTCTGCTCATCCTCTCGCGCACTCTAAAGAGAGCTCAGGTGAGAAATTGCAAACGTCGAGCAATTGCTCAGAGATGAAAAGTGCCAGCACTGAAAGCTCTTGCTAGCCAGCAGCCTTCCTTGGAAGCGCTTTCACAGGCGCAGCAACACTGGGGCTTTGCGCTTCTCTAACCACCAAACATCACGGTCACTATCTCTCCGTCTCGTAGACACGAGCTGAGAAATTGCAAACGTCGAGCAATTGCTCAGAGATGAAAAGTGCCAGCACTGAAAGCTGTTGCTAGCCAGCCCCCTTCCTTGGAAGCGCTTTTGTAGGCCTAAGAAGACTGGGGCTCTGGGCTTCTCTAGCCACCTAATCTTCTGCTCATCCTCTCGCGCACTCTAAAGAGAGCTCAGGTGACAAATTGCAAACGTCCAGCAATTGCTGAGAGATGAAAAGTGCCAGCACTGAAAGCTCTTGCTAGCCAGCACCCTTCCTTGGAAGCGCTTTCACAGGCGCAGTAACACTGGGGCTTTGCGCTTCTCTAGCCACCAAACGTCACAGTCATTCTCTTTCCGTCTCGTAGACACGAGCTGAGAAATTGCAAACGTCGAGCAATTGCTCAGAGATGAAAAGTGCCAGCACTGAAAGCTGTTGCTAGCCAGCACCCTTCCTTGGAAGCGCTTTTGTAGGCCTAAGAACACTGGGGCTTTGCGCTTCTCTAGCCACCTAATCTTCTGCTCATTCTCTCGCGCACTCTAAAGAGAGCTCAGGTGACAAATTCCAAACGTCGAGCAATTGCTCAGAGATGAAAAGTGCCAGCACTGAAAGCTGTTGCTAGCCAGCACCCTTCCTTGGAAGCGCTTTCACAGGCGCAGCAACACTGGGGCTTTGCGCTTCTCTAGCCACCAAACGTCACGGTCACTATCTCTCCGTCTCGTAGACACGAGCTGAGAAATTGCAAACGTCGAGCAATTGCTCAGAGATGAAAAGTGCCAGCACTGAAAGCTGTTGCTAGCCAGCACCCTTCCTTGGAAGCGCTTTCACAGGCGCAGCAACACTTGCTCTTTGCGCTTCTCTAGGCACCAAACGTCACAGTCAGTCTCTTTCCGACTTGTAGACACGAGCTGAGAAATTGCAAACGTCGAGCAATTGCTGAGAGATGAAAAGTGCCAGCACTGAAAGCTGTTCCTAGCCAGCACCCTTCCTTGGAAGCGCTTTTGTAAGCCTAAGAACACTGGGGCTTTGCGCTTCTCTAGCCACCTAATCTTCTGCTCATCCTCTCGCGCACTCTAAAGAGAGCTCAGGTGAGAAATTGCAAACGTCGAGCAATTGCTCAGAGATGAAAAGTGCCAGCACTGAAAGCTCTTGCTAGCCAGCACCCTTCCTTGGAAGCGCTTTCACAGGCGCAGCAACACTGGGGCTTTGCGCTTCTCTAGCCACCAAACGTCACGGTCATTCTCTTTCTGTCTCGTAGACACGAGCTGAGAAATTGCAAACGTCCAGCAATTGCTCAGAGATGAAAAGTGCCAGCACTGAAAGATCTTGCTAGCCAGCACCCTTCCTTGGAAGCGCTTTCACAGGTGCAGTAACACTGGGGCTTTGCGCTTCTCTAGCCACCAAACGTCACAGTCATTCCCTTTGCGTCTCGTAGACACGAGCTGAGAAATTGCAAACGTCGAGCAATTGCTCAGAGATGAAAAGTGCCAGCACTGAAAGCTGTTGCTAGCCAGCACCCTTCCTTGGAAGCGCTTTTGTAGGCCTAAGAAGACTGGGGCTGTGGGCTTCTCTAGCCACCTAATCTTCTGCTCATCCTCTCGCGCACTCTAAAGAGAGCTCAGGTGAGAAATTGCAAACGTCGAGCAATTGCTCAGAGATGAAAAGTGCCAGCACTGAAAGCTCTTGCTAGCCAGCACCCTTCCTTGGAAGCGCTTTCACAGGCGCAGCAACACTGGGGCTTTGCGCTTCTCTAACCACCAAACATCACGGTCACTATCTCTCCGTCTCGTAGACACGAGCTGAGAAATTGCAAACGTCGAGCAATTGCTCAGAGATGAAAAGTGCCAGCACTGAAAGCTGTTGCTAGCCAGCACCCTTCCTTGGAAGCGCTTTTGTAGCCCAAAGAACACTGGGGCTCTGGGCTTCTCTAGCCACCTCATCTTCTGCTCATCCTCTCGCGCAGTCTAAAGAGAGCTCAGGTGACAAATTGCAAACGTCGAGCAATTGCTGAGAGATGAAAAGTGCCAGCACTGAAAGCTGTTGCTAGCCAGCAGCCTTCCTTGGAAGCGCTTTCACAGGCGCAGTAACACTGGGGCTTTGCGCTTCTCTAGCCACCAAACGTCACGGTCATTCTCTTTCCGTCTCGTAGACACGAGCTGAGAAATTGCAAACGTCGAGCAATTGCTCAGAGATGAAAAGTGCCAGCACTGAAAGCTGTTGCTAGCCAGCACCCTTCCTTGGAAGCGCTTTTGTAGCCCAAAGAACACTGGGGCTCTGGGCTTCTCTAGCCACCTAATCTTCTGCTCATCCTCTCGCGCACTCTAAAGAGAGCTCAGGTGAGAAATTGCAAATGTCCAGCAATTGCTCAGAGATGAAAAGTGCCAGCACTGAAAGCTGTTGCTAGCCAGCACCCTTCCTTGGAAGCGCTTTCACAGGCGCAGCAACACTGGGGCTTTGCGCTTCTCTACCCACCAAACGTCACGGTCATTCTCTTTCCGTCTCGTAGACACGAGCTGAGAAATTGCAAACGTCGAGCAATTGCTCAGAGATGAAAAGTGCCAGCACTGAAAGCTGTTGCTAGCCAGCACCCTTCCTTGGAAGCGCTTTTGTAGGCCTAAGAACACTGGGGCTTTGCGCTTCTCTAGCCACCTAATCTTCTGCTCATTCTCTCGCGCACTCTAAAGGGTGCTCAGGTGAGAAATAACAAACGTCGAGCAATTGCTCAGAGATGAAAAGTGCCAGCACTGAAAGCTGTTGCTAGCCAGCCCCCTTCCTTGGAAGCGCTTTCACAGGCGCAGCAACACTGGGGCTTTGCGCTTCTCTAGCCACCAAACGTCACGGTCATTCTCTTTCCGTCTCGTAGACACGAGCTGAGAGATTGCAAACGTCGAGCAATTGCTCAGAGATGAAAAGTGCCAGCACTGAAAGCTCTTGCTAGCCAGCACCCTTCCTTGGAAGCGCTTTTGTAGGCCTAAGAAGACTGGGGCTCTGGGCTTCTCTAGCCACCTAATCTTCTGCTCATCCTCTCGCGCACTCTAAAGAGAGCTCAGGTGAGAAATTGCAAATGTCCAGCAATTGCTCAGAGATGAAAAGTGCCAGCACTGAAAGGTCTTGCTAGCCAGCCCCCTTCCTTGGAAGCGCTTTCACAGGCGCAGCAACACTGGGGCTTTGCGCTTCTCTAACCACCAAACATCACGGTCACTATCTCTCCGTCTCGTAGACACGAGCTGAGAAATTGCAAACGTCCAGCAATTGCTCAGAGATGAAAAGTGCCAGCACTGAAAGCTGTTGCTAGCCAGCACCCTTCCTTGGAAGCGCTTTCACAGGCGCAGCAACACTTGCTCTTTGCGCTTCTCTAGGCACCAAACGTCACAGTCAGTCTCTTTCCGACTCGTAGACACGAGCTGAGAAATTGCAAACGTCCAGCAATTGCTCAGAGATGAAAAGTGCCAGCACTGAAAGCTGTTCCTAGCCAGCACCCTTCCTTGGAAGCGCTTTTGTAAGCCTAAGAACACTGGGGCTCTGGGCTTCTCTAGCCACCTAATCTTCTGCTCATCCTCTCGCGCAGTCTAAAGAGAGCTCAGGTGAGAAATTGCAAACGTCGAGCAATTGCTCAGAGATGAAAAGTGCCAGCACTGAAAGCTGTTGCTAGCCAGCACCCTTCCTTGGAAGCGCTTTCACAGGCGCAGCAACACTGGGGCTTTGCGCTTCTCTAACCACCAAACGTCACGGTCATTCTCTTTCCGTCTCGTAGACACGAGCTGAGAAATTGCAAACGTCGAGCAATTGCTCAGAGATGAAAAGTGCCAGCACTGAAAGCTCTTGCTAGCCAGCACCCTTCCTTGGAAGCGCTTTTGTAGGCCTAAGAACACTGGGGCTTTGCGCTTCTCTAGCCACCTAATCTTCTGCTCATTCTCTCGCGCACTCTAAAGGGTGCTCAGGTGAGAAATAACAAACGTCGAGCAATTGATCAGAGATGAAAAGTGCCAGCACTGAAAGCTGTTGCTAGCCAGCCCCCTTCCTTGGAAGCGCTTTCACAGGCGCAGCAACACTGGGGCTTTGCGCTTCTCTAGCCACCAAACGTCACGGTCATTCTCTTTCCGTCTCGTAGACACGAGCTGAGAGATTGCAAACGTCGAGCAATTGCTCAGAGATGAAAAGTGCCAGCACTGAAAGCTGTTGCTAGCCAGCACCCTTCCTTGGAAGCGCTTTTGTAGCCCAAAGAACACTGGGGCTCTGGGCTTCTCTAGCCACCTAATCTTCTGCTCATCCTCTCGCGCACTCTAAAGAGAGCTCAGGTGAGAAATTGCAAATGTCCAGCAATTGCTCAGAGATGAAAAGTGCCAGCACTGAAAGCTGTTGCTAGCCAGCAGCCTTCCTTGGAAGCGCTTTCACAGGCGCAGCAACACTGGGGCTTTGCGCTTCTCTACCCACCAAACGTCACGGTCATTCTCTTTCCGTCTCGTAGACACGAGCTGAGAAATTGCAAACGTCCAGCAATTGCTCAGAGATGAAAAGTGCCAGCACTGAAAGCTGTTGCTAGCCAGCACCCTTCCTTGGAAGCGCTTTTGTAGGCCTAAGAACACTGGGGCTTTGCGCTTCTCTAGCCACCTAATCTTCTGCTCATTCTCTCGCGCACTCTAAAGGGTGCTCAGGTGAGAAATAACAAACGTCGAGCAATTGCTCAGAGATGAAAAGTGCCAGCACTGAAAGCTGTTGCTAGCCAGCCCCCTTCCTTGGAAGCGCTTTCACAGGCGCAGCAACACTGGGGCTTTGCGCTTCTCTAGCCACCAAACGTCACGGTCATTCTCTTTCCGTCTCGTAGACACGAGCTGAGAGATTGCAAACGTCGAGCAATTGCTCAGAGATGAAAAGTGCCAGCACTGAAAGCTCTTGCTAGCCAGCACCCTTCCTTGGAAGCGCTTTTGTAGGCCTAAGAAGACTGGGGCTCTGGGCTTCTCTAGCCACCTAATCTTCTGCTCATCCTCTCGCGCACTCTAAAGAGAGCTCAGGTGAGAAATTGCAAATGTCCAGCAATTGCTCAGAGATGAAAAGTGCCAGCACTGAAAGGTCTTGCTAGCCAGCACCCTTCCTTGGAAGCGCTTTCACAGGCGCAGCAACACTGGGGCTTTGCGCTTCTCTAACCACCAAACATCACGGTCACTATCTCTCCGTCTCGTAGACACGAGCTGAGAAATTGCAAACGTCCAGCAATTGCTCAGAGATGAAAAGTGCCAGCACTGAAAGCTGTTGCTAGCCAGCACCCTTCCTTGGAAGCGCTTTCACAGGCGCAGCAACACTTGCTCTTTGCGCTTCTCTAGGCACCAAACGTCACAGTCAGTCTCTTTCCGACTCGTAGACACGAGCTGAGAAATTGCAAACGTCGAGCAATTGCTCAGAGATGAAAAGTGCCAGCACTGAAAGCTGTTCCTAGCCAGCACCCTTCCTTGGAAGCGCTTTTGTAAGCCTAAGAACACTGGGGCTCTGGGCTTCTCTAGCCACCTAATCTTCTGCTCATCCTCTCGCGCACTCTAAAGAGAGCTCAGGTGAGAAATTGCAAACGTCGAGCAATTGCTCAGAGATGAAAAGTGCCAGCACTGAAAGCTGTTGCTAGCCAGCACCCTTCCTTGGAAGCGCTTTTGTAGGCCTAAGAACACTGGGGCTTTGTGCTTCTCTAGCCACCTAATCTTCTGCTCATCCTCTCGCGCAGTCTAAAGAGAGCTCAAGTGAGAAATTGCAAACGTCGAGCAATTGCTCAGAGATGAAAAGTGCCAGCACTGAAAGCTGTTGCTAGCCAGCACCCTTCCTTGGAAGCGCTTTCACAGGCGCAGCAACACTGGGGCTTTGCGCTTCTCTAACCACCAAACGTCACGGTCATTCTCTTTCCGTCTCGTAGACACGAGCTGAGAAATTGCAAACGTCGAGCAATTGCTCAGAGATGAAAAGTGCCAGCACTGAAAGCTCTTGCTAGCCAGCACCCTTCCTTGGAAGCGCTTTTGTAGGCCTAAGAACACTGGGGCTTTGCGCTTCTCTAGCCACCTAATCTTCTGCTCATTCTCTCGCGCACTCTAAAGGGTGCTCAGGTGAGAAATAACAAACGTCGAGCAATTGATCAGAGATGAAAAATGCCAGCACTGAAAGCTGTTGCTAGCCAGCACCCTTCCTTGGAAGCGCTTTCACAGGCGCAGCAACACTGGGGCTTTGCGCTTCTCTAGCCACCAAACGTCACGGTCATTCTCTTTCCGTCTCGTAGACACGAGCTGAGAGATTGCAAACGTCCAGCAATTGCTCAGAGATGAAAAGTGCCAGCACTGAAAGCTGTTGCTAGCCAGCACCCTTCCTTGGAAGCGCTTTTGTAGGCCTAAGAACACTGGGGCTCTGGGCTTCTCTAGCCACCTCATCTTCTGCTCATCCTCTCGCGCAGTCTAAAGAGAGCTCAGGTGACAAATTGCAAACGTCGAGCAATTGCTGAGAGATGAAAAGTGCCAGCACTGAAAGCTCTTGCTAGCCAGCAGCCTTCCTTGGAAGCGCTTTCACAGGCGCAGTAACACTGGGGCTTTGCGCTTCTCTACCCACCAAACGTCACGGTCATTCTCTTTCCGTCTCGTAGACACGAGCTGAGAAATTGCAAACGTCGAGCAATTGCTCAGAGATGAAAAGTGCCAGCACTGAAAGCTGTTGCTAGCCAGCACCCTTCCTTGGAAGCGCTTTTGTAGGCCTAAGAACACTGGGGCTTTGCGCTTCTCTAGCCACCTAATCTTCTGCTCATTCTCTCGCGCACTCTAAAGGGTGCTCAGGTGAGAAATAACAAACGTCGAGCAATTGCTCAGAGATGAAAAGTGCCAGCACTGAAAGCTGTTGCTAGCCAGCCCCCTTCCTTGGAAGCGCTTTCACAGGCGCAGCAACACTGGGGCTTTGCGCTTCTCTAGCCACCAAACGTCACGGTCATTCTCTTTCCGTCTCGTAGACACGAGCTGAGAGATTGCAAACGTCGAGCAATTGCTCAGAGATGAAAAGTGCCAGCACTGAAAGCTCTTGCTAGCCAGCACCCTTCCTTGGAAGCGCTTTTGTAGGCCTAAGAAGACTGGGGCTCTGGGCTTCTCTAGCCACCTAATCTTCTGCTCATCCTCTCGCGCACTCTAAAGAGAGCTCAGGTGAGAAATTGCAAATGTCCAGCAATTGCTCAGAGATGAAAAGTGCCAGCACTGAAAGGTCTTGCTAGCCAGCACCCTTCCTTGGAAGCGCTTTCACAGGCGCAGCAACACTGGGGCTTTGCGCTTCTCTAACCACCAAACATCACGGTCACTATCTCTCCGTCTCGTAGACACGAGCTGAGAAATTGCAAACGTCCAGCAATTGCTCAGAGATGAAAAGTGCCAGCACTGAAAGCTGTTGCTAGCCAGCACCCTTCCTTGGAAGCGCTTTCACAGGCGCAGCAACACTTGCTCTTTGCACTTCTCTAGGCACCAAACGTCACAGTCAGTCTCTTTCCGACTCGTAGACACGAGCTGAGAAATTGCAAACGTCGAGCAATTGCTCAGAGATGAAAAGTGCCAGCACTGAAAGCTGTTCCTAGCCAGCACCCTTCCTTGGAAGCGCTTTTGTAAGCCTAAGAACACTGGGGCTCTGGGCTTCTCTAGCCACCTAATCTTCTGCTCATCCTCTCGCGCACTCTAAAGAGAGCTCAGGTGAGAAATTGCAAACGTCGAGCAATTGCTCAGAGATGAAAAGTGCCAGCACTGAAAGCTGTTGCTAGCCAGCACCCTTCCTTGGAAGCGCTTTTGTAGGCCTAAGAACACTGGGGCTTTGTGCTTCTCTAGCCACCTAATCTTCTGCTCGTCCTCTCGCGCAGTCTAAAGAGAGCTCAAGTGAGAAATTGCAAACGTCGAGCAATTGCTCAGAGATGAAAAGTGCCAGCACTGAAAGCTGTTGCTAGCCAGCACCCTTCCTTGGAAGCGCTTTCACAGGCGCAGCAACACTGGGGCTTTGCGCTTCTCTAACCACCAAACGTCACGGTCATTCTCTTTCCGTCTCGTAGACACGAGCTGAGAAATTGCAAACGTCCAGCAATTGCTCAGAGATGAAAAGTGCCAGCACTGAAAGCTCTTGCTAGCCAGCACCCTTCCTTGGAAGCGCTTTTGTAGGCCTAAGAACACTGGGGCTTTGCGCTTCTCTAGCCACCTAATCTTCTGCTCATTCTCTCGCGCACTCTAAAGGGTGCTCAGGTGAGAAATAACAAACGTCGAGCAATTGCTCAGAGATGAAAAGTGCCAGCACTGAAAGCTGTTGCTAGCCAGCCCCCTTCCTTGGAAGCGCTTTCACAGGCGCAGCAACACTGGGGCTTTGCGCTTCTCTAGCCACCAAACGTCACGGTCCTTCTCTTTCCGTCTCGTAGACACGAGCTGAGAGATTGCAAACGTCGAGCAATTGCTCAGAGATGAAAAGCGCCAGCACTGAAAGCTGTTGCTAGCCAGCACCCTTCCTTGGAAGCGCTTTTGTAGGCCTAAGAACACTGGGGCTCTGGGCTTCTCTAGCCACCTAATCTTCTGCTCATCCTCTCGCGCACTCTAAAGAGAGCTCAGGTGAGAAATTGCAAATGTCCAGCAATTGCTCAGAGATGAAAAGTGCCAGCACTGAAAGGTCTTGCTAGCCAGCACCCTTCCTTGGAAGCGCTTTCACAGGCGCAGCAACACTGGGGCTTTGCGCTTCTCTAACCACCAAACATCACGGTCACTATCTCTCCGTCTCGTAGACACGAGCTGAGAAATTGCAAACGTCCAGCAATTGCTCAGAGATGAAAAGTGCCAGCACTGAAAGCTGTTGCTAGCCAGCAGCCTTCCTTGGAAGCGCTTTCACAGGCGCAGCAACACTTGCTCTTTGCGCTTCTCTAGGCACCAAACGTCACAGTCAGTCTCTTTCCGACTCGTAGACACGAGCTGAGAAATTGCAAACGTCGAGCAATTGCTCAGAGATGAAAAGTGCCAGCACTGAAAGCTGTTCCTAGCCAGCACCCTTCCTTGGAAGCGCTTTTGTAGGCCTAAGAACACTGGGGCTCTGGGCTTCTCTAGCCACCTAATCTTCTGCTCATCCTCTCGCGCACTCTAAAGAGAGCTCAGGTGAGAAATTGCAAACGTCGAGCAATTGCTCAGAGATGAAAAGTGCCAGCACTGAAAGCTGTTGCTAGCCAGCACCCTTCCTTGGAAGCGCTTTTGTAGGCCTAAGAACACTGGGGCTTTGTGCTTCTCTAGCCACCTAATCTTGTGCTCATCCTCTCGCGCAGTCTAAAGAGAGCTCAAGTGAGAAATTGCAAACGTCGAGCAATTGCTCAGAGATGAAAAGTGCCAGCACTGAAAGCTGTTGCTAGCCAGCACCCTTCCTTGGAAGCGCTTTCACAGGCGCAGCAACACTGGGGCTTTGCGCTTCTCTACCCACCAAACGTCACGGTCATTCTCTTTCCGTCTCGTAGACACGAGCTGAGAAATTGCAAACGTCGAGCAATTGCTCAGAGATGAAAAGTGCCAGCACTGAAAGCTGTTGCTAGCCAGCACCCTTCCTTGGAAGCGCTTTTGTAGGCCTAAGAACACTGGGGCTCTGGGCTTCTCTAGCCACCGAATCTTCTGCTCATCCTCTCGCGCACTCTAAAGAGAGCTCAGGTGAGAAATTGCAAATGTCCAGCAATTGCTCAGAGATGAAAAGTGCCAGCACTGAAAGCTGTTGCTAGCCAGCACCCTTCCTTGGAAGCGCTTTCACAGGCGCAGCAACACTGGGGCTTTGCGCTTCTCTAGCCACCAAACGTCACGGTCATTCTCTTTCCGTCTCGTAGACACGAGCTGAGAAATTGCAAACGTCGAGCAATTGCTCAGAGATGAAAAGTGCCAGCACTGAAAGCTCTTGCTAGCCAGCACCCTTCCTTGGAAGCGCTTTTGTAGGCCTAAGAACACTGGGGTTTTGCGCTTCTCTCGCCACCTAATCTTCTGCTCATCCTCTCACGCACTCTAAAGAGAGCTCAGGTGAGAAATTACAAACGTCGAGCAATTGCTCAGAGATGAAAAGTGCCAGCACTGAAAGCTGTTGCTAGCCAGCCCCCTTCCTTGGAAGCGCTTTCACAGGCGCAGCAACACTGGGGCTTTGCGCTTCTCTAGCCACCAAACGTCACGGTCATTCTCTTTCCGTCTCGTAGACACGAGCTGAGAAATTGCAAACGTCGAGCAATTGCTCAGAGATGAAAAGTGCCAGCACTGAAAGCTCTTGCTAGCCAGCACCCTTCCTTGGAAGCGCTTTTGTAGGCCTAAGAACACTGGGGCTTTGCGCTTCTCTAGCCACCTAATCTTCTGCTCATTCTCTCGCGCACTCTAAAGGGTGCTCAGGTGAGAAATAACAAACGTCGAGCAATTGATCAGAGATGAAAAGTGCCAGCACTGAAAGCTGTTGCTAGCCAGCACCCTTCCTTGGAAGCGCTTTCACAGGCGCAGCAACACTGGGGCTTTGCGCTTCTCTAGCCACCAAACGTCACGGTCCTTCTCTTTCCGTCTCGTAGACACGAGCTGAGAGATTGCAAACGTCCAGCAATTGCTCAGAGATGAAAAGCGCCAGCACTGAAAGCTGTTGCTAGCCAGCACCCTTCCTTGGAAGCGCTTTTGTAGGCCTAAGAACCCTGGGGCTCTGGGCTTCTCTAGCCACCTAATCTTCTGCTCATCCTCTCGCGCACTCTAAAGAGAGCTCAGGTGAGAAATTGCAAATGTCCAGCAATTGCTCAGAGATGAAAAGTGCCAGCACTGAAAGGTCTTGCTAGCCAGCACCCTTCCTTGGAAGCGCTTTCACAGGCGCAGCAACACTGGGGCTTTGCGCTTCTCTAACCACCAAACATCACGGTCACTATCTCTCCGTCTCGTAGACACGAGCTGAGAAATTGCAAACGTCCAGCAATTGCTCAGAGATGAAAAGTGCCAGCACTGAAAGCTGTTGCTAGCCAGCACCCTTCCTTGGAAGCGCTTTCACAGGCGCAGCAACACTTGCTCTTTGCGCTTCTCTAGGCACCAAACGTCACAGTCAGTCTCTTTCCGACTCGTAGACACGAGCTGAGAAATTGCAAACGTCGAGCAATTGCTCAGAGATGAAAAGTGCCAGCACTGAAAGCTGTTCCTAGCCAGCACCCTTCCTTGGAAGCGCTTTTGTAAGCCTAAGAACACTGGGGCTCTGGGCTTCTCTAGCCACCTAATCTTCTGCTCATCCTCTCGCGCACTCTAAAGAGAGCTCAGGTGAGAAATTGCAAACGTCCAGCAATTGCTCAGAGATGAAAAGTGCCAGCACTGAAAGCTGTTGCTAGCCAGCACCCTTCCTTGGAAGCGCTTTTGTAGGCCTAAGAACACTGGGGCTTTGCGCTTCTCTAGCCACCTAATCTTGTGCTCATCCTCTCGCGCACTCTAAAGAGAGCTCAGGTGAGAAATTGCAAACGTCGAGCAATTGCTCAGAGATGAAAAGTGCCAGCACTGAAAGCTGTTGCTAGCCAGCACCCTTCCTTGGAAGCGCTTTCACAGGCGCAGCAACACTGGGGCTTTGCGCTTCTCTACCCACCAAACGTCACGGTCATTCTCTTTCCGTCTCGTAGACACGAGCTGAGAAATTGCAAACGTCGAGCAATTGCTCAGAGATGAAAAGTGCCAGCACTGAAAGCTGTTGCTAGCCAGCACCCTTCCTTGGAAGCGCTTTTGTAGGCCTAAGAACACTGGGGCTTTGCGCTTCTCTAGCCACCTAATCTTCTGCTCATTCTCTCGCGCACTCTAAAGGGTGCTCAGGTGAGAAATTACAAACGTCGAGCAATTGCTCAGAGATGAAAAGTGCCAGCACTGAAAGCTGTTGCTAGCCAGCACCCTTCCTTGGAAGCGCTTTCACAGGCGCAGCAACACTGGGGCTTTGCGCTTCTCTAGCCACCAAACGTCACGGTCCTTCTCTTTCCGTCTCGTAGACACGAGCTGAGAGATTGCAAACGTCCAGCAATTGCTCAGAGATGAAAAGCGCCAGCACTGAAAGCTCTTGCTAGCCAGCACCCTTCCTTGGAAGCGCTTTTGTAGGCCTAAGAACCCTGGGGCTCTGGGCTTCTCTAGCCACCTAATCTTCTGCTCATCCTCTCGCGCACTCTAAAGAGAGCTCAGGTGAGAAATTGCAAATGTCCAGCAATTGCTCAGAGATGAAAAGTGCCAGCACTGAAAGGTCTTGCTAGCCAGCACCCTTCCTTGGAAGCGCTTTCACAGGCGCAGCAACACTGGGGCTTTGCGCTTCTCTAACCACCAAACATCACGGTCACTATCTCTCCGTCTCGTAGACACGAGCTGAGAAATTGCAAACGTCCAGCAATTGCTCAGAGATGAAAAGTGTCAGCACTGAAAGCTGTTGCTAGCCAGCACCCTTCCTTGGAAGCGCTTTCACAGGCGCAGCAACACTTGCTCTTTGCGCTTCTCTAGGCACCAAACGTCACAGTCAGTCTCTTTCCGACTCGTAGACACGAGCTGAGAAATTGCAAACGTCGAGCAATTGCTCAGAGATGAAAAGTGCCAGCACTGAAAGCTGTTCCTAGCCAGCACCCTTCCTTGGAAGCGCTTTTGTAAGCCTAAGAACACTGGGGCTCTGGGCTTCTCTAGCCACCTAATCTTCTGCTCATCCTCTCGCGCACTCTAAAGAGAGCTCAGGTGAGAAATTGCAAACGTCGAGCAATTGCTCAGAGATGAAAAGTGCCAGCACTGAAAGCTGTTGCTAGCCAGCACCCTTCCTTGGAAGCGCTTTTGTAGGCCTAAGAACACTGGGGCTTTGCGCTTCTCTAGCCACCTAATCTTCTGCTCATCCTCTCGCGCACTCTAAAGAGAGCTCAGGTGAGAAATTGCAAACGTCGAGCAATTGCTCAGAGATGAAAAGTGCCAGCACTGAAAGCTGTTGCTAGCCAGCACCCTTCCTTGGAAGCGCTTTCACAGGCGCAGCAACACTGGGGCTTTGCGCTTCTCTAGCCACCAAACGTCACGGTCATTCTCTTTCCGTCTCGTAGACACGAGCTGAGAAATTGCAAACGTCGAGCAATTGCTCAGAGATGAAAAGCGCCAGCACTGAAAGCTCTTGCTAGCCAGCACCCTTCCTTGGAAGCGCTTTTGTAGGCCTAAGAACACTGGGGCTCTGGGCTTCTCTAGCCACCTAATCTTCTGCTCATCCTCTCGTGCACTCTAAAGAGAGCTCAGGTGAGAAATTGCAAATGTCCAGCAATTGCTCAGAGATGAAAAGTGCCAGCACTGAAAGGTCTTGCTAGCCAGCACCCTTCCTTGGAAGCGCTTTCACAGGCGCAGCAACACTGGGGCTTTGCGCTTCTCTAGCCACCAAACGTCACGGTCATTCTCTTTGCGTCTCGTAGACACGAGCTGAGAAATTGCAAAGGTCGAGCAATTGCTCAGAGATGAAAAGTGCCAGCACTGAAAGCTGTTGCTAGCCAGCCCCCTTCCTTGGAAGCGCTTTTGTAGGCCGAAGAACACTGGGGCTTTGCGCTTCTCTAGCCACCTAATCTTCTGCTCATTCTCTCGCGCACTCTAAAGGGTGCTCAGGTGAGAAATTGCAAACGTCGAGCAATTGCTCAGAGATGAAAAGTGCCAGCACTGAAAGCTGTTGCTAGCCAGCCCCCTTCCTTGGAAGCGCTTTCACGGGCGCAGCAACACTGGGCCTTTGCGCTTCTCTAGCCACCAAACGTCACGGTCATTCTCTTTCCGTCTCGTAGACACGAGCTGAGAAATTGCAAACGTCGAGCAATTGCTCAGAGATGAAAAGTGCCAGCACTGAAAGCTGTTGCTAGCCAGCACCCTTCCTTGGAAGCGCTTTTGTAGCCCTAAGAAGACTGGGGCTCTGGGCTTCTCTAGCCACCTCATCTTCTGCTCATCCTCTCGCGCACTCTAAAGAGAGCTCAGGTAAGAAATTGCAAACGTCGAGCAATTGCTGAGAGATGAAAAGTGCCAGCACTGAAAGCTGTTGCTAGCCAGCACCCTTCCTTGGAAGCGCTTTCACAGGCGCAGCAACACTGGGGCTTTGCGCTTCTCTACCCACCAAACGTCACGGTCATTCTCTTTCCGTCTCGTAGACACGAGCTGAGAAATTGCAAACGTCCAGCAATTGCTCAGAGATGAAAAGTGCCAGCACTGAAAGCTGTTGCTAGCCAGCAGCCTTCCTTGGAAGCGCTTTTGTAGGCCTAAGAACACTGGGGCTTTGCGCTTCTCTAGCCACCTAATCTTCTGCTCATCCTCTCGCGCACTCTAAAGAGAGCTCAGGTGAGAAATTGCAAACGTCCAGCAATTGCTCAGAGATGAAAAGTGCCAGCACTGAAAGCTGTTGCTAGCCAGCACCCTTCCTTGGAAGCGCTTTCACAGGTGCAGCAACACTGGGGCTTTGCGCTTCTCTACCCACCAAACGTCACGGTCATTCTCTTTCCGTCTCGTAGACACGAGCTGAGAAATTGCAAACGTCGAGCAATTGCTCAGAGATGAAAAGTGCCAGCACTGAAAGCTGTTGCTAGCCAGCCCCCTTCCTTGGAAGCGCTTTCACAGGCGCAGCAACACTGGGGCTTTGCGCTTCTCTAGCCACCAAACGTCACGGTCATTCTCTATCCGTCTCGTAGACACGAGCTGAGAAATTGCAAACGTCGAGCAATTGCTCAGAGATGAAAAGTGCCAGCACTGAAAGCTGTTGCTAGCCAGCCCCCTTCCTTGGAAGCGCTTTCACAGGCGCAGCAACACTGGGGCTTTGCGCTTCTCTAGCCACCAAACGTCACGGTCATTCTCTTTCCGTCTCGTAGACACGAGCTGAGAAATTGCAAACGTCGAGCAATTGCTCAGAGATGAAAAGTGCCAGCACTGAAAGCTGTTGCTAGCCAGCACCCTTCCTTGGAAGCGCTTTTGTAGGCCTAAGAACACTGGGGCTTTGCGCTTCTCTAGCCACCTAATCTTCTGCTCATTCTCTCGCGCACTCTAAAGGGTGCTCAGGTGAGAAATTACAAACGTCGAGCAATTGCTCAGAGATGAAAAGTGCCAGCACTGAAAGCTGTTGCTAGCCAGCACCCTTCCTTGGAAGCGCTTTCACAGGCGCAGCAACACTGGGGCTTTGCGCTTCTCTAGCCACCAAACGTCACGGTCCTTCTCTTTCCGTCTCGTAGACACGAGCTGAGAGATTGCAAACGTCCAGCAATTGCTCAGAGATGAAAAGCGCCAGCACTGAAAGCTCTTGCTAGCCAGCACCCTTCCTTGGAAGCGCTTTTGTAGGCCTAAGAACCCTGGGGCTCTGGGCTTCTCTAGCCACCTAATCTTCTGCTCATCCTCTCGCGCACTCTAAAGAGAGCTCAGGTGAGAAATTGCAAATGTCCAGCAATTGCTCAGAGATGAAAAGTGCCAGCACTGAAAGGTCTTGCTAGCCAGCACCCTTCCTTGGAAGCGCTTTCACAGGCGCAGCAACACTGGGGCTTTGCGCTTCTCTAACCACCAAACATCACGGTCACTATCTCTCCGTCTCGTAGACACGAGCTGAGAAATTGCAAACGTCCAGCAATTGCTCAGAGATGAAAAGTGTCAGCACTGAAAGCTGTTGCTAGCCAGCACCCTTCCTTGGAAGCGCTTTCACAGGCGCAGCAACACTTGCTCTTTGCGCTTCTCTAGGCACCAAACGTCACAGTCAGTCTCTTTCCGACTCGTAGACACGAGCTGAGAAATTGCAAACGTCGAGCAATTGCTCAGAGATGAAAAGTGCCAGCACTGAAAGCTGTTCCTAGCCAGCACCCTTCCTTGGAAGCGCTTTTGTAAGCCTAAGAACACTGGGGCTCTGGGCTTCTCTAGCCACCTAATCTTCTGCTCATCCTCTCGCGCACTCTAAAGAGAGCTCAGGTGAGAAATTGCAAACGTCGAGCAATTGCTCAGAGATGAAAAGTGCCAGCACTGAAAGCTGTTGCTAGCCAGCACCCTTCCTTGGAAGCGCTTTTGTAGGCCTAAGAAGACTGGGGCTCTGGGCTTCTCTAGCCACCTAATCTTCTGCTCATCCTCTCGCGCACTCTAAAGAGAGCTCAGGTGAGAAATTGCAAACGTCGAGCAATTGCTCAGAGATGAAAAGTGCCAGCACTGAAAGCTGTTGCTAGCCAGCAGCCTTCCTTGGAAGCGCTTTCACAGGCGCAGCAACACTGGGGCTTTGCGCTTCTCTAGCCACCAAACGTCACGGTCATTCTCTTTCCGTCTCGTAGACACGAGCTGAGAAATTGCAAACGTCGAGCAATTGCTCAGAGATGAAAAGTGCCAGCACTGAAAGCTCTTGCTAGCCAGCACCCTTCCTTGGAAGCGCTTTTCTAGGCCTAAGAACACTGGGGCTTTGCGCTTCTCTCGCCACCTAATCTTCTGCTCATCCTCTCGTGCACTCTAAAGAGAGCTCAGGTGAGAAATTGCAAATGTCCAGCAATTGCTCAGAGATGAAAAGTGCCAGCACTGAAAGGTCTTGCTAGCCAGCACCCTTCCTTGGAAGCGCTTTCACAGGCGCAGCAACACTGGGGCTTTGCGCTTCTCTAGCCACCAAACGTCACGGTCATTCTCTTTGCGTCTCGTAGACACGAGCTGAGAAATTGCAAAGGTCGAGCAATTGCTCAGAGATGAAAAGTGCCAGCACTGAAAGCTGTTGCTAGCCAGCCCCCTTCCTTGGAAGCGCTTTTGTAGGCCGAAGAACACTGGGGCTTTGCGCTTCTCTAGCCACCTAATCTTCTGCTCATTCTCTCGCGCACTCTAAAGGGTGCTCAGGTGAGAAATTGCAAACGTCGAGCAATTGCTCAGAGATGAAAAGTGCCAGCACTGAAAGCTGTTGCTAGCCAGCCCCCTTCCTTGGAAGCGCTTTCACGGGCGCAGCAACACTGGGCCTTTGCGCTTCTCTAGCCACCAAACGTCACGGTCATTCTCTTTCCGTCTCGTAGACACGAGCTGAGAAATTGCAAACGTCGAGCAATTGCTCAGAGATGAAAAGTGCCAGCACTGAAAGCTGTTGCTAGCCAGCACCCTTCCTTGGAAGCGCTTTTGTAGCCCTAAGAAGACTGGGGCTCTGGGCTTCTCTAGCCACCTCATCTTCTGCTCATCCTCTCGCGCACTCTAAAGAGAGCTCAGGTAAGAAATTGCAAACGTCGAGCAATTGCTGAGAGATGAAAAGTGCCAGCACTGAAAGCTGTTGCTAGCCAGCACCCTTCCTTGGAAGCGCTTTCACAGGCGCAGCAACACTGGGGCTTTGCGCTTCTCTACCCACCAAACGTCACGGTCATTCTCTTTCCGTCTCGTAGACACGAGCTGAGAAATTGCAAACGTCCAGCAATTGCTCAGAGATGAAAAGTGCCAGCACTGAAAGCTGTTGCTAGCCAGCAGCCTTCCTTGGAAGCGCTTTTGTAGGCCAAAGAACACTGGGGCTTTGCGCTTCTCTAGCCACCTAATATTCTGCTCATCCTCTCGCGCACTCTAAAGAGAGCTCAGGTGAGAAATTGCAAACGTCCAGCAATTGCTCAGAGATGAAAAGTGCCAGCACTGAAAGCTGTTGCTAGCCAGCACCCTTCCTTGGAAGCGCTTTCACAGGCGCAGCAACACTGGGGCTTTGCGCTTCTCTACCCACCAAACGTCACGGTCATTCTCTTTCCGTCTCGTAGACACGAGCTGAGAAATTGCAAACGTCGAGCAATTGCTCAGAGATGAAAAGTGCCAGCACTGAAAGCTGTTGCTAGCCAGCCCCCTTCCTTGGAAGCGCTTTTGTAGGCCTAAGAACACTGGGGCTCTGGGCTTCTCTAGCCACCTAATCTTCTGCTCATCCTCTCGCGCACTCTAAAGAGAGCTCAGGTGAGAAATTGCAAACATCGAGCGATTGCTCAGAGATGAAAAGTGCCAGCACTGAAAGCTGTTGCTAGCCAGCACCCTTCCTTGGAAGCGCTTTCACAGGCGCAGCAACACTGGGGCTTTGCGCTTCTCTAGCCACCAAACGTCACGGTCCTTCTCTTTCCGTCTCGTAGACACGAGCTGAGAAATTGCAAACGTCGAGCAATTGCTCAGAGATGAAAAGTGCCAGCACTGAAAGCTGTTGCTAGCCAGCAGCCTTCCTTGGAAGCGCTTTTGTAGGCCTAAGAACACTGGGGCTTTGCGCTTCTCCAGCCACCTAATCTTCTGCTCATCCTCTCGCGCACTCTAAAGAGAGCTCAGGTGAGAAATTGCAAACGTCCAGCAATTGCTCAGAGATGAAAAGTGCCAGCACTGAAAGATCTTGCTAGCCAGCACCCTTCCTTGGAAGCGCTTTCACAGGCGCAGCAACACTGGGGCTTTGCGCTTCTCTAGCCACCAAACGTCACAGTCATTCTCTTTGCGTCTCGTAGACACGAGCTGAGAAATTGCAAACGTCGAGCAATTGCTCAGAGATGAAAAGTGCCAGCACTGAAAGCTGTTGCTAGCCAGCACCCTTCCTTGGAAGCGCTTTTGTAGGCCTAAGAACACTGGGGCTCTGGGCTTCTCTAGCCACCTAATCTTCTGCTCATCCTCTCGCACACTCTAAAGAGAGCTCAGGTGAGAAATTGCAAACGTCGAGCAATTGCTCAGAGATGAAAAGTGCCAGCACTGAAAGCTGTTGCTAGCCAGCACCCTTCCTTGGAAGCGCTTTTGTAGGCCTAAGAACACTGGGGCTCTGGGCTTCTCTAGCCACCTAAACTTGTGCTCATCCTCTCGCGCACTCTAAAGAGAGCTCAGGTGAGAAATTGCAAACGTCGAACAATTGCTCAGAGATGAAAAGTGCCAGCACTGAAAGCTCTTGCTAGCCAGCAGCCTTCCTTGGAAGCGCTTTCACAGGCGCAGCAACACTGGGGCTTTGCGCTTCTCTAACCACCAAACATCACGGTCACTATCTCTCCGTCTCGTAGACACGAGCTGAGAAATTGCAAACGTCGAGCAATTGCTCAGAGATGAAAAGTGCCAGCACTGAAAGCTGTTGCTAGCCAGCACCCTTCCTGGAAGCGCTTTCACAGGCGCAGCAACACTGGGGCTTTGCGCTTCTCTAGCCACCAAACGTCACGGTCATTCTCTTTGCGTCTCGTAGACACGAGCTGAGAAATTGCAAACGTCGAGCAATTGCTCAGAGATGAAAAGTGCCAGCACTGAAAGCTGTTGCTAGCCAGCCCCCTTCCTTGGAAGCGCTTTTGTAGGCCGAAGAACACTGGGGCTTTGCGCTTCTCTAGCCACCTAATCTTCTGCTCATTCTCTCGCGCACTCTAAAGGGTGCTCAGGTGAGAAATTACAAACGTCGAGCAATTGCTCAGAGATGAAAAGTGCCAGCACTGAAAGCTTTTGCTAGCCAGCCCCCTTCCTTGGAAGCGCTTTCACAGGCGCAGCAACACTGGGGCTTTGCGCTTCTCTACCCACCAAACGTCACGGTCATTCTCTTTCCGTCTCGTAGACACGAGCTGAGAAATTGCAAACGTCGAGCAATTGCTCAGAGATGAAAAGTGCCAGCACTGAAAGCTGTTGCTAGCCAGCACCCTTCCTTGGAAGCGCTTTTGTAGGCCTAAGAACAGTGGGGCTCTGGGCTTCTCTAGCCACCTAATCTTCTGCTCATCCTCTCGCGCACTCTAAAGAGAGCTCAGGTGAGAAATTGCAAACGTCGAGCAATTGCTCAGAGATGAAAAGTGCCAGCACTGAAAGCTGTTGCTAGCCAGCACCCTTCCTTGGAAGCGCTTTCACAGGCGCAGCAACACTGGGGCTTTGCGCTTCTCTACCCACCAAACGTCACGGTCATTCTCTTTCCGTCTCGTAGACACGAGCTGAGAAATTGCAAACGTCGAGCAATTGCTCAGAGATGAAAAGTGCCAGCACTGAAAGCTGTTGCTAGCCAGCCCCCTTCCTTGGAAGCGCTCTTGTAGGCCTAAGAACACTGGGGCTCTGGGCTTCTCTAGCCACCTCATCTTCTGCTCATCCTCTCGCGCACTCTAAAGAGAGCTCAGGTGAGAAATTGCAAACATCGAGCGATTGCTCAGAGATGAAAAGTGCCAGCACTGAAAGCTGTTGCTAGCCAGCACCCTTCCTTGGAAGCGCTTTCACAGGCGCAGCAACACTGGGGCTTTGCGCTTCTCTAGCCACCAAACGTCACGGTCATTCTCTTTCCGTCTCGTAGACACGAGCTGAGAAATTGCAAACGTCGAGCAATTGCTCAGAGATGAAAAGTGCCAGCACTGAAAGCTGTTGCTAGCCAGCACCCTTCCTTGGAAGCGCTTTTGTAGCCCTAAGAACACTGGGGCTTTGCGCTTCTCTAGCCACCTAATCTTGTGCTCATCCTCTCGTGCACTCTAAAGAGAGCTCAGGTGAGAAATTGCAAACGTCGAGCAATTGCTCAGAGATGAAAAGTGCCAGCACTGAAAGCTCTTGCTAGCCAGCACCCTTCCTTGGAAGCGCTTTCACAGGCGCAGCAACACTGGGCCTTTGCGCTTCTCTACCCACCAAACGTCACGGTCATTCTCTTTCCGTCTCGTAGACACGAGCTGAGAAATTGCAAACGTCCAGCAATTGCTCAGAGATGAAAAGTGCCAGCACTGAAAGCTGTTGCTAGCCAGCAGCCTTCCTTGGAAGCGCTTTTGTAGGCCTAAGAACACTGGGGCTTTGCGCTTCTCTAGCCACCTAATCTTCTGCTCATCCTCTCGCGCACTCTAAAGAGAGCTCAGGTGAGAAGTTGCAAACGTCGAGCAATTGCTCAGAGATGAAAAGTGCCAGCACTGAAAGATCTTGCTAGCCAGCACCCTTCCTTGGAAGCGCTTTCACAGGCGCAGCAACACTGGGGCTTTGCGCTTCTCTAGCCACCAAACGTCACGGTCATTCTCTTTCCGTCTCGTAGACACGAGCTGAGAAATTGCAAACGTCGAGCAATTGCTCAGAGATGAAAAGTGCCAGCACTGAAAGCTCTTGCTAGCCAGCACCCTTCCTTGGAAGCGCTTTTGTAGGCCTAAGAACACTGGGGCTTTGCGCTTCTCCAGCCACCTAATCTTCTGCTCATCCTCTCGCGCACTCTAAAGAGAGCTCAGGTGAGAAATTGCAAACGTCCAGCAATTGCTCAGAGATGAAAAGTGCCAGCACTGAAAGCTGTTGCTAGCCAGCACCCTTCCTTGGAAGCGCTTTCACAGGCGCAGCAACACTGGGGCTTTGCGCTTCTCTAACCACCAAACATCACGGTCACTATCTCTCCGTCTCGTAGACACGAGCTGAGAAATTGCAAACGTCGAGCAATTGCTCAGAGATGAAAAGTGCCAGCACTGAAAGCTGTTGCTAGCCAGCAGCCTTCCTTGGAAGCGCTTTTGTAGCCCTAAGAACACTGGGGCTCTGGGCTTCTCTAGCCACCTCATCTTCTGCTCATCCTCTCGCGCAGTCTAAAGAGAGCTCAGGTGACAAATTGCAAACGTCGAGCAATTGCTGAGAGATGAAAAGTGCCAGCACTGAAAGCTCTTGCTAGCCAGCACCCTTCCTTGGAAGCGCTTTCACAGGCGCAGCAACACTGGGGCTTTGCGCTTCTCTAGCCACCAAACGTCACGGTCATTCTCTTTCCGTCTCGTAGACACGAGCTGAGAAATTGCAAACGTCGAGCAATTGCTCAGAGATGAAAAGTGCCAGCACTGAAAGCTGTTGCTAGCCAGCACCCTTCCTTGGAAGCGCTTTTGTAGGCCTAAGAACACTGGGGCTCTGGGCTTCTCTAGCCACCTAATCTTCTGCTCATCCTCTCGCGCACTCTAAAGAGAGCTCAGGTGAGAAATTGCAAACGTCGAGCAATTGCTCCGAGATGAAAAGTGCCAGCACTGAAAGCTGTTGCTAGCCAGCACCCTTCCTTGGAAGCGCTTTCACAGGCGCAGCAACACTGGGGCTTTGCGCTTCTCTACCCACCAAACGTCACGGTCATTCTCTTTGCGTCTCGTAGACACGAGCTGAGAAATTGCAAACGTCGAGCAATTGCTCAGAGATGAAAAGTGCCAGCACTGAAAGCTGTTGCTAGCCAGCCCCCTTCCTTGGAAGCGCTTTTGTAGGCCTAAGAACACTGGGGCTCTGGGCTTCTCTAGCCACCTCATCTTCTGCTCATCCTCTCGCGCACTCTAAAGAGAGCTCAGGTGAGAAATTGCAAACATCGAGCGATTGCTCAGAGATGAAAAGTGCCAGCACTGAAAGCTGTTGCTAGCCAGCACCTTTCCTTGGAAGCGCTTTCACAGGCGCAGCAACACTGGGGCTTTGCGCTTCTCTAGCCACCAAACGTCACGGTCATTCTCTTTCCGTCTCGTAGACACGAGCTGAGAAATTGCAAACGTCGAGCAATTGCTCAGAGATGAAAAGTGCCAGCACTGAAAGCTGTTGCTAGCCAGCACCCTTCCTTGGAAGCGCTTTTGTAGGCCTAAGAACACTGGGGCTCTGGGCTTCTCTAGCCACCTAATCTTGTGCTCATCCTCTCGTGCACTCTAAAGAGAGCTCAGGTGAGAAATTGCAAACGTCGAGCAATTGCTCAGAGATGAAAAGTGCCAGCACTGAAAGCTCTTGCTAGCCAGCACCCTTCCTTGGAAGCGCTTTCACAGGCGCAGCAACACTGGGGCTTTGCGCTTCTCTACCCACCAAACGTCACAGTCATTCTCTTTGCGTCTCGTAGACACGAGCTGAGAAATTGCAAATGTCGAGCAATTGCTCAGAGATGAAAAGTGCCAGCACTGAAAGCTGTTGCTAGCCAGCACCCTTCCTTGGAAGCGCTTTTGTAGGCCTAAGAACACTGGGGCTCTGGGCTTCTCTAGCCACCTAATCTTCTGCTCATCCTCTCGCGCACTCTAAAGAGAGCTCAGGTGAGAAATTGCAAACGTCGAGCAATTGCTCAGAGATGAAAAGTGCCAGCACTGAAAGCTGTTGCTAGCCAGCCCCCTTCCTTGGAAGCGCTTTCACAGGCGCAGCAACACTGGGGCTTTGCGCTTCTCTAGCCACCAAACGTCACGGTCATTCTCTTTCCGTCTCGTAGACACGAGCTGAGAAATTGCAAACGTCGAGCAATTGCTCAGAGATGAAAAGTGCCAGCACTGAAAGCTGTTGCTAGCCAGCACCCTTCCTTGGAAGCGCTTTTGTAGCCCTAAGAACACTGGGGCTTTGCGCTTCTCTAGCCACCTAATCTTGTGCTCATCCTCTCGTGCACTCTAAAGAGAGCTCAGGTGAGAAATTGCAAACGTCGAGCAATTGCTCAGAGATGAAAAGTGCCAGCACTGAAAGCTCTTGCTAGCCAGCACCCTTCCTTGGAAGCGCTTTCACAGGCGCAGCAACACTGGGCCTTTGCGCTTCTCTACCCACCAAACGTCACGGTCATTCTCTTTCCGTCTCGTAGACACGAGCTGAGAAATTGCAAACGTCCAGCAATTGCTCAGAGATGAAAAGTGCCAGCACTGAAAGCTGTTGCTAGCCAGCAGCCTTCCTTGGAAGCGCTTTTGTAGGCCTAAGAACACTGGGGCTTTGCGCTTCTCTAGCCACCTAATCTTCTGCTCATCCTCTCGCGCACTCTAAAGAGAGCTCAGGTGAGAAATTGCAAACGTCCAGCAATTGCTCAGAGATGAAAAGTGCCAGCACTGAAAGATCTTGCTAGCCAGCACCCTTCCTTGGAAGCGCTTTCACAGGCGCAGCAACACTGGGGCTTTGCGCTTCTCTACCCACCAAACGTCACGGTCATTCTCTTTCCGTCTCGTAGACACGAGCTGAGAAATTGCAAACGTCGAGCAATTGCTCAGAGATGAAAAGTGCCAGCACTGAAAGCTGTTGCTAGCCAGCCCCCTTCCTTGGAAGCGCTTTTGTAGGCCTAAGAACACTGGGGCTCTGGGCTTCTCTAGCCACCTAATCTTCTGCTCATCCTCTCGCGCACTCTAAAGAGAGCTCAGGTGAGAAATTGCAAACGTCCAGCAATTGCTCAGAGATGAAAAGTGCCAGCACTGAAAGATCTTGCTAGCCAGCACCCTTCCTTGGAAGCGCTTTCACAGGCGCAGCAACACTGGGGCTTTGCGCTTCTCTAACCACCAAACGTCACGGTCATTCTCTTTCCGTCTCGTAGACACGAGCTGAGAAATTGCAAACGTCGAGCAATTGCTCAGAGATGAAAAGTGCCAGCACTGAAAGCTGTTGCTAGCCAGCAGCCTTCCTTGGAAGCGCTTTTGTAGCCCTAAGAACACTGGGGCTCTGGGCTTCTCTAGCCACCTCATCTTCTGCTCATCCTCTCGCGCAGTCTAAAGAGAGCTCAGGTGAGAAATTGCAAACGTCGAGCAATTGCTGAGAGATGAAAAGTGCCAGCACTGAAAGCTCTTGCTAGCCAGCACCCTTCCTTGGAAGCGCTTTCACAGGCGCAGTAACACTGGGGCTTTGCGCTTCTCTACCCACCAAACGTCACGGTCATTCTCTTTGCGTCTCGTAGACACGAGCTGAGAAATTGCAAACGTCGAGCAATTGCTCAGAGATGAAAAGTGCCAGCACTGAAAGCTGTTGCTAGCCAGCACCCTTCCTTGGAAGCGCTTTTGTAGCCCAAAGAACACTGGGGCTCTGGGCTTCTCTAGCCACCTAATCTTCTGCTCATCCTCTCGCGCACTCTAAAGAGAGCTCAGGTGAGAAATTGCAAATGTCCAGCAATTGCTCAGAGATGAAAAGTGCCAGCACTGAAAGCTGTTGCTAGCCAGCACCCTTCCTTGGAAGCGCTTTCACAGGCGCAGCAACACTGGGGCTTTGCGCTTCTCTAACCACCAAACGTCACGGTCATTCTCTTTCCGTCTCGTAGACACGAGCTGAGAAATTGCAAACGTCGAGCAATTGCTCAGAGATGAAAAGTGCCAGCACTGAAAGCTGTTGCTAGCCAGCACCCTTCCTTGGAAGCGCTTTTGTAGGCCTAAGAACACTGGGGCTTTGCGCTTCTCTAGCCACCTAATCTTGTGCTCATTCTCTCGCGCACTCTAAAGGGTGCTCAGGTGAGAAATAACAAACGTCGAGCAATTGCTCAGAGATGAAAAGTGCCAGCACTGAAAGCTGTTGCTAGCCAGCCCCCTTCCTTGGAAGCGCTTTCACAGGCGCAGCAACACTGGGGCTTTGCGCTTCTCTACCCACCAAACGTCACGGTCCTTCTCTTTCCGTCTCGTAGACACGAGCTGAGAGATTGCAAACGTCCAGCAATTGCTCAGAGATGAAAAGCGCCAGCACTGAAAGCTCTTGCTAGCCAGCACCCTTCCTTGGAAGCGCTTTTGTAGGCCTAAGAAGACTGGGGCTTTGCGCTTCTCTAGCCACCTAATCTTCTGCTCATCCTCTCGCGCACTCTAAAGAGAGCTCAGGTGAGAAATTGCAAATGTCCAGCAATTGCTCAGAGATGAAAAGTGCCAGCACTGAAAGGTCTTGCTAGCCAGCACCCTTCCTTGGAAGCGCTTTCACAGGCGCAGCAACACTGGGGCTTTGCGCTTCTCTAACCACCAAACGTCACGGTCACTATCTCTCCGTCTCGTAGACACGAGCTGAGAAATTGCAAACGTCCAGCAATTGCTCAGAGATGAAAAGTGCCAGCACTGAAAGCTGTTGCTAGCCAGCACCCTTCCTTGGAAGCGCTTTTGTAGGCCTAAGAAGACTGGGGCTCTGGGCTTCTCTAGCCACCTAATCTTCTGCTCATTCTCTCGTGCACTCTAAAGAGAGCTCAGGTGAGAAATTGCAAATGTCCAGCAATTGCTCAGAGATGAAAAGTGCCAGCACTGAAAGCTGTTGCTAGCCAGCACCCTTCCTTGGAAGCGCTTTCACAGGCGCAGCAACACTGGGGCTTTGCGCTTCTCTAACCACCAAACGTCACGGTCATTCTCTTTGCGTCTCGTAGACACGAGCTGAGAAATTGCAAACGTCGAGCAATTGCTCAGAGATGAAAAGTGCCAGCACTGAAAGCTGTTGCTAGCCAGCACCCTTCCTTGGAAGCGCTTTTGTAGGCCTAAGAACACTGGGGCTCTGGGCTTCTCTAGCCACCTAAACTTGTGCTCATCCTCTCGCGCACTCTAAAGAGAGCTCAGGTGAGAAATTGCAAACGTCGAACAATTGCTCAGAGATGAAAAGTGCCAGCACTGAAAGCTCTTGCTAGCCAGCAGCCTTCCTTGGAAGCGCTTTCACAGGCGCAGCAACACTGGGGCTTTGCGCTTCTCTAACCACCAAACATCACGGTCACTATCTCTCCGTCTCGTAGACACGAGCTGAGAAATTGCAAACGTCGAGCAATTGCTCAGAGATGAAAAGTGCCAGCACTGAAAGCTGTTGCTAGCCAGCACCCTTCCTTGGAAGCGCTTTTGTAGCCCTAAGAACACTGGGGCTCTGGGCTTCTCTAGCCACCTCATCTTCTGCTCATCCTCTCGCGCACTCTAAAGGGTGCTCAGGTGACAAATTGCAAACGTCGAGGAATTGCTGAGAGATGAAAAGTGCCAGCACTGAAAGCTCTTGCTAGCCAGCACCCTTCCTTGGAAGCGCTTTCACAGGCGCAGTAACACTGGGGCTTTGCGCTTCTCTAGCCACCAAACGTCACAGTCATTCTCTTTCCGTCTCGTAGACACGAGCTGAGAAATTGCAAACGTCGAGCAATTGCTCAGAGATGAAAAGTGCCAGCACTGAAAGCTGTTGCTAGCCAGCACCCTTCCTTGGAAGCGCTTTCACAGGCGCAGCAACACTGGGGCTTTGCGCTTCTCTAACCACCAAACATCACGGTCACTATCTCTCCGTCTCGTAGACACGAGCTGAGAAATTGCAAACGTCGAGCAATTGCTCAGAGATGAAAAGTGCCAGCACTGAAAGCTGTTGCTAGCCAGCAGCCTTCCTTGGAAGCGCTTTTCTAGGCCTAAGAACACTGGGGCTCTGGGCTTCTCTAGCCACCTAATCTTGTGCTCATCCTCTCGCGCACTCTAAAGAGAGCTCAGGTGAGAAATTGCAAATGTCCAGCAATTGCTGAGAGATGAAAAGTGCCAGCACTGAAAGCTCTTGCTAGCCAGCACCCTTCCTTGGAAGCGCTTTCACAGGCGCAGCAACACTGGGGCTTTGCGCTTCTCTACCCACCAAACGTTACGGTCACTATCTCTCCGTCTCGTAGACACGAGCTGAGAAATTGCAAACGTCGAGCAATTGCTCAGAGATGAAAAGTGTCAGCACTGAAAGCTGTTGCTAGCCAGCACCCTTCCTTGGAAGCACTTTCACAGGCGCAGCAACACTTGCTCTTTGCGCTTCTCTAGGCACCAAACGTCACAGTCAATCTCTTTCCGACTCGTAGACACGAGCTGAGAAATTGCAAACGTCGAGCAATTGCTCAGAGATGAAAAGTGCCAGCACTGAAAGCTGTTCCTAGCCAGCACCCTTCCTTGGAAGCGCTTTTGGAAGCCTAAGAAGACTGGGGCTCTGGGCTTCTCTAGCCACCTAATCTTCTGCTCATCCTCTCGCGCACTCTAAAGAGAGCTCAGGTGAGAAATTGCAAACGTCGAGCAATTGCTCAGAGATGAAAAGTGCCAGCACTGAAAGCTGTTGCTAGCCAGCACCCTTCCTTGGAAGCGCTTTTGTAGGCCTAAGAACACTGGGGCTTTGCGCTTCTCTAGCCACCTAATCTTCTGCTCATCCTCTCGCGCAGTCTAAAGAGAGCTCAAGTGAGAAATTGCAAATGTCCAGCAATTGCTCAGAGATGAAAAGTGCCAGCACTGAAAGCTGTTGCTAGCCAGCCCCCTTCCTTGGAAGCGCTTTCACAGGCGCAGCAACACTGGGGCTTTGCGCTTCTCTAGCCACCAAACGTCACGGTCATTCTCTTTGCGTCTCGTAGACACGAGCTGAGAAATTGCAAACGTCGAGCAATTGCTCAGAGATGAAAAGTGCCAGCACTGAAAGCTGTTGCTAGCCAGCACCCTTCCTTGGAAGCGCTTTTGTAGGCCTAAGAACACTGGGGCTCTGGGCTTCTCTAGTCACCGAATCTTCTGCTCATCCTCTCGCGCAGTCTAAAGAGAGCTCAGGTAACAAATTGCAAACGTCGAGCAATTGCTCAGAGATGAAAAGTGCCAGCACTGAAAGCTGTTGCTAGCCAGCACCCTTCCTTGGAAGCCCTTTCACAGGCGCAGCAACACTGGGGCTTTGCGCTTCTCTAGCCACCAAACGTCACGGTCATTCTCTTTCCGTCTCGTAGACACGAGCTGAGAAATTGCAAATGTCGAGCAATTGCTCAGAGATGAAAAGTGCCAGCACTGAAAGCTCTTGCTAGCCAGCACCCTTCCTTGGAAGCGCTTTTGTAGGCCTAAGAACACTGGGGCTCTGGGCTTCTCTAGCCACCTAATCTTGTGCTCATCCTCTCGCGCACTCTAAAGAGAGCTCAGGTGAGAAATTGCAAATGTCCAGCAATTGCTCAGAGATGAAAAGTGCCAGCACTGAAAGCTCTTGCTAGCCAGCACCCTTCCTTGGAAGCGCTTTCACAGGCGCAGCAACACTGGGGCTTTGCGCTTCTCTAGCCACCAAACGTCACGGTCATTCTCTTTCCGTCTCGTACACACGAGCTGAGAAATTGCAAACGTCAAGCAATTGCTCAGAGATGAAAAGTGCCAGCACTGAAAGCTGTTGCTAGCCAGCACCCTTCCTTGGAAGCGCTTTCACAGGCGCAGCAACACTGGGGCTTTGCGCTTCTCTACCCACCAAACGTCACGGTCATTCTCTTTGCGTCTCGTAGACACGAGCTGAGAAATTGCAAACGTCGAGCAATTGCTCAGAGATGAAAAGTGCCAGCACTGAAAGCTGTTGCTAGCCAGCACCCTTCCTTGGAAGCGCTTTTGTAGGCCTAAGAAGACTGGGGCTCTGGGCTTCTCTAGCCACCTAATCTTGTGCTCATCCTCTCGCGCACTCTAAAGAGAGCTCAGGTGAGAAATTGCAAACGTCGAGCAATTGCTCAGAGATGAAAAGTGCCAGCACTGAAAGCTCTTGCTAGCCAGCACCCTTCCTTGGAAGCGCTTTCACAGGCGCAGCAACACTGGGGCTTTGCGCTTCTCTACCCACCAAACGTCACGGTCCTTCTCTTTCCGTCTCGTAGACACGAGCTGAGAAATTGCAAACGTCGAGCAATTGCTCAGAGATGAAAAGTGCCAGCACTGAAAGCTGTTGCTAGCCAGCACCCTTCCTTGGAAGCGCTTTTGTAGGCCTAAGAACACTGGGGCTTTGCGCTTCTCTAGCCACCTAATCTTCTGCTCATTCTCTCGCGCACTCTAAAGGGTGCTCAGGTGAGAAATAACAAACGTCGAGCAATTGCTCAGAGATGAAAAGTGCCAGCACTGAAAGCTGTTGCTAGCCAGCCCCCTTCCTTGGAAGCGCTTTCACAGGCGCAGCAACACTGGGGCTTTGCGCTTCTCTAGCCACCAAACGTCACGGTCCTTCTCTTTCCGTCTCGTAGACACGAGCTGAGAGATTGCAAACGTCCAGCAATTGCTCAGAGATGAAAAGCGCCAGCACTGAAAGCTCTTGCTAGCCAGCACCCTTCCTTGGAAGCGCTTTTGTAGGCCTAAGAAGACTGGGGCTTTGCGTTTCTCTAGCCACCTAATCTTCTGCTCATCCTCTCGCGCACTCTAAAGAGAGCTCAGGTGAGAAATTGCAAATGTCCAGCAATTGCTCAGAGATGAAAAGTGCCAGCACTGAAAGGTATTGCTAGCCAGCACCCTTCCTTGGAAGCGCTTTCACAGGCGCAGCAACACTGGGGCTTTGCGCTTCTCAAACCACCAAACATCACGGTCACTATCTCTCCGTCTCGTAGACACGAGCTGAGAAATTGCAAACGTCGAGCAATTGCTCAGAGATGAAAAGTGCCAGCACTGAAAGCTGTTGCTAGCCAGCAGCCTTCCTTGGAAGCGCTTTTGTAGGCCTAAGAACACTGGGGCTCTGGGCTTCTCTAGCCACCTAATCTTGTGCTCATCCTCTCGCGCACTCTAAAGAGAGCTCAGGTGAGAAATTGCAAATGTCCAGCAATTGCTGAGAGATGAAAAGTGCCAGCACTGAAAGCTCTTGCTAGCCAGCCCCCTTCCTTGGAAGCGCTTTCACAGACGCAGCAACACTGGGGCTTTGCGCTTCTCTAGCCACCAAACGTTACGGTCACTATCTCTCCGTCTCGTAGACACGAGCTGAGAAATTGCAAACGTCGAGCAATTGCTCAGAGATGAAAAGTGTCAGCACTGAAAGCTGTTGCTAGCCAGCCCCCTTCCTTGGAAGCGCTTTTGTAGGCCTAAGAACAGTGGGGCTCTGGGCTTCTCTAGTCACCGAATCTTCTGCTCATCCTCTCGCGCAGTCTAAAGAGAGCTCAGGTAACAAATTGCAAACGTCGAGCAATTGCTCAGAGATGAAAAGTGCCAGCACTGAAAGCTGTTGCTAGCCAGCACCCTTCCTTGGAAGCGCTTTCACAGGCGCAGCAACACTGGGGCTTTGCGCTTCTCTAGCCACCAAACGTCACGGTCATTCTCTTTCCGTCTCGTAGACACGAGCTGAGAAATTGCAAATGTCGAGCAATTGCTCAGAGATGAAAAGTGCCAGCACTGAAAGCTGTTGCTAGCCAGCAGCCTTCCTTGGAAGCGCTTTTGTAGGCCTAAGAACACTGGGGCTCTGGGCTTCTCTAGCCACCTAATCTTGTGCTCATCCTCTCGCGCACTCTAAAGAGAGCTCAGGTGAGAAATTGCAAATGTCCAGCAATTGCTCAGAGATGAAAAGTGCCAGCACTGAAAGCTGTTGCTAGCCAGCACCCTTCCTTGGAAGCGCTTTCACAGGCGCAGCAACACTGGGGCTTTGCGCTTCTCTAGCCACCAAATGTCACGGTCATTCTCTTTCCGTCTCGTAGACACGAGCTGAGAAATTGCAAACGTCAAGCAATTGCTCAGAGATGAAAAGTGCCAGCACTGAAAGCTGTTGCTAGCCAGCCCCCTTCCTTGGAAGCGCTTTTGTAGGCCTAAGAACACTGGGGCTTTGCGCTTCTCTAGCCACCTAATCTTCTGCTCATCCTCTCGTGCACTCTAAAGAGAGCTCAGGTGAGAAATTGCAAATGTCCAGCAATTGCTCAGAGATGAAAAGTGCCAGCACTGAAAGCTGTTGCTAGCCAGCACCCTTCCTTGGAAGCGCTTTCACAGGCGCAGCAACACTGGGGCTTTGCGCTTCTCTACCCACCAAACGTCACGGTCATTCTCTTTGCGTCTCGTAGACACGAGCTGAGAAATTGCAAACGTCGAGCAATTGCTCAGAGATGAAAAGTGCCAGCACTGAAAGCTGTTGCTAGCCAGCACCCTTCCTTGGAAGCGCTTTTGTAGGCCTAAGAAGACTGGGGCTCTGGGCTTCTCTAGCCACCTAATCTTGTGCTCATCCTCTCGCGCACTCTAAAGAGAGCTCAGGTGAGAAATTGCAAACGTCGAGCAATTGCTCAGAGATGAAAAGTGCCAGCACTGAAAGCTGTTGCTAGCCAGCAGCCTTCCTTGGAAGTGCTTTCACAGGCGCAGCAACACTGGGGCTTTGCGCTTCTCTAGCCACCAAACGTCACGGTCATTCTCTTTCCGTCTCGTAGACACGAGCTGAGAAATTGCAAACGTCGAGCAATTGCTCAGAGATGAAAAGTGCCAGCACTGAAAGCTGTTGCTAGCCAGCAGCCTTCCTTGGAAGCGCTTTTGTAGGCCTAAGAACACTGGGGCTCTGGGCTTCTCTAGCCACCTAATCTTCTGCTCATCCTCTCGCGCACTCTAAAGAGAGCTCAGGTGAGAAATTGCAAACATCGAGCGATTGCTCAGAGATGAAAAGTGCCAGCACTGAAAGCTGTTGCTAGCCAGCACCCTTCCTTGGAAGCGCTTTCACAGGCGCAGCAACACTGGGGCTTTGCGCTTCTCTAGCCACCAAACGTCACGGTCATTCTCTTTGCGTCTCGTAGACACGAGCTGAGAAATTGCAAACGTCAAGCAATTGCTCAGAGATGAAAAGTGCCAGCACTGAAAGCTGTTGCTAGCCAGCACCCTTCCTTGGAAGCGCTTTTGTAGGCCTAAGAACACTGGGGCTCTGGGCTTCTCTAGCCACCTAATCTTGTGCTCATCCTCTCGTGCACTCTAAAGAGAGCTCAGGTGAGAAATTGCAAACGTCGAGCAATTGCTCAGAGATGAAAAGTGCCAGCACTGAAAGCTGTTGCTAGCCAGCCCCCTTCCTTGGAAGCGCTTTCACAGGCGCAGCAACACTGGGGCTTTGCGCTTCTCTAGCCACCAAACGTCACGGTCATTCTCTTTCCGTCTCGTAGACACGAGCTGAGAAATTGCAAACGTCGAGCAATTGCTCAGAGATGAAAAGTGCCAGCACTGAAAGCTGTTGCTAGCCAGCACCCTTCCTTGGAAGCGCTTTTGTAGGCCTAAGAACACTGGGGCTTTGCGCTTCTCTAGCCACCTAATCTTCTGCTCATCCTCTCGTGCACTCTAAAGAGAGCTCAGGTGAGAAATTGCAAATGTCCAGCAATTGCTCAGAGATGAAAAGTGCCAGCACTGAAAGCTGTTGCTAGCCAGCACCCTTCCTTGGAAGCGCTTTCACAGGCGCAGCAACACTGGGGCTTTGCGCTTCTCTACCCACCAAACGTCACGGTCATTCTCTTTGTGTCTCGTAGACACGAGCTGAGAAATTGCAAACGTCGAGCAATTGCTCAGAGATGAAAAGTGCCAGCACTGAAAGCTGTTGCTAGCCAGCACCCTTCCTTGGAAGCGCTTTTGTAGCCCTAAGAACACTGGGGCTCTGGGCTTCTCTAGCCACCTAATCTTGTGCTCATCCTCTCGCGCACTCTAAAGAGAGCTCAGGTGAGAAATTGCAAATGTCCAGCAATTGCTCAGAGATGAAAAGTGCCAGCACTGAAAGCTCTTGCTAGCCAGCAGCCTTCCTTGGAAGCGCTTTCACAGGCGCAGCAACACTGGGGCTTTGCGCTTCTCTAACCACCAAACATCACGGTCACTATCTCTCCGTCTCGTAGACACGAGCTGAGAAATTGCAAACGTCGAGCAATTGCTCAGAGATGAAAAGTGCCAGCACTGAAAGCTGTTGCTAGCCAGCCCCCTTCCTTGGAAGCGCTTTTGTAGGCCTAAGAACACTGGGGCTCTGGGCTTCTCTAGCCACCTCATCTTCTGCTCATCCTCTCGCGCACTCTAAAGAGAGCTCAGGTGACAAATTGCAAACGTCGAGCAATTGCTGAGAGATGAAAAGTGCCAGCACTGAAAGCTCTTGCTAGCCAGCACCCTTCCTTGGAAGCGCTTTCACAGGCGCAGTAACACTGGGGCTTTGCGCTTCTCTAGCCACCAAACGTCACAGTCATTCTCTTTCCGTCTCGTAGACACGAGCTGAGAAATTGCAAACGTCGAGCAATTGCTCAGAGATGAAAAGTGCCAGCACTGAAAGCTGTTGCTAGCCATCACCCTTCCTTGGAAGCGCTTTTGTAGCCCTAAGAACACTGGGGCTCTGGGCTTCTCTAGCCACCTAATCTTCTGCTCATCCTCTCGCGCACTCTAAAGAGAGCTCAGGTGAGAAATTGCAAATGTCCAGCAATTGCTCAGAGATGAAAAGTGCCAGCACTGAAAGGTCTTGCTAGCCAGCACCCTTCCTTGGAAGCGCTTTCACAGGCGCAGCAACACTGGGGCTTTGCGCTTCTCTAACCACCAAACGTCACGGTCATTCTCTTTCCGTCTCGTAGACACGAGCTGAGAAATTGCAAACGTCGAGCAATTGCTCAGAGATGAAAAGTGCCAGCACTGAAAGCTCTTGCTAGCCAGCACCCTTCCTTGGAAGCGCTTTTGTAGGCCTAAGAACACTGGGGCTTTGCGCTTCTCTAGCCACTTAATCTTCTGCTCATTCTCTCGCGCACTCTAAAGGGTGCTCAGGTGAGAAATAACAAACGTCGAGCAATTACTCAGAGATGAAAAGTGCCAGCACTGAAAGCTGTTGCTAGCCAGCCCCCTTCCTTGGAAGCGCTTTCACAGGCGCAGCAACACTGGGGCTTTGCGCTTCTATACGCACCAAACGTCACGGTCCTTCTCTTTCCGTCTCGTAGACACGAGCTGAGAAATTGCAAACGTCGAGCAATTGCTCCGAGATGAAAAGTGCCAGCACTGAAAGCTGTTGCTAGCCAGCCCCCTTCCTTGGAAGCGCTTTTGTAGGCCTAAGAACACTGGGGCTTTGCGCTTCTCCAGCCACCTAATCTTCTGCTCATCCTCTCGCGCACTCTAAAGAGAGCTCAGGTGAGAAAATGCAAACGTCGAGCAATTGCTCAGAGATGAAAAGTGCCAGCACTGAAAGCTGTTGCTAGCCAGCAGCCTTCCTTGGAAGTGCTTTCACAGGCGCAGCAACACTGGGGCTTTGCGCTTCTCTAGCCACCAAACGTTACGGTCACTATCTCTCCGTCTCGTAGAAACGAGCTGAGAAATTGCAAACGTCGAGCAATTGCTCAGAGATGAAAAGTGTCAGCACTGAAAGCTGTTGCTAGCCAGCACCCTTCCTTGGAAGCACTTTCACAGGCGCAGCAACACTTGCTCTTTGCGCTTCTCTAGGCACCAAACGTCACAGTCAGTCTCTTTCCGACTCGTAGACACGAGCTGAGAAATTGCAAACGTCGAGCAATTGCTCAGAGATGAAAAGTGCCAGCACTGAAAGCTGTTCCTAGCCAGCACCCTTCCTTGGAAGCGCTTTTGTAAGCCTAAGAACACTGGGGCTCTGGGCTTCTCTAGCCACCTAATCTTGTGCTCATCCTCTCGCGCACTCTAAAGAGAGCTCAGGTGAGAAATTGCAAACGTCGAGCAATTGCTCAGAGATGAAAAGTGCCAGCACTGAAAGCTGTTGCTAGCCAGCACCCTTCCTTGGAAGCGCTTTTGTAGGCCTAAGAACACTGGGGCTTTGCGCTTCTCTAGCCACCTAATCTTCTGCTCATCCTCTCGCGCAGTCTAAAGAGAGCTCAAGTGAGAAATTGCAAACGTCGAGCAATTGCTCAGAGATGAAAAGTGCCAGCACTGAAAGCTGTTGCTAGCCAGCACCCTTCCTTGGAAGCGCTTTCACAGGCGCAGCAACACTGGGGCTTTGCGCTTCTCTAGCCACCAAACGTCACGGTCATTCTCTTTCCGTCTCGTAGACACGAGCTGAGAAATTGCAAACGTCGAGCAATTGCTCAGAGATGAAAAGTGCCAGCACTGAAAGCTGTTGCTAGCCAGCACCCTTCCTTGGAAGCGCTTTTGTAGGCCTAAGAACACTGGGGCTCTGGGCTTCTCTAGTCACCGAATCTTCTGCTCATCCTCTCGCGCAGTCTAAAGAGAGCTCAGGTAACAAATTGCAAACGTCGAGCAATTGCTCAGCGATGAAAAGTGCCAGCACTGAAAGCTGTTGCTAGCCAGCACCCTTCCTTGGAAGCGCTTTCACAGGCGCAGCAACACTGGGGCTTTGCGCTTCTCTAGCCACCAAACGTCACGGTCCTTCTCTTTCCGTCTCGTAGACACGAGCTGAGAAATTGCAAATGTCGAGCAATTGCTCAGAGATGAAAAGTGCCAGCACTGAAAGCTGTTGCTAGCCAGCACCCTTCCTTGGAAGCGCTTTTGTAGCCCAAAGAACACTGGGGCTCTGGGCTTCTCTAGCCACCTAATCTTCTGCTCATCCTCTCGCGCACTCTAAAGAGAGCTCAGGTGAGAAATTGCAAACGTCGAGCAATTGCTCAGAGATGAAAAGTGCCAGCACTGAAAGCTGTTGCTAGCCAGCCCCCTTCCTTGGAAGCGCTTTCACAGGCGCAGCAACACTGGGGCTTTGCGCTTCTATACGCACCAAACGTCACGGTCATTCTCTTTCCGTCTCGTAGACACGAGCTGAGAAATTGCAAACGTCGAGCAATTGCTCAGAGATGAAAAGTGCCAGCACTGAAAGCTGTTGCTAGCCAGCACCCTTCCTTGGAAGCGCTTTTGTAGGCCTAAGAACACTGGGGCTTTGCGCTTCTCTAGCCACCTAATCTTCTGCTCATCCTCTCGTGCACTCTAAAGAGAGCTCAGGTGAGAAATTGCAAATGTCCAGCAATTGCTCAGAGATGAAAAGTGCCAGCACTGAAAGCTGTTGCTAGCCAGCAGCCTTCCTTGGAAGCGCTTTCACAGGCGCAGCAACACTGGGGCTTTGCGCTTCTCTACCCACCAAACGTCACGGTCCTTCTCTTTCCGTCTCGTAGACACGAGCTGAGAAATTGCAAACGTCGAGCAATTGCTCAGAGATGAAAAGTGCCAGCACTGAAAGCTGTTGCTAGCCAGCACCCTTCCTTGGAAGCGCTTTTGTAGGCCTAAGAACACTGGGGCTTTGCGCTTCTCTAGCCACCTAATCTTCTGCTCATTCTCTCGCGCACTCTAAAGGGTGCTCAGGTGAGAAATTACAAACGTCGAGCAATTGCTCAGAGATGAAAAGTGCCAGCACTGAAAGCTGTTGCTAGCCAGCACCCTTCCTTGGAAGCGCTTTCACAGGCGCAGCAACACTGGGGCTTTGCGCTTCTCTAACCACCAAACGTCACGGTCATTCTCTTTCCGTCTCGTAGACACGAGCTGAGAAATTGCAAACGTCGAGCAATTGCTCAGAGATGAAAAGTGCCAGCACTGAAAGCTGTTGCTAGCCAGCACCCTTCCTTGGAAGCGCTTTTGTAGGCCTAAGAAGACTGGGGCTCTGGGCTTCTCTAGCCACCTAATCTTGTGCTCATCCTCTCGCGCACTCTAAAGAGAGCTCAGGTGAGAAATTGCAAATGTCCAGCAATTGCTCAGAGATGAAAAGTGCCAGCACTGAAAGCTCTTGCTAGCCAGCTGCCTTCCTTGGAAGCGCTTTCACAGGCGCAGCAACACTGGGGCTTTGCGCTTCTCTAGCCACCAAACGTCACGGTCATTCTCTTTCCGTCTCGTAGACACGAGCTGAGAAATTGCAAACGTCGAGCAATTGCTCAGAGATGAAAAGTGCCAGCACTGAAAGCTGTTGCTAGCCAGCAGCCTTCCTTGGAAGCGCTTTTGTAGGCCTAAGAAGACTGGGGCTCTGGGCTTCTCTAGCCACCTAATCTTCTGCTCATCCTCTCGCGCACTCTAAAGAGAGCTCAGGTGAGAAATTGCAAACATCGAGCGATTGCTCAGAGATGAAAAGTGCCAGCACTGAAAGCTCTTGCTAGCCAGCACCCTTCCTTGGAAGCGCTTTCACAGGCGCAGCAACACTGGGGCTTTGCGCTTCTCTAGCCACCAAACGTCACGGTCATTCTCTTTCCGTCTCGTAGACACGAGCTGAGAAATTGCAAACGTCGAGCAATTGCTCAGAGATGAAAAGTGCCAGCACTGAAAGCTGTTGCTAGCCAGCATCCTTCCTTGGAAGCGCTTTTGTAGGCCTAAGAACACTGGGGCTCTGGGCTTCTCTAGCCACCTAATCTTCTGCTCATCCTCTCGCGCACTCTAAAGAGAGCTCAGGTGAGAAATTGCAAACGTCGAGCAATTGCTCAGAGATGAAAAGTGCCAGCACTGAAAGCTGTTGCTAGCCAGCACCCTTCCTTGGAAGCGCTTTCACAGGCGCAGCAACACTGGGGCTTTGCGCTTCTCTAGCCACCAAACGTCACGGTCATTCTCTTTCCGTCTCGTAGACACGAGCTGAGAAATTGCAAACGTCGAGCAATTGCTCAGAGATGAAAAGTGCCAGCACTGAAAGCTGTTGCTAGCCAGCACCCTTCCTTGGAAGCGCTTTTGTAGCCCTAAGAACACTGGGGCTTTGCGCTTCTCTAGCCACCTAATCTTCTGCTCATTCTCTCGCGCACTCTAAAGGGTGCTCAGGTGAGAAATTGCAAACGTCGAGCAATTGCTCAGAGATGAAAAGTGCCAGCACTGAAAGCTCTTGCTAGCCAGCAGCCTTCCTTGGAAGCGCTTTCACAGGCGCAGCAACACTGGGGCTTTGCGCTTCTCTAGCCACCAAACGTCACGGTCATTCTCTTTCCGTCTCGTAGACACGAGCTGAGAAATTGCAAACGTCGAGCAATTGCTCAGAGATGAAAAGTGCCAGCACTGAAAGCTGTTGCTAGCCAGCACCCTTCCTTGGAAGCGCTTTCACAGGCGCAGCAACACTGGGGCTTTGCGCTTCTCTAGCCACCAAACGTCACTGTCATTCTCTTTCCGTCTCGTAGACACGAGCTGAGAAATTGCAAACGTCGAGCAATTGCTCAGAGATGAAAAGTGCCAGCACTGAAAGCTGTTGCTAGCCAGCAGCCTTCCTTGGAAGCGCTTTCACAGACGCAGCAACACTGGGGCTTTGCGCTTCTATACGCACCAAACGTCACGGTCATTCTCTTTCCGTCTCGTAGAGACGAGCTGAGAAATTGCAAACGTCGAGCAATTGCTCAGAGATGAAAAGTGCCAGCACTGAAAGCTGTTGCTAGCCAGCAGCCTTCCTTGGAAGTGCTTTCACAGGCGCAGCAACACTGGGGCTTTGCGCTTCTCTAGCCACCAAATGTCACGGTCACTATCTCTCCGTCTCGTAGACATGAGCTGAGAAATTGCAAACGTCGAGCAATTGCTCAGAGATGAAAAGTGCCAGCACTGAAAGCTGTTGCTAGCCAGCACCCTTCCTTGGAAGCACTTTCACAGGCGCAGCAACACTTGCTCTTTGCGCTTCTCTAGGCACCAAACGTCACAGTCAGTCTCTTTCCGACTCGTAGACACGAGCTGAGAAATTACAAACGTCGAGCAATTGCTCAGAGATGAAAAGTGCCAGCACTGAAAGCTGTTGCTAGCCAGCACCCTTCCTTGGAAGCGCTTTCACAGGCGCAGCAACACTGGGGCTTTGCGCTTCTCTAACCACCAAACGTCACGGTCATTCTCTTTCCGTCTCGTAGACACGAGCTGAGAAATTGCAAACGTCGAGCAATTGCTCAGAGATGAAAAGTGCCAGCACTGAAAGCTGTTGCTAGCCAGCACCCTTCCTTGGAAGCGCTTTTGTAGGCCTAAGAAGACTGGGGCTCTGGGCTTCTCTAGCCACCTAATCTTGTGCTCATCCTCTCGCGCACTCTAAAGAGAGCTCAGGTGAGAAATTGCAAATGTCCAGCAATTGCTCAGAGATGAAAAGTGCCAGCACTGAAAGCTCTTGCTAGCCAGCTGCCTTCCTTGGAAGCGCTTTCACAGGCGCAGCAACACTGGGGCTTTGCGCTTCTCTAGCCACCAAACGTCACGGTCATTCTCTTTCCGTCTCGTAGACACGAGCTGAGAAATTGCAAACGTCGAGCAATTGCTCAGAGATGAAAAGTGCCAGCACTGAAAGCTGTTGCTAGCCAGCAGCCTTCCTTGGAAGCGCTTTTGTAGGCCTAAGAAGACTGGGGCTCTGGGCTTCTCTAGCCACCTAATCTTCTGCTCATCCTCTCGCGCACTCTAAAGAGAGCTCAGGTGAGAAATTGCAAACATCGAGCGATTGCTCAGAGATGAAAAGTGCCAGCACTGAAAGCTCTTGCTAGCCAGCACCCTTCCTTGGAAGCGCTTTCACAGGCGCAGCAACACTGGGGCTTTGCGCTTCTCTAGCCACCAAACGTCACGGTCATTCTCTTTCCGTCTCGTAGACACGAGCTGAGAAATTGCAAACGTCGAGCAATTGCTCAGAGATGAAAAGTGCCAGCACTGAAAGCTGTTGCTAGCCAGCATCCTTCCTTGGAAGCGCTTTTGTAGGCCTAAGAACACTGGGGCTCTGGGCTTCTCTAGCCACCTAATCTTCTGCTCATCCTCTCGCGCACTCTAAAGAGAGCTCAGGTGAGAAATTGCAAACGTCGAGCAATTGCTCAGAGATGAAAAGTGCCAGCACTGAAAGCTGTTGCTAGCCAGCACCCTTCCTTGGAAGCGCTTTCACAGGCGCAGCAACACTGGGGCTTTGCGCTTCTCTAGCCACCAAACGTCACGGTCATTCTCTTTCCGTCTCGTAGACACGAGCTGAGAAATTGCAAACGTCGAGCAATTGCTCAGAGATGAAAAGTGCCAGCACTGAAAGCTGTTGCTAGCCAGCACCCTTCCTTGGAAGCGCTTTTGTAGCCCTAAGAACACTGGGGCTTTGCGCTTCTCTAGCCACCTAATCTTCTGCTCATTCTCTCGCGCACTCTAAAGGGTGCTCAGGTGAGAAATTGCAAACGTCGAGCAATTGCTCAGAGATGAAAAGTGCCAGCACTGAAAGCTCTTGCTAGCCAGCAGCCTTCCTTGGAAGCGCTTTCACAGGCGCAGCAACACTGGGGCTTTGCGCTTCTCTAGCCACCAAACGTCACGGTCATTCTCTTTCCGTCTCGTAGACACGAGCTGAGAAATTGCAAACGTCGAGCAATTGCTCAGAGATGAAAAGTGCCAGCACTGAAAGCTGTTGCTAGCCAGCACCCTTCCTTGGAAGCGCTTTTGTAGGCCTAAGAACACTGGGGCTTTGCGCTTCTCTAGCCACCTAATCTTCTGCTCATCCTCTCGCGCACTCTAAAGAGAGCTCAGGTGAGAAATTGCAAACGTCGAGCAATTGCTCAGAGATGAAAAGTGCCAGCACTGAAAGCTGTTGCTAGCCAGCCCCCTTCCTTGGAAGCGCTTTCACAGGCGCAGCAACACTGGGGCTTTGCGCTTCTCTAGCCACCAAACGTCACTGTCATTCTCTTTCCGTCTCGTAGACACGAGCTGAGAAATTGCAAACGTCGAGCAATTGCTCAGAGATGAAAAGTGCCAGCACTGAAAGCTGTTGCTAGCCAGCAGCCTTCCTTGGAAGCGCTTTCACAGACGCAGCAACACTGGGGCTTTGCGCTTCTATACGCACCAAACGTCACGGTCATTCTCTTTCCGTCTCGTAGAGACGAGCTGAGAAATTGCAAACGTCGAGCAATTGCTCAGAGATGAAAAGTGCCAGCACTGAAAGCTGTTGCTAGCCAGCAGCCTTCCTTGGAAGTGCTTTCACAGGCGCAGCAACACTGGGGCTTTGCGCTTCTCTAGCCACCAAATGTCACGGTCACTATCTCTCCGTCTCGTAGACATGAGCTGAGAAATTGCAAACGTCGAGCAATTGCTCAGAGATGAAAAGTGCCAGCACTGAAAGCTGTTGCTAGCCAGCACCCTTCCTTGGAAGCACTTTCACAGGCGCAGCAACACTTGCTCTTTGCGCTTCTCTAGGCACCAAACGTCACAGTCAGTCTCTTTCCGACTCGTAGACACGAGCTGAGAAATTGCAAACGTCGAGCAATTGCTCAGAGATGAAAAGTGCCAGCACTGAAAGCTGTTCCTAGCCAGCACCCTTCCTTGGAAGCGCTTTTGTAAGCCTAAGAACACTGGGGCTCTGGGCTTCTCTAGCCACCTAATCTTGTGCTCATCCTCTCGCGCACTCTAAAGAGAGCTCAGGTGAGAAATTGCAAACGTCGAGCAATTGCTCAGAGATGAAAAGTGCCAGCACTGAAAGCTGTTGCTAGCCAGCACCCTTCCTTGGAAGCGCTTTTGTAGGCCTAAGAACACTGGGGCTTTGCGCTTCTCTAGCCACCTAATCTTCTGCTCATCCTCTCGCGCAGTCTAAAGAGAGCTCAAGTGAGAAATTGCAAACGTCGAGCAATTGCTCAGAGATGAAAAGTGCCAGCACTGAAAGCTGTTGCTAGCCAGCACCCTTCCTTGGAAGCGCTTTCACAGGCGCAGCAACACTGGGGCTTTGCGCTTCTCTAGCCACCAAACGTCACGGTCATTCTCTTTCCGTCTCGTAGACACGAGCTGAGAAATTGCAAACGTCGAGCAATTGCTCAGAGATGAAAAGTGCCAGCACTGAAAGCTGTTGCTAGCCAGCACCCTTCCTTGGAAGCGCTTTTGTAGGCCTAAGAACACTGGGGCTCTGGGCTTCTCTAGTCACCGAATCTTCTGCTCATCCTCTCGCGCAGTCTAAAGAGAGCTCAGGTAACAAATTGCAAACGTCGAGCAATTGCTCAGAGATGAAAAGTGCCAGCACTGAAAGCTGTTGCTAGCCAGCACCCTTCCTTGGAAGCGCTTTCACAGGCGCAGCAACACTGGGGCTTTGCGCTTCTCTAGCCACCAAACGTCACGGTCCTTCTCTTTCCGTCTCGTAGACACGAGCTGAGAAATTGCAAATGTCGAGCAATTGCTCAGAGATGAAAAGTGCCAGCACTGAAAGCTGTTGCTAGCCAGCACCCTTCCTTGGAAGCGCTTTTGTAGCCCAAAGAACACTGGGGCTCTGGGCTTCTCTAGCCACCTAATCTTGTGCTCATCCTCTCGCGCACTCTAAAGAGAGCTCAGGTGAGAAATTGCAAACGTCGAGCAATTGCTCAGAGATGAAAAGTGCCAGCACTGAAAGCTGTTGCTAGCCAGCACCCTTCCTTGGAAGCGCTTTCACAGGCGCAGCAACACTGGGGCTTTGCGCTTCTATACGCACCAAACGTCACGGTCATTCTCTTTCCGTCTCGTAGACACGAGCTGAGAAATTGCAAACGTCAAGCAATTGCTCAGAGATGAAAAGTGCCAGCACTGAAAGCTGTTGCTAGCCAGCACCCTTCCTTGGAAGCGCTTTTGTAGGCCTAAGAACACTGGGGCTTTGCGCTTCTCTAGCCACCTAATCTTCTGCTCATCCTCTCGTGCACTCTAAAGAGAGCTCAGGTGAGAAATTGCAAATGTCCAGCAATTGCTCAGAGATGAAAAGTGCCAGCACTGAAAGCTGTTGCTAGCCAGCAGCCTTCCTTGGAAGCGCTTTCACAGGCGCAGCAACACTGGGGCTTTGCGCTTCTCTACCCACCAAACGTCACGGTCCTTCTCTTTCCGTCTCGTAGACACGAGCTGAGAAATTGCAAACGTCGAGCAATTGCTCAGAGATGAAAAGTGCCAGCACTGAAAGCTGTTGCTAGCCAGCACCCTTCCTTGGAAGCGCTTTTGTAGGCCTAAGAACACTGGGGCTTTGCGCTTCTCTAGCCACCTAATCTTCTGCTCATTCTCTCGCGCACTCTAAAGGGTGCTCAGGTGAGAAATTACAAACGTCGAGCAATTGCTCAGAGATGAAAAGTGCCAGCACTGAAAGCTGTTGCTAGCCAGCACCCTTCCTTGGAAGCGCTTTCACAGGCGCAGCAACACTGGGGCTTTGCGCTTCTCTAACCACCAAACGTCACGGTCATTCTCTTTCCGTCTCGTAGACACGAGCTGAGAAATTGCAAACGTCGAGCAATTGCTCAGAGATGAAAAGTGCCAGCACTGAAAGCTGTTGCTAGCCAGCACCCTTCCTTGGAAGCGCTTTTGTAGGCCTAAGAACACTGGGACTCTGGGCTTCTCTAGCCACCTAATCTTGTGCTCATCCTCTCGCGCACTCTAAAGAGAGCTCAGGTGAGAAATTGCAAATGTCCAGCAATTGCTCAGAGATGAAAAGTGCCAGCACTGAAAGCTCTTGCTAGCCAGCTGCCTTCCTTGGAAGCGCTTTCACAGGCGCAGCAACACTGGGGCTTTGCGCTTCTCTAGCCACCAAACGTCACGGTCATTCTCTTTCCGTCTCGTAGACACGAGCTGAGAAATTGCAAACGTCGAGCAATTGCTCAGAGATGAAAAGTGCCAGCACTGAAAGCTGTTGCTAGCCAGCAGCCTTCCTTGGAAGCGCTTTTGTAGGCCTAAGAAGACTGGGGCTCTGGGCTTCTCTAGCCACCTAATCTTCTGCTCATCCTCTCGCGCACTCTAAAGAGAGCTCAGGTGAGAAATTGCAAACATCGAGCGATTGCTCAGAGATGAAAAGTGCCAGCACTGAAAGCTGTTGCTAGCCAGCACCCTTCCTTGGAAGCGCTTTCACAGGCGCAGCAACACTGGGGCTTTGCGCTTCTCTAGCCACCAAACGTCACGGTCATTCTCTTTCCGTCTCGTAGACACGAGCTGAGAAATTGCAAACGTCGAGCAATTGCTCAGAGATGAAAAGTGCCAGCACTGAAAGCTGTTGCTAGCCAGCACCCTTCCTTGGAAGCGCTTTTGTAGCCCTAAGAACACTGGGGTTTTGCGCTTCTCTAGCCACCTAACCTTCTGCTCATCCTCTCGTGCACTCTAAAGAGAGCTCAGGTGAGAAATTGCAAACGTCGAGCAATTGCTCAGAGATGAAAAGTGCCAGCACTGAAAGCTGTTGCTAGCCAGCACCCTTCCTTGGAAGCGCTTTCACAGGCGCAGCAACACTGGGGCTTTGCGCTTCTCTAGCCACCAAACGTCACGGTCATTCTCTTTCCGTCTCGTAGACACGAGCTGAGAAATTGCAAACGTCCAGCAATTGCTCAGAGATGAAAAGTGCCAGCACTGAAAGCTGTTGCTAGCCAGCACCCTTCCTTGGAAGCGCTTTTGTAGCCCTAAGAACACTGGGGCTTTGCGCTTCTCTAGCCACCTAATCTTCTGCTCATTCTCTCGCGCACTCTAAAGGGTGCTCAGGTGAGAAATTACAAACGTCGAGCAATTGCTCAGAGATGAAAAGTGCCAGCACTGAAAGATCTTGCTAGCCAGCACCCTTCCTTGGAAGCGCTTTCACAGGCGCAGCAACACTGGGGCTTTGCGCTTCTCTAGCCACCAAACGTCACGGTCATTCTCTTTCCGTCTCGTAGACACGAGCTGAGAAATTGCAAACGTCGAGCAATTGCTCAGAGATGAAAAGTGCCAGCACTGAAAGCTGTTGCTAGCCAGCACCCTTCCTTGGAAGCGCTTTTGTAGGCCTAAGAACACTGGGGCTTTGCGCTTCTCTAGCCACCTAATCTTCTGCTCATCCTCTCGCGCACTCTAAAGAGAGCTCAGGTGAGAAATTGCAAACGTCGAGCAATTGCTCAGAGATGAAAAGTGCCAGCACTGAAAGCTGTTGCTAGCCAGCCCCCTTCCTTGGAAGCGCTTTCACAGGCGCAGCAACACTGGGGCTTTGCGCTTCTCTAGCCACCAAACGTCACTGTCATTCTCTTTCCGTCTCGTAGACACGAGCTGAGAAATTGCAAACGTCGAGCAATTGCTCAGAGATGAAAAGTGCCAGCACTGAAAGCTGTTGCTAGCCAGCAGCCTTCCTTGGAAGCGCTTTCACAGACGCAGCAACACTGGGGCTTTGCGCTTCTATACGCACCAAACGTCACGGTCATTCTCTTTCCGTCTCGTAGAGACGAGCTGAGAAATTGCAAACGTCGAGCAATTGCTCAGAGATGAAAAGTGCCAGCACTGAAAGCTGTTGCTAGCCAGCCCCCTTCCTTGGAAGCGCTTTTGTAGGCCTAAGAAGACTGGGGCTCTGGGCTTCTCTAGCCACCTAATCTTGTGCTCATCCTCTCGCGCACTCTAAAGAGAGCTCAGGTGAGAAATTGCAAATGTCGAGCAATTGCTCAGAGATGAAAAGTGCCAGCACTGAAAGCTGTTGCTAGCCAGCCCCCTTCCTTGGAAGCGCTTTCACAGGCGCAGCAACACTGGGGCTTTGCGCTTCTCTAGCCACCAAACGTCACGGTCCTTCTCTTTCCGTCTCGTAGACACGAGCTGAGAGATTGCAAACGTCGAGCAATTGCTCAGAGATGAAAAGTGCCAGCACTGAAAGCTCTTGCTAGCCAGCACCCTTCCTTGGAAGCGCTTTTGTAGGCCTAAGAACACTGGGGCTTTGCGCTTCTCTAGCCACCTAATCTTGTGCTCATCCTCTCGCGCACTCTAAAGAGAGCTCAGGTGAGAAATTGCAAAGGTCGAGCAATTGCTCAGAGATGAAAAGTGCCAGCAGTGAAAGCTGTTGCTAGCCAGCAGCCTTCCTTGGAAGCGCTTTCACAGGCGCAGCAACACTGGGGCTTTGCGCTTCTCTAACCACCAAACATCACGGTCACTATCTCTCCGTCTCGTAGACACGAGCTGAGAAATTGCAAACGTCGAGCAATTGCTCAGAGATGAAAAGTGCCAGCACTGAAAGCTGTTGCTAGCCAGCACCCTTCCTTGGAAGCGCTTTTGTAGGCCTAAGAACACTGGGGCTTTGCGCTTCTCTAGCCACCTAATCTTGTGCTCATCCTCTCGCGCACTCTAAAGGGTGCTCAGGTGAGAAATTGCAAATGTCCAGCAATTGCTCAGAGATGAAAAGTGCCAGCACTGAAAGCTCTTGCTAGCCAGCACCCTTCCTTGGAAGCGCTTTCACAGGCGCAGCAACACTGGGGCTTTGCGCTTCTCTAGCCACCAAACGTCACGGTCATTCTCTTTCCGTCTCGTAGACACGAGCTGAGAAATTGCAAACATTGAGCAATTGCTCAGAGATGAAAAGTGCCAGCACTGAAAGCTGTTGCTAGCCAGCACCCTTCCTTGGAAGCGCTCTTGTAGGCCTAAGAACACTGGGGCTCTGGGCTTCTCTACCCACCTAATCTTCTGCTCATCCTCTCGCGCACTCTAAAGAGAGCTCAGGTGAGAAATTGCAAACGTCCAGCAATTGCTCAGAGATGAAAAGTGCCAGCACTGAAAGCTGTTGCTAGCCAGCCCCCTTCCTTGGAAGCGCTTTCACAGGCGCAGCAACACTGGGGCTTTGCGCTTCTCTAGCCACCAAACGTCACGGTCATTCTCTTTCCGTCTCGTAGACACGAGCTGAGAAATTGCAAACGTCGAGCAATTGCTCAGAGATGAAAAGTGCCAGCACTGAAAGCTGTTCCTAGCCAGCACCCTTCCTTGGAAGCGCTTTTGTAGCCCTAAGAAGACTGGGGCTCTGGGCTTCTCTAGCCACCTAATCTTCTGCTCATCCTCTCGCGCACTCTAAAGAGAGCTCAGGTGAGAAATTGCAAACGTCGAGCAATTGCTCAGAGATGAAAAGTGCCAGCACTGAAAGCTCTTGCTAGCCAGCACCCTTCCTTGGAAGCGCTTTTGTAGGCCTAAGAACACTGGGGCTTTGCGCTTCTCTAGCCACCTAATCTTCTGCTCATCCTCTCGCGCAGTCTAAAGAGAGCTCAAGTGAGAAATTGCAAACGTCGAGCAATTGCTCAGAGATGAAAAGTGCCAGCACTGAAAGCTGTTGCTAGCCAGCCCCCTTCCTTGGAAGCGCTTTCACAGGCGCAGCAACACTGGGGCTTTGCGCTTCTCTAGCCACCAAACGTCACGGTCATTCTCTTTCCGTCTCGTAGACACGAGCTGAGAAATTGCAAACGTCGAGCAATTGCTCAGAGATGAAAAGTGCCAGCACTGAAAGCTGTTGCTAGCCAGCAGCCTTCCTTGGAAGCGCTTTTGTAGGCCTAAGAACAGTGGGGCTCTGGGCTTCTCTAGTCACCGAATCTTCTGCTCATCCTCTCGCGCAGTCTAAAGAGAGCTCAGGTAACAAATTGCAAACGTCGAGCAATTGCTCAGCGATGAAAAGTGCCAGCACTGAAAGCTGTTGCTAGCCAGCCCCCTTCCTTGGAAGCGCTTTCACAGGCGCAGCAACACTGGGGCTTTGCGCTTCTCTAGCCACCAAACGTCACGGTCATTCTCTTTCCGTCTCGTAGACACGAGCTGAGAAATTGCAAATGTCGAGCAATTGCTCAGAGATGAAAAGTGCCAGCACTGAAAGCTGTTGCTAGCCAGCACCCTTCCTTGGAAGCGCTTTTGTAGGCCTAAGAACACTGGGGCTTTGCGCTTCTCTAGCCACCTAATCTTGTGCTCATCCTCTCGCGCACTCTAAAGGGTGCTCAGGTGAGAAATTGCAAATGTCCAGCAATTGCTCAGAGATGAAAAGTGCCAGCACTGAAAGCTCTTGCTAGCCAGCACCCTTCCTTGGAAGCGCTTTCACAGGCGCAGCAACACTGGGGCTTTGCGCTTCTCTAGCCACCAAACGTCACGGTCATTCTCTTTCCGTCTCGTAGACACGAGCTGAGAAATTGCAAACATTGAGCAATTGCTCAGAGATGAAAAGTGCCAGCACTGAAAGCTGTTGCTAGCCAGCACCCTTCCTTGGAAGCGCTCTTGTAGGCCTAAGAACACTGGGGCTCTGGGCTTCTCTACCCACCTAATCTTCTGCTCATCCTCTCGCGCACTCTAAAGAGAGCTCAGGTGAGAAATTGCAAACGTCCAGCAATTGCTCAGAGATGAAAAGTGCCAGCACTGAAAGCTGTTGCTAGCCAGCCCCCTTCCTTGGAAGCGCTTTCACAGGCGCAGCAACACTGGGGCTTTGCGCTTCTCTAGCCACCAAACGTCACGGTCATTCTCTTTCCGTCTCGTAGACACGAGCTGAGAAATTGCAAACGTCGAGCAATTGCTCAGAGATGAAAAGTGCCAGCACTGAAAGCTGTTCCTAGCCAGCACCCTTCCTTGGAAGCGCTTTTGTAGCCCTAAGAAGACTGGGGCTCTGGGCTTCTCTAGCCACCTAATCTTCTGCTCATCCTCTCGCGCACTCTAAAGAGAGCTCAGGTGAGAAATTGCAAACGTCGAGCAATTGCTCAGAGATGAAAAGTGCCAGCACTGAAAGCTGTTGCTAGCCAGCACCCTTCCTTGGAAGCGCTTTTGTAGGCCTAAGAACACTGGGGCTTTGTGCTTCTCTAGCCACCTAATCTTGTGCTCATCCTCTCGCGCAGTCTAAAGAGAGCTCAAGTGAGAAATTGCAAACGTCGAGCAATTGCTCAGAGATGAAAAGTGCCAGCACTGAAAGCTGTTGCTAGCCAGCCCCCTTCCTTGGAAGCGCTTTCACAGGCGCAGCAACACTGGGGCTTTGCGCTTCTCTAGCCACCAAACGTCACGGTCATTCTCTTTCCGTCTCGTAGACACGAGCTGAGAAATTGCAAACGTCGAGCAATTGCTCAGAGATGAAAAGTGCCAGCACTGAAAGCTGTTGCTAGCCAGCAGCCTTCCTTGGAAGCGCTTTTGTAGGCCTAAGAACAGTGGGGCTCTGGGCTTCTCTAGTCACCGAATCTTCTGCTCATCCTCTCGCGCAGTCTAAAGAGAGCTCAGGTAACAAATTGCAAACGTCGAGCAATTGCTCAGCGATGAAAAGTGCCAGCACTGAAAGCTGTTGCTAGCCAGCCCCCTTCCTTGGAAGCGCTTTCACAGGCGCAGCAACACTGGGGCTTTGCGCTTCTCTAGCCACCAAACGTCACGGTCATTCTCTTTCCGTCTCGTAGACACGAGCTGAGAAATTGCAAATGTCGAGCAATTGCTCAGAGATGAAAAGTGCCAGCACTGAAAGCTGTTGCTAGCCAGCACCCTTCCTTGGAAGCGCTTTTGTAGGCCTAAGAACACTGGGGCTCTGGGCTTCTCTACCCACCTAATCTTGTGCTCATCCTCTCGCGCACTCTAAAGAGAGCTCAGGTGAGAAATTGCAAATGTCCAGCAATTGCTCAGAGATGAAAAGTGCCAGCACTGAAAGCTCTTGCTAGCCAGCACCCTTCCTTGGAAGCGCTTTCACAGGCGCAGCAACACTGGGGCTTTGCGCTTCTCTAGCCACCAAACGTCACGGTCATTCTCTTTCCGTCTCGTAGACACGAGCTGAGAAATTGCAAATGTCGAGCAATTGCTCAGAGATGAAAAGTGCCAGCACTGAAAGCTGTTGCTAGCCAGCACCCTTCCTTGGAAGCGCTTTTGTAGGCCTAAGAACACTGGGGCTCTGGGCTTCTCTACCCACCTAATCTTGTGCTCATCCTCTCGCGCACTCTAAAGAGAGCTCAGGTGAGAAATTGCAAACGTCGAGCAATTGCTCAGAGATGAAAAGTGCCAGCACTGAAAGCTGTTGCTAGCCAGCCCCCTTCCTTGGAAGCGCTTTCACAGGCGCAGCAACACTGGGGCTTTGCGCTTCTCTAGCCACCAAACGTCACGGTCCTTCTCTTTCCGTCTCGTAGACACGAGCTGAGAAATTGCAAACGTCGAGCAATTGCTCAGAGATGAAAAGTGCCAGCACTGAAAGCTGTTGCTAGCCAGCCCCCTTCCTTGGAAGCGCTTTTGTAGCCCTAAGAACACTGGGGCTTTGCGCTTCTCTAGCCACCTAATCTTGTGCTCATCCTCTCGCGCACTCTAAAGAGAGCTCAGGTGAGAAATTGCAAACGTCGAGCAATTGCTCAGAGATGAAAAGTGCCAGCACTGAAAGCTGTTGCTAGCCAGCACCCTTCCTTGGAAGCGCTTTCACAGGCGCAGCAACACTGGGGCTTTGCGCTTCTCTAGCCACCAAACGTCACAGTCATTCTCCTTCCGTCTCGTAGACACGAGCTGAGAAATTGCAAACGTCGAGCAATTGCTCAGAGATGAAAAGTGCCAGCACTGAAAGCTGTTGCTAGCCAGCACCCTTCCTTGGAAGCGCTCTTGTAGGCCTAAGAAGACTGGGGCTCTGGGCTTCTCTAGCCACCTAATCTTCTGCTCATCCTCTCGCGCACTCTAAAGAGAGCTCAGGTGAGAAATTGCAAACGTCCAGCAATTGCTCAGAGATGAAAAGTGCCAGCACTGAAAGCTGTTGCTAGCCAGCACCCTTCCTTGGAAGCGCTTTCACAGGCGCAGCAACACTGGGGCTTTGCGCTTCTCTAGCCACCAAACGTCACGGTCATTCTCTTTCCGTCTCGTAGACACGAGCTGAGAAATTGCAAACGTCGAGCAATTGCTCAGAGATGAAAAGTGCCAGCACTGAAAGCTGTTGCTAGCCAGCCCCCTTCCTTGGAAGCGCTTTTGTAGCCCTAAGAACACTGGGGCTCTGGGCTTCTCTAGCCACCTAATCTTCTGCTCATCCTCTCGCGCACTCTAAAGAGAGCTCAGGTGAGAAATTGCAAACGTCGAGCAATTGCTCAGAGATGAAAAGTGCCAGCACTGAAAGCTGTTGCTAGCCAGCACCCTTCCTTGGAAGCGCTTTCACAGGTGCAGTAACACTGGGGCTTTGCGCTTCTCTAGCCACCAAACGTCACGGTCATTCTCTTTCCGTCTCGTAGACACGAGCTGAGAAATTGCAAACGTCGAGCAATTGCTCAGAGATGAAAAGTGCCAGCACTGAAAGCTCTTGCTAGCCAGCACCCTTCCTTGGAAGCGCTTTTGTAGGCCTAAGAACACTGGGGCTTTGCGCTTCTCTAGCCACCTAATCTTGTGCTCATCCTCTCGCGCACTCTAAAGGGTGCTCAGGTGAGAAATTGCAAACGTCGAGCAATTGCTCAGAGATGAAAAGTGCCAGCACTGAAAGCTGTTGCTAGCCAGCACCCTTCCTTGGAAGCGCTTTCACAGGCGCAGCAACACTGGGGCTTTGCGCTTCTCTAGCCACCAAACGTCACGGTCATTCTCTTTCCGTCTCGTAGACACGAGCTGAGAAATTGCAAACATTGAGCAATTGCTCAGAGATGAAAAGTGCCAGCACTGAAAGCTGTTGCTAGCCAGCACCCTTCCTTGGAAGCGCTCTTGTAGGCCTAAGAAGACTGGGGCTCTGGGCTTCTCTAGCCACCTAATCTTCTGCTCATCCTCTCGCGCACTCTAAAGAGAGCTCAGGTGAGAAATTGCAAACGTCGAGCAATTGCTCAGAGATGAAAAGTGCCAGCACTGAAAGCTGTTGCTAGCCAGCACCCTTCCTTGGAAGCGCTTTCACAGGCGCAGCAACACTGGGGCTTTGCGCTTCTCTAGCCACCAAACGTCACGGTCATTCTCTTTCCGTCTCGTAGACACGAGCTGAGAAATTGCAAACGTCCAGCAATTGCTCAGAGATGAAAAGTGCCAGCACTGAAAGCTGTTGCTAGCCAGCCCCCTTCCTTGGAAGCGCTTTTGTAGGCCTAAGAACACTGGGGCTCTGGGCTTCTCTAGCCACCTAATCTTGTGCTCATCCTCTCGCGCACTCTAAAGAGGGCTCAGGTGAGAAATTGCAAACGTCGAGCAATTGCTCAGAGATGAAAAGTGCCAGCACTGAAAGCTCTTGCTAGCCAGCACCCTTCCTTGGAAGCGCTTTCACAGGCGCAGCAACACTGGGGCTTTGCGCTTCTCTACCCACCAAACGTCACGGTCCTTCTCTTTCCGTCTCGTAGACACGAGCTGAGAGATTGCAAACGTCGAGCAATTGCTCAGAGATGAAAAGTGCCAGCACTGAAAGCTGTTGCTAGCCAGCACCCTTCCTTGGAAGCGCTTTTGTAGGCCTAAGAAGACTGGGGCTCTGGGCTTCTCTAGCCACCTAATCTTCTGCTCATCCTCTCGCGCACTCTAAAGAGAGCTCAGGTGAGAAATTGCAAACGTCGAGCAATTGCTCAGAGATGAAAAGTGCCAGCACTGAAAGCTGTTGCTAGCCAGCACCCTTCCTTGGAAGCGCTTTCACAGGCGCAGCAACACGGGGGCTTTGCGCTTCTCTAGCCACCAAACGTCACAGTCATTCTCCTTCCGTCTCGTAGACACGAGCTGAGAAATTGCAAACGTCGAGCAATTGCTCAGAGATGAAAAGTGCCAGCACTGAAAGCTGTTGCTAGCCAGCACCCTTCCTTGGAAGCGCTCTTGTAGGCCTAAGAAGACTGGGGCTCTGGGCTTCTCTAGCCACCTAATCTTCTGCTCATCCTCTCGCGCACTCTAAAGAGAGCTCAGGTGAGAAATTGCAAACGTCCAGCAATTGCTCAGAGATGAAAAGTGCCAGCACTGAAAGCTGTTGCTAGCCAGCACCCTTCCTTGGAAGCGCTTTCACAGGCGCAGCAACACTGGGGCTTTGCGCTTCTCTAGCCACCAAACGTCACGGTCATTCTCTTTCCGTCTCGTAGACACGAGCTGAGAAATTGCAAACGTCGAGCAATTGCTCAGAGATGAAAAGTGCCAGCACTGAAAGCTGTTGCTAGCCAGCCCCCTTCCTTGGAAGCGCTTTTGTAGCCCTAAGAACACTGGGGCTCTGGGCTTCTCTAGCCACCTAATCTTCTGCTCATCCTCTCGCGCACTCTAAAGAGAGCTCAGGTGAGAAATTGCAAACGTCGAGCAATTGCTCAGAGATGAAAAGTGCCAGCACTGAAAGCTGTTGCTAGCCAGCACCCTTCCTTGGAAGCGCTTTCACAGGTGCAGTAACACTGGGGCTTTGCGCTTCTCTAGCCACCAAACGTCACGGTCATTCTCTTTCCGTCTCGTAGACACGAGCTGAGAAATTGCAAACGTCGAGCAATTGCTCAGAGATGAAAAGTGCCAGCACTGAAAGCTCTTGCTAGCCAGCACCCTTCCTTGGAAGCGCTTTTGTAGGCCTAAGAACACTGGGGCTTTGCGCTTCTCTAGCCACCTAATCTTGTGCTCATCCTCTCGCGCACTCTAAAGGGTGCTCAGGTGAGAAATTGCAAACGTCGAGCAATTGCTCAGAGATGAAAAGTGCCAGCACTGAAAGCTGTTGCTAGCCAGCACCCTTCCTTGGAAGCGCTTTCACAGGCGCAGCAACACTGGGGCTTTGCGCTTCTCTAGCCACCAAACGTCACGGTCATTCTCTTTCCGTCTCGTAGACACGAGCTGAGAAATTGCAAACATTGAGCAATTGCTCAGAGATGAAAAGTGCCAGCACTGAAAGCTGTTGCTAGCCAGCACCCTTCCTTGGAAGCGCTCTTGTAGGCCTAAGAAGACTGGGGCTCTGGGCTTCTCTAGCCACCTAATCTTCTGCTCATCCTCTCGCGCACTCTAAAGAGAGCTCAGGTGAGAAATTGCAAACGTCGAGCAATTGCTCAGAGATGAAAAGTGCCAGCACTGAAAGCTGTTGCTAGCCAGCACCCTTCCTTGGAAGCGCTTTCACAGGCGCAGCAACACTGGGGCTTTGCGCTTCTCTAGCCACCAAACGTCACGGTCATTCTCTTTCCGTCTCGTAGACACGAGCTGAGAAATTGCAAACGTCCAGCAATTGCTCAGAGATGAAAAGTGCCAGCACTGAAAGCTGTTGCTAGCCAGCCCCCTTCCTTGGAAGCGCTTTTGTAGGCCTAAGAACACTGGGGCTCTGGGCTTCTCTAGCCACCTAATCTTGTGCTCATCCTCTCGCGCACTCTAAAGAGGGCTCAGGTGAGAAATTGCAAACGTCGAGCAATTGCTCAGAGATGAAAAGTGCCAGCACTGAAAGCTCTTGCTAGCCAGCACCCTTCCTTGGAAGCGCTTTCACAGGCGCAGCAACACTGGGGCTTTGCGCTTCTCTACCCACCAAACGTCACGGTCCTTCTCTTTCCGTCTCGTAGACACGAGCTGAGAGATTGCAAACGTCGAGCAATTGCTCAGAGATGAAAAGTGCCAGCACTGAAAGCTGTTGCTAGCCAGCACCCTTCCTTGGAAGCGCTTTTGTAGGCCTAAGAAGACTGGGGCTCTGGGCTTCTCTAGCCACCTAATCTTCTGCTCATCCTCTCGCGCACTCTAAAGAGAGCTCAGGTGAGAAATTGCAAACGTCGAGCAATTGCTCAGAGATGAAAAGTGCCAGCACTGAAAGCTGTTGCTAGCCAGCACCCTTCCTTGGAAGCGCTTTCACAGGCGCAGCAACACTGGGGCTTTGCGCTTCTCTACCCACCAAACGTCACGGTCATTCTCTTTCCGTCTTGTAGACACGAGCTGAGAAATTGCAAACGTCCAGCAATTGCTCAGAGATGAAAAGTGCCAGCACTGAAAGCTGTTGCTAGCCAGCACCCTTCCTTGGAAGCGCTCTTGTAGGCCTAAGAACACTGGGGCTCTGGGCTTCTCTAGCCACCTAATCTTGTGCTCATCCTCTCGCGCACTCTAAAGAGAGCTCAGGTAAGAAATTGCAAACGTCCAGCAATTGCTCAGAGATGAAAAGTGCCAGCACTGAAAGCTCTTGCTAGCCAGCACCCTTCCTTGGAAGCGCTTTCACAGGCACAGCAACACTGGGGCTTTGCGCTTCTCTAGCCACCAAATGTCACAGTCATTCTCTTTCCGTCTCGTAGACACGAGCTGAGAAATTGCAAACGTCGAGCAATTGCTCAGAGATGAAAAGTGCCAGCACTGAAAGCTGTTGCTAGCCAGCACCCTTCCTTGGAAGCGCTTTCACAGGCGCAGCAACACTGGGGCTTTGCGCTTCTCTAGCCACCAAACGTCACGGTCATTCTCTTTCCGTCTCGTAGACACGAGCTGAGAAATTGCAAACATTGAGCAATTGCTCAGAGATGAAAAGTGCCAGCACTGAAAGCTGTTGCTAGCCAGCACCCTTCCTTGGAAGCGCTCTTGTAGGCCTAAGAAGACTGGGGCTCTGGGCTTCTCTAGCCACCTAATCTTCTGCTCATCCTCTCGCGCACTCTAAAGAGAGCTCAGGTGAGAAATTGCAAACGTCGAGCAATTGCTCAGAGATGAAAAGTGCCAGCACTGAAAGCTGTTGCTAGCCAGCACCCTTCCTTGGAAGCGCTTTCACAGGCGCAGCAACACTGGGGCTTTGCGCTTCTCTAGCCACCAAACGTCACGGTCATTCTCTTTCCGTCTCGTAGACACGAGCTGAGAAATTGCAAACGTCGAGCAATTGCTCAGAGATGAAAAGTGCCAGCACTGAAAGCTGTTGCTAGCCAGCCCCCTTCCTTGGAAGCGCTTTTGTAGGCCTAAGAACACTGGGGCTCTGGGCTTCTCTAGCCACCTAATCTTGTGCTCATCCTCTCGCGCACTCTAAAGAGGGCTCAGGTGAGAAATTGCAAACGTCGAGCAATTGCTCAGAGATGAAAAGTGCCAGCACTGAAAGCTCTTGCTAGCCAGCACCCTTCCTTGGAAGCGCTTTCACAGGCGCAGCAACACTGGGGCTTTGCGCTTCTCTACCCACCAAACGTCACGGTCCTTCTCTTTCCGTCTCGTAGACACGAGCTGAGAGATTGCAAACGTCGAGCAATTGCTCAGAGATGAAAAGTGCCAGCACTGAAAGCTGTTGCTAGCCAGCACCCTTCCTTGGAAGCGCTTTTGTAGGCCTAAGAAGACTGGGGCTCTGGGCTTCTCTAGCCACCTAATCTTCTGCTCATCCTCTCGCGCACTCTAAAGAGAGCTCAGGTGAGAAATTGCAAACGTCGAGCAATTGCTCAGAGATGAAAAGTGCCAGCACTGAAAGCTGTTGCTAGCCAGCACCCTTCCTTGGAAGCGCTTTCACAGGCGCAGCAACACTGGGGCTTTGCGCTTCTCTACCCACCAAACGTCACGGTCATTCTCTTTCCGTCTTGTAGACACGAGCTGAGAAATTGCAAACGTCCAGCAATTGCTCAGAGATGAAAAGTGCCAGCACTGAAAGCTGTTGCTAGCCAGCACCCTTCCTTGGAAGCGCTCTTGTAGGCCTAAGAACACTGGGGCTCTGGGCTTCTCTAGCCACCTAATCTTCTGCTCATCCTCTCGCGCACTCTAAAGAGAGCTCAGGTAAGAAATTGCAAACGTCCAGCAATTGCTCAGAGATGAAAAGTGCCAGCACTGAAAGCTCTTGCTAGCCAGTACCCTTCCTTGGAAGCGCTTTCACAGGCACAGCAACACTGGGGCTTTGCGCTTCTCTAGCCACGAAATGTCACAGTCATTCTCTTTCCGTCTCGTAGACACGAGCTGAGAAATTGCAAACGTCGAGCAATTGCTCAGAGATGAAAAGTGCCAGCACTGAAAGCTGTTGCTAGCCAGCACCCTTCCTTGGAAGCGCTTTCACAGGCGCAGCAACACTGGGGCTTTGCGCTTCTATACGCACCAAACGTCACGGTCATTCTCTTTCCGTCTCGTAGACACGAGCTGAGAAATTGCAAACGTCCAGCAATTGCTCAGAGATGAAAAGTGCCAGCACTGAAAGCTGTTGCTAGCCAGCACCCTTCCTTGGAAGCGCTTTTGTAGGCATAAGAAGACTGGGGCTTTGCGCTTCTCTAGCCACCTAATCTTCTGCTCATCCTCTCGCGCACTCTAAAGAGAGCTCAGGTGAGAAATTGCAAACGTCCAGCAATTGCTCAGAGATGAAAAGTGCCAGCACTGAAAGCTGTTGCTAGCCAGCACCCTTCCTTGGAAGCGCTTTCACAGGCGCAGCAACACTGGGGCTTTGCGCTTCTCTAGCCACCAAACGTCACGGTCATTCTCTTTCCGTCTCGTAGACACGAGCTGAGAAATTGCAAACGTCGAGCAATTGCTCAGAGATGAAAAGTGCCAGCACTGAAAGCTGTTGCTAGCCAGCCCCCTTCCTTGGAAGCGCTTTTGTAGCCCTAAGAAGACTGGGGCTCTGGGCTTCTCTAGCCACCTAATCTTCTGCTCATCCTCTCGCGCACTCTAAAGAGAGCTCAGGTGAGAAATTGCAAACGTCGAGCAATTGCTCAGAGATGAAAAGTGCCAGCACTGAAAGCTGTTGCTAGCCAGCACCCTTCCTTGGAAGCGCTTTCACAGGCGCAGCAACACTGGGGCTTTGCGCTTCTCTAGCCACCAAACGTCACGGTCCTTCTCTTTCCGTCTCGTAGACACGAGCTGAGAAATTGCAAACGTCGAGCAATTGCTCAGAGATGAAAAGTGCCAGCACTGAAAGCTGTTGCTAGCCAGCCCCCTTCCTTGGAAGCGCTTTTGTAGCCCTAAGAACACTGGGGCTTTGCGCTTCTCTAGCCACCTAACCTTCTGCTCATCCTCTCGCGCACTCTAAAGAGAGCTCAGGTGAGAAATTACAATCGTCGAGCAATTGCTCAGAGATGAAAAGTGCCAGCACTGAAAGCTGTTGCTAGCCAGCCCCCTTCCTTGGAAGCGCTTTCACAGGCGCAGCAACACTGGGGCTTTGCGCTTCTCTAGCCACCAAACGTCACGGTCATTCTCTTTCCGTCTCGTAGACACGAGCTGAGAAATTGCAAACGTCGAGCAATTGCTCAGAGATGAAAAGTGCCAGCACTGAAAGCTGTTGCTAGCCAGCACCCTTCCTTGGAAGCGCTTTTGTAGGCCTAAGAACACTTGGGCTTTGCGCTTCTCTAGCCACCTAATCTTCTGCTCATCCTCTCGCGCACTCTAAAGAGAGCTCAGGTGAGAAATTGCAAACGTCGAGCAATTGCTCAGAGATGAAAAGTGCCAGCACTGAAAGCTGTTGCTAGCCAGCACCCTTCCTTGGAAGCGCTTTCACAGGCGCAGCAACACTGGGGCTTTGCGCTTCTCTAGCCACCAAACGTCACGGTCATTCTCTTTCCGTCTCGTAGACACGAGCTGAGAAATTGCAAACGTCCAGCAATTGCTCAGAGATGAAAAGTGCCAGCACTGAAAGCTGTTGCTAGCCAGCCCCCTTCCTTGGAAGCGCTTTTGTAGGCCTAAGAAGACTGGGGCTCTGGGCTTCTCTAGCCACCTAATCTTGTGCTCATCCTCTCGCGCACTCTAAAGAGAGCTCAGGTGAGAAATTGCAAACGTCGAGCAATTGCTCAGAGATGAAAAGTGCCAGCACTGAAAGCTGTTGCTAGCCAGCACCCTTCCTTGGAAGCGCTTTCACAGGCGCAGCAACACTGGGGCTTTGCGCTTCTCTACCCACCAAACGTCACGGTCATTCTCTTTCCGTCTCGTAGACACGAGCTGAGAAATTGCAAACGTCGAGCAATTGCTCAGAGATGAAAAGTGCCAGCACTGAAAGCTGTTGCTAGCCAGCACCCTTCCTTGGAAGCGCTTTCACAGGCACAGCAACACTGGGGCTTTGCGCTTCTCTAGCCACCAAACGTCACGGTCATTCTCTTTCCGTCTCGTAGACACGAGCTGAGAAATTGCAAACGTCGAGCAATTGCTCAGAGATGAAAAGTGCCAGCACTGAAAGCTGTTGCTAGCCAGCACCCTTCCTTGGAAGCGCTTTTGTAGGCCTAAGAAGACTGGGGCTCTGGGCTTCTCTAGCCACCTAATCTTCTGCTCATCCTCTCGCGCACTCTAAAGAGAGCTCAGGTGAGAAATTGCAAACGTCGAGCAATTGCTCAGAGATGAAAAGTGCCAGCACTGAAAGCTCTTGCTAGCCAGCACCCTTCCTTGGAAGCGCTTTCACAGGCGCAGCAACACTGGGGCTTTGCGCTTCTCTAGCCACCAAACGTCACGGTCATTCTCCTTCCGTCTCGTAGACACGAGCTGAGAGATTGCAAACGTCGAGCAATTGCTCAGAGATGAAAAGTGCCAGCACTGAAAGCTCTTGCTAGCCAGCACCCTTCCTTGGAAGCGCTTTTGTAGGCCTAAGAACACTGGGGCTTTGCGCTTCTCTAGCCACCTAATCTTCTGCTCATCCTCTCGCGCACTCTAAAGAGAGCTCAGGTGAGAAATTGCAAACGTCGAGCAATTGCTCAGAGATGAAAAGTGCCAGCACTGAAAGCTGTTGCTAGCCAGCACCCTTCCTTGGAAGCGCTTTCACAGGCGCAGCAACACTGGGGCTTTGCGCTTCTCTAGCCACCAAACGTCACAGTCATTCTCCTTCCGTCTCGTAGACACGAGCTGAGAAATTGCAAACGTCGAGCAATTGCTCAGAGATGAAAAGTGCCAGCACTGAAAGCTGTTGCTAGCCAGCACCCTTCCTTGGAAGCGCTCTTGTAGGCCTAAGAACACTGGGGCTCTGGGCTTCTCTAGCCACCTAATCTTCTGCTCATCCTCTCGCGCACTCTAAAGAGAGCTCAGGTGAGAAATTGCAAACGTCCAGCAATTGCTCAGAGATGAAAAGTGCCAGCACTGAAAGCTGTTGCTAGCCAGCACCCTTCCTTGGAAGCGCTTTCACAGGCGCAGCAACACTGGGGCTTTGCGCTTCTCTAGCCACCAAACGTCACGGTCATTCTCTTTCCGTCTCGTAGACACGAGCTGAGAAATTGCAAACGTCGAGCAATTGCTCAGAGATGAAAAGTGCCAGCACTGAAAGCTGTTGCTAGCCAGCCCCCTTCCTTGGAAGCGCTTTTGTAGCCCTAAGAACACTGGGGCTCTGCGCTTCTCTAGCCACCTAATCTTCTGCTCATCCTCTCGCGCACTCTAAAGAGAGCTCAGGTGAGAAATTGCAAACGTCGAGCAATTGCTCAGAGATGAAAAGTGCCAGCACTGAAAGCTGTTGCTAGCCAGCACCCTTCCTTGGAAGCGCTTTCACAGGTGCAGTAACACTGGGGCTTTGCGCTTCTCTAGCCACCAAACGTCACGGTCATTCTCTTTCCGTCTCGTAGACACGAGCTGAGAAATTGCAAACGTCGAGCAATTGCTCAGAGATGAAAAGTGCCAGCACTGAAAGCTCTTGCTAGCCAGCACCCTTCCTTGGAAGCGCTTTTGTAGGCCTAAGAACACTGGGGCTTTGCGCTTCTCTAGCCACCTAATCTTGTGCTCATCCTCTCGCGCACTCTAAAGGGTGCTCAGGTGAGAAATTGCAAACGTCGAGCAATTGCTCAGAGATGAAAAGTGCCAGCACTGAAAGCTGTTGCTAGCCAGCACCCTTCCTTGGAAGCGCTTTCACAGGCGCAGCAACACTGGGGCTTTGCGCTTCTCTAGCCACCAAACGTCACGGTCATTCTCTTTCCGTCTCGTAGACACGAGCTGAGAAATTGCAAACATTGAGCAATTGCTCAGAGATGAAAAGTGCCAGCACTGAAAGCTGTTGCTAGCCAGCACCCTTCCTTGGAAGCGCTCTTGTAGGCCTAAGAAGACTGGGGCTCTGGGCTTCTCTAGCCACCTAATCTTCTGCTCATCCTCTCGCGCACTCTAAAGAGAGCTCAGGTGAGAAATTGCAAACGTCGAGCAATTGCTCAGAGATGAAAAGTGCCAGCACTGAAAGCTGTTGCTAGCCAGCACCCTTCCTTGGAAGCGCTTTCACAGGCGCAGCAACACTGGGGCTTTGCGCTTCTCTAGCCACCAAACGTCACGGTCATTCTCTTTCCGTCTCGTAGACACGAGCTGAGAAATTGCAAACGTCGAGCAATTGCTCAGAGATGAAAAGTGCCAGCACTGAAAGCTGTTGCTAGCCAGCCCCCTTCCTTGGAAGCGCTTTTGTAGGCCTAAGAACACTGGGGCTCTGGGCTTCTCTAGCCACCTAATCTTGTGCTCATCCTCTCGCGCACTCTAAAGAGGGCTCAGGTGAGAAATTGCAAACGTCGAGCAATTGCTCAGAGATGAAAAGTGCCAGCACTGAAAGCTCTTGCTAGCCAGCACCCTTCCTTGGAAGCGCTTTCACAGGCGCAGCAACACTGGGGCTTTGCGCTTCTCTACCCACCAAACGTCACGGTCATTCTCTTTCCGTCTTGTAGACACGAGCTGAGAAATTGCAAACGTCCAGCAATTGCTCAGAGATGAAAAGTGCCAGCACTGAAAGCTGTTGCTAGCCAGCACCCTTCCTTGGAAGCGCTTTTGTAGGCCTAAGAAGACTGGGGCTCTGGGCTTCTCTAGCCACCTAATCTTCTGCTCATCCTCTCGCGCACTCTAAAGAGAGCTCAGGTAAGAAATTGCAAACGTCCAGCAATTGCTCAGAGATGAAAAGTGCCAGCACTGAAAGCTCTTGCTAGCCAGCACCCTTCCTTGGAAGCGCTTTCACAGGCACAGCAACACTGGGGCTTTGCGCTTCTCTAGCCACCAAATGTCACAGTCATTCTCTTTCCGTCTCGTAGACACGAGCTGAGAAATTGCAAACGTCGAGCAATTGCTCAGAGATGAAAAGTGCCAGCACTGAAAGCTGTTGCTAGCCAGCACCCTTCCTTGGAAGCGCTTTCACAGGCGCAGCAACACTGGGGCTTTGCGCTTCTATACGCACCAAACGTCACGGTCATTCTCTTTCCGTCTCGTAGACACGAGCTGAGAAATTGCAAACGTCGAGCAATTGCTCAGAGATGAAAAGTGCCAGCACTGAAAGCTGTTGCTAGCCAGCCCCCTTCCTTGGAAGCGCTTTTGTAGGCATAAGAAGACTGGGGCTTTGCGCTTCTCTAGCCACCTAATCTTCTGCTCATCCTCTCGCGCACTCTAAAGAGAGCTCAGGTGAGAAATTGCAAACGTCGAGCAATTGCTCAGAGATGAAAAGTGCCAGCACTGAAAGCTGTTGCTAGCCAGCACCCTTCCTTGGAAGCGCTTTCACAGGCGCAGCAACACTGGGGCTTTGCGCTTCTCTAGCCACCAAACGTCACGGTCATTCTCTTTCCGTCTCGTAGACACGAGCTGAGAAATTGCAAACGTCCAGCAATTGCTCAGAGATGAAAAGTGCCAGCACTGAAAGCTGTTGCTAGCCAGCACCCTTCCTTGGAAGCGCTCTTGTAGGCCTAAGAAGACTGGGGCTCTGGGCTTCTCTAGCCACCTAATCTTCTGCTCATCCTCTCGCGCACTCTAAAGAGAGCTCAGGTGAGAAATTGCAAACGTCCAGCAATTGCTCAGAGATGAAAAGTGCCAGCACTGAAAGCTGTTGCTAGCCAGCACCCTTCCTTGGAAGCGCTTTCACAGGCGCAGCAACACTGGGGCTTTGCGCTTCTCTACCCACCAAACGTCACGGTCATTCTCTTTCCGTCTTGTAGACACGAGCTGAGAAATTGCAAACGTCGAGCAATTGCTCAGAGATGAAAAGTGCCAGCACTGAAAGCTGTTGCTAGCCAGCACCCTTCCTTGGAAGCGCTTTTGTAGGCCTAAGAACAGTGGGGCTCTGGGCTTCTCTAGCCACCTAATCTTGTGCTCATCGTATCGCGCACTCTAAAGAGAGCTCAGGTGAGAAATTGCAAACGTCCAGCAATTGCTCAGAGATGAAAAGTGCCAGCACTGAAAGCTCTTGCTAGCCAGCACCCTTCCTTGGAAGCGCTTTCACAGGCGCAGCAACACTGGGGCTTTGCGCTTCTCTACCCACCAAACGTCACGGTCATTCTCTTTCCGTCTCGTAGACACGAGCTGAGAAATTGCAAACGTCCAGCAATTGCTCAGAGATGAAAAGTGCCAGCACTGAAAGCTGTTGCTAGCCAGCACCCTTCCTTGGAAGCGCTTTTGTAGGCCTAAGAACAGTGGGGCTCTGGGCTTCTCTAGCCACCTAATCTTCTGCTCATCCTCTCGCGCACTCTAAAGAGAGCTCAGATAAGAAATTGCAAACGTCCAGCAATTGCTCAGAGATGAAAAGTGCCAGCACTGAAAGCTCTTGCTAGCCAGCACCCTTCCTTGGAAGCGCTTTCACAGGCACAGCAACACTGGGGCTTTGCGCTTCTCTAGCCACCAAATGTCACAGTCATTCTCTTTCCGTCTCGTAGACACGAGCTGAGAAATTGCAAACGTCGAGCAATTGCTCAGAGATGAAAAGTGCCAGCACTGAAAGCTCTTGCTAGCCAGCACCCTTCCTTGGAAGCGCTTTCACAGGCGCAGCAACACTGGGGCTTTGCGCTTCTCTACCCACCAAACGTCACGGTCATTCTCTTTCCGTCTCGTAGACACGAGCTGAGAAATTGCAAACGTCCAGCAATTGCTCAGAGATGAAAAGTGCCAGCACTGAAAGCTGTTGCTAGCCAGCCCCCTTCCTTGGAAGCGCTTTTGTAGGCCTAAGAACACTGGGGCTCTGGGCTTCTCTAGCCACCTAATCTTGTGCTCATCCTCTCGCGCACTCTAAAGAGAGCTCAGGTGAGAAATTGCAAACGTCCAGCAATTGCTCAGAGATGAAAAGTGCCAGCACTGAAAGCTGTTGCTAGCCAGCACCCTTCCTTGGAAGCGCTTTCACAGGTGCAGTAACACTGGGGCTTTGCGCTTCTCTAGCCACCAAACGTCACGGTCATTCTCTTTCCGTCTCGTAGACACGAGCTGAGAAATTGCAAACGTCGAGCAATTGCTCAGAGATGAAAAGTGCCAGCACTGAAAGCTGTTGCTAGCCAGCACCCTTCCTTGGAAGCGCTTTTGTAGGCCTAAGAACACTGGGGCTTTGCGCTTCTCTAGCCACCTAATCTTGTGCTCATCCTCTCGCGCACTCTAAAGGGTGCTCAGGTGAGAAATTGCAAACGTCGAGCAATTGCTCAGAGATGAAAAGTGCCAGCACTGAAAGCTGTTGCTAGCCAGCACCCTTCCTTGGAAGCGCTTTCACAGGCGCAGCAACACTGGGGCTTTGCGCTTCTCTACCCACCAAACGTCACGGTCATTCTCTTTCCGTCTCGTAGACACGAGCTGAGAAATTGCAAACGTCCAGCAATTGCTCAGAGATGAAAAGTGCCAGCACTGAAAGCTGTTGCTAGCCAGCACCCTTCCTTGGAAGCGCTCTTGTAGGCCTAAGAAGACTGGGGCTCTGGGCTTCTCTAGCCACCTAATCTTGTGCTCATCCTCTCGCGCACTCTAAAGAGAGCTCAGGTGAGAAATTGCAAACGTCGAGCAATTGCTCAGAGATGAAAAGTGCCAGCACTGAAAGCTGTTGCTAGCCAGCAGCCTTCTTTGGAAGCGCTTTCACAGGCGCAGCAACACTGGGGCTTTGCGCTTCTCTAGCCACCAAACGTCACGGTCATTCTCTTTCCGTCTCGTAGACACGAGCTGAGAAATTGCAAACGTCGAGCAATTGCTCAGAGATGAAAAGTGCCAGCACTGAAAGCTGTTGCTAGCCAGCCCCCTTCCTTGGAAGCGCTTTTGTAGGCCTAAGAACACTGGGGCTCTGCGCTTCTCTAGCCACCTAATCTTGTGCTCATCCTCTCGCGCACTCTAAAGAGAGCTCAGGTGAGAAATTGCAAACGTCGAGCAATTGCTCAGAGATGAAAAGTGCCAGCACTGAAAGCTGTTGCTAGCCAGCACCCTTCCTTGGAAGCGCTTTCACAGGTGCAGTAACACTGGGGCTTTGCGCTTCTCTAGCCACCAAACGTCACGGTCATTCTCTTTCCGTCTCGTAGACACGAGCTGAGAAATTGCAAACGTCGAGCAATTGCTCAGAGATGAAAAGTGCCAGCACTGAAAGCTCTTGCTAGCCAGCACCCTTCCTTGGAAGCGCTTTTGTAGGCCTAAGAACACTGGGGCTTTGCGCTTCTCTAGCCACCTAATCTTGTGCTCATCCTCTCGCGCACTCTAAAGGGTGCTCAGGTGAGAAATTGCAAACGTCGAGCAATTGCTCAGAGATGAAAAGTGCCAGCACTGAAAGCTCTTGCTAGCCAGCACCCTTCCTTGGAAGCGCTTTCACAGGCGCAGCAACACTGGGGCTTTGCGCTTCTCTAGCCACCAAACGTCACGGTCATTCTCTTTCCGTCTCGTAGACACGAGCTGAGAAATTGCAAACATTGAGCAATTGCTCAGAGATGAAAAGTGCCAGCACTGAAAGCTGTTGCTAGCCAGCACCCTTCCTTGGAAGCGCTCTTGTAGGCCTAAGAAGACTGGGGCTCTGGGCTTCTCTAGCCACCTAATCTTGTGCTCATCCTCTCGCGCACTCTAAAGAGAGCTCAGGTGAGAAATTGCAAACGTCGAGCAATTGCTCAGAGATGAAAAGTGCCAGCACTGAAAGCTGTTGCTAGCCAGCACCCTTCCTTGGAAGCGCTTTCACAGGCGCAGCAACACTGGGGCTTTGCGCTTCTCTACCCACCAAACGTCACGGTCATTCTCTTTCCGTCTCGTAGACACGAGCTGAGAAATTGCAAACGTCGAGCAATTGCTCAGAGATGAAAAGTGCCAGCACTGAAAGCTGTTCCTAGCCAGCACCCTTCCTTGGAAGCGCTTTTGTAGGCCTAAGAAGACTGGGGCTCTGGGCTTCTCTAGCCACCTAATCTTCTGCTCATCCTCTCGCGCACTCTAAAGAGAGCTCAGGTGAGAAATTGCAAACGTCCAGCAATTGCTCAGAGATGAAAAGTGCCAGCACTGAAAGCTGTTGCTAGCCAGCCCCCTTCCTTGGAAGCACTTTCACAGGCGCAGCAACACTGGGGCTTTGCGCTTCTCTACCCACCAAACGTCACGGTCATTCTCTTTCCGTCTTGTAGACACGAGCTGAGAAATTGCAAACGTCGAGCAATTGCTCAGAGATGAAAAGTGCCAGCACTGAAAGCTGTTGCTAGCCAGCACCCTTCCTTGGAAGCGCTTTTGTAGGCCTAAGAACACTGGGGCTCTGGGCTTCTCTAGCCACCTAATCTTCTGCTCATCCTCTCGCGCACTCTAAAGAGAGCTCAGGTAAGAAATTGCAAACGTCCAGCAATTGCTCAGAGATGAAAAGTGCCAGCACTGAAAGCTCTTGCTAGCCAGCAGCCTTCCTTGGAAGCGCTTTCACAGGCGCAGCAACACTGGGGCTTTGCGCTTCTCTACCCACCAAACGTCACGGTCATTCTCTTTCCGTCTTGTAGACACGAGCTGAGAAATTGCAAACGTCCAGCAATTGCTCAGAGATGAAAAGTGCCAGCACTGAAAGCTGTTGCTAGCCAGCACCCTTCCTTGGAAGCGCTTTTGTAGGCCTAAGAACAGTGGGGCTCTGGGCTTCTCTAGCCACCTAATCTTCTGCTCATCCTCTCGCGCACTCTAAAGAGAGCTCAGGTGAGAAATTGCAAACGTCCAGCAATTGCTCAGAGATGAAAAGTGCCAGCACTGAAAGCTCTTGCTAGCCAGCACCCTTCCTTGGAAGCGCTTTCACAGGCACAGCAACACTGGGGCTTTGCGCTTCTATACGCACCAAACGTCACGGTCATTCTCTTTCCGTCTCGTAGACACGAGCTGAGAAATTGCAAACGTCGAGCAATTGCTCAGAGATGAAAAGTGCCAGCACTGAAAGCTGTTGCTAGCCAGCACCCTTCCTTGGAAGCGCTTTCACAGGCGCAGCAACACTGGGGCTTTGCGCTTCTATACGCACCAAACGTCACGGTCATTCTCTTTCCGTCTCGTAGACACGAGCTGAGAAATTGCAAACGTCCAGCAATTGCTCAGAGATGAAAAGTGCCAGCACTGAAAGCTGTTGCTAGCCAGCCCCCTTCCTTGGAAGCGCTTTTGTAGGCATAAGAAGACTGGGGCTTTGCGCTTCTCTAGCCACCTAATCTTCTGCTCATCCTCTCGCGCACTCTAAAGAGAGCTCAGGTGAGAAATTGCAAACGTCGAGCAATTGCTCAGAGATGAAAAGTGCCAGCACTGAAAGCTCTTGCTAGCCAGCACCCTTCCTTGGAAGCGCTTTCACAGGCGCAGCAACACTGGGGCTTTGCGCTTCTCTAGCCACCAAACGTCACGGTCATTCTCTTTCCGTCTCGTAGACACGAGCTGAGAAATTGCAAACGTCCAGCAATTGCTCAGAGATGAAAAGTGCCAGCACTGAAAGCTGTTGCTAGCCAGCACCCTTCCTTGGAAGCGCTCTTGTAGGCCTAAGAAGACTGGGGCTCTGGGCTTCTCTAGCCACCTAATCTTCTGCTCATCCTCTCGCGCACTCTAAAGAGAGCTCAGGTGAGAAATTGCAAACGTCCAGCAATTGCTCAGAGATGAAAAGTGCCAGCACTGAAAGCTGTTGCTAGCCAGCACCCTTCCTTGGAAGCGCTTTCACAGGCGCAGCAACACTGGGGCTTTGCGCTTCTCTAGCCACCAAACGTCACGGTCATTCTCTTTCCGTCTCGTAGACACGAGCTGAGAAATTGCAAACGTCGAGCAATTGCTCAGAGATGAAAAGTGCCAGCACGGAAAGCTGTTGCTAGCCAGCCCCCTTCCTTGGAAGCGCTTTTGTAGCCGTAAGAACACTGGGGCTCTGCGCTTCTCTAGCCACCTAATCTTGTGCTCATCCTCTCGCGCACTCTAAAGAGAGCTCAGGTGAGAAATTGCAAACGTCGAGCAATTGCTCAGAGATGAAAAGTGCCAGCACTGAAAGCTCTTGCTAGCCAGCACCCTTCCTTGGAAGCGCTTTCACAGGTGCAGTAACACTGGGGCTTTGCGCTTCTCTAGCCACCAAACGTCACGGTCATTCTCTTTCCGTCTTGTAGACACGAGCTGAGAAATTGCAAACGTCGAGCAATTGCTCAGAGATGAAAAGTGCCAGCACTGAAAGCTGTTGCTAGCCAGCACCCTTCCTTGGAAGCGCTTTTGTAGGCCTAAGAACAGTGGGGCTCTGGGCTTCTCTAGCCACCTAATCTTCTGCTCATCCTCTCGCGCACTCTAAAGAGAGCTCAGGTGAGAAATTGCAAACGTCCAGCAATTGCTCAGAGATGAAAAGTGCCAGCACTGAAAGCTCTTGCTAGCCAGCACCCTTCCTTGGAAGCGCTTTCACAGGCGCAGCAACACTGGGGCTTTGCGCTTCTCTACCCACCAAACGTCACGGTCATTCTCTTTCCGTCTCGTAGACACGAGCTGAGAAATTGCAAACGTCCAGCAATTGCTCAGAGATGAAAAGTGCCAGCACTGAAAGCTGTTGCTAGCCAGCACCCTTCCTTGGAAGCGCTTTTGTAGGCCTAAGAACAGTGGGGCTCTGGGCTTCTCTAGCCACCTAATCTTCTGCTCATCCTCTCGCGCACTCTAAAGAGAGCTCAGATAAGAAATTGCAAACGTCCAGCAATTGCTCAGAGATGAAAAGTGCCAGCACTGAAAGCTCTTGCTAGCCAGCACCCTTCCTTGGAAGCGCTTTCACAGGCACAGCAACACTGGGGCTTTGCGCTTCTCTAGCCACCAAATGTCACAGTCATTCTCTTTCCGTCTCGTAGACACGAGCTGAGAAATTGCAAACGTCGAGCAATTGCTCAGAGATGAAAAGTGCCAGCACTGAAAGCTCTTGCTAGCCAGCACCCTTCCTTGGAAGCGCTTTCACAGGCGCAGCAACACTGGGGCTTTGCGCTTCTCTACCCACCAAACGTCACGGTCATTCTCTTTCCGTCTCGTAGACACGAGCTGAGAAATTGCAAACGTCCAGCAATTGCTCAGAGATGAAAAGTGCCAGCACTGAAAGCTCTTGCTAGCCAGCACCCTTCCTTGGAAGCGCTTTTGTAGGCATAAGAAGACTGGGGCTTTGCGCTTCTCTAGCCACCTAATCTTCTGCTCATCCTCTCGCGCACTCTAAAGAGAGCTCAGGTGAGAAATTGCAAACGTCGAGCAATTGCTCAGAGATGAAAAGTGCCAGCACTGAAAGCTGTTGCTAGCCAGCACCCTTCCTTGGAAGCGCTTTCACAGGCGCAGCAACACTGGGGCTTTGCGCTTCTCTAGCCACCAAACGTCACGGTCATTCTCTTTCCGTCTCGTAGACACGAGCTGAGAAATTGCAAACGTCCAGCAATTGCTCAGAGATGAAAAGTGCCAGCACTGAAAGCTGTTGCTAGCCAGCACCCTTCCTTGGAAGCGCTTTTGTAGGCCTAAGAACACTGGGGCTCTGCGCTTCTCTAGCCACCTAATCTTGTGCTCATCCTCTCGCGCACTCTAAAGAGAGCTCAGGTGAGAAATTGCAAACGTCGAGCAATTGCTCAGAGATGAAAAGTGCCAGCACTGAAAGCTGTTGCTAGCCAGCACCCTTCCTTGGAAGCGCTTTCACAGGTGCAGTAACACTGGGGCTTTGCGCTTCTCTAGCCACCAAACGTCACGGTCATTCTCTTTCCGTCTCGTAGACACGAGCTGAGAAATTGCAAACGTCGAGCAATTGCTCAGAGATGAAAAGTGCCAGCACTGAAAGCTGTTGCTAGCCAGCACCCTTCCTTGGAAGCGCTTTTGTAGGCCTAAGAACACTGGGGCTTTGCGCTTCTCTAGCCACCTAATCTTGTGCTCATCCTCTCGCGCACTCTAAAGGGTGCTCAGGTGAGAAATTGCAAACGTCGAGCAATTGCTCAGAGATGAAAAGTGCCAGCACTGAAAGCTGTTGCTAGCCAGCCCCCTTCCTTGGAAGCGCTTTCACAGGCGCAGCAACACTGGGGCTTTGCGCTTCTCTACCCACCAAACGTCACGGTCATTCTCTTTCCGTCTCGTAGACACGAGCTGAGAAATTGCAAACGTCCAGCAATTGCTCAGAGATGAAAAGTGCCAGCACTGAAAGCTGTTGCTAGCCAGCACCCTTCCTTGGAAGCGCTCTTGTAGGCCTAAGAAGACTGGGGCTCTGGGCTTCTCTAGCCACCTAATCTTGTGCTCATCCTCTCGCGCACTCTAAAGAGAGCTCAGGTGAGAAATTGCAAACGTCGAGCAATTGCTCAGAGATGAAAAGTGCCAGCACTGAAAGCTGTTGCTAGCCAGCAGCCTTCTTTGGAAGCGCTTTCACAGGCGCAGCAACACTGGGGCTTTGCGCTTCTCTAGCCACCAAACGTCACGGTCATTCTCTTTCCGTCTCGTAGACACGAGCTGAGAAATTGCAAACGTCGAGCAATTGCTCAGAGATGAAAAGTGCCAGCACTGAAAGCTGTTGCTAGCCAGCCCCCTTCCTTGGAAGCGCTTTTGTAGGCCTAAGAACACTGGGGCTCTGCGCTTCTCTAGCCACCTAATCTTGTGCTCATCCTCTCGCGCACTCTAAAGAGAGCTCAGGTGAGAAATTGCAAACGTCGAGCAATTGCTCAGAGATGAAAAGTGCCAGCACTGAAAGCTGTTGCTAGCCAGCACCCTTCCTTGGAAGCGCTTTCACAGGTGCAGTAACACTGGGGCTTTGCGCTTCTCTAGCCACCAAACGTCACGGTCATTCTCTTTCCGTCTCGTAGACACGAGCTGAGAAATTGCAAACGTCGAGCAATTGCTCAGAGATGAAAAGTGCCAGCACTGAAAGCTCTTGCTAGCCAGCACCCTTCCTTGGAAGCGCTTTTGTAGGCCTAAGAACACTGGGGCTTTGCGCTTCTCTAGCCACCTAATCTTGTGCTCATCCTCTCGCGCACTCTAAAGGGTGCTCAGGTGAGAAATTGCAAACGTCGAGCAATTGCTCAGAGATGAAAAGTGCCAGCACTGAAAGCTCTTGCTAGCCAGCACCCTTCCTTGGAAGCGCTTTCACAGGCGCAGCAACACTGGGGCTTTGCGCTTCTCTAGCCACCAAACGTCACGGTCATTCTCTTTCCGTCTCGTAGACACGAGCTGAGAAATTGCAAACATTGAGCAATTGCTCAGAGAGGAAAAGTGCCAGCACTGAAAGCTGTTGCTAGCCAGCACCCTTCCTTGGAAGCGCTCTTGTAGGCCTAAGAAGACTGGGGCTCTGGGCTTCTCTAGCCACCTAATCTTGTGCTCATCCTCTCGCGCACTCTAAAGAGAGCTCAGGTGAGAAATTGCAAACGTCGAGCAATTGCTCAGAGATGAAAAGTGCCAGCACTGAAAGCTGTTGCTAGCCAGCACCCTTCCTTGGAAGCGCTTTCACAGGCGCAGCAACACTGGGGCTTTGCGCTTCTCTAGCCACCAAACGTCACGGTCATTCTCTTTCCGTCTCGTAGACACGAGCTGAGAAATTGCAAACGTCGAGCAATTGCTCAGAGATGAAAAGTGCCAGCACTGAAAGCTGTTCCTAGCCAGCACCCTTCCTTGGAAGCGCTTTTGTAGGCCTAAGAAGACTGGGGCTCTGGGCTTCTCTAGCCACCTAATCTTCTGCTCATCCTCTCGCGCACTCTAAAGAGAGCTCAGGTGAGAAATTGCAAACGTCCAGCAATTGCTCAGAGATGAAAAGTGCCAGCACTGAAAGCTGTTGCTAGCCAGCCCCCTTCCTTGGAAGCACTTTCACAGGCGCAGCAACACTGGGGCTTTGCGCTTCTCTAGCCACCAAACGTCACGGTCATTCTCTTTCCGTCTTGTAGACACGAGCTGAGAAATTGCAAACGTCGAGCAATTGCTCAGAGATGAAAAGTGCCAGCACTGAAAGCTGTTGCTAGCCAGCACCCTTCCTTGGAAGCGCTTTTGTAGGCCTAAGAACACTGGGGCTCTGGGCTTCTCTAGCCACCTAATCTTCTGCTCATCCTCTCGCGCACTCTAAAGAGAGCTCAGGTGAGAAATTGCAAACGTCCAGCAATTGCTCAGAGATGAAAAGTGCCAGCACTGAAAGCTCTTGCTAGCCAGCAGCCTTCCTTGGAAGCGCTTTCACAGGCGCAGCAACACTGGGGCTTTGCGCTTCTCTACCCACCAAACGTCACGGTCATTCTCTTTCCGTCTTGTAGACACGAGCTGAGAAATTGCAAACGTCCAGCAATTGCTCAGAGATGAAAAGTGCCAGCACTGAAAGCTGTTGCTAGCCAGCACCCTTCCTTGGAAGCGCTTTTGTAGGCCTAAGAACAGTGGGGCTCTGGGCTTCTCTAGCCACCTAATCTTCTGCTCATCCTCTCGCGCACTCTAAAGAGAGCTCAGGTGAGAAATTGCAAACGTCCAGCAATTGCTCAGAGATGAAAAGTGCCAGCACTGAAAGCTCTTGCTAGCCAGCACCCTTCCTTGGAAGCGCTTTCACAGGCACAGCAACACTGGGGCTTTGCGCTTCTATACGCACCAAACGTCACGGTCATTCTCTTTCCGTCTCGTAGACACGAGCTGAGAAATTGCAAACGTCGAGCAATTGCTCAGAGATGAAAAGTGCCAGCACTGAAAGCTGTTGCTAGCCAGCACCCTTCCTTGGAAGCGCTTTCACAGGCGCAGCAACACTGGGGCTTTGCGCTTCTATACGCACCAAACGTCACGGTCATTCTCTTTCCGTCTCGTAGACACGAGCTGAGAAATTGCAAACGTCCAGCAATTGCTCAGAGATGAAAAGTGCCAGCACTGAAAGCTGTTGCTAGCCAGCCCCCTTCCTTGGAAGCGCTTTTGTAGGCATAAGAAGACTGGGGCTTTGCGCTTCTCTAGCCACCTAATCTTCTGCTCATCCTCTCGCGCACTCTAAAGAGAGCTCAGGTGAGAAATTGCAAACGTCCAGCAATTGCTCAGAGATGAAAAGTGCCAGCACTGAAAGCTGTTGCTAGCCAGCACCCTTCCTTGGAAGCGCTTTCACAGGCGCAGCAACACTGGGGCTTTGCGCTTCTCTAGCCACCAAACGTCACGGTCATTCTCTTTCCGTCTCGTAGACACGAGCTGAGAAATTGCAAACATTGAGCAATTGCTCAGAGATGAAAAGTGCCAGCACTGAAAGCTGTTGCTAGCCAGCACCCTTCCTTGGAAGCGCTCTTGTAGCCCTAAGAAGACTGGGGCTCTGGGCTTCTCTAGCCACCTAATCTTCTGCTCATCCTCTCGCGCACTCTAAAGAGAGCTCAGGTGAGAAATTGCAAACGTCCAGCAATTGCTCAGAGATGAAAAGTGCCAGCACTGAAAGCTGTTGCTAGCCAGCACCCTTCCTTGGAAGCGCTTTCACAGGCGCAGCAACACTGGGGCTTTGCGCTTCTCTAGCCACCAAACGTCACGGTCATTCTCTTTCCGTCTCGTAGACACGAGCTGAGAAATTGCAAACGTCGAGCAATTGCTCAGAGATGAAAAGTGCCAGCACGGAAAGCTGTTGCTAGCCAGCACCCTTCCTTGGAAGCGCTTTCACAGGCGCAGCAACACTGGGGCTTTGCGCTTCTCTAGCCACCAAACGTCACGGTCATTCTCTTTCCGTCTCGTAGACACGAGCTGAGAGATTGCAAACATTGAGCAATTGCTCAGAGATGAAAAGTGCCAGCACTGAAAGCTGTTGCTAGCCAGCACCCTTCCTTGGAAGCGCTCTTGTAGGCCTAAGAAGACTGGGGCTCTGGGCTTCTCTAGCCACCTAATCTTCTGCTCATCCTCTCGCGCACTCTAAAGAGAGCTCAGGTGAGAAATTGCAAACGTCCAGCAATTGCTCAGAGATGAAAAGTGCCAGCACTGAAAGCTCTTGCTAGCCAGCACCCTTCCTTGGAAGCGCTTTCACAGGCGCAGCAACACTGGGGCTTTGCGCTTCTCTAGCCACCAAACGTCACGGTCATTCTCTTTCCGTCTCGTAGACACGAGCTGAGAAATTGCAAACGTCGAGCAATTGCTCAGAGATGAAAAGTGCCAGCACTGAAAGCTGTTGCTAGCCAGCCCCCTTCCTTGGAAGCGCTTTTGTAGGCCTAAGAACAGTGGGGCTCTGGGCTTCTCTAGCCACCTAATCTTGTGCTCATCCTCTCGCGCACTCTAAAGAGAGCTCAGGTGAGAAATTGCAAACGTCGAGCAATTGCTCAGAGATGAAAAGTGCCAGCACTGAAAGGTCTTGCTAGCCAGCACCCTTCCTTGGAAGCGCTTTCACAGGCGCAGCAACACTGGGGCTTTGCGCTTCTCTAGCCATCAAACGTCACGGTCATTCTCTTTCCGTCTCGTAGACACGAGCTGAGAGATTGCAAACGTCGAGCAATTGCTCAGAGATGAAAAGTGCCAGCACTGAAAGCTGTTCCTAGCCAGCACCCTTCCTTGGAAGCGCTTTTGTAGCCCTAAGAAGACTGGGGCTCTGGGCTTCTCTAGCCACCTAATCTTCTGCTCATCCTCTCGCGCACTCTAAAGAGAGCTCAGGTGAGAAATTGCAAACGTCGAGCAATTGCTCAGAGATGAAAAGTGCCAGCACTGAAAGCTCTTGCTAGCCAGCACCCTTCCTTGGAAGCACTTTCACAGGCGCAGCAACACTGGGGCTTTGCGCTTCTCTAGCCACCAAACGTCACGGTCATTCTCTTTCCGTCTTGTAGACACGAGCTGAGAAATTGCAAACGTCGAGCAATTGCTCAGAGATGAAAAGTGCCAGCACTGAAAGCTGTTGCTAGCCAGCACCCTTCCTTGGAAGCGCTTTTGTAGGCCTAAGAACAGTGGGGCTCTGGGCTTCTCTAGCCACCTAATCTTCTGCTCATCCTCTCGCGCACTCTAAAGAGAGCTCAGGTAAGAAATTGCAAACGTCCAGCAATTGCTCAGAGATGAAAAGTGCCAGCACTGAAAGCTCTTGCTAGCCAGCACCCTTCCTTGGAAGCGCTTTCACAGGCGCAGCAACACTGGGGCTTTGCGCTTCTCTACCCACCAAACGTCACGGTCATTCTCTTTCCGTCTCGTAGACACGAGCTGAGAAATTGCAAACGTCGAGCAATTGCTCAGAGATGAAAAGTGCCAGCACTGAAAGCTGTTGCTAGCCAGCACCCTTCCTTGGAAGCACTTTTGTAGGCCTAAGAACAGTGGGGCTCTGGGCTTCTCTAGCCACCTAATCTTCTGCTCATCCTCTCGCGCACTCTAAAGAGAGCTCAGATAAGAAATTGCAAACGTCCAGCAATTGCTCAGAGATGAAAAGTGCCAGCACTGAAAGCTGTTGCTAGCCAGCACCCTTCCTTGGAAGCGCTTTCACAGGCACAGCAACACTGGGGCTTTGCGCTTCTCTAGCCACCAAATGTCACAGTCATTCTCTTTCCGTCTCGTAGACACGAGCTGAGAAATTGCAAACGTCGAGCAATTGCTCAGAGATGAAAAGTGCCAGCACTGAAAGCTGTTGCTAGCCAGCACCCTTCCTTGGAAGCGCTTTCACAGGCGCAGCAACACTGGGGCTTTGCGCTTCTCTACCCACCAAACGTCACGGTCATTCTCTTTCCGTCTCGTAGACACGAGCTGAGAAATTGCAAACGTCCAGCAATTGCTCAGAGATGAAAAGTGCCAGCACTGAAAGCTGTTGCTAGCCAGCCCCCTTCCTTGGAAGCGCTTTTGTAGGCATAAGAAGACTGGGGCTTTGCGCTTCTCTAGCCACCTAATCTTCTGCTCATCCTCTCGCGCACTCTAAAGAGAGCTCAGGTGAGAAATTGCAAACGTCGAGCAATTGCTCAGAGATGAAAAGTGCCAGCACTGAAAGCTGTTGCTAGCCAGCACCCTTCCTTGGAAGCGCTTTCACAGGCGCAGCAACACTGGGGCTTTGCGCTTCTCTAGCCACCAAACGTCACGGTCATTCTCTTTCCGTCTCGTAGACACGAGCTGAGAAATTGCAAACGTCGAGCAATTGCTCAGAGATGAAAAGTGCCAGCACTGAAAGCTGTTGCTAGCCAGCACCCTTCCTTGGAAGCGCTTTTGTAGGCCTAAGAACACTGGGGCTCTGCGCTTCTCTAGCCACCTCATCTTCTGCTCATCCTCTCGCGCACTCTAAAGAGAGCTCAGGTGAGAAATTGCAAACGTCGAGCAATTGCTCAGAGATGAAAAGTGCCAGCACTGAAAGCTGTTGCTAGCCAGCACCCTTCCTTGGAAGCGCTTTCACAGGTGCAGTAACACTGGGGCTTTGCGCTTCTCTAGCCACCAAACGTCACGGTCATTCTCTTTCCGTCTCGTAGACACGAGCTGAGAAATTGCAAACGTCGAGCAATTGCTCAGAGATGAAAAGTGCCAGCACTGAAAGCTGTTGCTAGCCAGCACCCTTCCTTGGAAGCGCTTTTGTAGGCCTAAGAACACTGGGGCTTTGCGCTTCTCTAGCCACCTAATCTTGTGCTCATCCTCTCGCGCACTCTAAAGGGTGCTCAGGTGAGAAATTGCAAACGTCGAGCAATTGCTCAGAGATGAAAAGTGCCAGCACTGAAAGCTGTTGCTAGCCAGCACCCTTCCTTGGAAGCGCTTTCACAGGCGCAGCAACACTGGGGCTTTGCGCTTCTCTAGCCACCAAACGTCACGGTCATTCTCTTTCCGTCTCGTAGACACGAGCTGAGAAATTGCAAACGTCCAGCAATTGCTCAGAGATGAAAAGTGCCAGCACTGAAAGCTGTTGCTAGCCAGCCCCCTTCCTTGGAAGCGCTCTTGTAGGCCTAAGAAGACTGGGGCTCTGGGCTTCTCTAGCCACCTAATCTTGTGCTCATCCTCTCGCGCACTCTAAAGAGAGCTCAGGTGAGAAATTGCAAACGTCGAGCAATTGCTCAGAGATGAAAAGTGCCAGCACTGAAAGCTGTTGCTAGCCAGCACCCTTCCTTGGAAGCGCTTTCACAGGTGCAGTAACACTGGGGCTTTGCGCTTCTCTAGCCACCAAACGTCACGGTCATTCTCTTTCCGTCTCGTAGACACGAGCTGAGAAATTGCAAACGTCGAGCAATTGCTCAGAGATGAAAAGTGCCAGCACTGAAAGCTGTTGCTAGCCAGCACCCTTCCTTGGAAGCGCTTTTGTAGGCCTAAGAACACTGGGGCTCTGGGCTTCTCTAGCCACCTAATCTTGTGCTCATCCTCTCTCGCAGTCTAAAGAGAGCTCAGGTGAGAAATTGCAAACGTCGAGCAATTGCTCAGAGATGAAAAGTGCCAGCACTGAAAGCTGTTGCTAGCCAGCACCCTTCCTTGGAAGCGCTTTCACAGGCACAGCAACACTGGGGCTTTGCGCTTCTCTAGCCACCAAATGTCACAGTCATTCTCTTTCCGTCTCGTAGACACGAGCTGAGAAATTGCAAACGTCGAGCAATTGCTCAGAGATGAAAAGTGCCAGCACTGAAAGCTGTTGCTAGCCAGCACCCTTCCTTGGAAGCGCTTTCACAGGCGCAGCAACACTGGGGCTTTGCGCTTCTCTACCCACCAAACGTCACGGTCATTCTCTTTCCGTCTCGTAGACACGAGCTGAGAAATTGCAAACGTCCAGCAATTGCTCAGAGATGAAAAGTGCCAGCACTGAAAGCTGTTGCTAGCCAGCCCCCTTCCTTGGAAGCGCTTTTGTAGGCATAAGAAGACTGGGGCTTTGCGCTTCTCTAGCCACCTAATCTTCTGCTCATCCTCTCGCGCACTCTAAAGAGAGCTCAGGTGAGAAATTGCAAACGTCGAGCAATTGCTCAGAGATGAAAAGTGCCAGCACTGAAAGCTCTTGCTAGCCAGCACCCTTCCTTGGAAGCGCTTTCACAGGCGCAGCAACACTGGGGCTTTGCGCTTCTCTAGCCACCAAACGTCACGGTCATTCTCTTTCCGTCTCGTAGACACGAGCTGAGAAATTGCAAACGTCGAGCAATTGCTCAGAGATGAAAAGTGCCAGCACTGAAAGCTGTTGCTAGCCAGCACCCTTCCTTGGAAGCGCTTTTGTAGGCCTAAGAACACTGGGGCTCTGCGCTTCTCTAGCCACCTAATCTTGTGCTCATCCTCTCGCGCACTCTAAAGAGAGCTCAGGTGAGAAATTGCAAACGTCGAGCAATTGCTCAGAGATGAAAAGTGCCAGCACTGAAAGCTGTTGCTAGCCAGCACCCTTCCTTGGAAGCGCTTTCACAGGTGCAGTAACACTGGGGCTTTGCGCTTCTCTAGCCACCAAACGTCACGGTCATTCTCTTTCCGTCTCGTAGACACGAGCTGAGAAATTGCAAACGTCGAGCAATTGCTCAGAGATGAAAAGTGCCAGCACTGAAAGCTGTTGCTAGCCAGCACCCTTCCTTGGAAGCGCTTTTGTAGGCCTAAGAACACTGGGGCTTTGCGCTTCTCTAGCCACCTAATCTTGTGCTCATCCTCTCGCGCACTCTAAAGGGTGCTCAGGTGAGAAATTGCAAACGTCGAGCAATTGCTCAGAGATGAAAAGTGCCAGCACTGAAAGCTGTTGCTAGCCAGCACCCTTCCTTGGAAGCGCTTTCACAGGCGCAGCAACACTGGGGCTTTGCGCTTCTCTAGCCACCAAACGTCACGGTCATTCTCTTTCCGTCTCGTAGACACGAGCTGAGAAATTGCAAACGTCCAGCAATTGCTCAGAGATGAAAAGTGCCAGCACTGAAAGCTGTTGCTAGCCAGCCCCCTTCCTTGGAAGCGCTCTTGTAGGCCTAAGAAGACTGGGGCTCTGGGCTTCTCTAGCCACCTAATCTTGTGCTCATCCTCTCGCGCACTCTAAAGAGAGCTCAGGTGAGAAATTGCAAACGTCGAGCAATTGCTCAGAGATGAAAAGTGCCAGCACTGAAAGCTCTTGCTAGCCAGCACCCTTCCTTGGAAGCGCTTTCACAGGCGCAGCAACACTGGGGCTTTGCGCTTCTCTAGCCACCAAACGTCACGGTCCTTCTCTTTCCGTCTCGTAGACACGAGCTGAGAAATTGCAAACGTCGAGCAATTGCTCAGAGATGAAAAGTGCCAGCACTGAAAGCTGTTGCTAGCCAGCCCCCTTCCTTGGAAGCGCTTTTGTAGGCCTAAGAAGACTGGGGCTCTGGGCTTCTCTAGCCACCTAATCTTGTGCTCATCCTCTCGCGCACTCTAAAGAGAGCTCAGGTGAGAAATTGCAAACGTCGAGCAATTGCTCAGAGATGAAAAGTGCCAGCACTGAAAGCTGTTGCTAGCCAGCACCCTTCCTTGGAAGCGCTTTCACAGGTGCAGTAACACTGGGGCTTTGCGCTTCTCTAGCCACCAAACGTCACGGTCATTCTCTTTCCGTCTCGTAGACACGAGCTGAGAAATTGCAAACGTCGAGCAATTGCTCAGAGATGAAAAGTGCCAGCACTGAAAGCTGTTGCTAGCCAGCACCCTTCCTTGGAAGCGCTTTTGTAGGCCTAAGAACACTGGGGCTCTGCGCTTCTCTAGCCACCTAATCTTGTGCTCATCCTCTCTCGCAGTCTAAAGAGAGCTCAGGTGAGAAATTGCAAACGTCGAGCAATTGCTCAGAGATGAAAAGTGCCAGCACTGAAAGCTGTTGCTAGCCAGCACCCTTCCTTGGAAGCGCTTTCACAGGCGCAGCAACACTGGGGCTTTGCGCTTCTCTAGCCACCAAACGTCACGGTCATTCTCTTTCCGTCTCGTAGACACGAGCTGAGAGATTGCAAACGTCGAGCAATTGCTCAGAGATGAAAAGTGCCAGCACTGAAAGCTGTTGCTAGCCAGCCCCCTTCCTTGGAAGCGCTTTTGTAGGCCTAAGAAGACTGGGGCTCTGGGCTTCTCTAGCCACCTAATCTTCTGCTCATCCTCTCGCGCACTCTAAAGAGAGCTCAGGTGAGAAATTGCAAACGTCCAGCAATTGCTCAGAGATGAAAAGTGCCAGCACTGAAAGCTCTTGCTAGCCAGCACCCTTCCTTGGAAGCACTTTCACAGGCGCAGCAACACTGGGGCTTTGCGCTTCTCTACCCACCAAACGTCACGGTCATTCTCTTTCCGTCTTGTAGACACGAGCTGAGAAATTGCAAACGTCCAGCAATTGCTCAGAGATGAAAAGTGCCAGCACTGAAAGCTGTTGCTAGCCAGCACCCTTCCTTGGAAGCGCTTTTGTAGGCCTAAGAACAGTGGGGCTCTGGGCTTCTCTAGCCACCTAATCTTCTGCTCATCCTCTCGCGCACTCTAAAGAGAGCTCAGGTAAGAAATTGCAAACGTCGAGCAATTGCTCAGAGATGAAAAGTGCCAGCACTGAAAGCTGTTGCTAGCCAGCACCCTTCCTTGGAAGCGCTTTCACAGGCGCAGCAACACTGGGGCTTTGCGCTTCTCTAGCCACCAAACGTCACGGTCATTCTCTTTCCGTCTTGTAGACACGAGCTGAGAAATTGCAAACGTCCAGCAATTGCTCAGAGATGAAAAGTGCCAGCACTGAAAGCTGTTGCTAGCCAGCCCCCTTCCTTGGAAGCGCTTTTGTAGGCCTAAGAACAGTGGGGCTCTGGGCTTCTCTAGCCACCTAATCTTGTGCTCATCCTCTCTCGCAGTCTAAAGAGAGCTCAGGTAAGAAATTGCAAACGTCGAGCAATTGCTCAGAGATGAAAAGTGCCAGCACTGAAAGCTGTTGCTAGCCAGCACCCTTCCTTGGAAGCGCTTTCACAGGCACAGCAACACTGGGGCTTTGCGCTTCTCTAGCCACCAAATGTCACAGTCATTCTCTTTCCGTCTCGTAGACATGAGCTGAGAAATTGCAAACGTCGAGCAATTGCTCAGAGATGAAAAGTGCCAGCACTGAAAGCTGTTGCTAGCCAGCACCCTTCCTTGGAAGCGCTTTCACAGGCGCAGCAACACTGGGGCTTTGCGCTTCTCTAGCCACCAAACGTCACGGTCATTCTCTTTCCGTCTCGTAGACACGAGCTGAGAAATTGCAAACGTCCAGCAATTGCTCAGAGATGAAAAGTGCCAGCACTGAAAGCTGTTGCTAGCCAGCCCCCTTCCTTGGAAGCGCTTTTGTAGGCATAAGAAGACTGGGGCTTTGCGCTTCTCTAGCCACCTAATCTTGTGCTCATCCTCTCGCGCACTCTAAAGAGAGCTCAGGTGAGAAATTGCAAAGGTCGAGCAATTGCTCAGAGATGAAAAGTGCCAGCACTGAAAGCTCTTGCTAGCCAGCACCCTTCCTTGGAAGCGCTTTTGTAGGCCTAAGAACTCTGGGGCTTTGCGCTTCACTAGCCACCTAATCTTCTGCTCATCCTCTCGCGCACTCTAAAGAGAGCTCAGGTGAGAAATTGCAAACGTCCAGCAATTGCTCAGAGATGAAAAGTGCCAGCACTGAAAGCTCTTGCTAGCCAGCACCCTTCCTTGGAAGCGCTTTCACAGGCGCAGCAACACTGGGGCTTTGCGCTTCTCTACCCACCAAACGTCACGGTCATTCTCTTTCCGTCTCGTAGACACGAGCTGAGAAATTGCAAACGTCGAGCAATTGCTCAGAGATGAAAAGTGCCAGCACTGAAAGCTGTTGCTAGCCAGCCCCCTTCCTTGGAAGCGCTTTTGTAGGCCTAAGAACAGTGGGGCTCTGGGCTTCTCTAGCCACCTAATCTTCTGCTCATCCTCTCGCGCACTCTAAAGAGAGCTCAGATAAGAAATTGCAAACGTCCAGCAATTGCTCAGAGATGAAAAGTGCCAGCACTGAAAGCTCTTGCTAGCCAGCACCCTTCCTTGGAAGCGCTTTCACAGGCACAGCAACACTGGGGCTTTGCGCTTCTCTAGCCACCAAATGTCACAGTCATTCTCTTTCCGTCTCGTAGACACGAGCTGAGAAATTGCAAACGTCGAGCAATTGCTCAGAGATGAAAAGTGCCAGCACTGAAAGCTGTTGCTAGCCAGCACCCTTCCTTGGAAGCGCTTTCACAGGCGCAGCAACACTGGGGCTTTGCGCTTCTCTACCCACCAAACGTCACGGTCATTCTCTTTCCGTCTCGTAGACACGAGCTGAGAAATTGCAAACGTCCAGCAATTGCTCAGAGATGAAAAGTGCCAGCACTGAAAGCTGTTGCTAGCCAGCCCCCTTCCTTGGAAGCGCTTTTGTAGGCATAAGAAGACTGGGGCTTTGCGCTTCTCTAGCCACCTAATCTTGTGCTCATCCTCTCGCGCACTCTAAAGAGAGCTCAGGTGAGAAATTGCAAACGTCGAGCAATTGCTCAGAGATGAAAAGTGCCAGCACTGAAAGCTCTTGCTAGCCAGCACCCTTCCTTGGAAGCGCTTTCACAGGCGCAGCAACACTGGGGCTTTGCGCTTCTCTAGCCACCAAACGTCACGGTCATTCTCTTTCCGTCTCGTAGACACGAGCTGAGAAATTGCAAACGTCGAGCAATTGCTCAGAGATGAAAAGTGCCAGCACTGAAAGCTGTTGCTAGCCAGCACCCTTCCTTGGAAGCGCTTTTGTAGGCCTAAGAACACTGGGGCTCTGCGCTTCTCTAGCCACCTAATCTTGTGCTCATCCTCTCGCGCACTCTAAAGAGAGCTCAGGTGAGAAATTGCAAACGTCGAGCAATTGCTCAGAGATGAAAAGTGCCAGCACTGAAAGCTGTTGCTAGCCAGCACCCTTCCTTGGAAGCGCTTTCACAGGTGCAGTAACACTGGGGCTTTGCGCTTCTCTAGCCACCAAACGTCACGGTCATTCTCTTTCCGTCTCGTAGACACGAGCTGAGAAATTGCAAACGTCGAGCAATTGCTCAGAGATGAAAAGTGCCAGCACTGAAAGCTGTTGCTAGCCAGCACCCTTCCTTGGAAGCGCTTTTGTAGGCCTAAGAACACTGGGGCTTTGCGCTTCTCTAGCCACCTAATCTTGTGCTCATCCTCTCGCGCACTCTAAAGGGTGCTCAGGTGAGAAATTGCAAACGTCGAGCAATTGCTCAGAGATGAAAAGTGCCAGCACTGAAAGCTGTTGCTAGCCAGCACCCTTCCTTGGAAGCGCTTTCACAGGCGCAGCAACACTGGGGCTTTGCGCTTCTCTAGCCACCAAACGTCACGGTCATTCTCTTTCCGTCTCGTAGACACGAGCTGAGAAATTGCAAACGTCCAGCAATTGCTCAGAGATGAAAAGTGCCAGCACTGAAAGCTGTTGCTAGCCAGCCCCCTTCCTTGGAAGCGCTCTTGTAGGCCTAAGAAGACTGGGGCTCTGGGCTTCTCTAGCCACCTAATCTTGTGCTCATCCTCTCGCGCACTCTAAAGAGAGCTCAGGTGAGAAATTGCAAACGTCGAGCAATTGCTCAGAGATGAAAAGTGCCAGCACTGAAAGCTCTTGCTAGCCAGCACCCTTCCTTGGAAGCGCTTTCACAGGCGCAGCAACACTGGGGCTTTGCGCTTCTCTAGCCACCAAACGTCACGGTCATTCTCTTTCCGTCTCGTAGACACGAGCTGAGAAATTGCAAACGTCGAGCAATTGCTCAGAGATGAAAAGTGCCAGCACTGAAAGCTGTTGCTAGCCAGCCCCCTTCCTTGGAAGCGCTTTTGTAGGCCTAAGAAGACTGGGGCTCTGGGCTTCTCTAGCCACCTAATCTTGTGCTCATCCTCTCGCGCACTCTAAAGAGAGCTCAGGTGAGAAATTGCAAACGTCGAGCAATTGCTCAGAGATGAAAAGTGCCAGCACTGAAAGCTGTTGCTAGCCAGCACCCTTCCTTGGAAGCGCTTTCACAGGTGCAGTAACACTGGGGCTTTGCGCTTCTCTAGCCACCAAACGTCACGGTCATTCTCTTTCCGTCTCGTAGACACGAGCTGAGAAATTGCAAACGTCGAGCAATTGCTCAGAGATGAAAAGTGCCAGCACTGAAAGCTGTTGCTAGCCAGCACCCTTCCTTGGAAGCGCTTTTGTAGGCCTAAGAACACTGGGGCTCTGGGCTTCTCTAGCCACCTAATCTTCTGCTCATCCTCTCTCGCAGTCTAAAGAGAGCTCAGGTGAGAAATTGCAAACGTCGAGCAATTGCTCAGAGATGAAAAGTGCCAGCACTGAAAGCTGTTGCTAGCCAGCACCCTTCCTTGGAAGCGCTTTCACAGGCACAGCAACACTGGGGCTTTGCGCTTCTCTAGCCACCAAATGTCACAGTCATTCTCTTTCCGTCTCGTAGACACGAGCTGAGAAATTGCAAACGTCGAGCAATTGCTCAGAGATGAAAAGTGCCAGCACTGAAAGCTGTTGCTAGCCAGCACCCTTCCTTGGAAGCGCTTTCACAGGCGCAGCAACACTGGGGCTTTGCGCTTCTCTACCCACCAAACGTCACGGTCATTCTCTTTCCGTCTCGTAGACACGAGCTGAGAAATTGCAAACGTCCAGCAATTGCTCAGAGATGAAAAGTGCCAGCACTGAAAGCTGTTGCTAGCCAGCCCCCTTCCTTGGAAGCGCTTTTGTAGGCATAAGAAGACTGGGGCTTTGCGCTTCTCTAGCCACCTAATCTTCTGCTCATCCTCTCGCGCACTCTAAAGAGAGCTCAGGTGAGAAATTGCAAACGTCGAGCAATTGCTCAGAGATGAAAAGTGCCAGCACTGAAAGCTCTTGCTAGCCAGCACCCTTCCTTGGAAGCGCTTTCACAGGCGCAGCAACACTGGGGCTTTGCGCTTCTCTAGCCACCAAACGTCACGGTCATTCTCTTTCCGTCTCGTAGACACGAGCTGAGAAATTGCAAACGTCGAGCAATTGCTCAGAGATGAAAAGTGCCAGCACTGAAAGCTGTTGCTAGCCAGCACCCTTCCTTGGAAGCGCTTTTGTAGGCCTAAGAACACTGGGGCTCTGCGCTTCTCTAGCCACCTAATCTTGTGCTCATCCTCTCGCGCACTCTAAAGAGAGCTCAGGTGAGAAATTGCAAACGTCCAGCAATTGCTCAGAGATGAAAAGTGCCAGCACTGAAAGCTGTTGCTAGCCAGCACCCTTCCTTGGAAGCGCTTTCACAGGTGCAGTAACACTGGGGCTTTGCGCTTCTCTAGCCACCAAACGTCACGGTCATTCTCTTTCCGTCTCGTAGACACGAGCTGAGAAATTGCAAACGTCGAGCAATTGCTCAGAGATGAAAAGTGCCAGCACTGAAAGCTGTTGCTAGCCAGCACCCTTCCTTGGAAGCGCTTTTGTAGGCCTAAGAACACTGGGGCTTTGCGCTTCTCTAGCCACCTAATCTTGTGCTCATCCTCTCGCGCACTCTAAAGGGTGCTCAGGTGAGAAATTGCAAACGTCGAGCAATTGCTCAGAGATGAAAAGTGCCAGCACTGAAAGCTCTTGCTACCCAGCACCCTTCCTTGGAAGCGCTTTCACAGGCGCAGCAACACTGGGGCTTTGCGCTTCTCTAGCCACCAAACGTCACGGTCATTCTCTTTCCGTCTCGTAGACACGAGCTGAGAAATTGCAAACGTCCAGCAATTGCTCAGAGATGAAAAGTGCCAGCACTGAAAGCTGTTGCTAGCCAGCCCCCTTCCTTGGAAGCGCTCTTGTAGGCCTAAGAACACTGGGGCTCTGGGCTTCTCTAGCCACCTAATCTTGTGCTCATCCTCTCGCGCACTCTAAAGAGAGCTCAGGTGAGAAATTGCAAACGTCGAGCAATTGCTCAGAGATGAAAAGTGCCAGCACTGAAAGCTCTTGCTAGCCAGCACCCTTCCTTGGAAGCGCTTTCACAGGCGCAGCAACACTGGGGCTTTGCGCTTCTCTAGCCACCAAACGTCACGGTCATTCTCTTTCCGTCTCGTAGACACGAGCTGAGAAATTGCAAACGTCGAGCAATTGCTCAGAGATGAAAAGTGCCAGCACTGAAAGCTGTTGCTAGCCAGCCCCCTTCCTTGGAAGCGCTTTTGTAGGCCTAAGAAGACTGGGGCTCTGGGCTTCTCTAGCCACCTAATCTTGTGCTCATCCTCTCGCGCACTCTAAAGAGAGCTCAGGTGAGAAATTGCAAACGTCGAGCAATTGCTCAGAGATGAAAAGTGCCAGCACTGAAAGCTCTTGCTAGCCAGCACCCTTCCTTGGAAGCGCTTTCACAGGTGCAGTAACACTGGGGCTTTGCGCTTCTCTAGCCACCAAACGTCACGGTCATTCTCTTTCCGTCTCGTAGACACGAGCTGAGAAATTGCAAACGTCGAGCAATTGCTCAGAGATGAAAAGTGCCAGCACTGAAAGCTGTTGCTAGCCAGCACCCTTCCTTGGAAGCGCTTTTGTAGGCCTAAGAACACTGGGGCTCTGCGCTTCTCTAGCCACCTAATCTTGTGCTCATCCTCTCTCGCAGTCTAAAGAGAGCTCAGGTGAGAAATTGCAAACGTCGAGCAATTGCTCAGAGATGAAAAGTGCCAGCACTGAAAGCTCTTGCTAGCCAGCCCCCTTCCTTGGAAGCGCTTTCACAGGCGCAGCAACACTGGGGCTTTGCGCTTCTCTAGCCACCAAACGTCACGGTCATTCTCTTTCCGTCTCGTAGACACGAGCTGAGAGATTGCAAACGTCGAGCAATTGCTCAGAGATGAAAAGTGCCAGCACTGAAAGCTGTTGCTAGCCAGCCCCCTTCCTTGGAAGCGCTTTTGTAGGCCTAAGAAGACTGGGGCTCTGGGCTTCTCTAGCCACCTAATCTTCTGCTCATCCTCTCGCGCACTCTAAAGAGAGCTCAGGTGAGAAATTGCAAACGTCGAGCAATTGCTCAGAGATGAAAAGTGCCAGCACTGAAAGCTCTTGCTAGCCAGCACCCTTCCTTGGAAGCACTTTCACAGGCGCAGCAACACTGGGGCTTTGCGCTTCTCTACCCACCAAACGTCACGGTCATTCTCTTTCCGTCTTGTAGACACGAGCTGAGAAATTGCAAACGTCCAGCAATTGCTCAGAGATGAAAAGTGCCAGCACTGAAAGCTGTTGCTAGCCAGCACCCTTCCTTGGAAGCGCTTTTGTAGGCCTAAGAACAGTGGGGCTCTGGGCTTCTCTAGCCACCTAATCTTCTGCTCATCCTCTCGCGCACTCTAAAGAGAGCTCAGGTAAGAAATTGCAAACGTCGAGCAATTGCTCAGAGATGAAAAGTGCCAGCACTGAAAGCTGTTGCTAGCCAGCACCCTTCCTTGGAAGCGCTTTCACAGGCGCAGCAACACTGGGGCTTTGCGCTTCTCTAGCCACCAAACGTCACGGTCATTCTCTTTCCGTCTTGTAGACACGAGCTGAGAAATTGCAAACGTCCAGCAATTGCTCAGAGATGAAAAGTGCCAGCACTGAAAGCTGTTGCTAGCCAGCCCCCTTCCTTGGAAGCGCTTTTGTAGGCCTAAGAACAGTGGGGCTCTGGGCTTCTCTAGCCACCTAATCTTGTGCTCATCCTCTCTCGCAGTCTAAAGAGAGCTCAGGTAAGAAATTGCAAACGTCGAGCAATTGCTCAGAGATGAAAAGTGCCAGCACTGAAAGCTGTTGCTAGCCAGCACCCTTCCTTGGAAGCGCTTTCACAGGCACAGCAACACTGGGGCTTTGCGCTTCTCTAGCCACCAAATGTCACAGTCATTCTCTTTCCGTCTCGTAGACATGAGCTGAGAAATTGCAAACGTCGAGCAATTGCTCAGAGATGAAAAGTGCCAGCACTGAAAGCTGTTGCTAGCCAGCACCCTTCCTTGGAAGCGCTTTCACAGGCGCAGCAACACTGGGGCTTTGCGCTTCTATACGCACCAAACGTCACGGTCATTCTCTTTCCGTCTCGTAGACACGAGCTGAGAAATTGCAAACGTCCAGCAATTGCTCAGAGATGAAAAGTGCCAGCACTGAAAGCTGTTGCTAGCCAGCCCCCTTCCTTGGAAGCGCTTTTGTAGGCATAAGAAGACTGGGGCTTTGCGCTTCTCTAGCCACCTAATCTTGTGCTCATCCTCTCGCGCACTCTAAAGAGAGCTCAGGTGAGAAATTGCAAAGGTCGAGCAATTGCTCAGAGATGAAAAGTGCCAGCACTGAAAGCTCTTGCTAGCCAGCACCCTTCCTTGGAAGCGCTTTTGTAGGCCTAAGAACTCTGGGGCTTTGCGCTTCACTAGCCACCTAATCTTCTGCTCATCCTCTCGCGCACTCTAAAGAGAGCTCAGGTGAGAAATTGCAAACGTCGAGCAATTGCTCAGAGATGAAAAGTGCCAGCACTGAAAGCTGTTGCTAGCCAGCACCCTTCCTTGGAAGCGCTTTCACAGGCGCAGCAACACTGGGGCTTTGCGCTTCTCTAGCCACCAAACGTCAAGGTCATTTTCTTTCCGTCTCGTAGACACGAGCTGAGAGATTGCAAACGTCGAGCAATTGCTCAGAGATGAAAAGTGCCAGCACTGAAAGCTGTTGCTAGCCAGCCCCCTTCCTTGGAAGCGCTTTCACAGGCGCAGCAACACTGGGGCTTTGCGCTTCTCTACCCACCAAACGTCACGGTCATTCTCTTTCCGTCTCGTAGACACGAGCTGAGAAATTGCAAACGTCGAGCAATTGCTCAGAGATGAAAAGTGCCAGCACTGAAAGCTGTTGCTAGCCAGCACCCTTCCTTGGAAGCGCTTTTGTAGGCCTAAGAACACTGGGGCTTTGCGCTTCTCTAGCCACCAAATGTCACAGTCATTCTCTTTCCGTCTCGTAGACACGAGCTGAGAAATTGCAAGGGTCGAGCAATTGCTCAGAGATGAAAAGTGCCAGCACTGAAAGCTGTTGCTAGCCAGCACCCTTCCTTGGAAGCGCTTTTGTAGGCCTAAGAACACTGGGGCTCTGGGCTTCTCTAGCCACCTAATCTTCTGCTCATCCTCTCTCGCAGTCTAAAGAGAGCTCAGGTGAGAAATTGCAAACGTCGAGCAATTGCTCAGAGATGAAAAGTGCCAGCACTGAAAGCTGTTGCTAGCCAGCAGCCTTCCTTGGAAGCGCTTTCACAGGCGCAGCAACACTGGGGCTTTGCGCTTCTCTAGCCACCAAACGTCACGGTCATTCTCTTTCCGTCTCGTAGACACGAGCTGAGAGATTGCAAACGTCGAGCAATTGCTCAGAGATGAAAAGTGCCAGCACTGAAAGCTGTTGCTAGCCAGCCCCCTTCCTTGGAAGCGCTTTTGTAGGCCTAAGAAGACTGGGGCTCTGGGCTTCTCTAGCCACCTCATCTTCTGCTCATCCTCTCGCGCACTCTAAAGAGAGCTCAGGTGAGAAATTGCAAACGTCGAGCAATTGCTCAGAGATGAAAAGTGCCAGCACTGAAAGCTCTTGCTAGCCAGCACCCTTCCTTGGAAGCGCTTTCACAGGCGCAGCAACACTGGGGCTTTGCGCTTCTCTACCCACCAAACGTCACGGTCATTCTCTTTCCGTCTTGTAGACACGAGCTGAGAAATTGCAAACGTCGAGCAATTGCTCAGAGATGAAAAGTGCCAGCACTGAAAGCTGTTGCTAGCCAGCACCCTTCCTTGGAAGCGCTTTTGTAGGCCTAAGAACACTGGGGCTCTGGGCTTCTCTAGCCACCTAATCTTGTGCTCATCCTCTCGCGCACTCTAAAGAGAGCTCAGGTAAGAAATTGCAAACGTCGAGCAATTGCTCAGAGATGAAAAGTGCCAGCACTGAAAGCTCTTGCTAGCCAGCACCCTTCCTTGGAAGCGCTTTCACAGGCGCAGCAACACTGGGGCTTTGCGCTTCTCTAGCCACCAAACGTCACGGTCATTCTCTTTCCGTCTTGTAGACACGAGCTGAGAAATTGCAAACGTCCAGCAATTGCTCAGAGATGAAAAGTGCCAGCACTGAAAGCTGTTGCTAGCCAGCACCCTTCCTTGGAAGCGCTTTTGTAGGCCTAAGAACAGTGGGGCTCTGGGCTTCTCTACCCACCTAATCTTCTGCTCATCCTCTCGCGCACTCTAAAGAGAGCTCAGGTAAGAAATTGCAAACGTCCAGCAATTGCTCAGAGATGAAAAGTGCCAGCACTGAAAGCTCTTGCTAGCCAGCACCCTTCCTTGGAAGCGCTTTCACAGGCACAGCAACACTGGGGCTTTGCGCTTCTCTAGCCACCAAATGTCACAGTCATTCTCTTTCCGTCTCGTAGACATGAGCTGAGAAATTGCAAACGTCGAGCAATTGCTCAGAGATGAAAAGTGCCAGCACTGAAAGCTGTTGCTAGCCAGCAGCCTTCCTTGGAAGCGCTTTCACAGACGCAGCAACACTGGGGCTTTGCGCTTCTATACGCACCAAACGTCACGGTCATTCTCTTTCCGTCTCGTAGACACGAGCTGAGAAATTGCAAACGTCCAGCAATTGCTCAGAGATGAAAAGTGCCAGCACTGAAAGCTGTTGCTAGCCAGCCCCCTTCCTTGGAAGTGCTTTTGTAGGCATAAGAAGACTGGGGCTTTGCGCTTCTCTAGCCACCTAATCTTGTGCTCATCCTCTCGCGCACTCTAAAGAGAGCTCAGGTGAGAAATTGCAAAGGTCGAGCAATTGCTCAGAGATGAAAAGTGCCAGCACTGAAAGCTCTTGCTAGCCAGCACCCTTCCTTGGAAGCGCTTTTGTAGGCCTAAGAACTCTGGGGCTTTGCGCTTCACTAGCCACCTAATCTTCTGCTCATCCTCTCGCGCACTCTAAAGAGAGCTCAGGTGAGAAATTGCAAACGTCGAGCAATTGCTCAGAGATGAAAAGTGCCAGCACTGAAAGCTGTTGCTAGCCAGCACCCTTCCTTGGAAGCGCTTTCACAGGCGCAGCAACACTGGGGCTTTGCGCTTCTCTAGCCACCAAACGTCAAGGTCATTTTCTTTCCGTCTCGTAGACACGAGCTGAGAGATTGCAAACGTCGAGCAATTGCTCAGAGATGAAAAGTGCCAGCACTGAAAGCTGTTGCTAGCCAGCACCCTTCCTTGGAAGCGCTTTCACAGGCGCAGCAACACTGGGGCTTTGCGCTTCTCTAGCCACCAAACGTCACGGTCATTCTCTTTCCGTCTCGTAGACACGAGCTGAGAAATTGCAAACGTCGAGCAATTGCTCAGAGATGAAAAGTGCCAGCACTGAAAGCTGTTGCTAGCCAGCACCCTTCCTTGGAAGCGCTTTCACAGGCACAGCAACACTGGGGCTTTGCGCTTCTCTAGCCACCAAATGTCACAGTCATTCTCTTTCCGTCTCGTAGACACGAGCTGAGAAATTGCAAACGTCCAGCAATTGCTCAGAGATGAAAAGTGCCAGCACTGAAAGCTGTTGCTAGCCAGCAGCCTTCCTTGGAAGCGCTTTCACAGGCGCAGCAACACTGGGGCTCTGGGCTTCTCTAGCCACCTAATCTTGTACTCATCCTCTCGCGCACTCTAAAGAGAGCTCAGGGGAGAAATTGCAAACGTCGAGCAATTGCTCAGAGATGAAAAGTGCCAGCACTGAAAGCTCTTGCTAGCCAGCACCCTTCCTTGGAAGCGCTTTCACAGGCGCAGTAACACTGGGGCTTTGCGCTTCTCTAGCCACCAAATGTCACGGTCATTCTCTTTCCGTCTCGTAGACACGAGCTGAGAAATTGCAAACGTCGAGCAATTGCTCAGAGATGAAAAGTGCCAGCACTGAAAGCTCTTGCTAGCCAGCACCCTTCCTTGGAAGCGCTTTCACAGGCGCAGCAACACTGGGGCTTTGCGCTTCTCTAGCCACCAAACGTCACGGTCATTCTCTTTCCGTCTCGTAGACACGAGCTGAGAGATTGCAAACGTCGAGCAATTGCTCAGAGATGAAAAGTGCCAGCACTGAAAGCTCTTGCTAGCCAGCACCCTTCCTTGGAAGCGCTTTTGTAGCCCTAAGAACACTGGGGCTTTGCGCTTCTCTAGCCACCTAATCTTGTGCTCATCCTCTCGCGCACTCTAAAGAGAGCTCAGGTGAGAAATTGCAAACGTCGAGCAATTGCTCAGAGATGAAAAGTGCCAGCACTGAAAGCTGTTGCTAGCCAGCACCCTTCCTTGGAAGCGCTTTCACAGGCACAGCAACACTGGGGCTTTGCGCTTCTCTAGCCACCAAACGTCACAGTCATTCTCTTTCCGTCTCGTAGACATGAGCTGAGAAATTGCAAACGTCGAGCAATTGCTGAGAGATGAAAAGTGCCAGCACTGAAAGCTGTTGCTAGCCAGCACCCTTCCTTGGAAGCGCTTTCACAGGCGCAGCAACACTGGGGCTCTGGGCTTCTCTAGCCACCTAATCTTGTGCTCATCCTCTCGCGCACTCTAAAGAGAGCTCAGGTGAGAAATTGCAAACGTCGAGCAATTGCTCAGAGATGAAAAGTGCCAGCACTGAAAGCTGTTGCTAGCCAGCACCCTTCCTTGGAAGCGCTTTCACAGGCGCAGCAACACTGGGGCTTTGCGCTTCTCTAGCCACCAAACGTCACGGTCATTCTCTTTCCGTCTCGTAGACACGAGCTGAGAAATTGCAAACGTCCAGCAATTACTCAGAGATGAAAAGTGCCAGCACTGAAAGCTGTTGCTAGCCAGCCCCCTTCCTTGGAAGCGCTTTTGTAGGCATAAGAAGACTGGGGCTTTGCGCTTCTCTAGCCACCTAATCTTCTGCTCATCCTCTCGCGCACTCTAAAGAGAGCTCAGGTGAGAAATTGCAAATGTCCAGCAATTGCTCAGAGATGAAAAGTGCCAGCACTGAAAGCTGTTGCTATCCAGCACCCTTCCTTGGAAGCGCTTTTGTAGCCCTAAGAACACTGGGGCTTTGCGCTTCACTAGCCGCCTAATCTTCTGCTCATCCTCTCGCGCACTCTAAAGAGAGCTCAGGTGAGAAATTGCAAACGTCGAGCAATTGCTCAGAGATGAAAAGTGCCAGCACTGAAAGCTGTTGCTAGCCAGCACCCTTCCTTGGAAGCGCTTTCACAGGCGCAGCAACACTGGGGCTTTGCGCTTTTCTAGCCACCAAACGTCACGGTCCTTCTCTTTCCGTCTCGTAGACACGAGCTGAGAAATTGCAAACGTCCAGCAATTGCTCAGAGATGAAAAGTGCCAGCACTGAAAGCTGTTGCTAGCCAGCCCCCTTCCTTGGAAGCGCTCTTGTAGGCCTAAGAACACTGGGGCTTTGCGCTTCTCTAGCCACCTAATCTTCTGCTCATCCTCTCGCGCACTCTAAAGAGAGCTCAGGTGAGAAATTGCAAACGTCGAGCAATTGCTCAGAGATGAAAAGTGCCAGCACTGAAAGCTGTTGCTACCCAGCACCCTTCCTTGGAAGCACTTTCACAGGCGCAGCAACACTGGGGCTTTGCGCTTCTCTACCCACCAAACGTCACGGTCATTCTCTTTCCGTCTTGTAGACACGAGCTGAGAAATTGCAAACGTCGAGCAATTGCTCAGAGATGAAAAGTGCCAGCACTGAAAGCTCTTGCTAGCCAGCACCCTTCCTTGGAAGCGCTTTTGTAGCCCTAAGAACACTGGGGCTTTGCGCTTCTCTAGCCACCTAATCTTGTGCTCATCCTCTCGCGCACTCTAAAGAGAGCTCAGGTGAGAAAATGCAAACGTCGAGCAATTGCTCAGAGATGAAAAGTGCCAGCACTGAAAGCTCTTGCTAGCCAGCAGCCTTCCTTGGAAGCGCTTTCACAGGCACAGCAACACTGGGGCTTTGCGCTTCTCTAGCCACCAAACGGCACGGTCATTCTCTTTCCGTCTCGTAGACACGAGCTGAGAAATTGCAAACGTCGAGCAATTGCTCAGAGATGAAAAGTGCCAGCACTGAAAGCTGTTGCTAGCCAGCATCCTTCCTTGGAAGCGCTTTCACAGGCGCAGCAACACTGGGGCTCTGGCCTTCTCTAGCCACCTAATCTTGTGCTCATCCTCTCGCGCACTCTAAAGAGAGCTCAGGTGAGAAATTGCAAACGTCGAGCAATTGCTCAGAGATGAAAAGTGCCAGCACTGAAAGCTGTTGCTAGCCAGCACCCTTCCTTGGAAGCACTTTCACAGGCGCAGCAACACTGGGGCTTTGCGCTTCTCTAGCCACCAAACGTCACAGTCATTCTCTTTCCGTCTTGTAGACACGAGCTGAGAAATTGCAAACGTCCAGCAATTGCTCAGAGATGAAAAGTGCCAGCACTGAAAGCTGTTGCTAGCCAGCACCCTTCCTTGGAAGCGCTTTTGTAGGCCTAAGAACACTGGGGCTTTGCGCTTCTCTAGCCACCTAATCTTGTGCTCATCCTCTCGCGCACTATAAAGAGAGCTCAGGTGAGAAAATGCAAACGTCGAGCAATTGCTCAGAGATGAAAAGTGCCAGCACTGAAAGCTGTTGCTAGCCAGCAGCCTTCCTTGGAAGCGCTTTCACAGGCGCAGCAACACTGGGGCTTTGCGCTTCTCTAGCCACCAAACGTCACGGTCATTCTCTTTCCGTCTCGTAGACACGAGCTGAGAAATTGCAAACGTCGAGCAATTGCTCAGAGATGAAAAGTGCCAGCACTGAAAGCTGTTGCTAGCCAGCATCCTTCCTTGGAAGCGCTTTCACAGGCGCAGCAACACTGGGGCTCTGGGCTTCTCTAGCCACCTAATCTTCTGCTCATCCTCTCGCGCACTCTAAAGAGAGCTCAGGTGAGAAATTGCAAACGTCGAGCAATTGCTCAGAGATGAAAAGTGCCAGCACTGAAAGCTGTTGCTAGCCAGCACCCTTCCTTGGAAGCGCTTTCACAGGCACAGCAACACTGGGGCTTTGCGCTTCTCTAGTCACCAAATGTCATGGTCATTCTCTTTCCGTCTCGTAGACACGAGCTGAGAAAGTGCAAACGTCGAGCAATTGCTCAGAGATGAAAAGTGCCAGCACTGAAAGCTCTTGCTAGCCAGCACCCTTCCTTGGAAGCGCTTTCACAGGCGCAGCAACACTGGGGCTCTGGGCTTCTCTAGCCACCTAATCTTGTACTCATCCTCTCGCGCACTCTAAAGAGAGCTCAGGTGAGAAATTGCAAACGTCGAGCAATTGCTCAGAGATGAAAAGTGCCAGCACTGAAAGCTCTTGCTAGCCAGCACCCTTCCTTGGAAGCGCTTTCACAGGCTCAGTAACACTGGGGCTTTGCGCTTCTCTACCCACCAAATGTCACGGTCATTCTCTTTCCGTCTCGTAGACACGAGCTGAGAAATTGCAAACGTCGAGCAATTGCTCAGAGATGAAAAGTGCCAGCACTGAAAGCTGTTGCTAGCCAGCAGCCTTCCTTGGAAGCGCTTTCACAGGCGCAGCAACACTGGGGCTTTGCGCTTCTCTAGCCACCAAACGTCACGGTCATTCTCTTTCCGTCTCGTAGACACGAGCTGAGAGATTGCAAACGTCCAGCAATTGCTCAGAGATGAAAAGTGCCAGCACTGAAAGCTGTTGCTAGCCAGCACCCTTCCTTGGAAGCGCTTTTGTAGGCCTAAGAACACTGGGGCTTTGCGCTTCTCTAGCCACCTAATCTTCTGCTCATCCTCTCGCGCACTCTAAAGAGAGCTCAGGTGAGAAATTGCAAACGTCGAGCAATTGCTCAGAGATGAAAAGTGCCAGCACTGAAAGCTCTTGCTAGCCAGCACCCTTCCTTGGAAGCGCTTTCACAGGCGCAGCAACACTGGGGCTTTGCGCTTCTCTAGCCACCAAACGTCACGGTCATTCTCTTTCCGTCTCGTAGACACGAGCTGAGAAATTGCAAACGTCCAGCAATTGCTCAGAGATGAAAAGTGCCAGCACTGAAAGCTGTTGCTAGCCAGCACCCTTCCTTGGAAGCGCTTTTGTAGGCCTAAGAAGACTGGGGCTCTGGGCTTCTCTAGCCACCTAATCTTCTGTTCATCCTCTCACGCACTCTAAAGAGAGCTCAGGTGAGAAATTGCAAACGTCGAGCAATTGCTCAGAGATGAAAAGTGCCAGCACTGACAGCTGTTGCTAGCCAGCACCCTTCCTTGGAAGCGCTTTCACAGGCGCAGCAACACTGGGGCTCTGGGCTTCTCTAGCCACCTAATCTTGTACTCATCCTCTCGCGCACTCTAAAGAGAGCTCAGGGGAGAAATTGCAAACGTCGAGCAATTGCTCAGAGATGAAAAGTGCCAGCACTGAAAGCTCTTGCTAGCCAGCACCCTTCCTTGGAAGCGCTTTCACAGGCGCAGTAACACTGGGGCTTTGCGCTTCTCTAGCCACCAAATGTCACGGTCATTCTCTTTCCGTCTCGTAGACACGAGCTGAGAAATTGCAAACGTCGAGCAATTGCTCAGAGATGAAAAGTGCCAGCACTGAAAGCTGTTGCTAGCCAGCACCCTTCCTTGGAAGCGCTTTCACAGGTGCAGCAACACTGGGGCTTTGCGCTTCTCTAGCCACCAAACGTCACGGTCATTCTCTTTCCGTCTCGTAGACACGAGCTGAGAGATTGCAAACGTCGAGCAATTGCTCAGAGATGAAAAGTGCCAGCACTGAAAGCTCTTGCTAGCCAGCACCCTTCCTTGGAAGCGCTTTTGTAGCCCTAAGAACACTGGGGCTTTGCGCTTCTCTAGCCACCTAATCTTGTGCTCATCCTCTCGTGCACTCTAAAGAGAGCTCAGGTGAGAAATTGCAAACGTCGAGCAATTGCTCAGAGATGAAAAGTGCCAGCACTGAAAGCTGTTGCTAGCCAGCACCCTTCCTTGGAAGCGCTTTCACAGGCGCAGCAACACTGGGGCTTTGCGCTTCTCTAGCCACCAAATGTCACGGTCATTCTCTTTCCGTCTCGTAGACACGAGCTGAGAAAGTGCAAACGTCGAGCAATTGCTCAGAGATGAAAAGTGCCAGCACTGAAAGCTGTTGCTAGCCAGCACCCTTCCTTGGAAGCGCTTTCACAGGCGCAGCAACACTGGGGCTTTGCGCTTCTCTAGCCACCAAACGTCACGGTCATTCTCTTTCCGTCTCGTAGACACGAGCTGAGAAATTGCAAACGTCGAGCAATTGCTCAGAGATGAAAAGTGCCAGCACTGAAAGCTGTTGCTAGCCAGCCCCCTTCCTTGGAAGCGCTTTTGTAGGCCTAAGAACACTGGGGCTTTGCGCTTCTCTAGCCACCTAATCTTGTGCTCATCCTCTCGCGCACTCTAAAGAGAGCTCAGGTGAGAAATTGCAAACGTCGAGCAATTGCTCAGAGATGAAAAGTGCCAGCACTGAAAGCTCTTGCTAGCCAGCACCCTTCCTTGGAAGCGCTTTCACAGGCGCAGCAACACTGGGACTTTGCGCTTCTCTAGCCACCAAACGTCACGGTCATTCTCTTTCCGTCTCGTAGACACGAGCTGAGAAATTGCAAACGTCGAGCAATTGCTCAGAGATGAAAAGTGCCAGCACTGAAAGCTGTTGCTAGCCAGCCCCCTTCCTTGGAAGCGCTTTTGTAGGCCAAAGAACACTGGGGCTCTGCGCTTCTATAGCCACCTAATCTTGTGCTCATCCTCTCGCGCACTCTAAAGAGAGCTCAGGTGAGAAATTGCAAACGTCGAGCAATTGCTCAGAGATGAAAAGTGCCAGCACTGACAGCTGTTGCTAGCCAGCACCCTTCCTTGGAAGCGCTTTCACAGGCACAGCAACACTGGGGCTTTGCGCTTCTCTAGCCACCAAACGTCACAGTCATTCTCTTTCCGTCTCGTAGACATGAGCTGAGAAATTGCAAACGTCGAGCAATTGCTCAGAGATGAAAAGTGCCAGCACTGAAAGCTCTTGCTAGCCAGCACCCTTCCTTGGAAGCGCTTTCACAGGCGCAGCAACACTGGGGCTCTGGGCTTCTCTAGCCACCTAATCTTCTGCTCATCCTCTCGCGCACTCTAAAGAGAGCTCAGGTGAGAAATTGCAAACGTCGAGCAATTGCTCAGAGATGAAAAGTGCCAGCACTGAAAGCTGTTGCTAGCCAGCACCCTTCCTTGGAAGCGCTTTCACAGGCGCAGCAACACTGGGGCTTTGCGCTTCTATACGCACCAAACGTCACGGTCATTCTCTTTCCGTCTCGTAGACACGAGCTGAGAAATTGCAAACGTCCAGCAATTACTCAGAGATGAAAAGTGCCAGCACTGAAAGCTGTTGCTAGCCAGCCCCCTTCCTTGGAAGCGCTTTTGTAGGCATAAGAAGACTGGGGCTTTGCGCTTCTCTAGCCACCTAATCTTCTGCTCATCCTCTCGCGCACTCTAAAGAGAGCTCAGGTGAGAAATTGCAAACGTCGAGCAATTGCTCAGAGATGAAAAGTGCCAGCACTGAAAGCTGTTGCTATCCAGCACCCTTCCTTGGAAGCGCTTTCACAGGCGCAGCAACACTGGGGCTTTGCGCTTCTCTAGCCACCAAACGTCACGGTCATTCTCTCTCCGTCTCGTAGACACGAGCTGAGAAATTGCAAACGTCCAGCAATTGCTCAGAGATGAAAAGTGCCAGCACTGAAAGCTGTTGCTAGCCAGCCCCCTTCCTTGGAAGCGCTTTTGTAGCCCTAAGAACACTGGGGCTCTGGGCTTCTCTAGCCACCTAATCTTGTGCTCATCGTATCGCGCACTCTAAAGAGAGCTCAGGTGAGAAATTGCAAACGTCGAGCAATTGCTCAGAGATGAAAAGTGCCAGCACTGAAAGCTGTTGCTAGCCAGCACCCTTCCTTGGAAGCGCTTTCACAGGCGCAGCAACACTGGGGCTTTGCGCTTCTCTAGCCACCAAACGTCACGGTCATTCTCTTTCCGTCTCGTAGACACGAGCTGAGAAATTGCAAACTTCCAGCAATTGCTCAGAGATGAAAAGTGCCAGCAGTGAAAGCTGTTGCTAGCCAGCACCCTTCCTTGGAAGCGCTTTCACAGGCGCAGCAACACTGGGGCTTTGTGCTTCTCTACCCACCAAACGTCACGGTCATTCTCTTTCCGTCTCGTAGACACGAGCTGAGAAATTGCAAACGTCGAGCAATTGCTCAGAGATGAAAAGTGCCAGCACTGAAAGCTGTTGCTAGCCAGCACCCTTCCTTGGAAGCGCTTTCACAGGCGCAGCAACACTGGGGCTTTGCGCTTCTCTAGCCACCAAACGTCACTGTCATTCTCTTTCCGTCTCGTAGACACGAGCTGAGAAATTGCAAACGTCCAGCAATTGCTCAGAGATGAAAAGTGCCAGCACTGAAAGCTGTTGCTAGCCAGTACCCTTCCTTGGAAGCGCTTTTGTAGGCCTAAGAAGACTGGGGCTCTGGGCTTCTCTAGCCACCTAATCTTGTGCTCATCCTCTCGCGCACTCTAAAGAGAGCTCAGGTGAGAAATTGCAAATGTCGAGCAATTGCTCAGAGATGAAAAGTGCCAGCACTGAAAGCTCTTGCTAGCCAGCAGCCTTCCTTGGAAGCGCTTTCACAGGCGCAGCAACACTGGGGCTTTGCGCTTCTCTAGCCACCAAATGTCACGGTCATTCTCTTTCCGTCTCATAGACACGAGCTGAGAAATTGCAAACGTCGAGCAATTGCTCAGAGATGAAAAGTGCCAGCACTGAAAGCTCTTGCTAGCCAGCACCCTTCCTTGGAAGCGCTTTCACAGGCGCAGCAACACTGGGGCTTTGCGCTTCTCTAGCCACCAAACGTCACGGTCATTCTCTTTCCGTCTCGTAGACACGAGCTGAGAGATTGCAAACGTCGAGCAATTGCTCAGAGATGAAAAGTGCCAGCACTGAAAGCTCTTGCTAGCCAGCACCCTTCCTTGGAAGCGCTTTTGTAGCCCTAAGAACACTGGGGCTTTGCGCTTCTCTAGCCACCTAATCTTGTGCTCATCCTCTCGTGCACTCTAAAGAGAGCTCAGGTGAGAAATTGCAAACGTCGAGCAATTGCTCAGAGATGAAAAGTGCCAGCACTGAAAGCTGTTGCTAGCCAGCACCCTTCCTTGGAAGCGCTTTCACAGGCACAGCAACACTGGGGCTTTGCGCTTCTCTAGCCACCAAACGTCACAGTCATTCTCTTTCCGTCTTGTAGACACGAGCTGAGAAATTGCAAACGTCCAGCAATTGCTCAGAGATGAAAAGTGCCAGCACTGAAAGCTCTTGCTAGCCAGCACCCTTCCTTGGAAGCGCTTTTGTAGCCCTAAGAACACTGGGGCTTTGCGCTTCTCTAGCCACCTAATCTTGTGCTCATCCTCTCGCGCACTATAAAGAGAGCTCAGGTGAGAAAATGCAAACGTCGAGCAATTGCTCAGAGATGAAAAGTGCCAGCACTGAAAGCTCTTGCTAGCCAGCAGCCTTCCTTGGAAGCGCTTTCACAGGCGCAGCAACACTGGGGCTTTGCGCTTCTCTAGCCACCAAACGGCACGGTCATTCTCTTTCCGTCTCGTAGACACGAGCTGAGAAATTGCAAACGTCGAGCAATTGCTCAGAGATGAAAAGTGCCAGCACTGAAAGCTGTTGCTAGCCAGCATCCTTCCTTGGAAGCGCTTTCACAGGCGCAGCAACACTGGGGCTCTGGGCTTCTCTAGCCACCTCATCTTCTGCTCATCCTCTCGCGCACTCTAAAGAGAGCTCAGGTGAGAAATTGCAAACGTCGAGCAATTGCTCAGAGATGAAAAGTGCCAGCACTGAAAGCTGTTGCTAGCCAGCACCCTTCCTTGGAAGCGCTTTCACAGGCACAGCAACACTGGGGCTTTGCGCTTCTCTAGTCACCAAATGTCACGGTCATTCTCTTTCCGTCTCGTAGACACGAGCTGAGAAAGTGCAAACGTCGAGCAATTGCTCAGAGATGAAAAGTGCCAGCACTGAAAGCTCTTGCTAGCCAGCACCCTTCCTTGGAAGCGCTTTCACAGGCGCAGCAACACTGGGGCTCTGGGCTTCTCTAGCCACCTAATCTTGTACTCATCCTCTCGCGCACTCTAAAGAGAGCTCAGGTGAGAAATTGCAAACGTCGAGCAATTGCTCAGAGATGAAAAGTGCCAGCACTGAAAGCTCTTGCTAGCCAGCACCCTTCCTTGGAAGCGCTTTCACAGGCTCAGTAACACTGGGGCTTTGCGCTTCTCTACCCACCAAATGTCACGGTCATTCTCTTTCCGTCTCGTAGACACGAGCTGAGAAATTGCAAACGTCGAGCAATTGCTCAGAGATGAAAAGTGCCAGCACTGAAAGCTGTTGCTAGCCAGCACCCTTCCTTGGAAGCGCTTTCACAGGCGCAGCAACACTGGGGCTTTGCGCTTCTCTAGCCACCAAACGTCACGGTCATTCTCTTTCCGTCTCGTAGACACGAGCTGAGAGATTGCAAACGTCCAGCAATTGCTCAGAGATGAAAAGTGCCAGCACTGAAAGCTGTTGCTAGCCAGCACCCTTCCTTGGAAGCGCTTTTGTAGGCCTAAGAACACTGGGGCTTTGCGCTTCTCTAGCCACCTAATCTTCTGCTCATCCTCTCGCGCACTCTAAAGAGAGCTCAGGTGAGAAATTGCAAACGTCGAGCAATTGCTCAGAGATGAAAAGTGCCAGCACTGAAAGCTCTTGCTAGCCAGCACCCTTCCTTGGAAGCGCTTTCACAGGCGCAGCAACACTGGGGCTTTGCGCTTCTCTAGCCACCAAACGTCACGGTCATTCTCTTTCCGTCTCGTAGACACGAGCTGAGAAATTGCAAACGTCCAGCAATTGCTCAGAGATGAAAAGTGCCAGCACTGAAAGCTGTTGCTAGCCAGCACCCTTCCTTGGAAGCGCTTTTGTAGGCCTAAGAAGACTGGGGCTCTGGGCTTCTCTAGCCACCTAATCTTCTGTTCATCCTCTCACGCACTCTAAAGAGAGCTCAGGTGAGAAATTGCAAACGTCGAGCAATTGCTCAGAGATGAAAAGTGCCAGCACTGACAGCTGTTGCTAGCCAGCACCCTTCCTTGGAAGCGCTTTCACAGGCGCAGCAACACTGGGGCTCTGGGCTTCTCTAGCCACCTAATCTTGTACTCATCCTCTCGCGCACTCTAAAGAGAGCTCAGGGGAGAAATTGCAAACGTCGAGCAATTGCTCAGAGATGAAAAGTGCCAGCACTGAAAGCTCTTGCTAGCCAGCAGCCTTCCTTGGAAGCGCTTTCACAGGCGCAGTAACACTGGGGCTTTGCGCTTCTCTAGCCACCAAATGTCACGGTCATTCTCTTTCCGTCTCGTAGACACGAGCTGAGAAATTGCAAACGTCGAGCAATTGCTCAGAGATGAAAAGTGCCAGCACTGAAAGCTGTTGCTAGCCAGCACCCTTCCTTGGAAGCGCTTTCACAGGTGCAGCAACACTGGGGCTTTGCGCTTCTCTAGCCACCAAACGTCACGGTCATTCTCTTTCCGTCTCGTAGACACGAGCTGAGAGATTGCAAACGTCGAGCAATTGCTCAGAGATGAAAAGTGCCAGCACTGAAAGCTCTTGCTAGCCAGCACCCTTCCTTGGAAGCGCTTTTGTAGCCCTAAGAACACTGGGGCTTTGCGCTTCTCTAGCCACCTAATCTTGTGCTCATCCTCTCGTGCACTCTAAAGAGAGCTCAGGTGAGAAATTGCAAACGTCGAGCAATTGCTCAGAGATGAAAAGTGCCAGCACTGAAAGCTGTTGCTAGCCAGCACCCTTCCTTGGAAGCGCTTTCACAGGCGCAGCAACACTGGGGCTTTGCGCTTCTCTAGCCACCAAATGTCACGGTCATTCTCTTTCCGTCTCGTAGACACGAGCTGAGAAAGTGCAAACGTCGAGCAATTGCTCAGAGATGAAAAGTGCCAGCACTGAAAGCTGTTGCTAGCCAGCACCCTTCCTTGGAAGCGCTTTCACAGGCGCAGCAACACTGGGGCTTTGCGCTTCTCTAGCCACCAAACGTCACGGTCATTCTCTTTCCGTCTCGTAGACACGAGCTGAGAAATTGCAAACGTCGAGCAATTGCTCAGAGATGAAAAGTGCCAGCACTGAAAGCTGTTGCTAGCCAGCCCCCTTCCTTGGAAGCGCTTTTGTAGGCCTAAGAACACTGGGGCTTTGCGCTTCTCTAGCCACCTAATCTTCTGCTCATCCTCTCGCGCACTCTAAAGAGAGCTCAGGTGAGAAATTGCAAACGTCGAGCAATTGCTCAGAGATGAAAAGTGCCAGCACTGACAGCTGTTGCTAGCCAGCACCCTTCCTTGGAAGCGCTTTCACAGGCACAGCAACACTGGGGCTTTGCGCTTCTCTAGCCACCAAACGTCACAGTCATTCTCTTTCCGTCTCGTAGACATGAGCTGAGAAATTGCAAACGTCGAGCAATTGCTCAGAGATGAAAAGTGCCAGCACTGAAAGCTCTTGCTAGCCAGCACCCTTCCTTGGAAGCGCTTTCACAGGCGCAGCAACACTGGGGCTCTGGGCTTCTCTAGCCACCTAATCTTCTGCTCATCCTCTCGCGCACTCTAAAGAGAGCTCAGGTGAGAAATTGCAAACGTCGAGCAATTGCTCAGAGATGAAAAGTGCCAGCACTGAAAGCTGTTGCTAGCCAGCACCCTTCCTTGGAAGCGCTTTCACAGGCGCAGCAACACTGGGGCTTTGCGCTTCTATACGCACCAAACGTCACGGTCATTCTCTTTCCGTCTCGTAGACACGAGCTGAGAAATTGCAAACGTCCAGCAATTACTCAGAGATGAAAAGTGCCAGCACTGAAAGCTGTTGCTAGCCAGCCCCCTTCCTTGGAAGCGCTTTTGTAGGCATAAGAAGACTGGGGCTTTGCGCTTCTCTAGCCACCTAATCTTCTGCTCATCCTCTCGCGCACTCTAAAGAGAGCTCAGGTGAGAAATTGCAAACGTCGAGCAATTGCTCAGAGATGAAAAGTGCCAGCACTGAAAGCTGTTGCTATCCAGCACCCTTCCTTGGAAGCGCTTTCACAGGCGCAGCAACACTGGGGCTTTGCGCTTCTCTAGCCACCAAACGTCACGGTCATTCTCTCTCCGTCTCGTAGACACGAGCTGAGAAATTGCAAACGTCCAGCAATTGCTCAGAGATGAAAAGTGCCAGCACTGAAAGCTGTTGCTAGCCAGCCCCCTTCCTTGGAAGCGCTTTTGTAGCCCTAAGAACACTGGGGCTCTGGGCTTCTCTAGCCACCTAATCTTGTGCTCATCGTATCGCGCACTCTAAAGAGAGCTCAGGTGAGAAATTGCAAACGTCGAGCAATTGCTCAGAGATGAAAAGTGCCAGCACTGAAAGCTGTTGCTAGCCAGCACCCTTCCTTGGAAGCGCTTTCACAGGCGCAGCAACACTGGGGCTTTGCGCTTCTCTAGCCACCAAACGTCACGGTCATTCTCTTTCCGTCTCGTAGACACGAGCTGAGAAATTGCAAACTTCCAGCAATTGCTCAGAGATGAAAAGTGCCAGCACTGAAAGCTGTTGCTAGCCAGCACCCTTCCTTGGAAGCGCTTTCACAGGCGCAGCAACACTGGGGCTTTGTGCTTCTCTACCCACCAAACGTCACGGTCATTCTCTTTCCGTCTCGTAGACACGAGCTGAGAAATTGCAAACGTCGAGCAATTGCTCAGAGATGAAAAGTGCCAGCACTGAAAGCTGTTGCTAGCCAGCACCCTTCCTTGGAAGCGCTTTCACAGGCGCAGCAACACTGGGGCTTTGCGCTTCTCTAGCCACCAAACGTCACTGTCATTCTCTTTCCGTCTCGTAGACACGAGCTGAGAAATTGCAAACGTCCAGCAATTGCTCAGAGATGAAAAGTGCCAGCACTGAAAGCTGTTGCTAGCCAGTACCCTTCCTTGGAAGCGCTTTTGTAGGCCTAAGAAGACTGGGGCTCTGGGCTTCTCTAGCCACCTAATCTTGTGCTCATCCTCTCGCGCACTCTAAAGAGAGCTCAGGTGAGAAATTGCAAATGTCGAGCAATTGCTCAGAGATGAAAAGTGCCAGCACTGAAAGCTCTTGCTAGCCAGCAGCCTTCCTTGGAAGCGCTTTCACAGGCGCAGCAACACTGGGGCTTTGCGCTTCTCTAGCCACCAAATGTCACGGTCATTCTCTTTCCGTCTCATAGACACGAGCTGAGAAATTGCAAACGTCGAGCAATTGCTCAGAGATGAAAAGTGCCAGCACTGAAAGCTCTTGCTAGCCAGCACCCTTCCTTGGAAGCGCTTTCACAGGCGCAGCAACACTGGGGCTTTGCGCTTCTCTAGCCACCAAACGTCACGGTCATTCTCTTTCCGTCTCGTAGACACGAGCTGAGAAATTGCAAACGTCGAGCAATTGCTCAGAGATGAAAAGTGCCAGCACTGAAAGCTCTTGCTAGCCAGCACCCTTCCTTGGAAGCGCTTTTGTAGCCCTAAGAACACTGGGGCTTTGCGCTTCTCTAGCCACCTAATCTTGTGCTCATCCTCTCGTGCACTCTAAAGAGAGCTCAGGTGAGAAATTGCAAACGTCGAGCAATTGCTCAGAGATGAAAAGTGCCAGCACTGAAAGCTGTTGCTAGCCAGCACCCTTCCTTGGAAGCGCTTTCACAGGCACAGCAACACTGGGGCTTTGCGCTTCTCTAGCCACCAAACGTCACAGTCATTCTCTTTCCGTCTTGTAGACACGAGCTGAGAAATTGCAAACGTCCAGCAATTGCTCAGAGATGAAAAGTGCCAGCACTGAAAGCTCTTGCTAGCCAGCACCCTTCCTTGGAAGCGCTTTTGTAGCCCTAAGAACACTGGGGCTTTGCGCTTCTCTAGCCACCTAATCTTGTGCTCATCCTCTCGCGCACTATAAAGAGAGCTCAGGTGAGAAAATGCAAACGTCGAGCAATTGCTCAGAGATGAAAAGTGCCAGCACTGAAAGCTCTTGCTAGCCAGCAGCCTTCCTTGGAAGCGCTTTCACAGGCGCAGCAACACTGGGGCTTTGCGCTTCTCTAGCCACCAAACGGCACGGTCATTCTCTTTCCGTCTCGTAGACACGAGCTGAGAAATTGCAAACGTCGAGCAATTGCTCAGAGATGAAAAGTGCCAGCACTGAAAGCTGTTGCTAGCCAGCATCCTTCCTTGGAAGCGCTTTCACAGGCGCAGCAACACTGGGGCTCTGGGCTTCTCTAGCCACCTAATCTTCTGCTCATCCTCTCGCGCACTCTAAAGAGAGCTCAGGTGAGAAATTGCAAACGTCGAGCAATTGCTCAGAGATGAAAAGTGCCAGCACTGAAAGCTGTTGCTAGCCAGCAGCCTTCCTTGGAAGCGCTTTCACAGGCACAGCAACACTGGGGCTTTGCGCTTCTCTAGTCACCAAATGTCACGGTCATTCTCTTTCCGTCTCGTAGACACGAGCTGAGAAAGTGCAAACGTCGAGCAATTGCTCAGAGATGAAAAGTGCCAGCACTGAAAGCTCTTGCTAGCCAGCACCCTTCCTTGGAAGCGCTTTCACAGGCGCAGCAACACTGGGGCTCTGGGCTTCTCTAGCCACCTAATCTTGTACTCATCCTCTCGCGCACTCTAAAGAGAGCTCAGGTGAGAAATTGCAAACGTCGAGCAATTGCTCAGAGATGAAAAGTGCCAGCACTGAAAGCTCTTGCTAGCCAGCACCCTTCCTTGGAAGCGCTTTCACAGGCTCAGTAACACTGGGGCTTTGCGCTTCTCTACCCACCAAATGTCACGGTCATTCTCTTTCCGTCTCGTAGACACGAGCTGAGAAATTGCAAACGTCGAGCAATTGCTCAGAGATGAAAAGTGCCAGCACTGAAAGCTGTTGCTAGCCAGCAGCCTTCCTTGGAAGCGCTTTCACAGGCGCAGCAACACTGGGGCTTTGCGCTTCTCTAGCCACCAAACGTCACGGTCATTCTCTTTCCGTCTCGTAGACACGAGCTGAGAGATTGCAAACGTCCAGCAATTGCTCAGAGATGAAAAGTGCCAGCACTGAAAGCTGTTGCTAGCCAGCACCCTTCCTTGGAAGCGCTTTTGTAGGCCTAAGAACACTGGGGCTTTGCGCTTCTCTAGCCACCTAATCTTCTGCTCATCCTCTCGCGCACTCTAAAGAGAGCTCAGGTGAGAAATTGCAAACGTCGAGCAATTGCTCAGAGATGAAAAGTGCCAGCACTGAAAGCTCTTGCTAGCCAGCACCCTTCCTTGGAAGCGCTTTCACAGGCGCAGCAACACTGGGGCTTTGCGCTTCTCTAGCCACCAAACGTCACGGTCATTCTCTTTCCGTCTCGTAGACACGAGCTGAGAAATTGCAAACGTCCAGCAATTGCTCAGAGATGAAAAGTGCCAGCACTGAAAGCTGTTGCTAGCCAGCACCCTTCCTTGGAAGCGCTTTTGTAGGCCTAAGAAGACTGGGGCTCTGGGCTTCTCTAGCCACCTAATCTTCTGTTCATCCTCTCACGCACTCTAAAGAGAGCTCAGGTGAGAAATTGCAAACGTCGAGCAATTGCTCAGAGATGAAAAGTGCCAGCACTGAAAGCTGTTGCTAGCCAGCACCCTTCCTTGGAAGCGCTTTCACAGGCGCAGCAACACTGGGGCTTTGCGCTTCTCTAGCCACCAAACGTCACGGTCATTCTCTTTCCGTCTCGTAGACACGAGCTGAGAGATTGCAAACGTCGAGCAATTGCTCAGAGATGAAAAGTGCCAGCACTGAAAGCTCTTGCTAGCCAGCACCCTTCCTTGGAAGCGCTTTTGTAGCCCTAAGAACACTGGGGCTTTGCGCTTCTCTAGCCACCTAATCTTGTGCTCATCCTCTCGTGCACTCTAAAGAGAGCTCAGGTGAGAAATTGCAAACGTCGAGCAATTGCTCAGAGATGAAAAGTGCCAGCACTGAAAGCTGTTGCTAGCCAGCACCCTTCCTTGGAAGCGCTTTCACAGGCGCAGCAACACTGGGGCTTTGCGCTTCTCTAGCCACCAAATGTCACGGTCATTCTCTTTCCGTCTCGTAGACACGAGCTGAGAAAGTGCAAACGTCGAGCAATTGCTCAGAGATGAAAAGTGCCAGCACTGAAAGCTGTTGCTAGCCAGCACCCTTCCTTGGAAGCGCTTTCACAGGCGCAGCAACACTGGGGCTTTGCGCTTCTCTAGCCACCAAACGTCACGGTCATTCTCTTTCCGTCTCGTAGACACGAGCTGAGAAATTGCAAACGTCGAGCAATTGCTCAGAGATGAAAAGTGCCAGCACTGAAAGCTGTTGCTAGCCAGCCCCCTTCCTTGGAAGCGCTTTTGTAGGCCTAAGAACACTGGGGCTTTGCGCTTCTCTAGCCACCTAATCTTGTGCTCATCCTCTCGCGCACTCTAAAGAGAGCTCAGGTGAGAAATTGCAAACGTCGAGCAATTGCTCAGAGATGAAAAGTGCCAGCACTGAAAGCTCTTGCTAGCCAGCACCCTTCCTTGGAAGCGCTTTCACAGGCGCAGCAACACTGGGACTTTGCGCTTCTCTAGCCACCAAACGTCACGGTCATTCTCTTTCCGTCTCGTAGACACGAGCTGAGAAATTGCAAACGTCGAGCAATTGCTCAGAGATGAAAAGTGCCAGCACTGAAAGCTGTTGCTAGCCAGCCCCCTTCCTTGGAAGCGCTTTTGTAGGCCAAAGAACACTGGGGCTCTGCGCTTCTCTAGCCACCTAATCTTGTGCTCATCCTCTCGCGCACTCTAAAGAGAGCTCAGGTGAGAAATTGCAAACGTCGAGCAATTGCTCAGAGATGAAAAGTGCCAGCACTGACAGCTGTTGCTAGCCAGCACCCTTCCTTGGAAGCGCTTTCACAGGCACAGCAACACTGGGGCTTTGCGCTTCTCTAGCCACCAAACGTCACAGTCATTCTCTTTCCGTCTCGTAGACATGAGCTGAGAAATTGCAAACGTCGAGCAATTGCTCAGAGATGAAAAGTGCCAGCACTGAAAGCTCTTGCTAGCCAGCACCCTTCCTTGGAAGCGCTTTCACAGGCGCAGCAACACTGGGGCTCTGGGCTTCTCTAGCCACCTAATCTTCTGCTCATCCTCTCGCGCACTCTAAAGAGAGCTCAGGTGAGAAATTGCAAACGTCGAGCAATTGCTCAGAGATGAAAAGTGCCAGCACTGAAAGCTGTTGCTAGCCAGCACCCTTCCTTGGAAGCGCTTTCACAGGCGCAGCAACACTGGGGCTTTGCGCTTCTATACGCACCAAACGTCACGGTCATTCTCTTTCCGTCTCGTAGACACGAGCTGAGAAATTGCAAACGTCCAGCAATTACTCAGAGATGAAAAGTGCCAGCACTGAAAGCTGTTGCTAGCCAGCCCCCTTCCTTGGAAGCGCTTTTGTAGGCATAAGAAGACTGGGGCTTTGCGCTTCTCTAGCCACCTAATCTTCTGCTCATCCTCTCGCGCACTCTAAAGAGAGCTCAGGTGAGAAATTGCAAACGTCGAGCAATTGCTCAGAGATGAAAAGTGCCAGCACTGAAAGCTCTTGCTAGCCAGCACCCTTCCTTGGAAGCGCTTTCACAGGCGCAGCAACACTGGGGCTTTGCGCTTCTCTAGCCACCAAACGTCACGGTCATTCTCTCTCCGTCTCGTAGACACGAGCTGAGAAATTGCAAACGTCCAGCAATTGCTCAGAGATGAAAAGTGCCAGCACTGAAAGCTGTTGCTAGCCAGCCCCCTTCCTTGGAAGCGCTTTTGTAGCCCTAAGAACCCTGGGGCTCTGGGCTTCTCTAGCCACCTAATCTTGTGCTCATCGTATCGCGCACTCTAAAGAGAGCTCAGGTGAGAAATTGCAAACGTCCAGCAATTGCTCAGAGATGAAAAGTGCCAGCACTGAAAGCTGTTGCTAGCCAGCACCCTTCCTTGGAAGCGCTTTCACAGGCGCAGCAACACTGGGGCTTTGCGCTTCTCTAGCCACCAAACGTCACGGTCATTCTCTTTCCGTCTCGTAGACACGAGCTGAGAAATTGCAAACTTCCAGCAATTGCTCAGAGATGAAAAGTGCCAGCAGTGAAAGCTGTTGCTAGCCAGCACCCTTCCTTGGAAGCGCTTTCACAGGCGCAGCAACACTGGGGCTTTGTGCTTCTCTAGCCACCAAACGTCACGGTCATTCTCTTTCCGTCTCGTAGACACGAGCTGAGAAATTGCAAACGTCGAGCAATTGCTCAGAGATGAAAAGTGCCAGCACTGAAAGCTGTTGCTAGCCAGCACCCTTCCTTGGAAGCGCTTTCACAGGCGCAGCAACACTGGGGCTTTGCGCTTCTCTAGCCACCAAACGTCACTGTCATTCTCTTTCCGTCTCGTAGACACGAGCTGAGAAATTGCAAACGTCCAGCAATTGCTCAGAGATGAAAAGTGCCAGCACTGAAAGCTGTTGCTAGCCAGCACCCTTCCTTGGAAGCGCTTTTGTAGGCCTAAGAAGACTGGGGCTCTGGGCTTCTCTAGCCACCTAATCTTGTGCTCATCCTCTCGCGCACTCTAAAGAGAGCTCAGGTGAGAAATTGCAAACGTCGAGCAATTGCTCAGAGATGAAAAGTGCCAGCACTGAAAGCTCTTGCTAGCCAGCACCCTTCCTTGGAAGCGCTTTCACAGGCGCAGCAACACTGGGGCTTTGCGCTTCTCTAGCCACCAAACGTCACGGTCATTCTCTTTCCGTCTCGTAGACACGAGCTGAGAGATTGCAAACGTCGAGCAATTGCTCAGAGATGAAAAGTGCCAGCACTGAAAGCTCTTGCTAGCCAGCACCCTTCCTTGGAAGCGCTTTTGTAGCCCTAAGAACACTGGGGCTTTGCGCTTCTCTAGCCACCTAATCTTGTGCTCATCCTCTCGTGCACTCTAAAGAGAGCTCAGGTGAGAAATTGCAAACGTCGAGCAATTGCTCAGAGATGAAAAGTGCCAGCACTGAAAGCTGTTGCTAGCCAGCACCCTTCCTTGGAAGCGCTTTCACAGGCGCAGCAACACTGGGGCTTTGCGCTTCTCTAGCCACCAAATGTCACGGTCATTCTCTTTCCGTCTCGTAGACACGAGCTGAGAAAGTGCAAACGTCGAGCAATTGCTCAGAGATGAAAAGTGCCAGCACTGACAGCTGTTGCTAGCCAGCAGCCTTCCTTGGAAGCGCTTTCACAGGCGCAGCAACACTGGGGCTTTGCGCTTCTCTAGCCACCAAACGTCACGGTCATTCTCTTTCCGTCTCGTAGACACGAGCTGAGAAATTGCAAACGTCGAGCAATTGCTCAGAGATGAAAAGTGCCAGCACTGAAAGCTGTTGCTAGCCAGCCCCCTTCCTTGGAAGCGCTTTTGTAGGCCTAAGAACACTGGGGCTTTGCGCTTCTCTAGCCACCTAATCTTGTGCTCATCCTCTCGCGCACTCTAAAGAGAGCTCAGGTGAGAAATTGCAAACGTCGAGCAATTGCTCAGAGATGAAAAGTGCCAGCACTGAAAGCTCTTGCTAGCCAGCAGCCTTCCTTGGAAGCGCTTTCACAGGCGCAGCAACACTGGGACTTTGCGCTTCTCTAGCCACCAAACGTCACGGTCATTCTCTTTCCGTCTCGTAGACACGAGCTGAGAAATTGCAAACGTCGAGCAATTGCTCAGAGATGAAAAGTGCCAGCACTGAAAGCTGTTGCTAGCCAGCCCCCTTCCTTGGAAGCGCTTTTGTAGGCCAAAGAACACTGGGGCTCTGGGCTTCTCTAGCCACCTAATCTTGTGCTCATCCTCTCGCGCACTCTAAATAGAGCTCAGGTGAGAAATTGCAAACGTCGAGCAATTGCTCAGAGATGAAAAGTGCCAGCACTGAAAGCTGTTGCTAGCCAGCACCCTTCCTTGGAAGCGCTTTCACAGGCACAGCAACACTGGGGCTTTGCGCTTCTCTAGCCACCAAACGTCACAGTCATTCTCTTTCCGTCTCGTAGACATGAGCTGAGAAATTGCAAACGTCGAGCAATTGCTCCGAGATGAAAAGTGCCAGCACTGAAAGCTGTTGCTAGCCAGCACCCTTCCTTGGAAGCGCTTTCACAGGCGCAGCAACACTGGGGCTCTGGGCTTCTCTAGCCACCTAATCTTCTGCTCATCCTCTCGCGCACTCTAAAGAGAGCTCAGGTGAGAAATTGCAAACGTCGAGCAATTGCTCAGAGATGAAAAGTGCCAGCACTGAAAGCTGTTGCTAGCCAGCACCCTTCCTTGGAAGCGCTTTCACAGGCGCAGCAACACTGGGGCTTTGCGCTTCTATACGCACCAAACGTCACTGTCATTCTCTTTCCGTCTCGTAGACACGAGCTGAGAAATTGCAAACGTCCAGCAATTGCTCAGAGATGAAAAGTGCCAGCACTGAAAGCTGTTGCTAGCCAGTACCCTTCCTTGGAAGCGCTTTTGTAGGCCTAAGAAGACTGGGGCTCTGGGCTTCTCTAGCCACCTAATCTTGTGCTCATCCTCTCGCGCACTCTAAAGAGAGCTCAGGTGAGAAATTGCAAATGTCGAGCAATTGCTCAGAGATGAAAAGTGCCAGCACTGAAAGCTCTTGCTAGCCAGCAGCCTTCCTTGGAAGCGCTTTCACAGGCGCAGCAACACTGGGGCTTTGCGCTTCTCTAGCCACCAAATGTCACGGTCATTCTCTTTCCGTCTCATAGACACGAGCTGAGAAATTGCAAACGTCGAGCAATTGCTCAGAGATGAAAAGTGCCAGCACTGAAAGCTCTTGCTAGCCAGCACCCTTCCTTGGAAGCGCTTTCACAGGCGCAGCAACACTGGGGCTTTGCGCTTCTCTAGCCACCAAACGTCACGGTCATTCTCTTTCCGTCTCGTAGACACGAGCTGAGAGATTGCAAACGTCGAGCAATTGCTCAGAGATGAAAAGTGCCAGCACTGAAAGCTCTTGCTAGCCAGCACCCTTCCTTGGAAGCGCTTTTGTAGCCCTAAGAACACTGGGGCTTTGCGCTTCTCTAGCCACCTAATCTTGTGCTCATCCTCTCGTGCACTCTAAAGAGAGCTCAGGTGAGAAATTGCAAACGTCGAGCAATTGCTCAGAGATGAAAAGTGCCAGCACTGAAAGCTGTTGCTAGCCAGCACCCTTCCTTGGAAGCGCTTTCACAGGCACAGCAACACTGGGGCTTTGCGCTTCTCTAGCCACCAAACGTCACAGTCATTCTCTTTCCGTCTTGTAGACACGAGCTGAGAAATTGCAAACGTCCAGCAATTGCTCAGAGATGAAAAGTGCCAGCACTGAAAGCTCTTGCTAGCCAGCACCCTTCCTTGGAAGCGCTTTTGTAGCCCTAAGAACACTGGGGCTTTGCGCTTCTCTAGCCACCTAATCTTGTGCTCATCCTCTCGCGCACTATAAAGAGAGCTCAGGTGAGAAAATGCAAACGTCGAGCAATTGCTCAGAGATGAAAAGTGCCAGCACTGAAAGCTCTTGCTAGCCAGCAGCCTTCCTTGGAAGCGCTTTCACAGGCGCAGCAACACTGGGGCTTTGCGCTTCTCTAGCCACCAAACGGCACGGTCATTCTCTTTCCGTCTCGTAGACACGAGCTGAGAAATTGCAAACGTCGAGCAATTGCTCAGAGATGAAAAGTGCCAGCACTGAAAGCTGTTGCTAGCCAGCATCCTTCCTTGGAAGCGCTTTCACAGGCGCAGCAACACTGGGGCTCTGGGCTTCTCTAGCCACCTAATCTTCTGCTCATCCTCTCGCGCACTCTAAAGAGAGCTCAGGTGAGAAATTGCAAACGTCGAGCAATTGCTCAGAGATGAAAAGTGCCAGCACTGAAAGCTGTTGCTAGCCAGCACCCTTCCTTGGAAGCGCTTTCACAGGCACAGCAACACTGGGGCTTTGCGCTTCTCTAGTCACCAAATGTCACGGTCATTCTCTTTCCGTCTCGTAGACACGAGCTGAGAAAGTGCAAACGTCGAGCAATTGCTCAGAGATGAAAAGTGCCAGCACTGAAAGCTCTTGCTAGCCAGCACCCTTCCTTGGAAGCGCTTTCACAGGCGCAGCAACACTGGGGCTCTGGGCTTCTCTAGCCACCTAATCTTGTACTCATCCTCTCGCGCACTCTAAAGAGAGCTCAGGTGAGAAATTGCAAACGTCGAGCAATTGCTCAGAGATGAAAAGTGCCAGCACTGAAAGCTCTTGCTAGCCAGCACCCTTCCTTGGAAGCGCTTTCACAGGCTCAGTAACACTGGGGCTTTGCGCTTCTCTACCCACCAAATGTCACGGTCATTCTCTTTCCGTCTCGTAGACACGAGCTGAGAAATTGCAAACGTCGAGCAATTGCTCAGAGATGAAAAGTGCCAGCACTGAAAGCTGTTGCTAGCCAGCAGCCTTCCTTGGAAGCGCTTTCACAGGCGCAGCAACACTGGGGCTTTGCGCTTCTCTAGCCACCAAACGTCACGGTCATTCTCTTTCCGTCTCGTAGACACGAGCTGAGAGATTGCAAACGTCCAGCAATTGCTCAGAGATGAAAAGTGCCAGCACTGAAAGCTGTTGCTAGCCAGCACCCTTCCTTGGAAGCGCTTTTGTAGGCCTAAGAACACTGGGGCTTTGCGCTTCTCTAGCCACCTAATCTTCTGCTCATCCTCTCGCGCACTCTAAAGAGAGCTCAGGTGAGAAATTGCAAACGTCGAGCAATTGCTCAGAGATGAAAAGTGCCAGCACTGAAAGCTCTTGCTAGCCAGCACCCTTCCTTGGAAGCGCTTTCACAGGCGCAGCAACACTGGGGCTTTGCGCTTCTCTAGCCACCAAACGTCACGGTCATTCTCTTTCCGTCTCGTAGACACGAGCTGAGAAATTGCAAACGTCCAGCAATTGCTCAGAGATGAAAAGTGCCAGCACTGAAAGCTGTTGCTAGCCAGCACCCTTCCTTGGAAGCGCTTTTGTAGGCCTAAGAAGACTGGGGCTCTGGGCTTCTCTAGCCACCTAATCTTCTGTTCATCCTCTCACGCACTCTAAAGAGAGCTCAGGTGAGAAATTGCAAACGTCGAGCAATTGCTCAGAGATGAAAAGTGCCAGCACTGACAGCTGTTGCTAGCCAGCAGCCTTCCTTGGAAGCGCTTTCACAGGCGCAGCAACACTGGGGCTCTGGGCTTCTCTAGCCACCTAATCTTGTACTCATCCTCTCGCGCACTCTAAAGAGAGCTCAGGGGAGAAATTGCAAACGTCGAGCAATTGCTCAGAGATGAAAAGTGCCAGCACTGAAAGCTCTTGCTAGCCAGCAGCCTTCCTTGGAAGCGCTTTCACAGGCGCAGTAACACTGGGGCTTTGCGCTTCTCTAGCCACCAAATGTCACGGTCATTCTCTTTCCGTCTCGTAGACACGAGCTGAGAAATTGCAAACGTCGAGCAATTGCTCAGAGATGAAAAGTGCCAGCACTGAAAGCTGTTGCTAGCCAGCACCCTTCCTTGGAAGCGCTTTCACAGGTGCAGCAACACTGGGGCTTTGCGCTTCTCTAGCCACCAAACGTCACGGTCATTCTCTTTCCGTCTCGTAGACACGAGCTGAGAGATTGCAAACGTCGAGCAATTGCTCAGAGATGAAAAGTGCCAGCACTGAAAGCTCTTGCTAGCCAGCACCCTTCCTTGGAAGCGCTTTTGTAGCCCTAAGAACACTGGGGCTTTGCGCTTCTCTAGCCACCTAATCTTGTGCTCATCCTCTCGTGCACTCTAAAGAGAGCTCAGGTGAGAAATTGCAAACGTCGAGCAATTGCTCAGAGATGAAAAGTGCCAGCACTGAAAGCTGTTGCTAGCCAGCACCCTTCCTTGGAAGCGCTTTCACAGGCGCAGCAACACTGGGGCTTTGCGCTTCTCTAGCCACCAAATGTCACGGTCATTCTCTTTCCGTCTCGTAGACACGAGCTGAGAAAGTGCAAACGTCGAGCAATTGCTCAGAGATGAAAAGTGCCAGCACTGAAAGCTGTTGCTAGCCAGCACCCTTCCTTGGAAGCGCTTTCACAGGCGCAGCAACACTGGGGCTTTGCGCTTCTCTAGCCACCAAACGGCACGGTCATTCTCTTTCCGTCTCGTAGACACGAGCTGAGAAATTGCAAACGTCGAGCAATTGCTCAGAGATGAAAAGTGCCAGCACTGAAAGCTGTTGCTAGCCAGCCCCCTTCCTTGGAAGCGCTTTTGTAGGCCTAAGAACACTGGGGCTTTGCGCTTCTCTAGCCACCTAATCTTGTGCTCATCCTCTCGCGCACTCTAAAGAGAGCTCAGGTGAGAAATTGCAAACGTCGAGCAATTGCTCAGAGATGAAAAGTGCCAGCACTGAAAGCTCTTGCTAGCCAGCACCCTTCCTTGGAAGCGCTTTCACAGGCGCAGCAACACTGGGACTTTGCGCTTCTCTAGCCACCAAACGTCACGGTCATTCTCTTTCCGTCTCGTAGACACGAGCTGAGAAATTGCAAACGTCGAGCAATTGCTCAGAGATGAAAAGTGCCAGCACTGAAAGCTGTTGCTAGCCAGCCCCCTTCCTTGGAAGCGCTTTTGTAGGCCAAAGAACACTGGGGCTCTGCGCTTCTCTAGCCACCTAATCTTGTGCTCATCCTCTCGCGCACTCTAAAGAGAGCTCAGGTGAGAAATTGCAAACGTCGAGCAATTGCTCAGAGATGAAAAGTGCCAGCACTGACAGCTGTTGCTAGCCAGCACCCTTCCTTGGAAGCGCTTTCACAGGCACAGCAACACTGGGGCTTTGCGCTTCTCTAGCCACCAAACGTCACAGTCATTCTCTTTCCGTCTCGTAGACATGAGCTGAGAAATTGCAAACGTCGAGCAATTGCTCAGAGATGAAAAGTGCCAGCACTGAAAGCTCTTGCTAGCCAGCACCCTTCCTTGGAAGCGCTTTCACAGGCGCAGCAACACTGGGGCTCTGGGCTTCTCTAGCCACCTAATCTTCTGCTCATCCTCTCGCGCACTCTAAAGAGAGCTCAGGTGAGAAATTGCAAACGTCGAGCAATTGCTCAGAGATGAAAAGTGCCAGCACTGAAAGCTGTTGCTAGCCAGCACCCTTCCTTGGAAGCGCTTTCACAGGCGCAGCAACACTGGGGCTTTGCGCTTCTATACGCACCAAACGTCACGGTCATTCTCTTTCCGTCTCGTAGACACGAGCTGAGAAATTGCAAACGTCCAGCAATTACTCAGAGATGAAAAGTGCCAGCACTGAAAGCTGTTGCTAGCCAGCCCCCTTCCTTGGAAGCGCTTTTGTAGGCATAAGAAGACTGGGGCTTTGCGCTTCTCTAGCCACCTAATCTTCTGCTCATCCTCTCGCGCACTCTAAAGAGAGCTCAGGTGAGAAATTGCAAACGTCGAGCAATTGCTCAGAGATGAAAAGTGCCAGCACTGAAAGCTGTTGCTATCCAGCACCCTTCCTTGGAAGCGCTTTCACAGGCGCAGCAACACTGGGGCTTTGCGCTTCTCTAGCCACCAAACGTCACGGTCATTCTCTCTCCGTCTCGTAGACACGAGCTGAGAAATTGCAAACGTCCAGCAATTGCTCAGAGATGAAAAGTGCCAGCACTGAAAGCTGTTGCTAGCCAGCCCCCTTCCTTGGAAGCGCTTTTGTAGCCCTAAGAACCCTGGGGCTCTGGGCTTCTCTAGCCACCTAATCTTGTGCTCATCGTATCGCGCACTCTAAAGAGAGCTCAGGTGAGAAATTGCAAACGTCGAGCAATTGCTCAGAGATGAAAAGTGCCAGCACTGAAAGCTGTTGCTAGCCAGCACCCTTCCTTGGAAGCGCTTTCACAGGCGCAGCAACACTGGGGCTTTGCGCTTCTCTAGCCACCAAACGTCACGGTCATTCTCTTTCCGTCTCGTAGACACGAGCTGAGAAATTGCAAACTTCCAGCAATTGCTCAGAGATGAAAAGTGCCAGCAGTGAAAGCTGTTGCTAGCCAGCACCCTTCCTTGGAAGCGCTTTCACAGGCGCAGCAACACTGGGGCTTTGTGCTTCTCTACCCACCAAACGTCACGGTCATTCTCTTTCCGTCTCGTAGACACGAGCTGAGAAATTGCAAACGTCGAGCAATTGCTCAGAGATGAAAAGTGCCAGCACTGAAAGCTGTTGCTAGCCAGCACCCTTCCTTGGAAGCGCTTTCACAGGCGCAGCAACACTGGGGCTTTGCGCTTCTCTAGCCACCAAACGTCACTGTCATTCTCTTTCCGTCTCGTAGACACGAGCTGAGAAATTGCAAACGTCCAGCAATTGCTCAGAGATGAAAAGTGCCAGCACTGAAAGCTGTTGCTAGCCAGTACCCTTCCTTGGAAGCGCTTTTGTAGGCCTAAGAAGACTGGGGCTCTGGGCTTCTCTAGCCACCTAATCTTGTGCTCATCCTCTCGCGCACTCTAAAGAGAGCTCAGGTGAGAAATTGCAAACGTCGAGCAATTGCTCAGAGATGAAAAGTGCCAGCACTGAAAGCTCTTGCTAGCCAGCACCCTTCCTTGGAAGCGCTTTCACAGGCGCAGCAACACTGGGGCTTTGCGCTTCTCTAGCCACCAAACGTCACGGTCATTCTCTTTCCGTCTCGTAGACACGAGCTGAGAGATTGCAAACGTCGAGCAATTGCTCAGAGATGAAAAGTGCCAGCACTGAAAGCTCTTGCTAGCCAGCACCCTTCCTTGGAAGCGCTTTTGTAGCCCTAAGAACACTGGGGCTTTGCGCTTCTCTAGCCACCTAATCTTGTGCTCATCCTCTCGTGCACTCTAAAGAGAGCTCAGGTGAGAAATTGCAAACGTCGAGCAATTGCTCAGAGATGAAAAGTGCCAGCACTGAAAGCTGTTGCTAGCCAGCACCCTTCCTTGGAAGCGCTTTCACAGGCGCAGCAACACTGGGGCTTTGCGCTTCTCTAGCCACCAAATGTCACGGTCATTCTCTTTCCGTCTCGTAGACACGAGCTGAGAAAGTGCAAACGTCGAGCAATTGCTCAGAGATGAAAAGTGCCAGCACTGACAGCTGTTGCTAGCCAGCAGCCTTCCTTGGAAGCGCTTTCACAGGCGCAGCAACACTGGGGCTTTGCGCTTCTCTAGCCACCAAACGTCACGGTCATTCTCTTTCCGTCTCGTAGACACGAGCTGAGAAATTGCAAACGTCGAGCAATTGCTCAGAGATGAAAAGTGCCAGCACTGAAAGCTGTTGCTAGCCAGCCCCCTTCCTTGGAAGCGCTTTTGTAGGCCTAAGAACACTGGGGCTTTGCGCTTCTCTAGCCACCTAATCTTGTGCTCATCCTCTCGCGCACTCTAAAGAGAGCTCAGGTGAGAAATTGCAAACGTCGAGCAATTGCTCAGAGATGAAAAGTGCCAGCACTGAAAGCTCTTGCTAGCCAGCACCCTTCCTTGGAAGCGCTTTCACAGGCGCAGCAACACTGGGACTTTGCGCTTCTCTAGCCACCAAACGTCACGGTCATTCTCTTTCCGTCTCGTAGACACGAGCTGAGAAATTGCAAACGTCGAGCAATTGCTCAGAGATGAAAAGTGCCAGCACTGAAAGCTGTTGCTAGCCAGCACCCTTCCTTGGAAGCGCTTTCACAGGCGCAGCAACACTGGGGCTCTGGGCTTCTCTAGCCACCTAATCTTGTGCTCATCCTCTCGCGCACTCTAAATAGAGCTCAGGTGAGAAATTGCAAACGTCGAGCAATTGCTCAGAGATGAAAAGTGCCAGCACTGACAGCTGTTGCTAGCCAGCACCCTTCCTTGGAAGCGCTTTCACAGGCACAGCAACACTGGGGCTTTGCGCTTCTCTAGCCACCAAACGTCACAGTCATTCTCTTTCCGTCTCGTAGACATGAGCTGAGAAATTGCAAACGTCGAGCAATTGCTCAGAGATGAAAAGTGCCAGCACTGAAAGCTGTTGCTAGCCAGCACCCTTCCTTGGAAGCGCTTTCACAGGCGCAGCAACACTGGGGCTCTGGGCTTCTCTAGCCACCTAATCTTCTGCTCATCCTCTCGCGCACTCTAAAGAGAGCTCAGGTGAGAAATTGCAAACGTCGAGCAATTGCTCAGAGATGAAAAGTGCCAGCACTGAAAGCTGTTGCTAGCCAGCACCCTTCCTTGGAAGCGCTTTCACAGGCGCAGCAACACTGGGGCTTTGCGCTTCTATACGCACCAAACGTCACGGTCATTCTCTTTCCGTCTCGTAGACACGAGCTGAGAAATTGCAAACGTCCAGCAATTACTCAGAGATGAAAAGTGCCAGCACTGAAAGCTGTTGCTAGCCAGCCCCCTTCCTTGGAAGCGCTTTTGTAGGCATAAGAAGACTGGGGCTTTGCGCTTCTCTAGCCACCTAATCTTCTGCTCATCCTCTCGCGCACTCTAAAGAGAGCTCAGGTGAGAAATTGCAAACGTCGAGCAATTGCTCAGAGATGAAAAGTGCCAGCACTGAAAGCTGTTGCTATCCAGCACCCTTCCTTGGAAGCGCTTTCACAGGCGCAGCAACACTGGGGCTTTGCGCTTCTCTACCCACCAAACGTCACGGTCATTCTCTTTCCGTCTCGTAGACACGAGCTGAGAAATTGCAAACATTGAGCAATTGCTCAGAGATGAAAAGTGCCAGCACTGAAAGCTGTTGCTAGCCAGCCCCCTTCCTTGGAAGCGCTTTTGTAGGCCTAAGAACACTGGGGCTCTGGGCTTCTCTAGCCACCTCATCTTGTGCTCATCCTCTCGCGCACTCTAAAGAGAGCTCAGGTGAGAAATTGCAAACGTCGAGCAATTGCTCAGAGATGAAAAGTGCCAGCACTGAAAGCTCTTGCTAGCCAGCACCCTTCCTTGGAAGCGCTTTCACAGGCGCAGCAACACTGGGGCTTTGCGCTTCTCTAGCCACCAAACGGCACGGTCATTCTCTTTCCGTCTCGTAGACACGAGCTGAGAAATTGCAAACTTCCAGCAATTGCTCAGAGATGAAAAGTGCCAGCACTGAAAGCTGTTGCTAGCCAGCACCCTTCCTTGGAAGCGCTTTCACAGGCGCAGCAACACTGGGGCTTTGTGCTTCTCTACCCACCAAACGTCACGGTCATTCTCTTTCCGTCTCGTAGACACGAGCTGAGAAATTGCAAACGTCGAGCAATTGCTCAGAGATGAAAAGTGCCAGCACTGAAAGCTGTTGCTAGCCAGCACCCTTCCTTGGAAGCGCTTTCACAGGCGCAGCAACACTGGGGCTTTGCGCTTCTCTAGCCACCAAACGTCACGGTCATTCTCTTTCCGTCTCGTAGACACGAGCTGAGAAATTGCAAACGTCGAGCAATTGCTCAGAGATGAAAAGTGCCAGCACTGAAAGCTGTTGCTAGCCAGCCCCCTTCCTTGGAAGCGCTTTTGTAGGCCTAAGAACACTGGGGCTTTGCGCTTCTCTAGCCACCTAATCTTGTGCTCATCCTCTCGCGCACTCTAAAGAGAGCTCAGGTGAGAAATTGCAAACGTCGAGCAATTGCTCAGAGATGAAAAGTGCCAGCACTGAAAGCTCTTGCTAGCCAGCAGCCTTCCTTGGAAGCGCTTTCACAGGCGCAGCAACACTGGGGCTTTGCGCTTCTCTAGCCACCAAACGTCACGGTCATACTCTTTCCGTCTCGTAGACACGAGCTGAGAAATTGCAAACGTCCAGCAATTGCTCAGAGATGAAAAGTGCCAGCACTGAAAGCTCTTGCTAGCCAGCACCCTTCCTTGGAAGCGCTTTCACAGGCGCAGCAACACTGGGGCTTTGCGCTTCTCTAGCCACCAAACGTCACGGTCATTCTCTTTCCGTCTCGTAGACACGAGCTGAGAAATTGCAAACGTCGAGCAATTGCTCAGAGATGAAAAGTGCCAGCACTGAAGCTGTTGCTAGCCAGCCCCCTTCCTTGGAAGCGCTTTTGTAGGCCTAAGAACACTGGGGCTTTGCGCTTCTCTAGCCACCTAATCTTGTGCTCATCCTCTCGCGCACTCTAAAGAGAGCTCAGGTGAGAAATTGCAAACGTCGAGCAATTGCTCAGAGATGAAAAGTGCCAGCACTGAAAGCTCTTGCTAGCCAGCACCCTTCCTTGGAAGCGCTTTCACAGGCGCAGCAACACTGGGGCTTTGCGCTTCTCTAGCCACCAAACGTCACGGTCATTCTCTTTCCGTCTCGTAGACACGAGCTGAGAAATTGCAAACGTCGAGCAATTGCTCAGAGATGAAAAGTGCCAGCACTGAAAGCTGTTGCTAGCCAGCACCCTTCCTTGGAAGTGCTTTTGTAGGCCTAAGAACACTGGGGCTCTGGGCTTCTCTAGCCACCTAATCTTGTGCTCATCCTCTCGCGCACTCTAAAGAGAGCTCAGGTGAGAAATTGCAAATGTCGAGCAATTGCTCAGAGATGAAAAGTGCCAGCACTGAAAGCTCTTGCTAGCCAGCACCCTTCCTTGGAAGCGCTTTCACAGGCGCAGTAACACTGGGGCTTTGCGCTTCTCTAGCCACCAAATGTCACGGTCATTCTCTTTCCGTCTCGTAGACACGAGCTGAGAAATTGCAAACGTCCAGCAATTGCTCAGAGATGAAAAGTGCCAGCACTGAAAGCTCTTGCTAGCCAGCACCCTTCCTTGGAAGCGCTTTCACAGGCGCAGCAACACTGGGGCTTTGCGCTTCTCTAGCCACCAAACGTCACGGTCCTTCTCTTTCCGTCTCGTAGACACGAGCTGAGAAATTGCAAACGTCGAGCAATTGCTCAGAGATGAAAAGTGCCAGCACTGAAAGCTCTTGCTAGCCAGCACCCTTCCTTGGAAGCGCTTTTGTAGGCCTAAGAACACTGGGGCTCTGGGCTTCTCTAGCCACCTAATCTTCTGCTCATCCTCTCGCGCACTCTAAAGAGAGCTCAGGTGAGAAATTGCAAACGTCGAGCAATTGCTCAGAGATGAAAAGTGCCAGCACTGAAAGCTCTTGCTAGCCAGCACCCTTCCTTGGAAGCGCTTTCACAGGCGCAGCAACACTGGGGCTTTGCGCTTCTCTAGCCACCAAACGTCACGGTCATTCTCTTTCCGTCTCGTAGACACGAGCTGAGAAATTGCAAACATTGAGCAATTGCTCAGAGATGAAAAGTGCCAGCACTGAAAGCTGTTGCTAGCCAGCCCCCTTCCTTGGAAGCGCTTTTGTAGGCCTAAGAACACTGGGGCTCTGGGCTTCTCTAGCCACCTAATCTTGTGCTCATCCTCTCGCGCACTCTAAAGAGAGCTCAGGTGAGAAATTGCAAACGTCCAGCAATTGCTCAGAGATGAAAAGTGCCAGCACTGAAAGCTGTTGCTAGCCAGCACCCTTCCTTGGAAGCGCTTTCACAGGCGCAGCAACACTGGGGCTTTGCGCTTCTCTAGCCACCAAACGTCACGGTCATTCTCTTTCCGTCTCGTAGACACGAGCTGAGAAATTGCAAACGTCCAGCAATTGCTCAGAGATGAAAAGTGCCAGCACTGAAAGCTGTTGCTAGCCAGCACCCTTCCTTGGAAGCACTTTTGTAGGCCTAAGAACACTGTCGCTCTGGGCTTCTCTAGCCACCTAATCTTCTGCTCATCCTCTCGCGCACTCTAAAGAGAGCTCAGGTGAGAAATTGCAAACGTCGAGCAATTGCTCAGAGATGAAAAGTGCCAGCACTGAAAGCTGTTGCTAGCCAGCACCCTTCCTTGGAAGCGCTTTCACAGGCGCAGCAACACTGGGGCTTTGCGCTTCTCTAGCCACCAAACGTCACGGTCATTCTCTTTCCGTCTCGTAGACACGAGCTGAGAAATTGCAAACGTCGAGCAATTGCTCAGAGATGAAAAGTGCCAGCACTGAAAGCTGTTGCTAGCCAGCCCCCTTCCTTGGAAGCGCTTTTGTAGGCCTAAGAAGACTGGGGCTCTGGGCTTCTCTAGCCACCTAATCTTGTGCTCATCCTCTCGCGCACTCTAAAGAGAGCTCAGGTGAGAAATTGCAAACGTCGAGCAATTGCTCAGAGATGAAAAGTGCCAGCACTGAAAGCTCTTGCTAGCCAGCACCCTTCCTTGGAAGCGCTTTCACAGGCGCAGCAACACTGGGGCTTTGCGCTTCTCTAGCCACCAAACGTCACGGTCATTCTCTTTCCGTCTCGTAGACACGAGCTGAGAAATTGCAAACGTCGAGCAATTGCTCAGAGATGAAAAGTGCCAGCACTGAAAGCTGTTGCTAGCCAGCACCCTTCCTTGGAAGCGCTTTTGTAGGCCTAAGAACACTGGGGCTTTGCGCTTCTCTAGCCACCTAATCTTCTGCTCATCCTCTCGCGCACTCTAAAGAGAGCTCAGGTGAGAAATTGCAAACGTCGAGCAATTGCTCAGAGATGAAAAGTGCCAGCACTGAAAGCTGTTGCTAGCCAGCACCCTTCCTTGGAAGCGCTTTCACAGGCGCAGCAACACTGGGGCTTTGCGCTTCTCTACCCACCAAACGTCACGGTCATTCTCTTTCCGTCTCGTAGACACGAGCTGAGAAATTGCAAACGTCGAGCAATTGCTCAGAGATGAAAAGTGCCAGCACTGAAAGCTGTTGCTAGCCAGCCCCCTTCCTTGGAAGCGCTTTTGTAGGCCTAAGAACACTGGGGCTCTGGGCTTCTCTAGCCACCTAATCTTGTGCTCATCCTCTCGCGCACTCTAAAGAGAGCTCAGGTGAGAAATTGCAAACGTCGAGCAATTGCTCAGAGATGAAAAGTGCCAGCACTGAAAGCTCTTGCTAGCCAGCACCCTTCCTTGGAAGCGCTTTCACAGGCGCAGCAACACTGGGGCTTTGCGCTTCTCTAGCCACCAAACGTCACGGTCATTCCCTTTCCGTCTCGTAGACACGAGCTGAGAAATTGCAAACGTCCAGCAATTGCTCAGAGATGAAAAGTGCCAGCACTGAAAGCTCTTGCTAGCCAGCACCCTTCCTTGGAAGCGCTTTTGTAGGCCTAAGAACACTGGGGCTTTGCGCTTCTCTAGCCACCTAATCTTGTGCTCATCCTCTCGCGCACTCTAAAGAGAGCTCAGGTGAGAAATTGCAAACGTCGAGCAATTGCTCAGAGATGAAAAGTGCCAGCACTGAAAGCTGTTGCTAGCCAGCAGCCTTCCTTGGAAGCGCTTTCACAGGCGCAGCAACACTGGGGCTTTGCGCTTCTCTAGCCACCAAACGTCACGGTCATTCTCTTTCCGTCTCGTAGACACGAGCTGAGAAATTGCAAACGTCGAGCAATTGCTCAGAGATGAAAAGTGCCAGCACTGAAAGCTGTTGCTAGCCAGCCCCCTTCCTTGGAAGCGCTTTTGTAGGCCTAAGAACACTGGGGCTTTGCGCTTCTCTAGCCACCTAATCTTGTGCTCATCCTCTCGCGCACTCTAAAGAGAGCTCAGGTGAGAAATTGCAAACGTCGAGCAATTGCTCAGAGATGAAAAGTGCCAGCACTGAAAGCTCTTGCTAGCCAGCACCCTTCCTTGGAAGCGCTTTCACAGGCGCAGCAACACTGGGACTTTGCGCTTCTCTAGCCACCAAACGTCACGGTCATTCTCTTTCCGTCTCGTAGACACGAGCTGAGAAATTGCAAACGTCGAGCAATTGCTCAGAGATGAAAAGTGCCAGCACTGAAAGCTGTTGCTAGCCAGCACCCTTCCTTGGAAGCGCTTTTGTAGGCCTAAGAACAGTGGGGCTCTGGGCTTCTCTAGCCACCTAATCTTGTGCTCATCCTCTCGCGCACTCTAAAGAGAGCTCAGGTGAGAAATTGCAAACGTCGAGCAATTGCTCAGAGATGAAAAGTGCCAGCACTGACAGCTGTTGCTAGCCAGCACCCTTCCTTGGAAGCGCTTTCACAGGCACAGCAACACTGGGGCTTTGCGCTTCTCTAGCCACCAAACGTCACAGTCATTCTCTTTCCGTCTCGTAGACATGAGCTGAGAAATTGCAAACGTCGAGCAATTGCTCAGAGATGAAAAGTGCCAGCACTGAAAGCTGTTGCTAGCCAGCACCCTTCCTTGGAAGCGCTTTCACAGGCGCAGCAACACTGGGGCTTTGCGCTTCTATACGCACCAAACGTCACGGTCATTCTCTTTCCGTCTCGTAGACACGAGCTGAGAAATTGCAAACGTCGAGCAATTACTCAGAGATGAAAAGTGCCAGCACTGAAAGCTGTTGCTAGCCAGCCCCCTTCCTTGGAAGCGCTTTTGTAGGCATAAGAAGACTGGGGCTTTGCGCTTCTCTAGCCACCTAATCTTCTGCTCATCCTCTCGCGCACTCTAAAGAGAGCTCAGGTGAGAAATTGCAAACGTCGAGCAATTGCTCAGAGATGAAAAGTGCCAGCACTGAAAGCTGTTGCTATCCAGCACCCTTCCTTGGAAGCGCTTTTGTAGCCCTAAGAACACTGGGGCTCTGGGCTTCTCTAGCCACCTAATCTTCTGCTCATCCTCTCGCGCACTCTAAAGAGAGCTCAGGTGAGAAATTGCAAACGTCGAGCAATTGCTCAGAGATGAAAAGTGCCAGCACTGAAAGCTGTTGCTAGCCAGCACCCTTCCTTGGAAGCGCTTTTGTAGGCCTAAGAAGACTGGGGCTCTGGGCTTCTCTAGCCACCTAATCTTCTGCTCATCCTCTCGCGCAGTCTAAAGAGAGCTCAGGTGAGAAATTGCAAACGTCGAGCAATTGCTCAGAGATGAAAAGTGCCAGCACTGAAAGCTCTTGCTAGCCAGCACCCTTCCTTGGAAGCGCTTTCACAGGCGCAGCAACACTGGGGCTTTGCGCTTCTCTACCCACCAAACGTCACGGTCATTCTCTTTCCGTCTCGTAGACACGAGCTGAGAAATTGCAAACATTGAGAAATTGCTCAGAGATGAAAAGTGCCAGCACTGAAAGCTGTTGCTAGCCAGCCCCCTTCCTTGGAAGCGCTTTTGTAGGCCTAAGAACACTGGGGCTCTGGGCTTCTCTAGCCACCTAATCTTGTGCTCATCGTATCGCGCACTCTAAAGAGAGCTCAGGTGAGAAATTGCAAACGTCGAGCAATTGCTCAGAGATGAAAAGTGCCAGCACTGAAAGCTCTTGCTAGCCAGCACCCTTCCTTGGAAGCGCTTTCACAGGCGCAGCAACACTGGGGCTTTGCGCTTCTCTAGCCACCAAACGTCACGGTCCTTCTCTTTCCGTCTCGTAGACACGAGCTGAGAAATTGCAAACGTCCAGCAATTGCTCAGAGATGAAAAGTGCCAGCACTGAAAGCTGTTGCTAGCCAGCACCCTTCCTTGGAAGCGCTTTTGTAGGCCTAAGAACACTGTCGCTCTGGGCTTCTCTAGCCACCTAATCTTCTGCTCATCCTCTCGCGCACTCTAAAGAGAGCTCAGGTGAGAAATTGCAAACGTCGAGCAATTGCTCAGAGATGAAAAGTGCCAGCACTGAAAGCTGTTGCTAGCCAGCACCCTTCCTTGGAAGCGCTTTCACAGGCGCAGCAACACTGGGGCTTTGCGCTTCTCTAGCCACCAAACGTCACGGTCATTCTCTTTCCGTCTCGTAGACACGAGCTGAGAAATTGCAAACGTCGAGCAATTGCTCAGAGATGAAAAGTGCCAGCACTGAAAGCTGTTGCTAGCCAGCCCCCTTCCTTGGAAGCGCTTTTGTAGGCCTAAGAAGACTGGGGCTCTGGGCTTCTCTAGCCACCTAATCTTGTGCTCATCGTATCGCGCACTCTAAAGAGAGCTCAGGTGAGAAATTGCAAACGTCGAGCAATTGCTCAGAGATGAAAAGTGCCAGCACTGAAAGCTCTTGCTAGCCAGCACCCTTCCTTGGAAGCGCTTTCACAGGCGCAGCAACACTGGGGCTTTGCGCTTCTCTAGCCACCAAACGTCACGGTCATTCTCTTTCCGTCTCGTAGACACGAGCTGAGAAATTGCAAACGTCCAGCAATTGCTCAGAGATGAAAAGTGCCAGCACTGAAAGCTGTTGCTAGCCAGCACCCTTCCTTGGAAGCGCTTTTGTAGGCCTAAGAACAGTGGGGCTCTGGGCTTCTCTAGCCACCTAATCTTCTGCTCATCCTCTCGCGCACTCTAAAGAGAGCTCAGGTGAGAAATTGCAAACGTCGAGCAATTGCTCAGAGATGAAAAGTGCCAGCACTGAAAGCTGTTGCTAGCCAGCACCCTTCCTTGGAAGCGCTTTCACAGGCGCAGCAACACTGGGGCTTTGCGCTTCTCTAGCCACCAAACGTCACGGTCCTTCTCTTTCCGTCTCGTAGACACGAGCTGAGAAATTGCAAACGTCGAGCAATTGCTCAGAGATGAAAAGTGCCAGCACTGAAAGCTGTTGCTAGCCAGCATCCTTCCTTGGAAGCGCTTTTGTAGGCCTAAGAACACTGGGGCTCTGGGCTTCTCTAGCCACCTAATCTTGTGCTCATCCTCTCGCGCACTCTAAAGAGAGCTCAGGTGAGAAATTGCAAACGTCCAGCAATTGCTCAGAGATGAAAAGTGCCAGCACTGAAAGCTCTTGCTAGCCAGCACCCTTCCTTGGAAGCGCTTTCACAGGCGCAGCAACACTGGGGCTTTGCGCTTCTCTAGCCACCAAACGTCACGGTCATTCTCTTTCCGTCTCGTAGACACGAGCTGAGAAATTGCAAACGTCCAGCAATTGCTCAGAGATGAAAAGTGCCAGCACTGAAAGCTGTTGCTAGCCAGCACCCTTCCTTGGAAGCGCTTTTGTAGGCCTAAGAACACTGGGGCTTTGCGCTTCTCTAGCCACCTAATCTTGTGCTCATCCTCTCGCGCACTCTAAAGAGAGCTCAGGTGAGAAATTGCAAACGTCGAGCAATTGCTCAGAGATGAAAAGTGCCAGCACTGAAAGCTCTTGCTAGCCAGCACCCTTCCTTGGAAGCGCTTTCACAGGCGCAGCAACACTGGGGCTTTGCGCTTCTCTAGCCACCAAACGTCACGGTCATTCTCTTTCCGTCTCGTAGACACGAGCTGAGAAATTGCAAACGTCGAGCAATTGCTCAGAGATGAAAAGTGCCAGCACTGAAAGCTGTTGCTAGCCAGCCCCCTTCCTTGGAAGCGCTTTTGTAGGCCTAAGAACACTGGGGCTTTGCGCTTCTCTAGCCACCTAATCTTGTGCTCATCCTCTCGCGCACTCTAAAGAGAGCTCAGGTGAGAAATTGCAAACGTCGAGCAATTGCTCAGAGATGAAAAGTGCCAGCACTGAAAGCTCTTGCTAGCCAGCACCCTTCCTTGGAAGCGCTTTCACAGGCGCAGCAACACTGGGGCTTTGCGCTTCTCTAGCCACCAAACGTCACGGTCATTCTCTTTCCGTCTCGTAGACACGAGCTGAGAAATTGCAAACGTCGAGCAATTGCTCAGAGATGAAAAGTGCCAGCACTGAAAGCTGTTGCTAGCCAGCCCCCTTCCTTGGAAGCGCTTTTGTAGGCCAAAGAACACTGGGGCTCTGGGCTTCTCTAGCCACCTAATCTTGTGCTCATCCTCTCGCGCACTCTAAAGAGAGCTCAGGTGAGAAATTGCAAACGTCGAGCAATTGCTCAGAGATGAAAAGTGCCAGCACTGACAGCTGTTGCTAGCCAGCACCCTTCCTTGGAAGCGCTTTCACAGGCACAGCAACACTGGGGCTTTGCGCTTCTCTAGCCACCAAACGTCATAGTCATTCTCTTTCCGTCTCGTAGACATGAGCTGAGAAATTGCAAACGTCGAGCAATTGCTCAGAGATGAAAAGTGCCAGCACTGAAAGCTCTTGCTAGCCAGCACCCTTCCTTGGAAGCGCTTTCACAGGCGCAGCAACACTGGGGCTCTGGGCTTCTCTAGCCACCTAATCTTGTGCTCATCCTCTCGCGCACTCTAAAGAGAGCTCAGGTGAGAAATTGCAAACGTCGAGCAATTGCTCAGAGATGAAAAGTGCCAGCACTGAAAGCTCTTGCTAGCCAGCACCCTTCCTTGGAAGCGCTTTCACAGGCGCAGCAACACTGGGGCTTTGCGCTTCTCTAGCCACCAAACGTCACGGTCATTCTCTTTCCGTCTCGTAGACACGAGCTGAGAAATTGCAAACGTCCAGCAATTACTCAGAGATGAAAAGTGCCAGCACTGAAAGCTGTTGCTAGCCAGCCCCCTTCCTTGGAAGCGCTTTTGTAGGCCTAAGAAGACTGGGGCTTTGCGATTCTCTAGCCACCTAATCTTCTGCTCATCCTCTCGCGCACTCTAAAGAGAGCTCAGGTGAGAAATTGCAAACGTCGAGCAATTGCTCAGAGATGAAAAGTGCCAGCACTGAAAGCTGTTGCTATCCAGCACCCTTCCTTGGAAGCGCTTTTGTAGCCCTAAGAACACTGGGGCTCTGGGCTTCTCTAGCCACCTAATCTTCTGCTCATCCTCTCGCGCACTCTAAAGAGAGCTCAGGTGAGAAATTGCAAACGTCGAGCAATTGCTCAGAGATGAAAAGTGCCAGCACTGAAAGCTGTTGCTAGCCAGCAGCCTTCCTTGGAAGCGCTTTCACAGGCGCAGCAACACTGGGGCTTTGCGCTTCTCTACCCACCAAACGTCACGGTCATTCTCTTTCCGTCTCGTAGACACGAGCTGAGAAATTGCAAACATTGAGCAATTGCTCAGAGATGAAAAGTGCCAGCACTGAAAGCTGTTGCTAGCCAGCCCCCTTCCTTGGAAGCGCTTTTGTAGGCCTAAGAACACTGGGGCTCTGGGCTTCTCTAGCCACCTAATCTTGTGCTCATCGTATCGCGCACTCTAAAGAGAGCTCAGGTGAGAAATTGCAAACGTCGAGCAATTGCTCAGAGATGAAAAGTGCCAGCACTGAAAGCTGTTGCTAGCCAGCACCCTTCCTTGGAAGCGCTTTCACAGGCGCAGCAACACTGGGGCTTTGCGCTTCTCTAGCCACCAAACGTCACGGTCATTCTCTTTCCGTCTCGTAGACACGAGCTGAGAAATTGCAAATTTCCAGCAATTGCTCAGAGATGAAAAGTGCCAGCACTGAAAGCTGTTGCTAGCCAGCAGCCTTCCTTGGAAGCGCTTTCACAGGCGCAGCAACACTGGGGCTTTGTGCTTCTCTACCCACCAAACGTCACGGTCATTCTCTTTCTGTCTCGTAGACACGAGCTGAGAAATTGCAAACGTCGAGCAATTGCTCAGAGATGAAAAGTGCCAGCACTGAAAGCTGTTGCTAGCCAGCACCCTTCCTTGGAAGCGCTTTCACAGGCGCAGCAACACTGGGGCTTTGCGCTTCTCTAGCCACCAAACGTCACGGTCATTCTCTTTCCGTCTCGTAGACACGAGCTGAGAAATTGCAAACGTCCAGCAATTGCTCAGAGATGAAAAGTGCCAGCACTGAAAGCTGTTGCTAGCCAGCCCCCTTCCTTGGAAGCACTTTCACAGGCGCAGCAACACTGGGGCTTTGCGCTTCTCTAGCCACCAAACGTCACGGTCATTCTCTTTCCGTCTTGTAGACACGAGCTGAGAAATTGCAAACGTCCAGCAATTGCTCAGAGATGAAAAGTGCCAGCACTGAAAGCTCTTGCTAGCCAGCACCCTTCCTTGGAAGCGCTATGTAGGCCTAAGAAGACTGGGGCTCTGGGCTTCTCTAGCCACCTAATCTTGTGCTCATCCTCTCGCGCACTCTAAAGAGAGCTCAGGTGAGAAATTGCAAACGTCGAGCAATTGCTCAGAGATGAAAAGTGCCAGCACTGAAAGCTGTTGCTAGCCAGCCCCCTTCCTTGGAAGCGCTTTTGTAGGCCTAAGAACACTGGGGCTTTGCGCTTCTCTAGCCACCTAATCTTGTGCTCATCCTCTCGCGCACTCTAAAGAGAGCTCAGGTGAGAAATTGCAAACGTCGAGCAATTGCTCAGAGATGAAAAGTGCCAGCACTGAAAGCTGTTGCTAGCCAGCAGCCTTCCTTGGAAGCGCTTTCACAGGCGCAGCAACACTGGGGCTTTGCGCTTCTCTAGCCACCAAACGTCACGGTCATACTCTTTCCGTCTCGTAGACACGAGCTGAGAAATTGCAAACGTCCAGCAATTGCTCAGAGATGAAAAGTGCCAGCACTGAAAGCTGTTGCTAGCCAGCACCCTTCCTTGGAAGCGCTTTCACAGGCACAGCAACACTGGGGCTTTGCGCTTTTCTAGCCACCAAACGTCACGGTCATTCTCTTTCCGTCTCGTAGACACGAGCTGAGAAATTGCAAACGTCGAGCAATTGCTCAGAGATGAAAAGTGCCAGCACTGAAAGCTGTTGCTAGCCAGCCCCCTTCCTTGGAAGCGCTTTTGTAGGCCTAAGAACACTGGGGCTTTGCGCTTCTATAGCCACCTAATCTTGTGCTCATCCTCTCGCGCACTCTAAAGAGAGCTCAGGTGAGAAATTGCAAACGTCGAGCAATTGCTCAGAGATGAAAAGTGCCAGCACTGAAAGCTCTTGCTAGCCAGCACCCTTCCTTGGAAGCGCTTTCACAGGCGCAGCAACACTGGGGCTTTGCGCTTCTCTACCCACCAAACGTCACGGTCATTCTCTTTCCGTCTCGTAGACACGAGCTGAGAAATTGCAAACGTCGAGCAATTGCTCAGAGATGAAAAGTGCCAGCACTGAAAGCTCTTGCTAGCCAGCAGCCTTCCTTGGAAGCGCTTTCACAGGCGCAGCAACACTGGGGCTTTGCGCTTCTCTAGCCACCAAACGTCACGGTCATTCTCTTTCCGTCTCGTAGACACGAGCTGAGAAATTGCAAACATTGAGCAATTGCTCAGAGATGAAAAGTGCCAGCACTGAAAGCTGTTGCTAGCCAGCATCCTTCCTTGGAAGCGCTTTTGTAGGCCTAAGAACACTGGGGCTCTGGGCTTCTCTAGCCACCTAATCTTGTGCTCATCGTATCGCGCACTCTAAAGAGAGCTCAGGTGAGAAATTGCAAACGTCGAGCAATTGCTCAGAGATGAAAAGTGCCAGCACTGAAAGCTGTTGCTAGCCAGCACCCTTCCTTGGAAGCGCTTTCACAGGCGCAGCAACACTGGGGCTTTGCGCTTCTCTAGCCACCAAACGTCACGGTCATTCTCTTTCCGTCTCGTAGACACGAGCTGAGAAATTGCAAACGTCCAGCAATTGCTCAGAGATGAAAAGTGCCAGCACTGAAAGCTGTTGCTAGCCAGCACCCTTCCTTGGAAGCGCTTTTGTAGGCCTAAGAACACTGTCGCTCTGGGCTTCTCTAGCCACCTAATCTTCTGCTCATCCTCTCGCGCACTCTAAAGAGAGCTCAGGTGAGAAATTGCAAACGTCGAGCAATTGCTCAGAGATGAAAAGTGCCAGCACTGAAAGCTGTTGCTAGCCAGCACCCTTCCTTGGAAGCGCTTTCACAGGCGCAGCAACACTGGGGCTTTGCGCTTCTCTAGCCACCAAACGTCACGGTCATTCTCTTTCCGTCTCGTAGACACGAGCTGAGAAATTGCAAACGTCGAGCAATTGCTCAGAGATGAAAAGTGCCAGCACTGAAAGCTGTTGCTAGCCAGCCCCCTTCCTTGGAAGCGCTTTTGTAGGCCTAAGAAGACTGGGGCTCTGGGCTTCTCTAGCCACCTAATCTTCTGCTCATCGTATCGCGCACTCTAAAGAGAGCTCAGGTGAGAAATTGCAAACGTCGAGCAATTGCTCAGAGATGAAAAGTGCCAGCACTGAAAGCTCTTGCTAGCCAGCACCCTTCCTTGGAAGCGCTTTCACAGGCGCAGCAACACTGGGGCTTTGCGCTTCTCTAGCCACCAAACGTCACGGTCATTCTCTTTCCGTCTCGTAGACACGAGCTGAGAAATTGCAAACGTCCAGCAATTGCTCAGAGATGAAAAGTGCCAGCACTGAAAGCTGTTGCTAGCCAGCACCCTTCCTTGGAAGCGCTTTTGTAGGCCTAAGAACACTGGGGCTTTGCGCTTCTCTAGCCACCTAATCTTCTGCTCATCCTCTCGCGCACTCTAAAGAGAGCTCAGGTGAGAAATTGCAAATGTCCATCAATTGCTCAGAGATGAAAAGTGCCAGCACTGAAAGCTGTTGCTAGCCAGCACCCTTCCTTGGAAGCGCTTTCACAGGCGCAGCAACACTGGGGCTTTGCGCTTCTCTACCCACCAAACGTCACGGTCATTCTCTTTCCGTCTAGTAGACACGAGCTGAGAAATTGCAAACGTCCAGCAATTGCTCAGAGATGAAAAGTGCCAGCACTGAAAGCTGTTGCTAGCCAGCATCCTTCCTTGGAAGCGCTTTTGTAGGCCTAAGAACACTGGGGCTCTGGGCTTCTCTAGCCACCTAATCTTGTGCTCATCCTCTCGCGCACTCTAAAGAGAGCTCAGGTGAGAAATTGCAAACGTCGAGCAATTGCTCAGAGATGAAAAGTGCCAGCACTGAAAGCTCTTGCTAGCCAGCACCCTTCCTTGGAAGCGCTTTCACAGGCGCAGCAACACTGGGGCTTTGCGCTTCTCTACCCACCAAACGTCACGGTCATTCTCTTTCCGTCTCGTAGACACGAGCTGAGAAATTGCAAACGTCCAGCAATTGCTCAGAGATGAAAAGTGCCAGCACTGAAAGCTGTTGCTAGCCAGCACCCTTCCTTGGAAGCGCTTTCACAGGCGCAGCAACACTGGGGCTTTGCGCTTCTCTAGCCACCAAACGTCACGGTCATTCTCTTTCCGTCTCGTAGACACGAGCTGAGAAATTGCAAACGTCGAGCAATTGCTCAGAGATGAAAAGTGCCAGCACTGAAAGCTGTTGCTAGCCAGCATCCTTCCTTGGAAGCGCTTTCACAGGCGCAGCAACACTGGGGCTCTGGGCTTCTCTAGCCACCTAATCTTGTGCTCATCCTCTCGCGCACTCTAAAGAGAGCTCAGGTGAGAAATTGCAAACGTCGAGCAATTGCTCAGAGATGAAAAGTGCCAGCACTGAAAGCTGTTGCTAGCCAGCACCCTTCCTTGGAAGCGCTTTCACAGGCGCAGCAACACTGGGGCTTTGCGTTTCTCTAGCCACCAAACGTCACGGTCATTCTCTTTCCGTCTCGTAGACACGAGCTGAGAAATTGCAAACGTCGAGCAATTGCTCAGAGATGAAAAGTGCCAGCACTGAAAGCTGTTGCTAGCCAGCACCCTTCCTTGGAAGCGCTTTTGTAGGCCTAAGAACAGTGGGGCTCTGGGCTTCTCTAGCCACCTAATCTTGTGCTCATCCTCTCGCGCACTCTAAAGAGAGCTCAGGTGAGAAATTGCAAACGTCGAGCAATTGCTCAGAGATGAAAAGTGCCAGCACTGAAAGCTCTTGCTAGCCAGCAGCCTTCCTTGGAAGCGCTTTCACAGGCGCAGTAACACTGGGGCTTTGCGCTTCTCTAGCCACCAAACATCACGGTCATTCTCTTTCCGTCTCATAGACGCGAGCTGAGAAATTGCAAACGTCGAGCAATTGCTCAGAGATGAAAAGTGCCAGCACTGAAAGCTCTTGCTAGCCAGCACCCTTCCTTGGAAGCGCTTTCACAGGCGCAGCAACACTGGGGCTTTGCGCTTCTCTAGCCACCAAACGTCACGGTCCTTCTCTTTCCGTCTCGTAGACACGAGCTGAGAAATTGCAAACGTCGAGCAATTGCTCAGAGATGAAAAGTGCCAGCACTGAAAGCTCTTGCTAGCCAGCACCCTTCCTTGGAAGCGCTTTTGTAGGCCTAAGAAGACTGGGGCTCTGGGCTTCTCTAGCCACCTAATCTTCTGCTCATCCTCTCGCGCACTCTAAAGAGAGCTCAGGTGAGAAATTGCAAACGTCGAGCAATTGCTCAGAGATGAAAAGTGCCAGCACTGAAAGCTCTTGCTAGCCAGCCCCCTTCCTTGGAAGCGCTTTTGTAGGCCTAAGAAGACTGGGGCTCTGGGCTTCTCTAGCCACCTAATCTTGTGCTCATCGTATCGCGCACTCTAAAGAGAGCTCAGGTGAGAAATTGCAAACGTCGAGCAATTGCTCAGAGATGAAAAGTGCCAGCACTGAAAGCTGTTGCTAGCCAGCACCCTTCCTTGGAAGCGCTTTCACAGGCGCAGCAACACTGGGGCTTTGCGCTTCTCTAGCCACCAAACGTCACGGTCATTCTCTTTCCGTCTCGTAGACACGAGCTGAGAAATTGCAAACGTCCAGCAATTGCTCAGAGATGAAAAGTGCCAGCACTGAAAGCTGTTGCTAGCCAGCACCCTTCCTTGGAAGCGCTTTTGTAGGCCTAAGAACACTGTCGCTCTGGGCTTCTCTAGCCACCTAATCTTCTGCTCATCCTCTCGCGCACTCTAAAGAGAGCTCAGGTGAGAAATTGCAAACGTCGAGCAATTGCTCAGAGATGAAAAGTGCCAGCACTGAAAGCTGTTGCTATCCAGCACCCTTCCTTGGAAGCGCTTTCACAGGCGCAGCAACACTGGGGCTTTGCGCTTCTCTAACCACCAAACGTCACGGTCATTCTCTTTCCGTCTCGTAGACACGAGCTGAGAAATTGCAAACGTCGAGCAATTGCTCAGAGATGAAAAGTGCCAGCACTGAAAGCTGTTGCTAGCCAGCACCCTTCCTTGGAAGCGCTTTTGTAGGCCTAAGAACACTGGGGCTCTGGGCTTCTCTAGCCACCTAATCTTCTGCTCATCCTCTCGCGCACTCTAAAGAGAGCTCAGGTGAGAAATTGCAAACGTCGAGCAATTGCTCAGAGATGAAAAGTGCCAGCACTGAAAGCTCTTGCTAGCCAGCACCCTTCCTTGGAAGCGCTTTCACAGGCGCAGCAACACTGGGGCTTTGCGCTTCTCTACCCACCAAACGTCACGGTCATTCTCTTTCCGTCTCGTAGACACGAGCTGAGAAATTGCAAACGTCCAGCAATTGCTCAGAGATGAAAAGTGCCAGCACTGAAAGCTGTTGCTAGCCAGCCCCCTTCCTTGGAAGCGCTTTTGTAGGCCTAAGAACACTGGGGCTTTGCGCTTCTCTAGCCACCTAATCTTGTGCTCATCCTCTCGCGCACTCTAAAGAGAGCTCAGGTGAGAAATTGCAAACGTCGAGCAATTGCTCAGAGATGAAAAGTGCCAGCACTGAAAGCTGTTGCTAGCCAGCACCCTTCCTTGGAAGCGCTTTCACAGGCGCAGCAACACTGGGGCTTTGCGCTTCTCTAGCCACCAAACGTCACGGTCATTCTCTTTCCGTCTCGTAGACACGAGCTGAGAAATTGCAAACGTCGAGCAATTGCTCAGAGATGAAAAGTGCCAGCACTGAAAGCTGTTGCTAGCCAGCATCCTTCCTTGGAAGCGCTTTCACAGGCGCAGCAACACTGGGGCTCTGGGCTTCTCTAGCCACCTAATCTTGTGCTCATCCTCTCGCGCACTCTAAAGAGAGCTCAGGTGAGAAATTGCAAACGTCGAGCAATTGCTCAGAGATGAAAAGTGCCAGCACTGAAAGCTGTTGCTAGCCAGCCCCCTTCCTTGGAAGCGCTTTCACAGGCGCAGCAACACTGGGGCTTTGCGCTTCTCTAGCCACCAAACGTCACGGTCATTCTCTTTCCGTCTCGTAGACACAAGCTGAGAAATTGCAAACGTCCAGCAATTGCTCAGAGATGAAAAGTGCCAGCACTGAAAGCTGTTGCTAGCCAGCACCCTTCCTTGGAAGCGCTTTTGTAGGCCTAAGAACACTGGGGCTCTGGGCTTCTCTAGCCACCTAATCTTGTGCTCATCGTATCGCGCACTCTAAAGAGAGCTCAGGTGAGAAATTGCAAACGTCGAGCAATTGCTCAGAGATGAAAAGTGCCAGCACTGAAAGCTGTTGCTAGCCAGCAGCCTTCCTTGGAAGCGCTTTCACAGGCGCAGCAACACTGGGGCTTTGCGCTTCTGTAGCCACCAAACGTCACGGTCATTCTCTTTCCGTCTCGTAGACACGAGCTGAGAGATTGCAAACGTCGAGCAATTGCTCAGAGATGAAAAGTGCCAGCACTGAAGCTGTTGCTAGCCAGCCCCCTTCCTTGGAAGCGCTTTTGTAGGCCTAAGAACACTGGGGCTCTGGGCTTCTCTAGCCACCTAATCTTCTGCTCATCCTCTCGCGCACTCTAAAGAGAGCTCAGGTGAGAAATTGCAAATGTCGAGCAATTGCTCAGAGATGAAAAGTGCCAGCACTGAAAGCTCTTGCTAGCCAGCACCCTTCCTTGGAAGCGCTTTCACAGGTGCAGCAACACTGGGGCTTTGCGCTTCTGTAGCCACCAAACGTCACGGTCATTCTCTTTCCGTCTCGTAGACACGAGCTGAGAAATTGCAAACGTCGAGCAATTGCTCAGAGATGAAAAGTGCCAGCACTGAAAGCTGTTGCTAGCCAGCACCCTTCCTTGGAAGCGCTTTCACAGGCGCAGCAACACTGGGGCTCTGGGCTTCTCTAGCCACCTAATCTTGTGCTCATCCTCTCGCGCACTCTAAAGAGAGCTCAGGTGAGAAATTGCAAACGTCGAGCAATTGCTCAGAGATGAAAAGTGCCAGCACTGAAAGCTGTTGCTAGCCAGCAGCCTTCCTTGGAAGCGCTTTCACAGGCGCAGCAACACTGGGGCTTTGCGCTTCTCTACCCACCAAACGTCACGGTCCTTCTCTTTCCGTCTCGTAGACACGAGCTGAGAAATTGCAAACGTCGAGCAATTGCTCAGAGATGAAAAGTGCCAGCACTGAAAGCTGTTGCTAGCCAGCACCCTTCCTTGGAAGCGCTTTTGTAGGCCTAAGAACACTGGGGCTCTGGGCTTCTCTACCCACCTAATCTTCTGCTCATCCTCTCACGCACTCTAAAGAGAGCTCAGGTGAGAAATTGCAAACGTCGAGCAATTGCTCAGAGGTGAAAAGTGCCAGCACTGAAAGCTCTTGCTAGCCAGCAGCCTTCCTTGGAAGCGCTTTCACAGGCGCAGTAACACTGGGGCTTTGCGCTTCTCTAGCCACCAAACATCACGGTCATTCTCTTTCCGTCTCATAGACACGAGCTGAGAAATTGCAAACGTCGAGCAATTGCTCAGAGATGAAAAGTGCCAGCACTGAAAGCTCTTGCTAGCCAGCACCCTTCCTTGGAAGCGCTTTCACAGGCGCAGCAACACTGGGGCTTTGCGCTTCTCTAGCCACCAAACGTCACGGTCCTTCTCTTTCCGTCTCGTAGACACGAGCTGAGAAATTGCAAACGTCCAGCAATTGCTCAGAGATGAAAAGTGCCAGCACTGAAGCTGTTGCTAGCCAGCCCCCTTCCTTGGAAGCGCTTTTGTAGGCCTAAGAACACTGGGGCTCTGGGCTTCTCTAGCCACCTAATCTTGTGCTCATCCTCTCGCGCACTCTAAAGAGAGCTCAGGTGAGAAATTGCAAACGTCGAGCAATTGCTCAGAGATGAAAAGTGCCAGCACTGAAAGCTCTTGCTAGCCAGCACCCTTCCTTGGAAGCGCTTTCACAGGCGCAGCAACACTGGGGCTTTGCGTTTCTCTAGCCACCAAACGTCACGGTTTCTCTTTCCGACTCGTAGACACGAGCTGAGAAATTGCAAACGTCGAGCAATTGCTCAGAGATGAAAAGTGCCAGCACTGAAAGCTGTTGCTAGCCAGCACCCTTCCTTGGAAGCGCTTTTGTAGGCCTAAGAACACTTGGGCTTTGCGCTTCTCTAGCCACCAAACGTCACGGTCATTCTCTTTCCGTCTCGTAGACACGAGCTGAGAAATTGCAAACGTCGAGCAATTGCTCAGAGATGAAAAGTGCCAGCACTGAAAGCTGTTGCTAGCCAGCACCCTTCCTTGGAAGCGCTTTCACAGGCGCAGCAACACTGGGGCTTTGCGCTTCTCTAGCCACCAAACGTCACGGTCCTTCTCTTTCTGTCTCGTAGACACGAGCTGAGAAATTGCAAACGTCGAGCAATTGCTCAGAGATGAAAAGTGCCAGCACTGAAAGCTGTTGCTAGCCAGCACCCTTCCTTGGAAGCGCTTTTGTAGGCCTAAGAACACTGGGGCTTTGCGCTTCTCTAGCCACCTAATCTTGTGCTCATCCTCTCGCGCACTCTAAAGAGAGCTCAGGTGAGAAATTGCAAACGTCGAGCAATTGCTCAGAGATGAAAAGTGCCAGCACTGAAAGCTCTTGCTAGCCAGCACCCTTCCTTGGAAGCGCTTTCACAGGCGCAGCAACACTGGGGCTTTGCGTTTCTCTAGCCACCAAACGTCACGGTCATTCTCTTTCCGTCTCGTAGACACGAGCTGAGAAATTGCAAACGTCGAGCAATTGCTCAGAGATGAAAAGTGCCAGCACTGAAAGCTGTTGCTAGCCAGCACCCTTCCTTGGAAGCGCTTTTGTAGGCCTAAGAACACTTGGGCTTTGCGCTTCTCTAGCCACCAAACGTCACGGTCATTCTCTTTCCGTCTCGTAGACACGAGCTGAGAAATTGCAAACGTCGAGCAATTGCTCAGAGATGAAAAGTGCCAGCACTGAAAGCTGTTGCTAGCCAGCACCCTTCCTTGGAAGCGCTTTCACAGGCGCAGCAACACTGGGGCTTTGCGCTTCTCTAGCCACCAAACGTCACGGTCCTTCTCTTTCTGTCTCGTAGACACGAGCTGAGAAATTGCAAACGTCCAGCAATTGCTCAGAGATGAAAAGTGCCAGCACTGAAAGCTGTTGCTAGCCAGCACCCTTCCTTGGAAGCGCTTTTGTAGGCCTAAGAACACTGGGGCTTTGCGCTTCTCTAGCCACCTAATCTTGTGCTCATCCTCTCGCGCACTCTAAAGAGAGCTCAGGTGAGAAATTGCAAAGGTCGAGCAATTGCTCAGAGATGAAAAGTGCCAGCACTGAAAGCTGTTGCTAGCCAGCACCCTTCCTTGGAAGCGCTTTCACAGGCGCAGGAACACTGGGGCTTTGCGCTTCTCTACCCACCAAACGTCACGGTCATTCTCTTTCCGTCTCGTAGACACGAGCTGAGAAATTGCAAACGTCGAGCAATTGCTCAGAGATGAAAAGTGCCAGCACTGAAAGCTGTTGCTAGCCAGCACCCTTCCTTGGAAGCGCTTTCACAGGCGCAGCAACACTGGGGCTTTGCGCTTCTCTACCCACCAAACGTCACGGTCCTTCTCTTTCCGTCTCGTAGACACGAGCTGAGAAATTGCAAACGTCGAGCAATTGCTCAGAGATGAAAAGTGCCAGCACTGAAAGCTGTTGCTAGCCAGCACCCTTCCTTGGAAGCGCTTTTGTAGGCCTAAGAACACTGGGGCTTTGCGCTTCTCTAGCCACCTAATCTTCTGCTCATCCTCTCGCGCACTCTAAAGAGAGCTCAGGTGAGAAATTGCAAACGTCGAGCAATTGCTCAGAGATGAAAAGTGCCAGCACTGAAAGCTGTTGCTAGCCAGCAGCCTTCCTTGGAAGCGCTTTTGTAGGCCTAAGAACACTGGGGCTCTGGGCTTCTCTAGCCACCTAATCTTGTGCTCATCGTATCGCGCACTCTAAAGAGAGCTCAGGTGAGAAATTGCAAACGTCGAGCAATTGCTCAGAGATGAAAAGTGCCAGCACTGAAAGCTCTTGCTAGCCAGCAGCCTTCCTTGGAAGCACTTTCACAGGCGCAGCAACACTGGGGCTTTGCGCTTCTCTACCCACCAAACGTCACGGTCATTCTCTTTCCGTCTTGTAGACACGAGCTGAGAAATTGCAAACGTCCAGCAATTGCTCAGAGATGAAAAGTGCCAGCACTGAAAGCTGTTGCTAGCCAGCACCCTTCCTTGGAAGCGCTTTTGTAGGCCTAAGAACACTGGGGCTCTGGGCTTCTCTAGCCACCTCATCTTCTGCTCATCCTCTCGCGCACTCTAGAGAGCTCAGGTGAGAAATTGCAAACGTCGAGCAATTGCTCAGAGAAGAAAAGTGCCAGCACTGAAAGCTGTTGCTAGCCAGCCCCCTTCCTTGGAAGCGCTTTCACAGGCGCAGCAACACTGGGGCTTTGCGCTTCTCTAGCCACCAAACGTCACGGTCATTCTCTTTCCGTCTCGTAGACACGAGCTGAGAAATTGCAAACGTCGAGCAATTGCTCAGAGATGAAAAGTGCCAGCACTGAAAGCTCTTGCTACCCAGCACCCTTCCTTGGAAGCGCTTTTGTAGGCCTAAGAAGACTGGGGCTCTGGGCTTCTCTAGCCACCTAATCTTCTGCTCATCGTATCGCGCACTCTAAAGAGAGCTCAGGTGAGAAATTGCAAACGTCGAGCAATTGCTCAGAGATGAAAAGTGCCAGCACTGAAAGCTGTTGCTAGCCAGCCCCCTTCCTTGGAAGCGCTTTTGTAGGCCTAAGAACACTGGGGCTTTGCGCTTCTCTAGCCACCTAGTCTTGTGCTCATCCTCTCGCGCACTCTAATGAGAGCTCAGGTGAGAAATTGCAAACGTCGAGCAATTGCTCAGAGATGAAAAGTGCCAGCACTGAAAGCTCTTGCTAGCCAGCCCCCTTCCTTGGAAGCGCTTTTGTAGGCCTAAGAACACTGGGGCTCTGGGCTTCTCTAGCCACCTAATCTTCTGCTCATCCTCTCGCGCACTCTAAAGAGAGCTCAGGTGAGAAATTGCAAACGTCGAGCAATTGCTCAGAGATGAAAAGTGCCAGCACTGAAAGCTGTTGCTAGCCAGCAGCCTTCCTTGGAAGCGCTTTCACAGGCGCAGCAACACTGGGGCTTTGCGCTTCTCTAGCCACCAAACGTCACAGTCATTCTCTTTCCGTCTCGTAGACACGAGCTGAGAAATTGCAAACGTCGAGCAATTGCTCAGAGATGAAAAGTGCCAGCACTGAAAGCTCTTGCTAGCCAGCACCCTTCCTTGGAAGCGCTTTCACAGGCGCAGCAACACTGGGGCTTTGCGCTTCTCTACCCACCAAACGTCACGGTCATTCTCTTTCCGTCTCGTAGACACGAGCTGAGAAATTGCAAACGTCCAGCAATTGCTCAGAGATGAAAAGTGCCAGCACTGAAAGCTGTTGCTAGCCAGCACCCTTCCTTGGAATCGCTTTTGTAGGCCTAAGAACACTGGGGCTTTGCGCTTCTCTAGCCACCTAATCTTGTGCTCATCCTCTCGCGCACTCTAAAGAGAGCTCAGGTGAGAAATTGCAAACGTCGAGCAATTGCTCAGTGATGAAAAGTGCCAGCACTGAAAGCTGTTGCTAGCCAGCACCCTTCCTTGGAAGCGCTTTCACAGGCGCAGCAACACTGGGGCTTTGCGCTTCTCTAGCCACCAAACGTCACGGTCATTCTCTTTCCGTCTCGTAGACACGAGCTGAGAAATTGCAAACGTCGAGCAATTGCTCAGAGATGAAAAGTGCCAGCACTGAAAGCTGTTGCTAGCCAGCCCCCTTCCTTGGAAGCGCTTTTGTAGGCCTAAGAACACTGGGGCTCTGGGCTTCTCTAGCCACCTAATCTTGTGCTCATCCTCTCGCGCACTCTAAAGAGAGCTCAGGTGAGAAATTGCAAACGTCGAGCAATTGCTCAGAGATGAAAAGTGCCAGCACTGAAAGCTCTTGCTAGCCAGCACCCTTCCTTGGAAGCGCTTTCACAGGCGCAGCAACACTGGGGCTTTGCGCTTCTCTACCCACCAAACGTCACGGTCCTTCTCTTTCCGTCTTGTAGACACGAGCTGAGAAATTGCAAACGTCGAGCAATTGCTCAGAGATGAAAAGTGCCAGCACTGAAAGCTGTTGCTAGCCAGCCCCCTTCCTTGGAAGCGCTTTTGTAGGCCTAAGAACACTGGGGCTCTGGGCTTCTCTAGCCACCTAATCTTGTGCTCATCGTATCGCGCACTCTAAAGAGAGCTCAGGTGAGAAATTGCAAACGTCCAGCAATTGCTCAGAGATGAAAAGTGCCAGCACTGAAAGCTGTTGCTAGCCAGCAGCCTTCCTTGGAAGCGCTTTCACAGGCGCAGCAACACTGGGGCTTTGTGCTTCTCTACCCACCAAACGTCACGGTCATTCTCTTTCCGTCTCGTAGACACGAGCTGAGAAATTGCAAACGTCGAGCAATTGCTCAGAGATGAAAAGTGCCAGCACTGAAAGCTGTTGCTAGCCAGCACCCTTCCTTGGAAGCGCTTTCACAGGCGCAGCAACACTGGGGCTTTGCGCTTCTCTAGCCACCTAATCTTCTGCTCATCCTCTCGCGCACTCTAAAGAGAGCTCAGGTGAGAAATTGCAAACGTCGAGCAATTGCTCAGAGATGAAAAGTGCCAGCACTGAAAGCTGTTGCTAGCCAGCAGCCTTCCTTGGAAGCGCTTTCACAGGCGCAGTAACACTGGGGCTTTGCGCTTCTCTACCCACCAAACGTCACGGTCATTCTCTTTCCGTCTCGTAGACACGAGCTGAGAAATTGCAAACGTCCAGCAATTGCTCAGAGATGAAAAGTGCCAGCACTGAAAGCTGTTGCTAGCCAGCACCCTTCCTTGGAAGCGCTTTTGTAGGCCTAAGAACACTGGGGCTCTGGGCTTCTCTAGCCACCTAATCTTGTGCTCATCCTCTCGCGCACTCTAAAGAGAGCTCAGGTGAGAAATTGCAAACGTCGAGCAATTGCTGAGAGATGAAAAGTGCCAGCACTGAAAGCTCTTGCTAGCCAGCAGCCTTCCTTGGAAGCGCTTTCACAGGCGCAGCAACACTGGGGCTTTGCGCTTCTCTAGCCACCAAATGTCACGGTCATTCTCTTTCCGTCTCATAGACACGAGCTGAGAAATTGCAAACGTCGAGCAATTGCTCAGAGATGAAAACTGCCAGCACTGAAAGCTCTTGCTAGCCAGCACCCTTCCTTGGAAGCGCTTTCACAGGCGCAGCAACACTGGGGCTTTGCGCTTCTCTAGCCACCAAACATCACGGTCATTCTCTTTCCGTCTCGTAGACACGAGCTGAGAAATTGCAAACGTCGAGCAATTGCTCAGAGATGAAAAGTGCCAGCACTGAAAGCTGTTCCTAGCCAGCACCCTTCCTTGGAAGCGCTTTTGTAGGCCTAAGAACACTGGGGCTCTGGGCTTCTCTACCCACCTAATCTTCTGCTCATCCTCTCGCGCACTCTAAAGAGAGCTCAGGTGAGAAATTGCAAACGTCGAGCAATTGCTCAGAGATGAAAAGTGCCAGCACTGAAAGCTGTTGCTAGCCAGCACCCTTCCTTGGAAGCGCTTTTGTAGGCCTAAGAACACTGGGGCTTTGCGCTTCTCTAGCCACCTAATCTTCTGCTCATCCTCTCGCGCACTCTAAAGAGAGCTCAGGTGAGAAATTGCAAACGTCGAGCAATTGCTCAGAGATGAAAAGTGCCAGCACTGAAAGCTCTTGCTAGCCAGCACCCTTCCTTGGAAGCGCTTTCACAGGCGCAGCAACACTGGGGCTTTGCGCTTCTCTACCCACCAAATCTCACGGTCATTCTCTTTCCGTCTCGTAGACACGAGCTGAGAAATTGCAAACGTCGAGCAATTGCTCAGAGATGAAAAGTGCCAGCACTGAAGCTGTTGCTAGCCAGCCCCCTTCCTTGGAAGCGCTTTTGTAGGCCTAAGAACACTGGGGCTTTGCGCTTCTCTAGCCACCTAATCTTGTGCTCATCCTCTCGCGCACTCTAAAGAGAGCTCAGGTGAGAAATTGCAAAGGTCGAGCAATTGCTCAGAGATGAAAAGTGCCAGCACTGAAAGCTGTTGCTAGCCAGCACCCTTCCTTGGAAGCGCTTTCACAGGCGCAGCAACACTGGGGCTTTGCGCTTCTCTACCCACCAAACGTCACGGTCCTTCTCTTTCCGTCTCGTAGACACGAGCTGAGAAATTGCAAACGTCGAGCAATTGCTCCGAGATGAAAAGTGCCAGCACTGAAAGCTGTTGCTAGCCAGCCCCCTTCCTTGGAAGCGCTTTTGTAGGCCTAAGAACACTGGGGCTCTGGGCTTCTCTAGCCACCTCATCTTCTGCTCATCCTCTCGCGCACTCTAAAGAGAGCTCAGGTGAGAAATTGCAAACGTCGAGCAATTGCTCAGAGATGAAAAGTGCCAGCACTGAAAGCTGTTGCTAGCCAGCACCCTTCCTTGGAAGCGCTTTCACAGGCGCAGCAACACTGGGGCTTTGCGCTTCTCTAGCCACCAAACGTCACGGTCATTCTCTTTCCGTCTCGTAGACACGAGCTGAGAAATTGCAAACATTGAGCAATTGCTCAGAGATGAAAAGTGCCAGCACTGAAAGCTGTTGCTAGCCAGCCCCCTTCCTTGGAAGCGCTTTTGTAGGCCTAAGAACACTGGGGCTCTGGGCTTCTCTACCCACCTAATCTTCTGCTCATCCTCTCACGCACTCTAAAGAGAGCTCAGGTGAGAAATTGCAAACGTCGAGCAATTGCTCAGAGGTGAAAAGTGCCAGCACTGAAAGCTGTTGCTAGCCAGCACCCTTCCTTGGAAGCGCTTTCACAGGCGCAGCAACACTGGGGCTTTGCGCTTCTCTAGCCACCAAACGTCACGGTCATTCTCTTTCCGTCTCGTAGACACGAGCTGAGAAATTGCAAACGTCGAGCAATTGCTCAGAGATGAAAAGTGCCAGCACTGAAAGCTGTTGCTAGCCAGCCCCCTTCCTTGGAAGCGCTTTCACAGGTGCAGCAACACTGGGGCTTTGCGCTTCTGTAGCCACCAAACGTCACGGTCATTCTCTTTCCGTCTCGTAGACACGAGCTGAGAAATTGCAAACGTCGAGCAATTGCTCAGAGATGAAAAGTGCCAGCACTGAAAGCTGTTGCTAGCCAGCACCCTTCCTTGGAAGCGCTTTCACAGGCGCAGCAACACTGGGGCTCTGGGCTTCTCTACCCACCTAATCTTCTGCTCATCCTCTCGCGCACTCTAAAGAGAGCTCAGGTGAGAAATTGCAAACGTCGAGCAATTGCTCAGAGATGAAAAGTGCCAGCACTGAAAGCTCTTGCTAGCCAGCAGCCTTCCTTGGAAGCGCTTTCACAGGCGCAGCAACACTGGGGCTTTGCGCTTCTCTAGCCACCAAACGTCACGGTCATACTCTTTCCGTCTCGTAGACACGAGCTGAGAAATTGCAAACGTCCAGCAATTGCTCAGAGATGAAAAGTGCCAGCACTGAAAGCTGTTGCTAGCCAGCACCCTTCCTTGGAAGCGCTTTCACAGGCGCAGCAACACTGGGGCTTTGCGCTTCTCTAGCCACCAAATGTCACGGTCATTCTCTTTCCGTCTCGTAGACACGAGCTGAGAAATTGCAAACATTGAGCAATTGCTCAGAGATGAAAAGTGCCAGCACTGAAGCTGTTGCTAGCCAGCAGCCTTCCTTGGAAGCGCTTTTGTAGGCCTAAGAACACTGGGGCTTTGCGCTTCTCTAGCCACCTAATCTTGTGCTCATCCTCTCGCGCAGTCTAAAGAGAGCTCAGGTGAGAAATTGCAAACGTCGAGCAATTGCTCAGAGATGAAAAGTGCCAGCACTGAAAGCTGTTGCTAGCCAGCCCCCTTCCTTGGAAGCGCTTTCACAGGCGCAGCAACACTGGGGCTTTGCGCTTCTCTAGCCACCAAACGTCACGGTCATTCTCTTTCCGTCTCGTAGACACGAGCTGAGAAATTGCAAACGTCCAGCAATTGCTCAGAGATGAAAAGTGCCAGCACTGAAAGCTGTTGCTAGCCAGCCCCCTTCCTTGGAAGCGCTTTTGTAGGCCTAAGAACACTGGGGCTTTGCGCTTCTCTAGCCACCTAATCTTGTGCTCATCCTCTCGCGCACTCTAAAGAGAGCTCAGGTGAGAAATTGCAAAGGTCGAGCAATTGCTCAGAGATGAAAAGTGCCAGCACTGAAAGCTCTTGCTACCCAGCCCCCTTCCTTGGAAGCGCTTTCACAGGCGCAGCAACACTGGGGCTTTGCGCTTCTCTAGCCACCAAACGTCACGGTCATTCTCTTTCCGTCTCGTAGACACGAGCTGAGAAATTGCAAACGTCCAGCAATTGCTCAGAGATGAAAAGTGCCAGCACTGAAAGCTGTTGCTAGCCAGCACCCTTCCTTGGAAGCGCTTTTGTAGGCCTAAGAACACTGTCGCTCTGGGCTTCTCTAGCCACCTAATCTTCTGCTCATCCTCTCGCGCACTCTAAAGAGAGCTCAGGTGAGAAATTGCAAACGTCGAGCAATTGCTCAGAGATGAAAAGTGCCAGCACTGAAAGCTGTTGCTAGCCAGCACCCTTCCTTGGAAGCGCTTTCACAGGCGCAGCAACACTGGGGCTTTGCGCTTCTGTAGCCACCAAACGTCACGGTCATTCTCTTTCCGTCTCGTAGACACGAGCTGAGAAATTGCAAACGTCGAGCAATTGCTCAGAGATGAAAAGTGCCAGCACTGAAAGCTCTTGCTAGCCAGCACCCTTCCTTGGAAGCGCTTTTGTAGGCCTAAGAACACTGGGGCTCTGGGCTTCTCTAGCCACCTAATCTTCTGCTCATCCTCTCGCGCACTCTAAAGAGAGCTCAGGTGAGAAATTGCAAACGTCGAGCAATTGCTCAGAGATGAAAAGTGCCAGCACTGAAAGCTCTTGCTAGCCAGCAGCCTTCCTTGGAAGCGCTTTCACAGGCGCAGCAACACTGGGGCTCTGGGCTTCTCTAGCCACCTAATCTTGTGCTCATCCTCTCGCGCACTCTAAAGAGAGCTCAGGTGAGAAATTGCAAACGTCGAGCAATTGCTCAGAGATGAAAAGTGCCAGCACTGAAAGCTGTTGCTAGCCAGCCCCCTTCCTTGGAAGCGCTTTCACAGGCGCAGCAACACTGGGGCTTTGCGCTTCTCTAGCCACCAAACGTCACGGTCATTCTCTTTCCGTCTCGTAGACACGAGCTGAGAAATTGCAAACGTCGAGCAATTGCTCAGAGATGAAAAGTGCCAGCACTGAAAGCTGTTGCTAGCCAGCCCCCTTCCTTGGAAGCGCTTTTGTAGGCCTAAGAAGACTGGGGCTCTGGGCTTCTCTAGCCACCTAATCTTCTGCTCATCCTCTCGCGCACTCTAAAGAGAGCTCAGGTGAGAAATTGCAAACGTCGAGCAATTGCTCAGAGATGAAAAGTGCCAGCACTGAAAGGTCTTGCTAGCCAGCAGCCTTCCTTGGAAGCGCTTTCACAGGCGCAGTAACACTGGGGCTTTGCGCTTCTCTACCCACCAAACGTCACGGTCATTCTCTTTCCGTCTCATAGACACGAGCTGAGAAATTGCAAACGTCGAGCAATTGCTCAGAGTTGAAAAGTGCCAGCACTGAAAGCTCTTGCTAGCCAGCACCCTTCCTTGGAAGCGCTTTCACAGGCGCAGCAACACTGGGGCTTTGCGCTTCTCTAGCCACCAAACGTCACGGTCCTTCTCTTTCCGTCTCGTAGACACGAGCTGAGAAATTGCAAACGTCGAGCAATTGCTCAGAGATGAAAAGTGCCAGCACTGAAAGCTGTTGCTAGCCAGCACCCTTCCTTGGAAGCGCTTTTGTAGGCCTAAGAAGACTGGGGCTCTGGGCTTCTCTAGCCACCTAATCTTCTGCTCATCCTCTCGCGCACTCTAAAGAGAGCTCAGGTGAGAAATTGCAAACGTCGAGCAATTGCTCAGAGATGAAAAGTGCCAGCACTGAAAGCTCTTGCTAGCCAGGACCCTTCCTTGGAAGCGCTTTCACAGGCGCAGCAACACTGGGGCTTTGCGCTTCTCTAGCCACCAAACGTCACGGTCATTCTCTTTCCGTCTCGTAGACACGAGCTGAGAGATTGCAAACGTCGAGCAATTGCTCAGAGATGAAAAGTGCCAGCACTGAAGCTGTTGCTAGCCAGCCCCCTTCCTTGGAAGCGCTTTTGTAGGCCTAAGAACACTGGGGCTTTGCGCTTCTCTAGCCACCTAATCTTGTGCTCATCCTCTCGCGCACTCTAAAGAGAGCTCAGGTGAGAAATTGCAAAGGTCGAGCAATTGCTCAGAGATGAAAAGTGCCAGCACTGAAAGCTCTTGCTAGCCAGCACCCTTCCTTGGAAGCGCTTTCACAGGTGCAGCAACACTGGGGCTTTGCGCTTCTCTAGCCACCAAACGTCACGGTCATTCTCTTTCCGTCTCGTAGACACGAGCTGAGAAATTGCAAACGTCGAGCAATTGCTCAGAGATGAAAAGTGCCAGCACTGAAAGCTGTTGCTAGCCAGCATCCTTCCTTGGAAGCGCTTTCACAGGCGCAGCAACACTGGGGCTCTGGGCTTCTCTAGCCACCTAATCTTGTGCTCATCCTCTCGCGCACTCTAAAGAGAGCTCAGGTGAGAAATTGCAAACGTCGAGCAATTGCTCAGAGATGAAAAGTGCCAGCACTGAAAGCTCTTGCTAGCCAGCACCCTTCCTTGGAAGCGCTTTCACAGGCGCAGCAACACTGGGGCTTTGCGCTTCTGTAGCCACCAAACGTCACGGTCATTCTCTTTCCGTCTCGTAGACACGAGCTGAGAAATTGCAAACGTCGAGCAATTGCTCAGAGATGAAAAGTGCCAGCACTGAAAGCTGTTGCTAGCCAGCCCCCTTCCTTGGAAGCGCTTTTGTAGGCCTAAGAACACTGGGGCTCTGGGCTTCTCTACCCACCTAATCTTCTGCTCATCCTCTCACGCACTCTAAAGAGAGCTCAGGTGAGAAATTGCAAACGTCGAGCAATTGCTCAGAGGTGAAAAGTGCCAGCACTGAAAGCTGTTGCTAGCCAGCACCCTTCCTTGGAAGCGCTTTCACAGGCGCAGCAACACTGGGGCTTTGCGCTTCTCTAGCCACCAAACGTCACGGTCATTCTCTTTCCGTCTCGTAGACACGAGCTGAGAAATTGCAAACGTCGAGCAATTGCTCAGAGATGAAAAGTGCCAGCACTGAAAGCTGTTGCTAGCCAGCCCCCTTCCTTGGAAGCGCTTTCACAGGTGCAGCAACACTGGGGCTTTGCGCTTCTGTAGCCACCAAACGTCACGGTCATTCTCTTTCCGTCTCGTAGACACGAGCTGAGAAATTGCAAACGTCGAGCAATTGCTCAGAGATGAAAAGTGCCAGCACTGAAAGCTGTTGCTAGCCAGCACCCTTCCTTGGAAGCGCTTTCACAGGCGCAGCAACACTGGGGCTCTGGGCTTCTCTACCCACCTCATCTTGTGCTCATCCTCTCGCGCACTCTAAAGAGAGCTCAGGTGAGAAATTGCAAACGTCGAGCAATTGCTCAGAGATGAAAAGTGCCAGCACTGAAAGCTCTTGCTAGCCAGCAGCCTTCCTTGGAAGCGCTTTCACAGGCGCAGCAACACTGGGGCTTTGCGCTTCTCTAGCCACCAAACGTCACGGTCATACTCTTTCCGTCTCGTAGACACGAGCTGAGAAATTGCAAACGTCCAGCAATTGCTCAGAGATGAAAAGTGCCAGCACTGAAAGCTGTTGCTAGCCAGCACCCTTCCTTGGAAGCGCTTTCACAGGCGCAGCAACACTGGGGCTTTGCGCTTCTCTAGCCACCAAATGTCACGGTCATTCTCTTTCCGTCTCGTAGACACGAGCTGAGAAATTGCAAACATTGAGCAATTGCTCAGAGATGAAAAGTGCCAGCACTGAAGCTGTTGCTAGCCAGCAGCCTTCCTTGGAAGCGCTTTTGTAGGCCTAAGAACACTGGGGCTTTGCGCTTCTCTAGCCACCTAATCTTGTGCTCATCCTCTCGCGCAGTCTAAAGAGAGCTCAGGTGAGAAATTGCAAACGTCGAGCAATTGCTCAGAGATGAAAAGTGCCAGCACTGAAAGCTGTTGCTAGCCAGCACCCTTCCTTGGAAGCGCTTTCACAGGCGCAGCAACACTGGGGCTTTGCGCTTCTCTAGCCACCAAACGTCACGGTCATTCTCTTTCCGTCTCGTAGACACGAGCTGAGAAATTGCAAACGTCCAGCAATTGCTCAGAGATGAAAAGTGCCAGCACTGAAAGCTGTTGCTAGCCAGCCCCCTTCCTTGGAAGCGCTTTTGTAGGCCTAAGAACACTGGGGCTTTGCGCTTCTCTAGCCACCTAATCTTGTGCTCATCCTCTCGCGCACTCTAAAGAGAGCTCAGGTGAGAAATTGCAAAGGTCGAGCAATTGCTCAGAGATGAAAAGTGCCAGCACTGAAAGCTCTTGCTACCCAGCCCCCTTCCTTGGAAGCGCTTTCACAGGCGCAGCAACACTGGGGCTTTGCGCTTCTCTAGCCACCAAACGTCACGGTCATTCTCTTTCCGTCTCGTAGACACGAGCTGAGAAATTGCAAACGTCCAGCAATTGCTCAGAGATGAAAAGTGCCAGCACTGAAAGCTGTTGCTAGCCAGCACCCTTCCTTGGAAGCGCTTTTGTAGGCCTAAGAACACTGTCGCTCTGGGCTTCTCTAGCCACCTAATCTTCTGCTCATCCTCTCGCGCACTCTAAAGAGAGCTCAGGTGAGAAATTGCAAACGTCGAGCAATTGCTCAGAGATGAAAAGTGCCAGCACTGAAAGCTGTTGCTAGCCAGCACCCTTCCTTGGAAGCGCTTTCACAGGCGCAGCAACACTGGGGCTTTGCGCTTCTCTACCCACCAAACGTCACGGTCATTCTCTTTCCGTCTCGTAGACACGAGCTGAGAAATTGCAAACGTCGAGCAATTGCTCAGAGATGAAAAGTGCCAGCACTGAAAGCTGTTGCTAGCCAGCACCCTTCCTTGGAAGCGCTTTTGTAGGCCTAAGAAGACTGGGGCTCTGGGCTTCTCTAGCCACCTAATCTTCTGCTCATCCTCTCGCGCACTCTAAAGAGAGCTCAGGTGAGAAATTGCAAACGTCGAGCAATTGCTCAGAGATGAAAAGTGCCAGCACTGAAAGCTCTTGCTAGCCAGCAGCCTTCCTTGGAAGCGCTTTCACAGGCGCAGCAACACTGGGGCTCTGGGCTTCTCTAGCCACCTAATCTTGTGCTCATCCTCTCGCGCACTCTAAAGAGAGCTCAGGTGAGAAATTGCAAACGTCGAGCAATTGCTCAGAGATGAAAAGTGCCAGCACTGAAAGCTGTTGCTAGCCAGCCCCCTTCCTTGGAAGCGCTTTCACAGGCGCAGTAACACTGGGGCTTTGCGCTTCTCTAGCCACCAAACGTCACGGTCATTCTCTTTCCGTCTCGTAGACACGAGCTGAGAAATTGCAAACGTCGAGCAATTGCTCAGAGATGAAAAGTGCCAGCACTGAAAGCTGTTGCTAGCCAGCACCCTTCCTTGGAAGCGCTTTTGTAGGCCTAAGAAGACTGGGGCTCTGGGCTTCTCTAGCCACCTAATCTTCTGCTCATCCTCTCGCGCACTCTAAAGAGAGCTCAGGTGAGAAATTGCAAACGTCGAGCAATTGCTCAGAGATGAAAAGTGCCAGCACTGAAAGGTCTTGCTAGCCAGCAGCCTTCCTTGGAAGCGCTTTCACAGGCGCAGTAACACTGGGGCTTTGCGCTTCTCTACCCACCAAACGTCACGGTCATTCTCTTTCCGTCTCATAGACACGAGCTGAGAAATTGCAAACGTCGAGCAATTGCTCAGAGTTGAAAAGTGCCAGCACTGAAAGCTCTTGCTAGCCAGCACCCTTCCTTGGAAGCGCTTTCACAGGCGCAGCAACACTGGGGCTTTGCGCTTCTCTAGCCACCAAACGTCACGGTCCTTCTCTTTCCGTCTCGTAGACACGAGCTGAGAAATTGCAAACGTCGAGCAATTGCTCAGAGATGAAAAGTGCCAGCACTGAAAGCTGTTGCTAGCCAGCACCCTTCCTTGGAAGCGCTTTTGTAGGCCTAAGAAGACTGGGGCTCTGGGCTTCTCTAGCCACCTAATCTTCTGCTCATCCTCTCGCGCACTCTAAAGAGAGCTCAGGTGAGAAATTGCAAACGTCGAGCAATTGCTCAGAGATGAAAAGTGCCAGCACTGAAAGCTCTTGCTAGCCAGGACCCTTCCTTGGAAGCGCTTTCACAGGCGCAGCAACACTGGGGCTTTGCGCTTCTCTAGCCACCAAACGTCACGGTCATTCTCTTTCCGTCTCGTAGACACGAGCTGAGAGATTGCAAACGTCGAGCAATTGCTCAGAGATGAAAAGTGCCAGCACTGAAGCTGTTGCTAGCCAGCCCCCTTCCTTGGAAGCGCTTTTGTAGGCCTAAGAACACTGGGGCTTTGCGCTTCTCTAGCCACCTAATCTTGTGCTCATCCTCTCGCGCACTCTAAAGAGAGCTCAGGTGAGAAATTGCAAAGGTCGAGCAATTGCTCAGAGATGAAAAGTGCCAGCACTGAAAGCTCTTGCTAGCCAGCACCCTTCCTTGGAAGCGCTTTCACAGGTGCAGCAACACTGGGGCTTTGCGCTTCTCTAGCCACCAAACGTCACGGTCATTCTCTTTCCGTCTCGTAGACACGAGCTGAGAAATTGCAAACGTCGAGCAATTGCTCAGAGATGAAAAGTGCCAGCACTGAAAGCTGTTGCTAGCCAGCATCCTTCCTTGGAAGCGCTTTCACAGGCGCAGCAACACTGGGGCTCTGGGCTTCTCTAGCCACCTAATCTTGTGCTCATCCTCTCGCGCACTCTAAAGAGAGCTCAGGTGAGAAATTGCAAACGTCGAGCAATTGCTCAGAGATGAAAAGTGCCAGCACTGAAAGCTGTTGCTAGCCAGCACCCTTCCTTGGAAGCGCTTTCACAGGCGCAGCAACACTGGGGCTTTGCGCTTCTGTAGCCACCAAACGTCACGGTCATTCTCTTTCCGTCTCGTAGACACGAGCTGAGAAATTGCAAACGTCGAGCAATTGCTCAGAGATGAAAAGTGCCAGCACTGAAAGCTGTTGCTAGCCAGCACCCTTCCTTGGAAGCGCTTTTGTAGGCCTAAGAACAGTGGGGTCTGGGCTTCTCTAGCCACCTAATCTTGTGCTCATCCTCTCGCGCACTCTAAAGAGAGCTCAGGTGAGAAATTGCAAACGTCCAGCAATTGCTCAGAGATGAAAAGTGCCAGCACTGAAAGCTCTTGCTAGCCAGCAGCCTTCCTTGGAAGCGCTTTCACAGGCGCAGTAACACTGGGGCTTTGCGCTTCTCTAGCCACCAAACATCACGGTCATTCTCTTTCCGTCTCATAGACACGAGCTGAGAAATTGCAAACGTCGAGCAATTGCTCAGAGATGAAAAGTGCCAGCACTGAAAGCTGTTGCTAGCCAGCACCCTTCCTTGGAAGCGCTTTCACAGGCGCAGCAACACTGGGGCTTTGCGCTTCTCTAGCCACCAAACGTCACGGTCATTCTCTTTCCGTCTCGTAGACACGAGCAGAGAAATTGCAAACGTCGAGCAATTGCTCAGAGATGAAAAGTGCCAGCACTGAAAGCTCTTGCTAGCCAGCACCCTTCCTTGGAAGCGCTTTTGTAGGCCTAAGAAGACTGGGGCTCTGGGCTTCTCTACCCACCTAATCTTCTGCTCATCCTCTCGCGCACTCTAAAGAGAGCTCAGGTGAGAAATTGCAAACGTCGAGCAATTGCTCAGAGATGAAAAGTGCCAGCACTGAAAGCTCTTGCTAGCCAGCACCCTTCCTTGGAAGCGCTTTTGTAGGCCTAAGAACACTGGGGCTCTGGGCTTCTCTAGCCACCTAATCTTGTGCTCATCGTATCGCGCACTCTAAAGAGAGCTCAGGTGAGAAATTGCAAACGTCGAGCAATTGCTCAGAGATGAAAAGTGCCAGCACTGAAAGCTGTTGCTAGCCAGCACCCTTCCTTGGAAGCGCTTTCACAGGCGCAGCAACACTGGGGCTTTGCGCTTCTCTAGCCACCAAACGTCACGGTCATTCTCTTTCCGTCTCGTAGACACGAGCTGAGAAATTGCAAACGTCCAGCAATTGCTCAGAGATGAAAAGTGCCAGCACTGAAAGCTCTTGCTAGCCAGCACCCTTCCTTGGAAGCGCTTTTGTAGGCCTAAGAAGACTGGGGCTCTGGGCTTCTCTAGCCACCTAATCTTGTGCTCATCCTCTCGCGCAGTCTAAAGAGAGCTCAGGTGAGAAATTGCAAACGTCGAGCAATTGCTCAGAGATGAAAAGTGCCAGCACTGAAAGCTCTTGCTAGCCAGCACCCTTCCTTGGAAGCGCTTTCACAGGCGCAGCAACACTGGGGCTTTGCGCTTCTCTAGCCACCAAACGTCACGGTCATTCTCTTTCCGTCTCGTAGACACGAGCTGAGAAATTGCAAACGTCGAGCAATTGCTCAGAGATGAAAAGTGCCAGCACTGAAAGCTGTTGCTAGCCAGCACCCTTCCTTGGAAGCGCTTTTGTAGGCCTAAGAACACTGGGGCTCTGGGCTTCTCTAGCCACCTAATCTTGTGCTCATCCTCTCGCGCAGTCTAAAGAGAGCTCAGGTGAGAAATTGCAAACGTCGAGCAATTGCTCAGAGATGAAAAGTGCCAGCACTGAAAGCTCTTGCTAGCCAGCACCCTTCCTTGGAAGCGCTTTCACAGGCGCAGCAACACTGGGGCTCTGGGCTTCTCTAGCCACCTAATCTTCTGCTCATCCTCTCGCGCACTCTAAAGAGAGCTCAGGTGAGAAATTGCAAACGTCGAGCAATTGCTCAGAGATGAAAAGTGCCAGCACTGAAAGCTGTTGCTAGCCAGCACCCTTCCTTGGAAGCGCTTTCACAGGCGCAGCAACACTGGGGCTTTGCGCTTCTCTAGCCACCAAACGTCACGGTCATTCTCTTTCCGTCTCGTAGACACGAGCTGAGAAATTGCAAACGTCGAGCAATTGCTCAGAGATGAAAAGTGCCAGCACTGAAAGCTGTTGCTAGCCAGCACCCTTCCTTGGAAGCGCTTTTGTAGGCCTAAGAAGACTGGGGCTCTGGGCTTCTCTAGCCACCTAATCTTGTGCTCATCCTCTCGCGCACTCTAAAGAGAGCTCAGGTGAGAAATTGCAAACGTCGAGCAATTGCTCAGAGATGAAAAGTGCCAGCACTGAAAGGTCTTGCTAGCCAGCAGCCTTCCTTGGAAGCGCTTTCACAGGCGCAGTAACACTGGGGCTTTGCGCTTCTCTAGCCACCAAACGTCATGGTCATTCTCTTTCCGTCTCATAGACACGAGCTGAGAAATTGCAAACGTCGAGCAATTGCTCAGAGATGAAAAGTGCCAGCACTGAAAGCTGTTGCTAGCCAGCACCCTTCCTTGGAAGCGCTTTCACAGGCGCAGCAACACTGGGGCTTTGCGCTTCTCTAGCCACCAAACGTCACGGTCATTCTCTTTCCGTCTCGTAGACACGAGCTGAGAAATTGCAAACGTCGAGCAATTGCTCAGAGATGAAAAGTGCCAGCACTGAAAGCTGTTGCTAGCCAGCACCCTTCCTTGGAAGCGCTTTTGTAGGCCTAAGAAGACTGGGGCTCTGGGCTTCTCTAGCCACCTCATCTTGTGCTCATCCTCTCGCGCACTCTAAAGAGAGCTCAGGTGAGAAATTGCAAACGTCGAGCAATTGCTCAGAGATGAAAAGTGCCAGCACTGAAAGCTCTTGCTAGCCAGCACCCTTCCTTGGAAGCGCTTTCACAGGCGCAGCAACACTGGGGCTTTGCGCTTCTCTAGCCACCAAACGTCACGGTCATTCTCTTTCCGTCTCGTAGACACGAGCTGAGAAATTGCAAACGTCGAGCAATTGCTCAGAGATGAAAAGTGCCAGCACTGAAGCTGTTGCTAGCCAGCCCCCTTCCTTGGAAGCGCTTTTGTAGGCCTAAGAACACTGGGGCTCTGGGCTTCTCTAGCCACCTCATCTTGTGCTCATCCTCTCGCGCACTCTAAAGAGAGCTCAGGTGAGAAATTGCAAACGTCGAGCAATTGCTCAGAGATGAAAAGTGCCAGCACTGAAAGCTCTTGCTAGCCAGCACCCTTCCTTGGAAGCGCTTTCACAGGCGCAGCAACACTGGGGCTTTGCGCTTCTGTAGCCACCAAACGTCACGGTCATTCTCTTTGCGTCTCGTAGACACGAGCTGAGAAATTGCAAACGTCGAGCAATTGCTCAGAGATGAAAAGTGCCAGCACTGAAAGCTGTTGCTAGCCAGCATCCTTCCTTGGAAGCGCTTTCACAGGCGCAGCAACACTGGGGCTCTGGGCTTCTCTAGCCACCTAATCTTGTGCTCATCCTCTCGCGCACTCTAAAGAGAGCTCAGGTGAGAAATTGCAAACGTCGAGCAATTGCTCAGAGATGAAAAGTGCCAGCACTGAAAGCTGTTGCTAGCCAGCACCCTTCCTTGGAAGCGCTTTTGTAGGCCTAAGAACACTGGGGCTCTGGGCTTCTCTAGCCACCTAATCTTGTGCTCATCCTCTCGCGCACTCTAAAGAGAGCTCAGGTGAGAAATTGCAAACGTCGAGCAATTGCTCAGAGATGAAAAGTGCCAGCACTGAAAGCTCTTGCTAGCCAGCAGCCTTCCTTGGAAGCGCTTTCACAGGCGCAGTAACACTGGGGCTTTGCGCTTCTCTAGCCACCAAACATCACGGTCATTCTCTTTCCGTCTCATAGACACGAGCTGAGAAATTGCAAACGTCGAGCAATTGCTCAGAGATGAAAAGTGCCAGCACTGAAAGCTCTTGCTAGCCAGCACCCTTCCTTGGAAGCGCTTTCACAGGCGCAGCAACACTGGGGCTTTGCGCTTCTGTAGCCACCAAACGTCACGGTCCTTCTCTTTCCGTCTCGTAGACACGAGCTGAGAAATTGCAAACGTCGAGCAATTGCTCAGAGATGAAAAGTGCCAGCACTGAAAGCTGTTGCTAGCCAGCACCCTTCCTTGGAAGCGCTTTTGTAGGCCTAAGAAGACTGGGGCTCTGGGCTTCTCTAGCCACCTAATCTTCTGCTCATCCTCTCGCGCACTCTAAAGAGAGCTCAGGTGAGAAATTGCAAACGTCGAGCAATTGCTCAGAGATGAAAAGTGCCAGCACTGAAAGCTCTTGCTAGCCAGCAGCCTTCCTTGGAAGCGCTTTCACAGGCGCAGCAACACTGGGGCTTTGCGCTTCTGTAGCCACCAAACGTCACGGTCATTCTCTTTCCGTCTCGTAGACACGAGCTGAGAGATTGCAAACGTCGAGCAATTGCTCAGAGATGAAAAGTGCCAGCACTGAAGCTGTTGCTAGCCAGCCCCCTTCCTTGGAAGCGCTTTTGTAGGCCTAAGAACACTGGGGCTCTGGGCTTCTCTAGCCACCTAATCTTGTGCTCATCCTCTCGCGCACTCTAAAGAGAGCTCAGGTGAGAAATTGCAAACGTCCAGCAATTGCTCAGAGATGAAAAGTGCCAGCACTGAAAGCTCTTGCTAGCCAGCACCCTTCCTTGGAAGCGCTTTCACAGGCGCAGCAACACTGGGGCTTTGCGCTTCTCTAGCCACCAAATGTCACGGTCATTCTCTTTCCGTCTCATAGACACGAGCTGAGAAATTGCAAACGTCGAGCAATTGCTCAGAGATGAAAAGTGCCAGCACTGAAAGCTCTTGCTAGCCAGCAGCCTTCCTTGGAAGCGCTTTCACAGGCGCAGCAACACTGGGGCTTTGCGCTTCTCTAGCCACCAAACGTCACGGTCATTCTCTTTCCGTCTCGTAGACACGAGCTGAGAAATTGCAAACGTCGAGCAATTGCTCCGAGATGAAAAGTGCCAGCACTGAAAGCTCTTGCTAGCCAGCACCCTTCCTTGGAAGCGCTTTTGTAGGCCTAAGAACACTGGGGCTTTGCGCTTCTCTAGCCACCAAACGTCACGGTCATTCTCTTTCCGTCTCGTAGACACGAGCTGAGAAATTGCAAACGTCGAGCAATTGCTCAGAGATGAAAAGTGCCAGCACTGAAAGCTGTTGCTAGCCAGCACCCTTCCTTGGAAGCGCTTTCACAGGCGCAGCAACACTGGGGCTTTGCGCTTCTCTAGCCACCAAACGTCACGGTCCTTCTCTTTCTGTCTCGTAGACACGAGCTGAGAAATTGCAAACGTCCAGCAATTGCTCAGAGATGAAAAGTGCCAGCACTGAAAGCTGTTGCTAGCCAGCACCCTTCCTTGGAAGCGCTTTTGTAGGCCTAAGAACACTGGGGCTTTGCGCTTCTCTAGCCACCTAATCTTGTGCTCATCCTCTCGCGCACTCTAAAGAGAGCTCAGGTGAGAAATTGCAAAGGTCGAGCAATTGCTCAGAGATGAAAAGTGCCAGCACTGAAAGCTGTTGCTAGCCAGCACCCTTCCTTGGAAGCGCTTTCACAGGCGCAGCAGCACTGGGGCTTTGCGCTTCTGTAGCCACCAAACGTCACGGTCATTCTCTTTCCGTCTCGTAGACACGAGCTGAGAAATTGCAAACGTCGAGCAATTGCTCAGAGATGAAAAGTGCCAGCACTGAAAGCTGTTGCTAGCCAGCACCCTTCCTTGGAAGCGCTTCCACAGGCGCAGCAACACTGGGGCTTTGCGCTTCTCTAGCCACCAAACGTCACGGTCCTTCTCTTTCCGTCTCGTAGACACGAGCTGAGAAATTGCAAACGTCGAGCAATTGCTCAGAGATGAAAAGTGCCAGCACTGAAAGCTGTTGCTAGCCAGCACCCTTCCTTGGAAGCGCTTTTGTAGGCCTAAGAACACTGGGGCTTTGCGCTTCTCTAGCCACCTAATCTTCTGCTCATCCTCTCGCGCACTCTAAAGAGAGCTCAGGTGAGAAATTGCAAACGTCGAGCAATTGCTCAGAGATGAAAAGTGCCAGCACTGAAAGCTGTTGCTAGCCAGCACCCTTCCTTGGAAGCGCTTTCACAGGCGCAGCAACACTGGGGCTTTGCGCTTCTCTAGCCACCAAACGTCACGGTCATTCTCTTTCCGTCTTGTAGACACGAGCTGAGAAATTGCAAACGTCGAGCAATTGCTCAGAGATGAAAAGTGCCAGCACTGAAAGCTGTTGCTAGCCAGCAGCCTTCCTTGGAAGCGCTTTTGTAGGCCTAAGAACACTGGGGCTCTGGGCTTCTCTAGCCACCTCATCTTGTGCTCATCCTCTCGCGCACTCTAAAGAGAGCTCAGGTGAGAAATTGCAAACGTCGAGCAATTGCTCAGAGATGAAAAGTGCCAGCACTGAAAGCTGTTGCTAGCCAGCACCCTTCCTTGGAAGCACTTTCACAGGCGCAGCAACACTGGGGCTTTGCGCTTCTCTACCCACCAAACGTCACGGTCATTCTCTTTCCGTCTTGTAGACACGAGCTGAGAAATTGCAAACGTCCAGCAATTGCTCAGAGATGAAAAGTGCCAGCACTGAAAGCTGTTGCTAGCCAGCACCCTTCCTTGGAAGCGCTTTCACAGGCGCAGCAACACTGGGGCTTTGCGCTTCTCTAGCCACCAAACGTCACGGTCATTCTCTTTCCGTCTCGTAGACACGAGCTGAGAAATTGCAAACGTCGAGCAATTGCTCAGAGATGAAAAGTGCCAGCACTGAAAGCTCTTGCTACCCAGCCCCCTTCCTTGGAAGCGCTTTTGTAGGCCTAAGAACACTGGGGCTTTGCGCTTCTCTAGCCACCTAATCTTGTGCTCATCCTCTCGCGCACTCTAAAGAGAGCTCAGGTGAGAAATTGCAAACGTCGAGCAATTGCTCAGAGATGAAAAGTGCCAGCACTGAAAGCTGTTGCTAGCCAGCACCCTTCCTTGGAAGCGCTTTTGTAGGCCTAAGAACACTGGGGCTTTGCGCTTCTCTAGCCACCTAGTCTTGTGCTCATCCTCTCGCGCACTCTAAAGAGAGCTCAGGTGAGAAATTGCAAACGTCGAGCAATTGCTCAGAGATGAAAAGTGCCAGCACTGAAAGCTCTTGCTAGCCAGCCCCCTTCCTTGGAAGCGCTTTTGTAGGCCTAAGAACACTGGGGCTCTGGGCTTCTCTAGCCACCTAATCTTGTGCTCATCCTCTCGCGCACTCTAAAGAGAGCTCAGGTGAGAAATTGCAAACGTCGAGCAATTGCTCAGAGATGAAAAGTGCCAGCACTGAAAGCTGTTGCTAGCCAGCACCCTTCCTTGGAAGCGCTTTCACAGGCGCAGCAACACTGGGGCTTTGCGCTTCTCTAGCCACCAAACGTCACAGTCATTCTCTTTCCGTCTCGTAGACACGAGCTGAGAAATTGCAAACGTCGAGCAATTGCTCAGAGATGAAAAGTGCCAGCACTGAAAGCTGTTGCTAGCCAGCACCCTTCCTTGGAAGCGCTTTCACAGGCGCAGCAACACTGGGGCTTTGCGCTTCTATACGCACCAAACGTCACGGTCATTCTCTTTCCGTCTCGTAGACACGAGCTGAGAAATTGCAAACGTCCAGCAATTGCTCAGAGATGAAAAGTGCCAGCACTGAAAGCTGTTGCTAGCCAGCACCCTTCCTTGGAAGCGCTTTTGTAGCCCTAAGAACACTGGGGCTTTGCGCTTCTCTAGCCACCTAATCTTGTGCTCATCCTCTCGCGCACTCTAAAGAGAGCTCAGGTGAGAAATTGCAAACGTCGAGCAATTGCTCAGAGATGAAAAGTGCCAGCACTGAAAGCTGTTGCTAGCCAGCACCCTTCCTTGGAAGCGCTTTCACAGGCGCAGCAACACTGGGGCTTTGCGCTTCTCTAGCCACCAAACGTCACGGTCATTCTCTTTCCGTCTCGTAGACACGAGCTGAGAAATTGCAAACGTCGAGCAATTGCTCAGAGATGAAAAGTGCCAGCACTGAAAGCTGTTGCTAGCCAGCAGCCTTCCTTGGAAGCGCTTTTGTAGGCCTAAGAAGACTGGGGCTCTGGGCTTCTCTAGCCACCTAATCTTGTGCTCATCCTCTCGCGCACTCTAAAGAGAGCTCAGGTGAGAAATTGCAAACGTCGAGCAATTGCTCAGAGATGAAAAGTGCCAGCACTGAAAGCTCTTGCTACCCAGCACCCTTCCTTGGAAGCGCTTTCACAGGCGCAGCAACACTGGGGCTTTGCGCTTCTCTACCCACCAAACGTCACGGTCCTTCTCTTTCCGTCTTGTAGACACGAGCTGAGAAATTGCAAACGTCGAGCAATTGCTCAGAGATGAAAAGTGCCAGCACTGAAAGCTGTTGCTAGCCAGCCCCCTTCCTTGGAAGCGCTTTTGTAGGCCTAAGAACACTGGGGCTCTGGGCTTCTCTAGCCACCTAATCTTGTGCTCATCGTATCGCGCACTCTAAAGAGAGCTCAGGTGAGAAATTGCAAACGTCCAGCAATTGCTCAGAGATGAAAAGTGCCAGCACTGAAAGCTGTTGCTAGCCAGCACCCTTCCTTGGAAGCGCTTTCACAGGCGCAGCAACACTGGGGCTTTGTGCTTCTCTACCCACCAAACGTCACGGTCCTTCTCTTTCCGTCTCGTAGACACGAGCTGAGAAATTGCAAACGTCCAGCAATTGCTCAGAGATGAAAAGTGCCAGCACTGAAAGCTGTTGCTAGCCAGCACCCTTCCTTGGAAGCGCTTTCACAGGCGCAGCAACACTGGGGCTTTGCGCTTCTCTAGCCACCTAATCTTCTGCTCATCCTCTCGCGCACTCTAAAGAGAGCTCAGGTGAGAAATTGCAAACGTCGAGCAATTGCTCAGAGATGAAAAGTGCCAGCACTGAAAGCTGTTGCTAGCCAGCACCCTTCCTTGGAAGCGCTTTCACAGGCGCAGTAACACTGGGGCTTTGCGCTTCTCTACCCACCAAACGTCACGGTCATTCTCTTTCCGTCTCGTAGACACGAGCTGAGAAATTGCAAACGTCCAGCAATTGCTCAGAGATGAAAAGTGCCAGCACTGAAAGCTGTTGCTAGCCAGCACCCTTCCTTGGAAGCGCTTTTGTAGGCCTAAGAACACTGGGGCTTTGCGCTTCTCTAGCCACCTAATCTTCTGCTCATCCTCTCGCGCACTCTAAAGAGAGCTCAGGTGAGAAATTGCAAACGTCGAGCAATTGCTGAGAGATGAAAAGTGCCAGCACTGAAAGCTGTTGCTAGCCAGCAGCCTTCCTTGGAAGCGCTTTCACAGGCGCAGCAACACTGGGGCTTTGCGCTTCTCTAGCCACCAAATGTCACGGTCATTCTCTTTCCGTCTCATAGACACGAGCTGAGAGATTGCAAACGTCGAGCAATTGCTCAGAGATGAAAAGTGCCAGCACTGAAAGCTGTTGCTAGCCAGCAGCCTTCCTTGGAAGCGCTTTCACAGGCGCAGCAACACTGGGGCTTTGCGCTTCTCTAGCCACCAAACATCACGGTCATTCTCTTTCCGTCTCGTAGACACGAGCTGAGAAATTGCAAACGTCGAGCAATTGCTCAGAGATGAAAAGTGCCAGCACTGAAAGCTGTTGCTAGCCAGCCCCCTTCCTTGGAAGCGCTTTTGTAGGCCTAAGAAGACTGGGGCTCTGGGCTTCTCTACCCACCTAATCTTGTGCTCATCCTCTCGCGCACTCTAAAGAGAGCTCAGGTGAGAAATTGCAAACGTCGAGCAATTGCTCAGAGATGAAAAGTGCCAGCACTGAAAGCTGTTGCTAGCCAGCACCCTTCCTTGGAAGCGCTTTCACAGGCGCAGCAACACTGGGGCTTTGCGCTTCTCTAGCCACCAAACGTCACGGTCATTCTCTTTCCGTCTCGTAGACACGAGCTGAGAAATTGCAAACGTCGAGCAATTGCTCAGAGATGAAAAGTGCCAGCACTGAAAGCTGTTGCTAGCCAGCCCCCTTCCTTGGAAGCGCTTTTGTAGGCCTAAGAACACTGGGGCTCTGGGCTTCTCTAGCCACCTAATCTTGTGCTCATCCTCTCGCGCACTCTAAAGAGAGCTCAGGTGAGAAATTGCAAACGTCGAGCAATTGCTCAGAGATGAAAAGTGCCAGCACTGAAAGCTGTTGCTAGCCAGCAGCCTTCCTTGGAAGCGCTTTCACAGGCGCAGTAACACTGGGGCTTTGCGCTTCTCTAGCCACCAAACGTCACGGTCATTCTCTTTCCGTCTCATAGACACGAGCTGAGAAATTCCAAACGTCGAGCAATTGCTCAGAGATGAAAAGTGCCAGCACTGAAAGCTCTTGCTAGCCAGCACCCTTCCTTGGAAGCGCTTTCACAGGCGCAGCAACACTGGGGCTTTGCGCTTCTCTACCCACCAAACGTCACGGTCATTCTCTTTCCGTCTCGTAGACACGAGCTGAGAAATTGCAAACGTCCAGCAATTGCTCAGAGATGAAAAGTGCCAGCACTGAAAGCTGTTGCTAGCCAGCACCCTTCCTTGGAAGCGCTTTCACAGGCGCAGCAACACTGGGGCTCTGGGCTTCTCTAGCCACCTAATCTTGTGCTCATCCTCTCGCGCACTCTAAAGAGAGCTCAGGTGAGAAATTGCAAACGTCGAGCAATTGCTCAGAGATGAAAAGTGCCAGCACTGAAAGCTGTTGCTAGCCAGCAGCCTTCCTTGGAAGCGCTTTCACAGGCGCAGCAACACTGGGGCTTTGCGCTTCTCTAGCCACCAAACGTCACGGTCATTCTCTTTCCGTCTCGTAGACACGAGCTGAGAAATTGCAAACGTCCAGCAATTGCTCAGAGATGAAAAGTGCCAGCACTGAAAGCTGTTGCTAGCCAGCACCCTTCCTTGGAAGCGCTTTTGTAGGCCTAAGAAGACTGGGGCTCTGGGCTTCTCTAGCCACCTAATCTTGTGCTCATCCTCTCGCGCACTCTAAAGAGAGCTCAGGTGAGAAATTGCAAACGTCGAGCAATTGCTCAGAGATGAAAAGTGCCAGCACTGAAAGCTCTTGCTAGCCAGCAGCCTTCCTTGGAAGCGCTTTCACAGGCGCAGCAACACTGGGGCTTTGCGCTTCTCTAGCCACCAAATGTCACGGTCATTCTCTTTCCGTCTCATAGACACGAGCTGAGAAATTGCAAACGTCGAGCAATTGCTCAGAGATGAAAAGTGCCAGCACTGAAAGCTCTTGCTAGCCAGCACCCTTCCTTGGAAGCGCTTTCACAGGCGCAGCAACACTGGGGCTTTGCGCTTCTCTAGCCACCAAACGTCACGGTCATTCTCTTTCCGTCTCGTAGACACGAGCTGAGAAATTGCAAACGTCGAGGAATTGCTCAGAGATGAAAAGTGCCAGCACTGAAAGCTGTTGCTAGCCAGCACCCTTCCTTGGAAGCGCTTTCACAGGCGCAGCAACACTGGGGCTTTGCGCTTCTCTAGCCACCAAACGTCACGGTCATACTCTTTCCGTCTCGTAGACACGAGCTGAGAAATTGCAAACGTCGAGCAATTGCTCAGAGATGAAAAGTGCCAGCACTGAAAGCTCTTGCTAGCCAGCACCCTTCCTTGGAAGCGCTTTCACAGGCGCAGCAACACTGGGGCTTTGCGCTTCTCTAGCCACCAAACGTCACGGTCATTCTCTTTCCGTCTCGTAGACACGAGCTGAGAAATTGCAAACGTCCAGCAATTGCTCAGAGATGAAAAGTGCCAGCACTGAAGCTGTTGCTAGCCAGCCCCCTTCCTTGGAAGCGCTTTTGTAGGCCTAAGAACACTGGGGCTTTGCGCTTCTCTAGCCACCTAATCTTCTGCTCATCCTCTCGCGCACTCTAAAGAGAGCTCAGGTGAGAAATTGCAAAGGTCGAGCAATTGCTCAGAGATGAAAAGTGCCAGCACTGAAAGCTCTTGCTACCCAGCACCCTTCCTTGGAAGCGCTTTCACAGGCGCAGCAACACTGGGGCTTTGCGCTTCTCTAGCCACCAAACGTCACGGTCATTCTCTTTCCGTCTCGTAGACACGAGCTGAGAAATTGCAAACATTGAGCAATTGCTCAGAGATGAAAAGTGCCAGCACTGAAAGCTGTTGCTAGCCAGCCCCCTTCCTTGGAAGCGCTTTTGTAGGCCTAAGAACACTGGGGCTCTGGGCTTCTCTACCCACCTAATCTTCTGCTCATCCTCTCACGCACTCTAAAGAGAGCTCAGGTGAGAAATTGCAAACGTCGAGCAATTGCTCAGAGATGAAAAGTGCCAGCACTGAAAGCTGTTGCTAGCCAGCAGCCTTCCTTGGAAGCGCTTTCACAGGCGCAGCAACACTGGGGCTTTGCGCTTCTCTACCCACCAAACGTCACGGTCATTCTCTTTCCGTCTCGTAGACACGAGCTGAGAAATTGCAAACGTCGAGCAATTGCTCAGAGATGAAAAGTGCCAGCACTGAAAGCTGTTGCTAGCCAGCCCCCTTCCTTGGAAGCGCTTTTGTAGGCCTAAGAACACTGGGGCTCTGGGCTTCTCTAGCCACCTAATCTTGTGCTCATCCTCTCGCGCACTCTAAAGAGAGCTCAGGTGAGAAATTGCAAACGTCGAGCAATTGCTCAGAGATGAAAAGTGCCAGCACTGAAAGCTCTTGCTAGCCAGCACCCTTCCTTGGAAGCGCTTTCACAGGCGCAGTAACACTGGGGCTTTGCGCTTCTCTAGCCACCAAACGTCACGGTCATTCTCTTTCCGTCTCGTAGACACGAGCTGAGAGATTGCAAACGTCGAGCAATTGCTCAGAGATGAAAAGTGCCAGCACTGAAAGCTCTTGCTAGCCAGCACCCTTCCTTGGAAGCGCTTTTGTAGGCCTAAGAAGACTGGGGCTCTGGGCTTCTCTACCCACCTAATCTTCTGCTCATCCTCTCGCGCACTCTAAAGAGAGCTCAGGTGAGAAATTGCAAACGTCGAGCAATTGCTCAGAGATGAAAAGTGCCAGCACTGAAAGCTCTTGCTAGCCAGCACCCTTCCTTGGAAGCGCTTTCACAGGTGCAGCAACACTGGGGCTTTGCGCTTCTCTAGCCACCAAACGTCACGGTCCTTCTCTTTCCGTCTCGTACACACGAGCTGAGAAATTGCAAACATTGAGCAATTGCTCAGAGATGAAAAGTGCCAGCACTGAAAGCTGTTGCTAGCCAGCCCCCTTCCTTGGAAGCGCTTTTGTAGGCCTAAGAAGACTGGGGCTCTGGGCTTCTCTAGCCACCTAATCTTGTGCTCATCCTCTCGCGCACTCTAAAGAGAGCTCAGGTGAGAAATTGCAAACGTCGAGCAATTGCTCAGAGATGAAAAGTGCCAGCACTGAAAGCTGTTGCTAGCCAGCACCCTTCCTTGGAAGCGCTTTCACAGGCGCAGCAACACTGGGGCTTTGCGCTTCTCTACCCACCAAACGTCACGGTCATTCTCTTTCCGTCTCGTAGACACGAGCTGAGAAATTGCAAACTTCCAGCAATTGCTCAGAGATGAAAAGTGCCAGCACTGAAAGCTCTTGCTAGCCAGCAGCCTTCCTTGGAAGCGCTTTCACAGGCGCAGCAACACTGGGGCTTTGTGCTTCTCTAGCCACCAAACGTCACGGTCATTCTCTTTCCGTCTCGTAGACACGAGCTGAGAAATTGCAAACATTGAGCAATTGCTCAGAGATGAAAAGTGCCAGCACTGAAAGCTGTTGCTAGCCAGCACCCTTCCTTGGAAGCGCTTTCACAGGCGCAGCAACACTGGGGCTTTGCGCTTCTCTAGCCACCTAATCTTCTGCTCATCCTCTCGCGCACTCTAAAGAGAGCTCAGGTGAGAAATTGCAAACGTCGAGCAATTGCTCAGAGATGAAAAGTGCCAGCACTGAAAGCTGTTGCTAGCCAGCCCCCTTCCTTGGAAGCGCTTTCACAGGCGCAGCAACACTGGGGCTTTGCGCTTCTCTAGCCACCAAACGTCACGGTCATTCTCTTTCCGTCTCGTAGACACGAGCTGAGAAATTGCAAACGTCCAGCAATTGCTCAGAGATGAAAAGTGCCAGCACTGAAAGCTGTTGCTAGCCAGCACCCTTCCTTGGAAGCGCTTTTGTAGGCCTAAGAACAGTGGGGCTCTGGGCTTCTCTAGCCACCTAATCTTCTGCTCATCCTCTCTCGCAGTCTAAAGAGAGCTCAGGTGAGAAATTGCAAAGGTCGAGCAATTGCTGAGAGATGAAAAGTGCCAGCACTGAAAGCTGTTGCTAGCCAGCACCCTTCCTTGGAAGCGCTTTCACAGGCGCAGCAACACTGGGGCTTTGCGCTTCTCTAGCCACCAAACGTCACGGTCATTCTCTTTCCGTCTCGTAGACACGAGCTGAGAAATTGCAAACGTCCAGCAATTGCTCAGAGATGAAAAGTGCCAGCACTGAAAGCTGTTGCTAGCCAGCCCCCTTCCTTGGAAGCGCTTTTGTAGGCCTAAGAACACTGGGGCTTTGCGCTTCTCTAGCCACCTAATCTTCTGCTCATCCTCTCGCGCACTCTAAAGAGAGCTCAGGTGAGAAATTGCAAACGTCGAGCAATTGCTCAGAGATGAAAAGTGCCAGCACTGAAAGCTCTTGCTAGCCAGCAGCCTTCCTTGGAAGCGCTTTCACAGGCGCAGCAACACTGGGGCTTTGCGCTTCTCTAGCCACCAAACGTCACGGTCATTCTCTTTCCGTCTCGTAGACACGAGCTGAGAAATTGCAAACGTCGAGCAATTGCTCCGAGATGAAAAGTGCCAGCACTGAAAGCTGTTGCTAGCCAGCACCCTTCCTTGGAAGCGCTTTCACAGGCGCAGCAACATTGGGGCTTTGCGCTTCTCTAGCCACCTAATCTTCTGCTCATCCTCTCGCGCACTCTAAAGAGAGCTCAGGTGAGAAATTGCAAACGTCGAGCAATTGCTCAGAGATGAAAAGTGCCAGCACTGAAAGCTCTTGCTAGCCAGCAGCCTTCCTTGGAAGCGCTTTCACAGGCGCAGTAACACTGGGGCTTTGCGCTTCTCTACCCACCAAACGTCACGGTCATTCTCTTTCCGTCTCGTAGACACGAGCTGAGAAATTGCAAACGTCGAGCAATTGCTCAGAGATGAAAAGTGCCAGCACTGAAAGCTGTTGCTAGCCAGCACCCTTCCTTGGAAGCGCTTTTGTAGGCCTAAGAAGACTGGGGCTCTGGGCTTCTCTAGCCACCTAATCTTCTGCTCATCCTCTCGCGCACTCTAAAGAGAGCTCAGGTGAGAAATTGCAAACGTCGAGCAATTGCTCAGAGATGAAAAGTGCCAGCACTGAAAGCTGTTGCTAGCCAGCACCCTTCCTTGGAAGCGCTTTCACAGGCGCAGCAACACTGGGGCTTTGCGCTTCTCTAGCCACCAAATGTCACGGTCATTCTCTTTCCGTCTCATAGACACGAGCTGAGAAATTGCAAACGTCGAGCAATTGCTCAGAGATGAAAAGTGCCAGCACTGAAAGCTGTTGCTAGCCAGCACCCTTCCTTGGAAGCGCTTTCACAGGCGCAGCAACACTGGGGCTTTGCGCTTCTCTAGCCACCAAACGTCACGGTCATTCTCTTTCCGTCTCGTAGACACGAGCTGAGAAATTGCAAACGTCGAGCAATTGCTCAGAGATGAAAAGTGCCAGCACTGAAAGCTCTTGCTAGCCAGCCCCCTTCCTTGGAAGCGCTTTTGTAGGCCTAAGAAGACTGGGGCTCTGGGCTTCTCTACCCACCTACTCTTCTGCTCATCCTCTCGCGCACTCTAAAGAGAGCTCAGGTGAGAAATTGCAAACGTCCAGCAATTGCTCAGAGATGAAAAGTGCCAGCACTGAAAGCTGTTGCTAGCCAGCCCCCTTCCTTGGAAGCGCTTTTGTAGGCCTAAGAACACTGGGGCTTTGCGCTTCTCTAGCCACCTAATCTTCTGCTCATCCTCTCGCGCACTCTAAAGAGAGCTCAGGTGAGAAATTGCAAACGTCGAGCAATTGCTCAGAGATGAAAAGTGCCAGCACTGAAAGCTCTTGCTAGCCAGCACCCTTCCTTGGAAGCGCTTTCACAGGCGCAGCAACACTGGGGCTTTGCGCTTCTCTAGCCACCAAACGTCACGGTCATACTCTTTCCGTCTCGTAGACACGAGCTGAGAAATTGCAAAGGTCGAGCAATTGCTCAGAGATGAAAAGTGCCAGCACTGAAAGCTCTTGCTAGCCAGCACCCTTCCTTGGAAGCGCTTTCACAGGCGCAGCAACACTGGGGCTTTGCGCTTCTCTAGCCACCAAACGTCACGGTCATTCTCTTTCCGTCTCGTAGACACGAGCTGAGAAATTGCAAACGTCGAGCAATTGCTCAGAGATGAAAAGTGCCAGCACTGAAGCTGTTGCTAGCCAGCCCCCTTCCTTGGAAGCGCTTTTGTAGGCCTAAGAACACTGGGGCTTTGCGCTTCTCTAGCCACCTAATCTTGTGCTCATCCTCTCGCGCACTCTAAAGAGAGCTCAGGTGAGAAATTGCAAACGTCGAGCAATTGCTCAGAGATGAAAAGTGCCAGCACTGAAAGCTGTTGCTAGCCAGCACCCTTCCTTGGAAGCGCTTTCACAGGCGCAGCAACACTGGGGCTTTGTGCTTCTCTAGCCACCAAACGTCACGGTCCTTCTCTTTCCGTCTCGTAGACACGAGCTGAGAAATTGCAAACGTCCAGCAATTGCTCAGAGATGAAAAGTGCCAGCACTGAAAGCTGTTGCTAGCCAGCACCCTTCCTTGGAAGCGCTTTTGTAGGCCTAAGAACAGTGGGGCTCTGGGCTTCTCTAGCCACCTAATCTTCTGCTCATCCTCTCGCGCACTCTAAAGAGAGCTCAGGTGAGAAATTGCAAACGTCGAGCAATTGCTCAGAGATGAAAAGTGCCAGCACTGAAAGCTGTTGCTAGCCAGCACCCTTCCTTGGAAGCGCTTTCACAGGCGCAGCAACACTGGGGCTTTGCGCTTCTCTAGCCACCAAATGTCACGGTCATTCTCTTTCCGTCTCATAGACACGAGCTGAGAAATTGCAAACGTCGAGCAATTGCTCAGAGATGAAAAGTGCCAGCACTGAAAGCTCTTGCTAGCCAGCACCCTTCCTTGGAAGCGCTTTCACAGGCGCAGCAACACTGGGGCTTTGCGCTTCTCTAGCCACCAAACGTCACGGTCATTCTCTTTCCGTCTCGTAGACACGAGCTGAGAAATTGCAAACGTCGAGCAATTGCTCAGAGATGAAAAGTGCCAGCACTGAAAGCTGTTGCTAGCCAGCCCCCTTCCTTGGAAGCGCTTTTGTAGGCCTAAGAACAGTGGGGCTCTGGGCTTCTCTAGCCACCTAATCTTCTGCTCATCCTCTCGCGCACTCTAAAGAGAGCTCAGGTGAGAAATTGCAAACGTCCAGCAATTGCTCCGAGATGAAAAGTGCCAGCACTGAAAGCTGTTGCTAGCCAGCCCCCTTCCTTGGAAGCGCTTTTGTAGGCCTAAGAACACTGGGGCTTTGCGCTTCTCTAGCCACCTAATCTTCTGCTCATCCTCTCGCGCACTCTAAAGAGAGCTCAGGTGAGAAATTGCAAACGTCGAGCAATTGCTCAGAGATGAAAAGTGCCAGCACTGAAAGCTGTTGCTAGCCAGCACCCTTCCTTGGAAGCGCTTTCACAGGCGCAGCAACACTGGGGCTTTGGGCTTCTCTAGCCACCAAACGTCACGGTCATACTCTTTCCGTCTCGTAGACACGAGCTGAGAAATTGCAAACGTCGAGCAATTGCTCAGAGATGAAAAGTGCCAGCACTGAAAGCTGTTGCTAGCCAGCAGCCTTCCTTGGAAGCGCTTTCACAGGCGCAGCAACACTGGGGCTTTGCGCTTCTCTAGCCACCAAACGTCACGGTCCTTCTCTTTCCGTCTCGTAGACACGAGCTGAGAAATTGCAAACGTCCAGCAATTGCTCAGAGATGAAAAGTGCCAGCACTGAAAGCTGTTGCTAGCCAGCACCCTTCCTTGGAAGCGCTTTTGTAGGCCTAAGAACACTGGGGCTCTGGGCTTCTCTAGCCACCTAATCTTCTGCTCATCCTCTCGCGCACTCTAAAGAGAGCTCAGGTGAGAAATTGCAAACGTCGAGCAATTGCTCAGAGATGAAAAGTGCCAGCACTGAAAGCTGTTGCTAGCCAGCACCCTTCCTTGGAAGCGCTTTCACAGGCGCAGCAACACTGGGGCTTTGCGCTTCTCTAGCCACCAAATGTCACGGTCATTCTCTTTCCGTCTCATAGACACGAGCTGAGAAATTGCAAAGGTCGAGCAATTGCTCAGAGATGAAAAGTGCCAGCACTGAAAGCTCTTGCTAGCCAGCAGCCTTCCTTGGAAGCGCTTTCACAGGCGCAGCAACACTGGGGCTTTGCGCTTCTCTAGCCACCAAACGTCACGGTCATTCTCTTTCCGTCTCGTAGACACGAGCTGAGAAATTGCAAACGTCGAGCAATTGCTCAGAGATGAAAAGTGCCAGCACTGAAAGCTGTTGCTAGCCAGCACCCTTCCTTGGAAGCGCTTTTGTAGGCCTAAGAACACTGGGGCTCTGGGCTTCTCTAGCCACCTAATCTTGTGCTCATCCTCTCGCGCACTCTAAAGAGAGCTCAGGTGAGAAATTGCAAACGTCGAGCAATTGCTCAGAGATGAAAAGTGCCAGCACTGAAAGCTGTTGCTAGCCAGCACCCTTCCTTGGAAGCGCTTTTGTAGGCCTAAGAACACTGGGGCTTTGCGCTTCTCTAGCCACCAAACGTCACGGTCATTCTCTTTCCGTCTCGTAGACACGAGCTGAGAGATTGTAAACATCGAGCAATTGCTCAGAGATGAAAAGTGCCAGCACTGAAGCTGTTGCTAGCCAGCCCCCTTCCTTGGAAGCGCTTTTGTAGGCCTAAGAACACTGGGGCTCTGGGCTTCTCTAGCCACCTAATCTTGTGCTCATCCTCTCGCGCACTCTAAAGAGAGCTCAGGTGAGAAATTGCAAACGTCGAGCAATTGCTCAGAGATGAAAAGTGCCAGCACTGAAAGCTCTTGCTAGCCAGCACCCTTCCTTGGAAGCGCTTTCACAGGCGCAGCAACACTGGGGCTTTGCGCTTCTCTAGCCACCAAACGTCACGGTCATTCTCTTTCCGTCTCGTAGACACAAGCTGAGAAATTGCAAACGTCCAGCAATTGCTCAGAGATGAAAAGTGCCAGCACTGAAAGCTGTTGCTAGCCAGCCCCCTTCCTTGGAAGCGCTTTTGTAGGCCTAAGAACACTGGGGCTTTGCGCTTCTCTAGCCACCTAATCTTCTGCTCATCCTCTCGCGCACTCTAAAGAGAGCTCAGGTGAGAAATTGCAAACGTCGAGCAATTGCTCAGAGATGAAAAGTGCCAGCACTGAAAGCTCTTGCTAGCCAGCACCCTTCCTTGGAAGCGCTTTCACAGGTGCAGCAACACTGGGGCTTTGCGCTTCTCTAGCCACCAAACGTCACGGTCATTCTCTTTCCGTCTCGTAGACACGAGCTGAGAAATTGCAAACGTCGAGCAATTGCTCAGAGATGAAAAGCGCCAGCACTGAAAGCTGTTGCTAGCCAGCACCCTTCCTTGGAAGCGCTTTTGTAGGCCTAAGAAGACTGGGGCTCTGGGCTTCTCTAGCCACCTAATCTTGTGCTCATCCTCTCGCGCACTCTAAAGAGAGCTCAGGTGAGAAATTGCAAACGTCGAGCAATTGCTCAGAGATGAAAAGTGCCAGCACTGAAAGCTCTTGCTAGCCAGCACCCTTCCTTGGAAGCGCTTTCACAGGCGCAGCAACACTGGGGCTTTGCGCTTCTCTAGCCACCAAACGTCACGGTCATTCTCTTTCCGTCTCGTAGACACGAGCTGAGAAATTGCAAACGTCGAGCAATTGCTCAGAGATGAAAAGTGCCAGCACTGAAAGCTGTTGCTAGCCAGCACCCTTCCTTGGAAGCGCTTTTGTAGGCCTAAGAAGACTAGGGCTCTGGGCTTCTCTAGCCACCTAATCTTCTGCTCATCCTCTCGCGCACTCTAAAGAGAGCTCAGGTGAGAAATTGCAAACGTCGAGCAATTGCTCAGAGATGAAAAGTGCCAGCACTGAAAGCTGTTGCTAGCCAGCACCCTTCCTTGGAAGCGCTTTCACAGGCGCAGCAACACTGGGGCTTTGCGCTTCTGTAGCCACCAAACGTCACGGTCATTCTCTTTCCGTCTCGTAGACACGAGCTGAGAAATTGCAAACGTCGAGCAATTGCTCAGAGATGAAAAGTGCCAGCACTGAAAGCTGTTGCTAGCCAGCACCCTTCCTTGGAAGCGCTTTTGTAGGCCTAAGAACACTGGGGCTCTGGGCTTCTCTAGCCACCTAATCTTCTGCTCATCCTCTCGCGCACTCTAAAGAGAGCTCAGGTGAGAAATTGCAAACGTCGAGCAATTGCTCAGAGATGAAAAGTGCCAGCACTGAAAGCTCTTGCTAGCCAGCACCCTTCCTTGGAAGCGCTTTCACAGGCGCAGCAACACTGGGGCTTTGCGCTTCTCTAGCCACCAAACGTCACGGTCATTCTCTTTCCGTCTCGTAGACACGAGCTGAGAAATTGCAAACGTCCAGCAATTGCTCAGAGATGAAAAGTGCCAGCACTGAAGCTGTTGCTAGCCAGCCCCCTTCCTTGGAAGCGCTTTTGTAGGCCTAAGAACAGTGGGGCTCTGGGCTTCTCTAGCCACCTAATCTTCTGCTCATCCTCTCGCGCGCTCTAAAGAGAGCTCAGGTGAGAAACTGCAAACGTCGAGCAATTGCTCAGAGATGAAAAGTGCCAGCACTGAAAGCTGTTGCTAGCCAGCACCCTTCCTTGGAAGCGCTTTCACAGGCGCAGCAACACTGGGGCTTTGCGCTTCTCTAGCCACCAAATGTCACGGTCCTTCTCTTTCCGTCTCGTAGACACGAGCTGAGAGATTGCAAAGGTCGAGCAATTGCTCAGAGATGAAAAGTGCCAGCACTGAAAGCTGTTGCTAGCCAGCACCCTTCCTTGGAAGCGCTTTCACAGGCGCAGCAACACTGGGGCTTTGCGCTTCTCTAGCCACCTAATCTTGTGCTCATCCTCTCGCGCACTCTAAAGAGAGCTCAGGTGAGAAATTGCAAACGTCGAGCAATTGCTCAGAGATGAAAAGTGCCAGCACTGAAAGCTCTTGCTAGCCAGCAGCCTTCCTTGGAAGCGCTTTCACAGGCGCAGCAACACTGGGGCTTTGCGCTTCTCTAGCCACCAAACGTCACGGTCATTCTCTTTCCGTCTCGTAGACACGAGCTGAGAAATTGCAAACGTCCAGCAATTGCTCAGAGATGAAAAGTGCCAGCACTGAAAGCTGTTGCTAGCCAGCACCCTTCCTTGGAAGCGCTTTCACAGGCGCAGCAACACTGGGGCTCTGGGCTTCTCTAGCCACCTAATCTTGTGCTCATCCTCTCGCGCACTCTAAAGAGAGCTCAGGTGAGAAATTGCAAACGTCGAGCAATTGCTCAGAGATGAAAAGTGCCAGCACTGAAAGCTCTTGCTAGCCAGCACCCTTCCTTGGAAGCGCTTTCACAGGCGCAGCAACACTGGGGCTTTGCGCTTCTCTAGCCACCAAACGTCACGGTCATTCTCTTTCCGTCTCGTAGACACGAGCTGAGAGATTGCAAACGTCGAGCAATTGCTCAGAGATGAAAAGTGCCAGCACTGAAAGCTGTTGCTAGCCAGCCCCCTTCCTTGGAAGCGCTTTTGTAGGCCTAAGAACACTGGGGCTTTGCGCTTCTCTAGCCACCTAATCTTGTGCTCATCCTCTCGCGCACTCTAAAGGGTGCTCAGGTGAGAAATTGCAAACGTCGAGCAATTGCTCAGAGATGAAAAGTGCCAGCACTGAAAGCTGTTGCTAGCCAGCCCCCTTCCTTGGAAGCGCTTTTGTAGGCCTAAGAACAGTGGGGCTCTGGGCTTCTCTAGCCACCTAATCTTCTGCTCATCCTCTCGCGCGCTCTAAAGAGAGCTCAGGTGAGAAACTGCAAACGTCGAGCAATTGCTCAGAGATGAAAAGTGCCAGCACTGAAAGCTGTTGCTAGCCAGCACCCTTCCTTGGAAGCGCTTTCACAGGCGCAGCAACACTGGGGCTTTGCGCTTCTCTAGCCACCAAATGTCACGGTCCTTCTCTTTCCGTCTCGTAGACACGAGCTGAGAGATTGCAAAGGTCGAGCAATTGCTCAGAGATGAAAAGTGCCAGCACTGAAAGCTGTTGCTAGCCAGCACCCTTCCTTGGAAGCGCTTTCACAGGCGCAGCAACACTGGGGCTTTGCGCTTCTCTAGCCACCTAATCTTGTGCTCATCCTCTCGCGCACTCTAAAGAGAGCTCAGGTGAGAAATTGCAAACGTCGAGCAATTGCTCAGAGATGAAAAGTGCCAGCACTGAAAGCTCTTGCTAGCCAGCAGCCTTCCTTGGAAGCGCTTTCACAGGCGCAGCAACACTGGGGCTTTGCGCTTCTCTAGCCACCAAATGTCACGGTCATTCTCTTTCCGTCTCGTAGACACGAGCTGAGAGATTGCAAAGGTCGAGCAATTGCTCAGAGATGAAAAGTGCCAGCACTGAAAGCTGTTGCTAGCCAGCACCCTTCCTTGGAAGCGCTTTCACAGGCGCAGCAACACTGGGGCTCTGGGCTTCTCTAGCCACCTAATCTTGTGCTCATCCTCTCGCGCACTCTAAAGAGAGCTCAGGTGAGAAATTGCAAACGTCGAGCAATTGCTCAGAGATGAAAAGTGCCAGCACTGAAAGCTCTTGCTAGCCAGCACCCTTCCTTGGAAGCGCTTTCACAGGCGCAGCAACACTGGGGCTTTGCGCTTCTCTAGCCACCAAACGTCACGGTCATTCTCTTTCCGTCTCGTAGACACGAGCTGAGAGATTGCAAACGTCGAGCAATTGCTCAGAGATGAAAAGTGCCAGCACTGAAAGCTGTTGCTAGCCAGCCCCCTTCCTTGGAAGCGCTTTTGTAGGCCTAAGAACACTGGGGCTTTGCGCTTCTCTAGCCACCTAATCTTGTGCTCATCCTCTCGCGCACTCTAAAGGGTGCTCAGGTGAGAAATTGCAAACGTCGAGCAATTGCTCAGAGATGAAAAGTGCCAGCACTGAAAGCTGTTGCTAGCCAGCCCCCTTCCTTGGAAGCGCTTTTGTAGGCCTAAGAAGACTGGGGCTCTGGGCTTCTCTAGCCACCTAATCTTCTGCTCATCCTCTCGCGCACTCTAAAGAGAGCTCAGGTGAGAAATTGCAAACGTCGAGCAATTGCTCAGAGATGAAAAGTGCCAGCACTGAAAGCTGTTGCTAGCCAGCAGCCTTCCTTGGAAGCGCTTTCACAGGCGCAGCAACACTGGGGCTTTGCGCTTCTCTAGCCACCAAACGTCACGGTCATTCTCTTTCCGTCTCGTAGACACGAGCTGAGAAATTGCAAACGTCCAGCAATTGCTCAGAGATGAAAAGTGCCAGCACTGAAAGCTGTTGCTAGCCAGCACCCTTCCTTGGAAGCGCTTTTGTAGGCCTAAGAAGACTGGGGCTCTGGGCTTCTCTAGCCACCTAATCTTCTGCTCATCCTCTCGCGCACTCTAAAGAGAGCTCAGGTGAGAAATTGCAAACGTCCAGCAATTGCTCAGAGATGAAAAGTGCCAGCACTGAAAGCTCTTGCTAGCCAGCCCCCTTCCTTGGAAGCGCTTTCACAGGTGCAGCAACACTGGGGCTTTGCGCTTCTCTAGCCACCAAACGTCACGGTCATTCTCTTTCCGTCTCGTAGACACGAGCTGAGAGATTGTAAACATCGAGCAATTGCTCAGAGATGAAAAGTGCCAGCACTGAAGCTGTTGCTAGCCAGCCCCCTTCCTTGGAAGCGCTTTTGTAGGCCTAAGAAGACTGGGGCTCTGGGCTTCTCTAGCCACCTAATCTTGTGCTCATCCTCTCGCGCACTCTAAAGAGAGCTCAGGTGAGAAATTGCAAACGTCCAGCAATTGCTCAGAGATGAAAAGTGCCAGCACTGAAAGCTCTTGCTAGCCAGCACCCTTCCTTGGAAGCGCTTTCACAGGCGCAGCAACACTGGGGCTTTGCGCTTCTCTAGCCACCAAACGTCACGGTCATTCTCTTTCCGTCTCGTAGACACAAGCTGAGAAATTGCAAACGTCCAGCAATTGCTCAGAGATGAAAAGTGCCAGCACTGAAAGCTGTTGCTAGCCAGCCCCCTTCCTTGGAAGCGCTTTTGTAGGCCTAAGAACACTGGGGCTTTGCGCTTCTCTAGCCACCTAATCTTCTGCTCATCCTCTCGCGCACTCTAAAGAGAGCTCAGGTGAGAAATTGCAAACGTCGAGCAATTGCTCAGAGATGAAAAGTGCCAGCACTGAAAGCTCTTGCTAGCCAGCCCCCTTCCTTGGAAGCGCTTTCACAGGTGCAGCAACACTGGGGCTTTGCGCTTCTCTAGCCACCAAACGTCACGGTCATTCTCTTTCCGTCTCGTAGACACGAGCTGAGAAATTGCAAACGTCGAGCAATTGCTCAGAGATGAAAAGCGCCAGCACTGAAAGCTGTTCCTAGCCAGCACCCTTCCTTGGAAGCGCTTTTGTAGGCCTAAGAAGACTGGGGCTCTGGGCTTCTCTAGCCACCTAATCTTGTGCTCATCCTCTCGCGCACTCTAAAGAGAGCTCAGGTGAGAAATTGCAAACGTCGAGCAATTGCTCAGAGATGAAAAGTGCCAGCACTGAAAGCTGTTGCTAGCCAGCACCCTTCCTTGGAAGCGCTTTCACAGGCGCAGCAACACTGGGGCTTTGCGCTTCTCTACCCACCAAACGTCACGGTCATTCTCTTTCCGTCTCGTAGACACGAGCTGAGAAATTGCAAACGTCGAGCAATTGCTCAGAGATGAAAAGTGCCAGCACTGAAAGCTGTTGCTAGCCAGCACCCTTCCTTGGAAGCGCTTTTGTAGGCCTAAGAAGACTAGGGCTCTGGGCTTCTCTAGCCACCTAATCTTCTGCTCATCCTCTCGCGCACTCTAAAGAGAGCTCAGGTGAGAAATTGCAAACGTCGAGCAATTGCTCAGAGATGAAAAGTGCCAGCACTGAAAGCTGTTGCTAGCCAGCCCCCTTCCTTGGAAGCGCTTTCACAGGTGCAGCAACACTGGGGCTTTGCGCTTCTCTAGCCACCAAACGTCACGGTCATTCTCTTTCCGTCTCGTAGACACGAGCTGAGAGATTGTAAACATCGAGCAATTGCTCAGAGATGAAAAGTGCCAGCACTGAAGCTGTTGCTAGCCAGCCCCCTTCCTTGGAAGCGCTTTTGTAGGCCTAAGAACACTGGGGCTTTGCGCTTCTCTAGCCACCTAATCTTGTGCTCATCCTCTCGCGCACTCTAAAGAGAGCTCAGGTGAGAAATTGCAAACGTCCAGCAATTGCTCAGAGATGAAAAGTGCCAGCACTGAAAGCTCTTGCTAGCCAGCACCCTTCCTTGGAAGCGCTTTCACAGGCGCAGCAACACTGGGGCTTTGCGCTTCTCTAGCCACCAAACGTCACGGTCATTCTCTTTCCGTCTCGTAGACACAAGCTGAGAAATTGCAAACGTCCAGCAATTGCTCAGAGATGAAAAGTGCCAGCACTGAAAGCTGTTGCTAGCCAGCCCCCTTCCTTGGAAGCGCTTTTGTAGGCCTAAGAACACTGGGGCTTTGCGCTTCTCTAGCCACCTAATCTTCTGCTCATCCTCTCGCGCACTCTAAAGAGAGCTCAGGTGAGAAGTTGCAAACGTCCAGCAATTGCTCAGAGATGAAAAGTGCCAGCACTGAAAGCTCTTGCTAGCCAGCCCCCTTCCTTGGAAGCGCTTTCACAGGTGCAGCAACACTGGGGCTTTGCGCTTCTCTAGCCACCAAACGTCACGGTCATTCTCTTTCCGTCTCGTAGACACGAGCTGAGAAATTGCAAACGTCGAGCAATTGCTCAGAGATGAAAAGCGCCAGCACTGAAAGCTGTTGCTAGCCAGCACCCTTCCTTGGAAGCGCTTTTGTAGGCCTAAGAAGACTGGGGCTCTGGGCTTCTCTAGCCACCTAATCTTGTGCTCATCCTCTCGCGCACTCTAAAGAGAGCTCAGGTGAGAAATTGCAAACGTCGAGCAATTGCTCAGAGATGAAAAGTGCCAGCACTGAAAGCTCTTGCTAGCCAGCAGCCTTCCTTGGAAGCGCTTTCACAGGCGCAGCAACACTGGGGCTTTGCGCTTCTCTAGCCACCAAACGTCACGGTCATTCTCTTTCCGTCTCGTAGACACGAGCTGAGAAATTGCAAACGTCGAGCAATTGCTCAGAGATGAAAAGTGCCAGCACTGAAAGCTGTTGCTAGCCAGCACCCTTCCTTGGAAGCGCTTTTGTAGGCCTAAGAACACTGGGGCTTTGCGCTTCTCTAGCCACCTAATCTTCTGCTCATCCTCTCGCGCACTCTAAAGAGAGCTCAGGTGAGAAATTGCAAACGTCGAGCAATTGCTCAGAGATGAAAAGTGCCAGCACTGAAAGCTCTTGCTAGCCAGCAGCCTTCCTTGGAAGCGCTTTCACAGGCGCAGCAACACTGGGGCTTTGCGCTTCTCTAGCCACCAAACGTCACGGTCATTCTCTTTCCGTCTCGTAGACACGAGCTGAGAAATTGCAAACGTCCAGCAATTGCTCAGAGATGAAAAGTGCCAGCACTGAAGCTGTTGATAGCCAGCCCCCTTCCTTGGAAGCGCTTTTGTAGGCCTAAGAACAGTGGGGCTCTGGGCTTCTCTAGCCACCTAATCTTCTGCTCATCCTCTCGCGCGCTCTAAAGAGAGCTCAGGTGAGAAACTGCAAACGTCGAGCAATTGCTCAGAGATGAAAAGTGCCAGCACTGAAAGCTGTTGCTAGCCAGCACCCTTCCTTGGAAGCGCTTTCACAGGTGCAGCAACACTGGGGCTTTGCGCTTCTCTAGCCACCAAATGTCACGGTCATTCTCTTTCCGTCTCGTAGACACGAGCTGAGAGATTGCAAAGGTCGAGCAATTGCTCAGAGATGAAAAGTGCCAGCACTGAAAGCTGTTGCTAGCCAGCACCCTTCCTTGGAAGCGCTTTCACAGGCGCAGCAACACTGGGGCTCTGGGCTTCTCTAGCCACCTAATCTTGTGCTCATCCTCTCGCGCACTCTAAAGAGAGCTCAGGTGAGAAATTGCAAACGTCGAGCAATTGCTCAGAGATGAAAAGTGCCAGCACTGAAAGCTCTTGCTAGCCAGCACCCTTCCTTGGAAGCGCTTTCACAGGCGCAGCAACACTGGGGCTTTGCGTTTCTCTAGCCACCAAACGTCATGGTCATTCTCTTTCCGTCTCGTAGACACGAGCTGAGAAATTGCAAACGTCGAGCAATTGCTCAGAGATGAAAAGTGCCAGCACTGAAAGCTGTTGCTAGCCAGCACCCTTCCTTGGAAGCGCTTTTGTAGGCCTAAGAACACTGGGGCTTTGCGCTTCTCTAGCCACCAAACGTCATGGTCATTCTCTTTCCGTCTCGTAGACACGAGCTGAGAAATTGCAAACGTCGAGCAATTGCTCAGAGATGAAAAGTGCCAGCACTGAAAGCTCTTGCTAGCCAGCACCCTTCCTTGGAAGCGCTTTCACAGGCGCAGCAACACTGGGGCTTTGCGCTTCTCTAGCCACCAAACGTCACGGTCCTTCTCTTTCTGTCTCGTAGACACGAGCTGAGAAATTGCAAACGTCGAGCAATTGCTCAGAGATGAAAAGTGCCAGCACTGAAAGCTGTTGCTAGCCAGCAGCCTTCCTTGGAAGCGCTTTTGTAGGCCTAAGAACACTGGGGCTTTGCGCTTCTCTAGCCACCTAATCTTGTGCTCATCCTCTCGCGCACTCTAAAGAGAGCTCAGGTGAGAAATTGCAAACGTCGAGCAATTGCTCAGAGATGAAAAGTGCCAGCACTGAAAGCTGTTGCTAGCCAGCAGCCTTCCTTGGAAGCGCTTTCACAGGCGCAGCAACACTGGGGCTTTGCGCTTCTCTACCCACCAAACGTCACGGTCATTCTCTTTCCGTCTCGTAGACACGAGCTGAGAAATTGCAAACGTCCAGCAATTGCTCAGAGATGAAAAGTGCCAGCACTGAAAGCTGTTGCTAGCCAGCAGCCTTCCTTGGAAGCGCTTTCACAGGCGCAGCAACACTGGGGCTTTGCGCTTCTCTAGCCACCAAACGTCACGGTCCTTCGCTTTCCGTCTCGTAGACACTAGCTGAGAAATTGCAAACGTCGAGCAATTGCTCAGAGATGAAAAGTGCCAGCACTGAAAGCTCTTGCTAGCCAGCACCCTTCCTTGGAAGCGCTTTCACAGGCGCAGCAACACTGGGGCTTTGCGCTTCTCTAGCCACCTAATCTTGTGCTCATCCTCTCGCGCACTCTAAAGAGAGCTCAGGTGAGAAATTGCAAACGTCGAGCAATTGCTCAGAGATGAAAAGTGCCAGCACTGAAAGCTCTTGCTAGCCAGCACCCTTCCTTGGAAGCGCTTTCACAGGCGCAGCAACACTGGGGCTTTGCGCTTCTCTAGCCACCAAACGTCACGGTCCTTCTCTTTCCGTCTCGTAGACACGAGCTGAGAAATTGCAAACGTCCAGCAATTGCTCAGAGATGAAAAGTGCCAGCACTGAAAGCTGTTGCTAGCCAGCACCCTTCCTTGGAAGCGCTTTTGTAGGCCTAAGAACACTGGGGCTTTGCGCTTCTCTAGCCACCTAATCTTGTGCTCATCCTCTCGCGCACTCTAAAGAGAGCTCAGGTGAGAAATTGCAAACGTCGAGCAATTGCTCAGAGATGAAAAGTGCCAGCACTGAAAGCTCTTGCTAGCCAGCACCCTTCCTTGGAAGCGCTTTCACAGGCGCAGCAACACTGGGGCTTTGCGCTTCTCTAGCCACCAAACGTCACGGTCATTCTCTTTCCGTCTCGTAGACACAAGCTGAGAAATTGCAAACGTCCAGCAATTGCTCAGAGATGAAAAGTGCCAGCACTGAAAGCTGTTGCTAGCCAGCCCCCTTCCTTGGAAGCGCTTTTGTAGGCCTAAGAACACTGGGGCTTTGCGCTTCTCTAGCCACCTAATCTTCTGCTCATCCTCTCGCGCACTCTAAAGAGAGCTCAGGTGAGAAATTGCAAACGTCGAGCAATTGCTCAGAGATGAAAAGTGCCAGCACTGAAAGCTCTTGCTAGCCAGCACCCTTCCTTGGAAGCGCTTTCACAGGTGCAGCAACACTGGGGCTTTGCGCTTCTCTAGCCACCAAACGTCACGGTCATTCTCTTTCCGTCTCGTAGACACGAGCTGAGAAATTGCAAACGTCGAGCAATTGCTCAGAGATGAAAAGCGCCAGCACTGAAAGCTGTTGCTAGCCAGCACCCTTCCTTGGAAGCGCTTTTGTAGGCCTAAGAAGACTGGGGCTCTGGGCTTCTCTAGCCACCTAATCTTGTGCTCATCCTCTCGCGCACTCTAAAGAGAGCTCAGGTGAGAAATTGCAAACGTCGAGCAATTGCTCAGAGATGAAAAGTGCCAGCACTGAAAGCTCTTGCTAGCCAGCAGCCTTCCTTGGAAGCGCTTTCACAGGCGCAGCAACACTGGGGCTTTGCGCTTCTCTACCCACCAAACGTCACGGTCATTCTCTTTCCGTCTCGTAGACACGAGCTGAGAAATTGCAAACGTCGAGCAATTGCTCAGAGATGAAAAGTGCCAGCACTGAAAGCTGTTGCTAGCCAGCACCCTTCCTTGGAAGCGCTTTTGTAGGCCTAAGAAGACTAGGGCTCTGGGCTTCTCTAGCCACCTAATCTTCTGCTCATCCTCTCGCGCACTCTAAAGAGAGCTCAGGTGAGAAATTGCAAACGTCGAGCAATTGCTCAGAGATGAAAAGTGCCAGCACTGAAAGCTCTTGCTAGCCAGCAGCCTTCCTTGGAAGCGCTTTCACAGGCGCAGCAACACTGGGGCTTTGCGCTTCTCTAGCCACCAAACGTCACGGTCATTCTCTTTCCGTCTCGTAGACACGAGCTGAGAAATTGCAAACGTCCAGCAATTGCTCAGAGATGAAAAGTGCCAGCACTGAAGCTGTTGCTAGCCAGCCCCCTTCCTTGGAAGCGCTTTTGTAGGCCTAAGAACAGTGGGGCTCTGGGCTTCTCTAGCCACCTAATCTTCTGCTCATCCTCTCGCGCACTCTAAACAGAGCTCAGGTGAGAAACTGCAAACGTCGAGCAATTGCTCAGAGATGAAAAGTGCCAGCACTGAAAGCTGTTGCTAGCCAGCACCCTTCCTTGGAAGCGCTTTCACAGGTGCAGCAACACTGGGGCTTTGCGCTTCTCTAGCCACCAAATGTCACGGTCATTCTCTTTCCGTCTCGTAGACACGAGCTGAGAGATTGCAAAGGTCGAGCAATTGCTCAGAGATGAAAAGTGCCAGCACTGAAAGCTGTTGCTAGCCAGCACCCTTCCTTGGAAGCGCTTTCACAGGCGCAGCAACACTGGGGCTCTGGGCTTCTCTAGCCACCTAATCTTGTGCTCATCCTCTCGCGCACTCTAAAGAGAGCTCAGGTGAGAAATTGCAAACGTCGAGCAATTGCTCAGAGATGAAAAGTGCCAGCACTGAAAGCTCTTGCTAGCCAGCAGCCTTCCTTGGAAGCGCTTTCACAGGCGCAGCAACACTGGGGCTTTGCGCTTCTCTAGCCACCAAACGTCACGGTCATTCTCTTTCCGTCTCGTAGACACGAGCTGAGAGATTGCAAAGGTCGAGCAATTGCTCAGAGATGAAAAGTGCCAGCACTGAAGCTGTTGATAGCCAGCCCCCTTCCTTGGAAGCGCTTTTGTAGGCCTAAGAACACTGGGGCTCTGGGCTTCTCTAGCCACCTAATCTTGTGCTCATCCTCTCGCGCGCTCTAAAGAGAGCTCAGGTGAGAAATTGCAAACGTCGAGCAATTGCTCAGAGATGAAAAGTGCCAGCACTGAAAGCTGTTGCTAGCCAGCACCCTTCCTTGGAAGCGCTTTCACAGGCGCAGCAACACTGGGGCTTTGCGTTTCTCTAGCCACCAAACGTCATGGTCATTCTCTTTCCGTCTCGTAGACACGAGCTGAGAAATTGCAAACGTCGAGCAATTGCTCAGAGATGAAAAGTGCCAGCACTGAAAGCTGTTGCTAGCCAGCACCCTTCCTTGGAAGCGCTTTTGTAGGCCTAAGAACACTGGGGCTTTGCGCTTCTCTAGCCACCAAACGTCATGGTCATTCTCTTTCCGTCTCGTAGACACGAGCTGAGAAATTGCAAACGTCGAGCAATTGCTCAGAGATGAAAAGTGCCAGCACTGAAAGCTCTTGCTACCCAGCACCCTTCCTTGGAAGCGCTTTCACAGGCGCAGCAACACTGGGGCTTTGCGCTTCTCTAGCCACCAAACGTCACGGTCCTTCTCTTTCTGTCTCGTAGACACGAGCTGAGAAATTGCAAACGTCGAGCAATTGCTCAGAGATGAAAAGTGCCAGCACTGAAAGCTGTTGCTAGCCAGCAGCCTTCCTTGGAAGCGCTTTTGTAGGCCTAAGAAGACTGGGGCTCTGGGCTTCTCTAGCCACCTCATCTTCTGCTCATCCTCTCGCGCAGTCTAAAGAGAGCTCAGGTGAGAAATTGCAAACGTCGAGCAATTGCTCAGAGATGAAAAGTGCCAGCACTGAAAGCTGTTGCTAGCCAGCAGCCTTCCTTGGAAGCGCTTTCACAGGCGCAGCAACACTGGGGCTTTGCGCTTCTCTACCCACCAAACGTCACGGTCATTCTCTTTCCGTCTCGTAGACACGAGCTGAGAAATTGCAAACGTCCAGCAATTGCTCAGAGATGAAAAGTGCCAGCACTGAAAGCTGTTGCTAGCCAGCACCCTTCCTTGGAAGCGCTTTCACAGGCGCAGCAACACTGGGGCTTTGCGCTTCTCTAGCCACCAAACGTCACGGTCCTTCGCTTTCCGTCTCGTAGACACTAGCTGAGAAATTGCAAACGTCGAGCAATTGCTCAGAGATGAAAAGTGCCAGCACTGAAAGCTCTTGCTAGCCAGCACCCTTCCTTGGAAGCGCTTTCACAGGCGCAGCAACACTGGGGCTTTGCGCTTCTCTAGCCACCTAATCTTCTGCTCATCCTCTCGCGCACTCTAAAGAGAGCTCAGGTGAGAAATTGCAAACGTCGAGCAATTGCTCAGAGATGAAAAGTGCCAGCACTGAAAGCTCTTGCTAGCCAGCACCCTTCCTTGGAAGCGCTTTCACAGGCGCAGCAACACTGGGGCTTTGCGCTTCTCTAGCCACCAAACGTCACGGTCATTCTCTTTCCGTCTCGTAGACACGAGCTGAGAAATTGCAAACGTCCAGCAATTGCTCAGAGATGAAAAGTGCCAGCACTGAAAGCTGTTGCTAGCCAGCACCCTTCCTTGGAAGCGCTTTTGTAGGCCTAAGAAGACTGGGGCTCTGGGCTTCTCTAGCCATCTAATCTTGTGCTCATCCTCTCGCGCACTCTAAAGAGAGCTCAGGTGAGAAATTGCAAACGTCGAGCAATTGCTCAGAGATGAAAAGTGCCAGCACTGAAAGCTGTTGCTAGCCAGCACCCTTCCTTGGAAGCGCTTTCACAGGCGCAGCAACACTGGGGCTTTGCGCTTCTCTAGCCACCAAACGTCACGGTCATTCTCTTTCCGTCTCGTAGACACGAGCTGAGAAATTGCAAATGTCGAGCAATTGCTCAGAGATGAAAAGTGCCAGCACTGAAAGCTCTTGCTAGCCAGCACCCTTCCTTGGAAGCGCTTTTGTAGGCCTAAGAACACTGGGGCTCTGGGCTTCTCTACCCACCTCATCTTCTGCTCATCCTCTCGCGCACTCTAAAGAGAGCTCAGGTGAGAAATTCAAAACGTCTTCAAATTGCTCAGAGATGAAAAGTGCCAGCACTGAAAGCTCTTGCTAGCCAGCACCCTTCCTTGGAAGCGCTTTCACAGGCGCAGCAACACTGGGGCTTTGCGCTTCTCTAGCCACCAAACGTCACGGTCATTCTCTTTCCGTCTCGTAGACACGAGCTGAGAGATTGCAAACGTCCAGCAATTGCTCAGAGATGAAAAGTGCCAGCACTGAAAGCTGTTGCTAGCCAGCCCCCTTCCTTGGAAGCGCTTTTGTAGGCCTAAGAACACTGGGGCTTTGCGCTTCTCTAGCCACCTAATCTTGTGCTCATCCTCTCGCGCACTCTAAAGGGTGCTCAGGTGAGAAATTGCAAACGTCGAGCAATTGCTCAGAGATGAAAAGTGCCAGCACTGAAAGCTGTTGCTAGCCAGCCCCCTTCCTTGGAAGCGCTTTTGTAGGCCTAAGAAGACTGGGGCTCTGGGCTTCTCTAGCCACCTAATCTTCTGCTCATCCTCTCGCGCACTCTAAAGAGAGCTCAGGTGAGAAATTGCAAACGTCGAGCAATTGCTCAGAGATGAAAAGTGCCAGCACTGAAAGCTGTTGCTAGCCAGCAGCCTTCCTTGGAAGCGCTTTCACAGGCGCAGCAACACTGGGGCTTTGCGCTTCTCTAGCCACCAAACGTCACGGTCATTCTCTTTCCATCTCGTAGACACGAGCTGAGAAATTGCAAACGTCCAGCAATTGCTCAGAGATGAAAAGTGCCAGCACTGAAAGCTCTTGCTAGCCAGCACCCTTCCTTGGAAGCGCTTTTGTAGGCCTAAGAAGACTGGGGCTCTGGGCTTCTCTAGCCACCTAATCTTCTGCTCATCCTCTCGCGCACTCTAAAGAGAGCTCAGGTGAGAAATTGCAAACGTCGAGCAATTGCTCAGAGATGAAAAGTGCCAGCACTGAAAGCTGTTGCTAGCCAGCCCCCTTCCTTGGAAGCGCTTTCACAGGTGCAGCAACACTGGGGCTTTGCGCTTCTCTAGCCACCAAACGTCACGGTCATTCTCTTTCCGTCTCGTAGACACGAGCTGAGAGATTGTAAACATCGAGCAATTGCTCAGAGATGAAAAGTGCCAGCACTGAAGCTGTTGCTAGCCAGCCCCCTTCCTTGGAAGCGCTTTTGTAGGCCTAAGAACACTGGGGCTTTGCGCTTCTCTAGCCACCTAATCTTGTGCTCATCCTCTCGCGCGCTCTAAACAGAGCTCAGGTGAGAAATTGCAAACGTCCAGCAATTGCTCAGAGATGAAAAGTGCCAGCACTGAAAGCTCTTGCTAGCCAGCACCCTTCCTTGGAAGCGCTTTCACAGGCGCAGCAACACTGGGGCTTTGCGCTTCTCTACCCACCAAACGTCACGGTCATTCTCTTTCCGTCTCGTAGACACAAGCTGAGAAATTGCAAACGTCCAGCAATTGCTCAGAGATGAAAAGTGCCAGCACTGAAAGCTGTTGCTAGCCAGCCCCCTTCCTTGGAAGCGCTTTTGTAGGCCTAAGAACACTGGGGCTTTGCGCTTCTCTAGCCACCTAATATTCTGCTCATCCTCTCGCGCACTCTAAAGAGAGCTCAGGTGAGAAATTGCAAACGTCGAGCAATTGCTCAGAGATGAAAAGTGCCAGCACTGAAAGCTCTTGCTAGCCAGCACCCTTCCTTGGAAGCGCTTTCACAGGTGCAGCAACACTGGGGCTTTGCGCTTCTCTAGCCACCAAACGTCACGGTCATTCTCTTTCCGTCTCGTAGACACGAGCTGAGAAATTGCAAACGTCGAGCAATTGCTCAGAGATGAAAAGCGCCAGCACTGAAAGCTGTTGCTAGCCAGCACCCTTCCTTGGAAGCGCTTTTGTAGGCCTAAGAAGACTGGGGCTCTGGGCTTCTCTAGCCACCTAATCTTGTGCTCATCCTCTCGCGCACTCTAAAGAGAGCTCAGGTGAGAAATTGCAAACGTCGAGCAATTGCTCAGAGATGAAAAGTGCCAGCACTGAAAGCTCTTGCTAGCCAGCACCCTTCCTTGGAAGCGCTTTCACAGGCGCAGCAACACTGGGGCTTTGCGCTTCTCTAGCCACCAAACGTCATGGTCATTCTCTTTCCGTCTCGTAGACACGAGCTGAGAAATTGCAAACGTCGAGCAATTGCTCAGAGATGAAAAGTGCCAGCACTGAAAGCTGTTGCTAGCCAGCACCCTTCCTTGGAAGCGCTTTTGTAGGCCTAAGAAGACTAGGGCTCTGGGCTTCTCTAGCCACCTAATCTTCTGCTCATCCTCTCGCGCACTCTAAAGAGAGCTCAGGTGAGAAATTGCAAACGTCGAGCAATTGCTCAGAGAAGAAAAGTGCCAGCACTGAAAGCTGTTGCTAGCCAGCAGCCTTCCTTGGAAGCGCTTTCACAGGCGCAGCAACACTGGGGCTTTGCGCTTCTCTACCCACCAAACGTCACGGTCATTCTCTTTCCGTCTCGTAGACACGAGCTGAGAAATTGCAAACGTCGAGCAATTGCTCAGAGATGAAAAGTGCCAGCACTGAAAGCTGTTGCTAGCCAGCACCCTTCCTTGGAAGCGCTTTTGTAGGCCTAAGAACAGTGGGGCTCTGGGCTTCTCTAGCCACCTAATCTTCTGCTCATCCTCTCGCGCACTCTAAAGAGAGCTCAGGTGAGAAATTGCAAACGTCGAGCAATTGCTCAGAGATGAAAAGTGCCAGCACTGAAAGCTGTTGCTAGCCAGCAGCCTTCCTTGGAAGCGCTTTCACAGGTGCAGCAACACTGGGGCTTTGCGCTTCTCTAGCCACCAAACGTCACGGTCATTCTCTTTCCGTCTCGTAGACACGAGCTGAGAGATTGTAAACATCGAGCAATTGCTCAGAGATGAAAAGTGCCAGCACTGAAGCTGTTGCTAGCCAGCCCCCTTCCTTGGAAGCGCTTTTGTAGGCCTAAGAACACTGGGGCTTTGCGCTTCTCTAGCCACCTAATCTTGTGCTCATCCTCTCGCGCGCTCTAAACAGAGCTCAGGTGAGAAATTGCAAACGTCCAGCAATTGCTCAGAGATGAAAAGTGCCAGCACTGAAAGCTCTTACTAGCCAGCACCCTTCCTTGGAAGCGCTTTCACAGGCGCAGCAACACTGGGGCTTTGCGCTTCTCTAGCCACCAAACGTCACGGTCATTCTCTTTCCGTCTCGTAGACACAAGCTGAGAAATTGCAAACGTCCAGCAATTGCTCAGAGATGAAAAGTGCCAGCACTGAAAGCTGTTGCTAGCCAGCCCCCTTCCTTGGAAGCGCTTTTGTAGGCCTAAGAACACTGGGGCTTTGCGCTTCTCTAGCCACCTAATATTCTGCTCATCCTCTCGCGCACTCTAAAGAGAGCTCAGGTGAGAAATTGCAAACGTCGAGCAATTGCTCAGAGATGAAAAGTGCCAGCACTGAAAGCTCTTGCTAGCCAGCACCCTTCCTTGGAAGCGCTTTCACAGGTGCAGCAACACTGGGGCTTTGCGCTTCTCTAGCCACCAAACGTCACGGTCATTCTCTTTCCGTCTCGTAGACACGAGCTGAGAAATTGCAAACGTCGAGCAATTGCTCAGAGATGAAAAGCGCCAGCACTGAAAGCTGTTGCTAGCCAGCACCCTTCCTTGGAAGCGCTTTTGTAGGCCTAAGAAGACTGGGGCTCTGGGCTTCTCTAGCCACCTAATCTTGTGCTCATCCTCTCGCGCACTCTAAAGAGAGCTCAGGTGAGAAATTGCAAACGTCGAGCAATTGCTCAGAGATGAAAAGTGCCAGCACTGAAAGCTCTTGCTAGCCAGCACCCTTCCTTGGAAGCGCTTTCACAGGCGCAGCAACACTGGGGCTTTGCGCTTCTCTACCCACCAAACGTCATGGTCATTCTCTTTCCGTCTCGTAGACACGAGCTGAGAAATTGCAAACGTCGAGCAATTGCTCAGAGATGAAAAGTGCCAGCACTGAAAGCTGTTGCTAGCCAGCACCCTTCCTTGGAAGCGCTTTTGTAGGCCTAAGAAGACTAGGGCTCTGGGCTTCTCTAGCCACCTAATCTTCTGCTCATCCTCTCGCGCACTCTAAAGAGAGCTCAGGTGAGAAATTGCAAACGTCGAGCAATTGCTCAGAGAAGAAAAGTGCCAGCACTGAAAGCTGTTGCTAGCCAGCAGCCTTCCTTGGAAGCGCTTTCACAGGCGCAGCAACACTGGGGCTTTGCGCTTCTGTAGCCACCAAACGTCACGGTCATTCTCTTTCCGTCTCGTAGACACGAGCTGAGAAATTGCAAACGTCGAGCAATTGCTCAGAGATGAAAAGTGCCAGCACTGAAAGCTGTTGCTAGCCAGCACCCTTCCTTGGAAGCGCTTTTGTAGGCCTAAGAACAGTGGGGCTCTGGGCTTCTCTAGCCACCTAATCTTCTGCTCATCCTCTCGCGCACTCTAAAGAGAGCTCAGGTGAGAAATTGCAAACGTCGAGCAATTGCTCAGAGATGAAAAGTGCCAGCACTGAAAGCTCTTGCTAGCCAGCAGCCTTCCTTGGAAGCGCTTTCACAGGCGCAGCAACACTGGGGCTTTGCGCTTCTCTAGCCACCAAACGTCACGGTCATTCTCTTTCCGTCTCGTAGACACGAGCTGAGAAATTGCAAACGTCGAGCAATTGCTCAGAGATGAAAAGTGCCAGCACTGAAGCTGTTGCTAGCCAGCCCCCTTCCTTGGAAGCGCTTTTGTAGGCCTAAGAACAGTGGGGCTCTGGGCTTCTCTAGCCACCTAATCTTGTGCTCATCCTCTCGCGCGCTCTAAAGAGAGCTCAGGTGAGAAACTGCAAACGTCGAGCAATTGCTCAGAGATGAAAAGTGCCAGCACTGAAAGCTCTTGCTAGCCAGCACCCTTCCTTGGAAGCGCTTTCACAGGTGCAGCAACACTGGGGCTTTGCGCTTCTCTAGCCACCAAATGTCACGGTCATTCTCTTTCCGTCTCGTAGACACGAGCTGAGAAATTGCAAACGTCGAGCAATTGCTCAGAGATGAAAAGTGCCAGCACTGAAAGCTCTTGCTAGCCAGCACCCTTCCTTGGAAGCGCTTTCACAGGCGCAGCAACAATGGGGCTCTGGGCTTCTCTAGCCACCTAATCTTGTGCTCATCGTATCGCGCACTCTAAAGAGAGCTCAGGTGAGAAATTGCAAACGTCGAGCAATTGCTCAGAGATGAAAAGTGCCAGCACTGAAAGCTCTTGCTACCCAGCACCCTTCCTTGGAAGCGCTTTCACAGGCGCAGCAACACTGGGGCTTTGCGCTTCTCTAGCCACCAAATGTCACGGTCATTCTCTTTCCGTCTCGTAGACACGAGCTGAGAGATTGCAAAGGTCGAGCAATTGCTCAGAGATGAAAAGTGCCAGCACTGAAAGCTGTTGCTAGCCAGCACCCTTCCTTGGAAGCGCTTTCACAGGCGCAGCAACACTGGGGCTTTGCGCTTCTCTAGCCACCTAATCTTGTGCTCATCCTCTCGCGCACTCTAAAGAGAGCTCAGGTGAGAAATTGCAAACGTCGAGCAATTGCTCAGAGATGAAAAGTGCCAGCACTGAAAGCTCTTGCTAGCCAGCACCCTTCCTTGGAAGCGCTTTCACAGGCGCAGCAACACTGGGGCTTTGCGTTTCTCTAGCCACCAAACGTCATGGTCATTCTCTTTCCGTCTCGTAGACACGAGCTGAGAAATTGCAAACGTCGAGCAATTGCTCAGAGATGAAAAGTGCCAGCACTGAAAGCTGTTGCTAGCCAGCACCCTTCCTTGGAAGCGCTTTTGTAGGCCTAAGAACACTGGGGCTTTGCGCTTCTCTAGCCACCAAACGTCATGGTCATTCTCTTTCCGTCTCGTAGACACGAGCTGAGAAATTGCAAACGTCGAGCAATTGCTCAGAGATGAAAAGTGCCAGCACTGAAAGCTGTTGCTAGCCAGCACCCTTCCTTGGAAGCGCTTTCACAGGCGCAGCAACACTGGGGCTTTGCGCTTCTCTACCCACCAAACGTCACGGTCCTGCTCTTTCTGTCTCGTAGACACGAGCTGAGAAATTGCAAACATCGAGCAATTGCTCAGAGATGAAAAGTGCCAGCACTGAAAGCTGTTGCTAGCCAGCAGCCTTCCTTGGAAGCGCTTTTGTAGGCCTAAGAACACTGGGGCTTTGCGCTTCTCTAGCCACCTAATCTTATGCTCATCCTCTCGCGCACTCTAAAGAGAGCTCAGGTGAGAAATTGCAAACGTCGAGCAATTGCTCAGAGATGAAAAGTGCCAGCACTGAAAGCTCTTGCTAGCCAGCACCCTTCCTTGGAAGCGCTTTCACAGGCGCAGCAACACTGGGGCTTTGCGCTTCTCTACCCACCAAACGTCACGGTCATTCTCTTTCCGTCTCGTAGACACGAGCTGAGAAATTGCAAAGGTCGAGCAATTGCTCAGAGATGAAAAGTGCCAGCACTGAAAGCTGTTGCTAGCCAGCAGCCTTCCTTGGAAGCGCTTTCACAGGCGCAGCAACACTGGGGCTTTGCGCTTCTCTAGCCACCAAACGTCACGGTCCTTCGCTTTCCGTCTCATAGACACTAGCTGAGAAATTGCAAACTTCCAGCAATTGCTCAGAGATGAAAAGTGCCAGCACTGAAAGCTCTTGCTAGCCAGCACCCTTCCTTGGAAGCGCTTTCACAGGCGCAGCAACACTGGGGCTTTGCGCTTCTCTAGCCACCTAATCTTCTGCTCATCCTCTCGCGCACTCTAAAGAGAGCTCAGGTGAGAAATTGCAAACGTCGAGCAATTGCTCAGAGATGAAAAGTGCCAGCACTGAAAGCTCTTGCTAGCCAGCACCCTTCCTTGGAAGCGCTTTCACAGGCGCAGCAACACTGGGGCTTTGCGCTTCTCTAGCCACCAAACGTCACGGTCATTCTCTTTCCGTCTCGTAGACACGAGCTGAGAAATTGCAAACGTCCAGCAATTGCTCAGAGATGAAAAGTGCCAGCACTGAAAGCTGTTGCTAGCCAGCACCTTTCCTTGGAAGCGCTTTTGTAGGCCTAAGAAGACTGGGGCTCTGGGCTTCTCTAGCCACCTAATCTTGTGCTCATCGTATCGCGCACTCTAAAGAGAGCTCAGGTGAGAAATTGCAAACGTCGAGCAATTGCTCAGAGATGAAAAGTGCCAGCACTGAAAGCTGTTGCTAGCCAGCAGCCTTCCTTGGAAGCGCTTTCACAGGCGCAGTAACACTGGGGCTTTGCGCTTCTCTACCCACCAAACGTCACGGTCATTCTCTTTCCGTCTCATAGACACGAGCTAGAGAAATTGCAAACGTCGAGCAATTGCTCAGAGACGAAAAGTGCCAGCACTGAAAGCTCTTGCTAGCCAGCACCCTTCCTTGGAAGCGCTTTCACAGGCGCAGCAACACTGGGGCTTTGCGCTTCTCTAGCCACCAAACGTCACGGTCATTCTCTTTCCGTCTCGTAGACACGAGCTGAGAAATTGCAAACGTCGAGCAATTGCTCAGAGATGAAAAGTGCCAGCACTGAAAGCTGTTGCTAGCCAGCAGCCTTCCTTGGAAGCGCTTTTGTAGGCCTAAGAAGACTGGGGCTCTGGGCTTCTCTAGCCACCTAATCTTGTGCTCATCCTCTCGCGCACTCTAAAGAGAGCTCAGGTGAGAAATTGCAAACGTCGAGCAATTGCTCAGAGATGAAAAGTGCCAGCACTGAAAGCTGTTGCTAGCCAGCAGCCTTCCTTGGAAGCGCTTTCACAGGCGCAGCAACACTGGGGCTTTGCGCTTCTCTAGCCACCAAACGTCACGGTCATTCTCTTTCCGTCTCGTAGACACGAGCTGAGAGATTGTAAACATCGAGCAATTGCTCAGAGATGAAAAGTGCCAGCACTGAAGCTGTTGCTAGCCAGCCCCCTTCCTTGGAAGCGCTTTTGTAGGCCTAAGAACACTGGGGCTTTGCGCTTCTCTAGCCACCTAATCTTGTGCTCATCCTCTCGCGCACTCTAAAGAGAGCTCAGGTGAGAAATTGCAAACGTCGAGCAATTGCTCAGAGATGAAAAGTGCCAGCACTGAAAGCTGTTGCTAGCCAGCCCCCTTCCTTGGAAGCGCTTTTGTAGGCCTAAGAACACTGGGGCTTTGCGCTTCTCTAGCCACCTAATCTTCTGCTCATCCTCTCGCGCACTCTAAAGAGAGCTCAGGTGAGAAATTGCAAACGTCGAGCAATTGCTCAGAGATGAAAAGTGCCAGCACTGAAAGCTCTTGCTAGCCAGCAGCCTTCCTTGGAAGCGCTTTCACAGGCGCAGCAACACTGGGGCTTTGCGCTTCTGTAGCCACCAAACGTCACGGTCATTCTCTTTCCGTCTCGTAGACACGAGCTGAAAAATTGCAAACGTCGAGCAATTGCTCAGAGATGAAAAGTGCCAGCACTGAAAGCTCTTGCTAGCCAGCACCCTTCCTTGGAAGCGCTTTTGTAGGCCTAAGAACACTGGGGCTCTGGGCTTCTCTAGCCACCTAATCTTGTGCTCATCCTCTCGCGCACTCTAAAGAGAGCTCAGGTGACAAATTGCAAACGTCGAGCAATTGCTCAGAGATGAAAAGTGCCAGCACTGAAAGCTGTTGCTAGCCAGCACCCTTCCTTGGAAGCGCTTTTGTAGGCCTAAGAACACTGGGGCTTTGCGCTTCTCTACCCACCAAACGTCACGGTCATTCTCTTTCCGTCTCGTAGACACGAGCTGAGAAATTGCAAACGTCGAGCAATTGCTCAGAGATGAAAAGTGCCAGCACTGAAAGCTGTTGCTAGCCAGCACCCTTCCTTGGAAGCGCTTTTGTAGGCCTAAGAAGACTGGGGCTCTGGGCTTCTCTAGCCACCTAATCTTGTGCTCATCCTCTCGCGCACTCTAAAGAGAGCTCAGGTGAGAAATTGCAAACGTCGAGCAATTGCTCAGAGATGAAAAGTGCCAGCACTGAAAGCTCTTGCTAGCCAGCACCCTTCCTTGGAAGCGCTTTCACAGGCGCAGCAACACTGGGGCTTTGCGCTTCTCTAGCCACCAAACGTCACGGTCATTCTCTTTCCGTCTCGTAGACACAAGCTGAGAAATTGCAAACGTCCAGCAATTGCTCAGAGATGAAAAGTGCCAGCACTGAAAGCTGTTGCTAGCCAGCCCCCTTCCTTGGAAGCGCTTTTGTAGGCCTAAGAACACTGGGGCTTTGCGCTTCTCTAGCCACCTAATATTCTGCTCATCCTCTCGCGCACTCTAAAGAGAGCTCAGGTGAGAAATTGCAAACGTCGAGCAATTGCTCAGAGATGAAAAGTGCCAGCACTGAAAGCTGTTGCTAGCCAGCACCCTTCCTTGGAAGCGCTTTCACAGGTGCAGCAACACTGGGGCTTTGCGCTTCTCTAGCCACCAAACGTCACGGTCATTCTCTTTCCGTCTCGTAGACACGAGCTGAGAAATTGCAAACGTCGAGCAATTGCTCAGAGATGAAAAGCGCCAGCACTGAAAGCTGTTGCTAGCCAGCACCCTTCCTTGGAAGCGCTTTTGTAGGCCTAAGAAGACTGGGGCTCTGGGCTTCTCTAGCCACCTAATCTTGTGCTCATCCTCTCGCGCACTCTAAAGAGAGCTCAGGTGAGAAATTGCAAACGTCGAGCAATTGCTCAGAGATGAAAAGTGCCAGCACTGAAAGCTCTTGCTAGCCAGCACCCTTCCTTGGAAGCGCTTTCACAGGCGCAGCAACACTGGGGCTTTGCGCTTCTCTACCCACCAAACGTCATGGTCATTCTCTTTCCGTCTCGTAGACACGAGCTGAGAAATTGCAAACGTCGAGCAATTGCTCAGAGATGAAAAGTGCCAGCACTGAAAGCTGTTGCTAGCCAGCACCCTTCCTTGGAAGCGCTTTTGTAGGCCTAAGAAGACTAGGGCTCTGGGCTTCTCTAGCCACCTAATCTTCTGCTCATCCTCTCGCGCACTCTAAAGAGAGCTCAGGTGAGAAATTGCAAACGTCGAGCAATTGCTCAGAGAAGAAAAGTGCCAGCACTGAAAGCTGTTGCTAGCCAGCAGCCTTCCTTGGAAGCGCTTTCACAGGCGCAGCAACACTGGGGCTTTGCGCTTCTGTAGCCACCAAACGTCACGGTCATTCTCTTTCCGTCTCGTAGACACGAGCTGAGAAATTGCAAACGTCGAGCAATTGCTCAGAGATGAAAAGTGCCAGCACTGAAAGCTGTTGCTAGCCAGCACCCTTCCTTGGAAGCGCTTTTGTAGGCCTAAGAACAGTGGGGCTCTGGGCTTCTCTAGCCACCTAATCTTCTGCTCATCCTCTCGCGCACTCTAAAGAGAGCTCAGGTGAGAAATTGCAAACGTCGAGCAATTGCTCAGAGATGAAAAGTGCCAGCACTGAAAGCTCTTGCTAGCCAGCAGCCTTCCTTGGAAGCGCTTTCACAGGCGCAGCAACACTGGGGCTTTGCGCTTCTCTAGCCACCAAACGTCACGGTCATTCTCTTTCCGTCTCGTAGACACGAGCTGAGAAATTGCAAACGTCGAGCAATTGCTCAGAGATGAAAAGTGCCAGCACTGAAGCTGTTGCTAGCCAGCCCCCTTCCTTGGAAGCGCTTTTGTAGGCCTAAGAACAGTGGGGCTCTGGGCTTCTCTAGCCACCTAATCTTGTGCTCATCCTCTCGCGCGCTCTAAAGAGAGCTCAGGTGAGAAACTGCAAACGTCGAGCAATTGCTCAGAGATGAAAAGTGCCAGCACTGAAAGCTGTTGCTAGCCAGCACCCTTCCTTGGAAGCGCTTTCACAGGTGCAGCAACACTGGGGCTTTGCGCTTCTCTAGCCACCAAATGTCACGGTCATTCTCTTTCCGTCTCGTAGACACGAGCTGAGAAATTGCAAACGTCGAGCAATTGCTCAGAGATGAAAAGTGCCAGCACTGAAAGCTCTTGCTAGCCAGCACCCTTCCTTGGAAGCGCTTTCACAGGCGCAGCAACACTGGGGCTCTGGGCTTCTCTAGCCACCTAATCTTGTGCTCATCGTATCGCGCACTCTAAAGAGAGCTCAGGTGAGAAATTGCAAACGTCGAGCAATTGCTCAGAGATGAAAAGTGCCAGCACTGAAAGCTCTTGCTAGCCAGCAGCCTTCCTTGGAAGCGCTTTCACAGGCGCAGCAACACTGGGGCTTTGCGCTTCTCTAGCCACCAAATGTCACGGTCATTCTCTTTCCGTCTCGTAGACACGAGCTGAGAGATTGCAAAGGTCGAGCAATTGCTCAGAGATGAAAAGTGCCAGCACTGAAAGCTGTTGCTAGCCAGCACCCTTCCTTGGAAGCGCTTTCACAGGCGCAGCAACACTGGGGCTTTGCGCTTCTCTAGCCACCTAATCTTGTGCTCATCCTCTCGCGCACTCTAAAGAGAGCTCAGGTGAGAAATTGCAAACGTCGAGCAATTGCTCAGAGATGAAAAGTGCCAGCACTGAAAGCTCTTGCTAGCCAGCACCCTTCCTTGGAAGCGCTTTCACAGGCGCAGCAACACTGGGGCTTTGCGTTTCTCTAGCCACCAAACGTCATGGTCATTCTCTTTCCGTCTCGTAGACACGAGCTGAGAAATTGCAAACGTCGAGCAATTGCTCAGAGATGAAAAGTGCCAGCACTGAAAGCTGTTGCTAGCCAGCACCCTTCCTTGGAAGCGCTTTTGTAGGCCTAAGAACACTGGGGCTTTGCGCTTCTCTAGCCACCAAACGTCATGGTCATTCTCTTTCCGTCTCGTAGACACGAGCTGAGAAATTGCAAACGTCGAGCAATTGCTCAGAGATGAAAAGTGCCAGCACTGAAAGCTGTTGCTAGCCAGCACCCTTCCTTGGAAGCGCTTTCACAGGCGCAGCAACACTGGGGCTTTGCGCTTCTCTACCCACCAAACGTCACGGTCCTGCTCTTTCTGTCTCGTAGACACGAGCTGAGAAATTGCAAACATCGAGCAATTGCTCAGAGATGAAAAGTGCCAGCACTGAAAGCTGTTGCTAGCCAGCAGCCTTCCTTGGAAGCGCTTTTGTAGGCCTAAGAACACTGGGGCTTTGCGCTTCTCTAGCCACCTAATCTTATGCTCATCCTCTCGCGCACTCTAAAGAGAGCTCAGGTGAGAAATTGCAAACGTCGAGCAATTGCTCAGAGATGAAAAGTGCCAGCACTGAAAGCTGTTGCTAGCCAGCAGCCTTCCTTGGAAGCGCTTTCACAGGCGCAGCAACACTGGGGCTTTGCGCTTCTCTACCCACCAAACGTCACGGTCATTCTCTTTCCGTCTCGTAGACACGAGCTGAGAAATTGCAAAGGTCGAGCAATTGCTCAGAGATGAAAAGTGCCAGCACTGAAAGCTGTTGCTAGCCAGCAGCCTTCCTTGGAAGCGCTTTCACAGGCGCAGCAACACTGGGGCTTTGCGCTTCTCTAGCCACCAAACGTCACGGTCCTTCGCTTTCCGTCTCATAGACACTAGCTGAGAAATTGCAAACTTCCAGCAATTGCTCAGAGATGAAAAGTGCCAGCACTGAAAGCTCTTGCTAGCCAGCACCCTTCCTTGGAAGCGCTTTCACAGGCGCAGCAACACTGGGGCTTTGCGCTTCTCTAGCCACCTAATCTTCTGCTCATCCTCTCGCGCACTCTAAAGAGAGCTCAGGTGAGAAATTGCAAACGTCGAGCAATTGCTCAGAGATGAAAAGTGCCAGCACTGAAAGCTCTTGCTAGCCAGCACCCTTCCTTGGAAGCGCTTTCACAGGCGCAGCAACACTGGGGCTTTGCGCTTCTCTAGCCACCAAACGTCACGGTCATTCTCTTTCCGTCTCGTAGACACGAGCTGAGAAATTGCAAACGTCCAGCAATTGCTCAGAGATGAAAAGTGCCAGCACTGAAAGCTGTTGCTAGCCAGCACCTTTCCTTGGAAGCGCTTTTGTAGGCCTAAGAAGACTGGGGCTCTGGGCTTCTCTAGCCACCTAATCTTGTGCTCATCGTATCGCGCACTCTAAAGAGAGCTCAGGTGAGAAATTGCAAACGTCGAGCAATTGCTCAGAGATGAAAAGTGCCAGCACTGAAAGCTGTTGCTAGCCAGCAGCCTTCCTTGGAAGCGCTTTCACAGGCGCAGTAACACTGGGGCTTTGCGCTTCTCTACCCACCAAACGTCACGGTCATTCTCTTTCCGTCTCATAGACACGAGCTAGAGAAATTGCAAACGTCGAGCAATTGCTCAGAGACGAAAAGTGCCAGCACTGAAAGCTCTTGCTAGCCAGCACCCTTCCTTGGAAGCGCTTTCACAGGCGCAGCAACACTGGGGCTTTGCGCTTCTCTAGCCACCAAACGTCACGGTCATTCTCTTTCCGTCTCGTAGACACGAGCTGAGAAATTGCAAACGTCGAGCAATTGCTCAGAGATGAAAAGTGCCAGCACTGAAAGCTGTTGCTAGCCAGCACCCTTCCTTGGAAGCGCTTTTGTAGGCCTAAGAACACTGGGGCTCTGGGCTTCTCTAGCCACCTAATCTTGTGCTCATCCTCTCGCGCACTCTAAAGAGAGCTCAGGTGAGAAATTGCAAACGTCGAGCAATTGCTCAGAGATGAAAAGTGCCAGCACTGAAAGCTGTTGCTAGCCAGCAGCCTTCCTTGGAAGCGCTTTCACAGGCGCAGCAACACTGGGGCTTTGCGCTTCTCTAGCCACCAAACGTCACGGTCATTCTCTTTCCGTCTCGTAGACACGAGCTGAGAGATTGTAAACATCGAGCAATTGCTCAGAGATGAAAAGTGCCAGCACTGAAGCTGTTGCTAGCCAGCCCCCTTCCTTGGAAGCGCTTTTGTAGGCCTAAGAACACTGGGGCTTTGCGCTTCTCTAGCCACCTAATCTTGTGCTCATCCTCTCGCGCACTCTAAAGAGAGCTCAGGTGAGAAATTGCAAACGTCGAGCAATTGCTCAGAGATGAAAAGTGCCAGCACTGAAAGCTGTTGCTAGCCAGCCCCCTTCCTTGGAAGCGCTTTTGTAGGCCTAAGAACACTGGGGCTTTGCGCTTCTCTAGCCACCTAATCTTCTGCTCATCCTCTCGCGCACTCTAAAGAGAGCTCAGGTGAGAAATTGCAAACGTCGAGCAATTGCTCAGAGATGAAAAGTGCCAGCACTGAAAGCTCTTGCTAGCCAGCAGCCTTCCTTGGAAGCGCTTTCACAGGCGCAGCAACACTGGGGCTTTGCGCTTCTGTAGCCACCAAACGTCACGGTCATTCTCTTTCCGTCTCGTAGACACGAGCTGAAAAATTGCAAACGTCGAGCAATTGCTCAGAGATGAAAAGTGCCAGCACTGAAAGCTCTTGCTAGCCAGCACCCTTCCTTGGAAGCGCTTTTGTAGGCCTAAGAACACTGGGGCTCTGGGCTTCTCTAGCCACCTAATCTTGTGCTCATCCTCTCGCGCACTCTAAAGAGAGCTCAGGCGAGAAATTGCAAACGTCGAGCAATTGCTCAGAGATGAAAAGTGCCAGCACTGAAAGCTGTTGCTAGCCAGCACCCTTCCTTGGAAGCGCTTTTGTAGGCCTAAGAACACTGGGGCTTTGCGCTTCTCTACCCACCAAACGTCACGGTCATTCTCTTTCCGTCTCGTAGACACGAGCTGAGAAATTGCAAACGTCGAGCAATTGCTCAGAGATGAAAAGTGCCAGCACTGAAAGCTGTTGCTAGCCAGCACCCTTCCTTGGAAGCGCTTTTGTAGGCCTAAGAAGACTGGGGCTCTGGGCTTCTCTAGCCACCTAATCTTGTGCTCATCCTCTCGCGCACTCTAAAGAGAGCTCAGGTGAGAAATTGCAAACGTCGAGCAATTGCTCAGAGATGAAAAGTGCCAGCACTGAAAGCTCTTGCTAGCCAGCACCCTTCCTTGGAAGCGCTTTCACAGGCACAGCAACACTGGGGCTTTGCGCTTCTCTAGCCACCAAACGTCACGGTCATTCTCTTTCCGTCTCGTAGACACGAGCTGAGAAATTGCAAATGTCGAGCAATTGCTCAGAGATGAAAAGTGCCAGCACTGAAAGCTGTTGCTAGCCAGCCCCCTTCCTTGGAAGCGCTTTTGTAGGCCTAAGAAGACTGGGGCTCTGGGCTTCACTAGCCACCTAATCTTGTGCTCATCCTCTCGCGCGCTCTAAAGAGAGCTCAGGTGAGAAACTGCAAACGTCGAGCAATTGCTCAGAGATGAAAAGTGCCAGCACTGACAGCTGTTGCTAGCCAGCAGCCTTCCTTGGAAGCGCTTTCACAGGCGCAGCAACACTGGGGCTTTGCGCTTCTCTAGCCACCAAACGTCACGGTCATTCTCTTTCCGTCTCGTAGACACGAGCTGAGAGATTGCAAACGTCCAGCAATTGCTCAGAGATGAAAAGTGCCAGCACTGAAAGCTGTTGCTAGCCAGCCCCCTTCCTTGGAAGCGCTTTTGTAGGCCTAAGAACACTGGGGCTTTGCGCTTCTCTAGCCACCTAATCTTGTGCTCATCCTCTCGCGCACTCTAAAGGGTGCTCAGGTGAGAAATTGCAAACGTCGAGCAATTGCTCAGAGATGAAAAGTGCCAGCACTGAAAGCTGTTGCTAGCCAGCCCCCTTCCTTGGAAGCGCTTTTGTAGGCCTAAGAAGACTGGGGCTCTGGGCTTCTCTAGCCACCTAATCTTCTGCTCATCCTCTCGCGCACTCTAAAGAGAGCTCAGGTGAGAAATTGCAAACGTCGAGCAATTGCTCAGAGATGAAAAGTGCCAGCACTGAAAGCTCTTGCTAGCCAGCAGCCTTCCTTGGAAGCGCTTTCACAGGCGCAGCAACACTGGGGCTTTGCGCTTCTCTAGCCACCAAACGTCACGGTCATTCTCTTTCCGTCTCGTAGACACGAGCTGAGAAATTGCAAACGTCCAGCAATTGCTCAGAGATGAAAAGTGCCAGCACTGAAAGCTCTTGCTAGCCAGCACCCTTCCTTGGAAGCGCTTTCACAGGCGCAGCAACACTGGGGCTTTGCGCTTCTCTAGCCACCAAACGTCACGGTCATTCTCTTTCCGTCTCGTAGACAGAAGCTGAGAAATTGCAAACGTCGAGCAATTGCTCAGAGATGAAAAGTGCCAGCACTGAAAGCTGTTGCTAGCCAGCACCCTTCCTTGGAAGCGCTTTCACAGGCGCAGCAACACTGGGGCTTTGCGCTTCTCTAGCCACCAAACGTCACGGTCATTCTCTTTCCGTCTCGTAGACACGAGCTGAGAAATTGCAAACGTCGAGCAATTGCTCAGAGATGAAAAGCGCCAGCACTGAAAGCTGTTGCTAGCCAGCACCCTTCCTTGGAAGCGCTTTTGTAGGCCTAAGAAGACTGGGGCTCTGGGCTTCTCTAGCCACCTAATCTTGTGCTCATCCTCTCGCGCACTCTAAAGAGAGCTCAGGTGAGAAATTGCAAACGTCGAGCAATTGCTCAGAGATGAAAAGTGCCAGCACTGAAAGCTCTTGCTAGCCAGCACCCTTCCTTGGAAGCGCTTTCACAGGCGCAGCAACACTGGGGCTTTGCGCTTCTCTAGCCACCAAACGTCACGGTCATTCTCTTTCCGTCTCGTAGACACGAGCTGAGAGATTGCAAACGTCGAGCAATTGCTCAGAGATGAAAAGTGCCAGCACTGAAAGCTCTTGCTAGCCAGCACCCTTCCTTGGAAGCGCTTTCACAGGCGCAGCAACACTGGGGCTTTGCGCTTCTCTAGCCACCAAACGTCACGGTCATTCTCTTTCCGTCTCGTAGACACGAGCTGAGAAATTGCAAACGTCCAGCAATTGCTCAGAGATGAAAAGTGCCAGCACTGAAAGCTGTTGCTAGCCAGCACCTTTCCTTGGAAGCGCTTTTGTAGGCCTAAGAAGACTGGGGCTCTGGGCTTCTCTAGCCACCTAATCTTGTGCTCATCGTATCGCGCACTCTAAAGAGAGCTCAGGTGAGAAATTGCAAACGTCGAGCAATTGCTCAGAGATGAAAAGTGCCAGCACTGAAAGCTGTTGCTAGCCAGCAGCCTTCCTTGGAAGCGCTTTCACAGGCGCAGTAACACTGGGGCTTTGCGCTTCTCTACCCACCAAACGTCACGGTCATTCTCTTTCCGTCTCATAGACACGAGCTAGAGAAATTGCAAACGTCGAGCAATTGCTCAGAGACGAAAAGTGCCAGCACTGAAAGCTCTTGCTAGCCAGCACCCTTCCTTGGAAGCGCTTTCACAGGCGCAGCAACACTGGGGCTTTGCGCTTCTCTAGCCACCAAACGTCACGGTCATTCTCTTTCCGTCTCGTAGACACGAGCTGAGAAATTGCAAACGTCGAGCAATTGCTCAGAGATGAAAAGTGCCAGCACTGAAAGCTGTTGCTAGCCAGCAGCCTTCCTTGGAAGCGCTTTTGTAGGCCTAAGAAGACTGGGGCTCTGGGCTTCTCTAGCCACCTAATCTTGTGCTCATCCTCTCGCGCACTCTAAAGAGAGCTCAGGTGAGAAATTGCAAACGTCGAGCAATTGCTCAGAGATGAAAAGTGCCAGCACTGAAAGCTCTTGCTAGCCAGCAGCCTTCCTTGGAAGCGCTTTCACAGGCGCAGCAACACTGGGGCTTTGCGCTTCTCTAGCCACCAAACGTCACGGTCATTCTCTTTCCGTCTCGTAGACACGAGCTGAGAGATTGTAAACATCGAGCAATTGCTCAGAGATGAAAAGTGCCAGCACTGAAGCTGTTGCTAGCCAGCCCCCTTCCTTGGAAGCGCTTTTGTAGGCCTAAGAACACTGGGGCTTTGCGCTTCTCTAGCCACCTAATCTTGTGCTCATCCTCTCGCGCACTCTAAAGAGAGCTCAGGTGAGAAATTGCAAACGTCGAGCAATTGCTCAGAGATGAAAAGTGCCAGCACTGAAAGCTGTTGCTAGCCAGCCCCCTTCCTTGGAAGCGCTTTTGTAGGCCTAAGAACACTGGGGCTTTGCGCTTCTCTAGCCACCTAATCTTCTGCTCATCCTCTCGCGCACTCTAAAGAGAGCTCAGGTGAGAAATTGCAAACGTCGAGCAATTGCTCAGAGATGAAAAGTGCCAGCACTGAAAGCTCTTGCTAGCCAGCCCCCTTCCTTGGAAGCGCTTTCACAGGCGCAGCAACACTGGGGCTTTGCGCTTCTCTAGCCACCAAACGTCACGGTCATTCTCTTTCCGTCTCGTAGACACGAGCTGAAAAATTGCAAACGTCGAGCAATTGCTCAGAGATGAAAAGTGCCAGCACTGAAAGCTCTTGCTAGCCAGCACCCTTCCTTGGAAGCGCTTTTGTAGGCCTAAGAACACTGGGGCTCTGGGCTTCTCTAGCCACCTAATCTTGTGCTCATCCTCTCGCGCACTCTAAAGAGAGCTCAGGCGAGAAATTGCAAACGTCGAGCAATTGCTCAGAGATGAAAAGTGCCAGCACTGAAAGCTGTTGCTAGCCAGCACCCTTCCTTGGAAGCGCTTTTGTAGGCCTAAGAACACTGGGGCTTTGCGCTTCTCTACCCACCAAACGTCACGGTCATTCTCTTTCCGTCTCGTAGACACGAGCTGAGAAATTGCAAACGTCGAGCAATTGCTCAGAGATGAAAAGTGCCAGCACTGAAAGCTGTTGCTAGCCAGCCCCCTTCCTTGGAAGCGCTTTTGTAGGCCTAAGAACAGTGGGGCTCTGGGCTTCTCTAGCCACCTAATCTTGTGCTCATCCTCTCGCGCACTCTAAAGAGAGCTCAGGTGAGAAATTGCAAACGTCGAGCAATTGCTCAGAGATGAAAAGTGCCAGCACTGAAAGCTCTTGCTAGCCAGCAGCCTTCCTTGGAAGCGCTTTCACAGGCGCAGCAACACTGGGGCTTTGCGCTTCTCTAGCCACCAAACGTCACGGTCATTCTCTTTCCGTCTCGTAGACACGAGCTGAGAAATTGCAAATGTCGAGCAATTGCTCAGAGATGAAAAGTGCCAGCACTGAAAGCTCTTGCTAGCCAGCCCCCTTCCTTGGAAGCGCTTTTGTAGGCCTAAGAAGACTGGGGCTCTGGGCTTCACTAGCCACCTAATCTTGTGCTCATCCTCTCGCGCGCTCTAAAGAGAGCTCAGGTGAGAAACTGCAAACGTCGAGCAATTGCTCAGAGATGAAAAGTGCCAGCACTGACAGCTGTTGCTAGCCAGCAGCCTTCCTTGGAAGCGCTTTCACAGGCGCAGCAACACTGGGGCTTTGCGCTTCTCTAGCCACCAAACGTCACGGTCATTCTCTTTCCGTCTCGTAGACACGAGCTGAGAGATTGCAAACGTCCAGCAATTGCTCAGAGATGAAAAGTGCCAGCACTGAAAGCTGTTGCTAGCCAGCCCCCTTCCTTGGAAGCGCTTTTGTAGGCCTAAGAACACTGGGGCTTTGCGCTTCTCTAGCCACCTAATCTTGTGCTCATCCTCTCGCGCACTCTAAAGGGTGCTCAGGTGAGAAATTGCAAACGTCGAGCAATTGCTCAGAGATGAAAAGTGCCAGCACTGAAAGCTGTTGCTAGCCAGCCCCCTTCCTTGGAAGCGCTTTTGTAGGCCTAAGAAGACTGGGGCTCTGGGCTTCTCTAGCCACCTAATCTTCTGCTCATCCTCTCGCGCACTCTAAAGAGAGCTCAGGTGAGAAATTGCAAACGTCGAGCAATTGCTCAGAGATGAAAAGTGCCAGCACTGAAAGCTGTTGCTAGCCAGCACCCTTCCTTGGAAGCGCTTTCACAGGCGCAGCAACACTGGGGCTTTGCGCTTCTATACGCACCAAACGTCACGGTCATTCTCTTTCCGTCTCGTAGACACGAGCTGAGAAATTGCAAACGTCAAGCAATTGCTCAGAGATGAAAAGTGCCAGCACTGAAAGCTGTTGCTAGCCAGCACCCTTCCTTGGAAGCGCTTTCACAGGCGCAGCAACACTGGGGCTTTGCGCTTCTCTAGCCACCAAACGTCACGGTCATTCTCTTTCCGTCTCGTAGACAGAAGCTGAGAAATTGCAAACGTCCAGCAATTGCTCAGAGATGAAAAGTGCCAGCACTGAAAGCTGTTGCTAGCCAGCAGCCTTCCTTGGAAGCGCTTTCACAGGCGCAGCAACACTGGGGCTTTGCGCTTCTCTAGCCACCAAACGTCACGGTCATTCTCTTTCCGTCTCGTAGACACGAGCTGAGAAATTGCAAACGTCGAGCAATTGCTCAGAGATGAAAAGCGCCAGCACTGAAAGCTGTTGCTAGCCAGCACCCTTCCTTGGAAGCGCTTTTGTAGGCCTAAGAAGACTGGGGCTCTGGGCTTCTCTAGCCACCTAATCTTGTGCTCATCCTCTCGCGCACTCTAAAGAGAGCTCAGGTGAGAAATTGCAAACGTCGAGCAATTGCTCAGAGATGAAAAGTGCCAGCACTGAAAGCTCTTGCTAGCCAGCACCCTTCCTTGGAAGCGCTTTCACAGGCGCAGCAACACTGGGGCTTTGCGCTTCTCTAGCCACCAAACGTCACGGTCATTCTCTTTCCGTCTCGTAGACACGAGCTGAGAAATTGCAAACGTCGAGCAATTGCTCAGAGATGAAAAGTGCCAGCACTGAAAGCTGTTGCTAGCCAGCACCCTTCCTTGGAAGCGCTTTTGTAGGCCTAAGAAGACTAGGGCTCTGGGCTTCTCTAGCCACCTAATCTTCTGCTCATCCTCTCGCGCACTCTAAAGAGAGCTCAGGTGAGAAATTGCAAACGTCGAGCAATTGCTCAGAGATGAAAAGTGCCAGCACTGAAAGCTCTTGCTAGCCAGCACCCTTCCTTGGAAGCGCTTTCACAGGCGCAGCAACACTGGGGCTTTGCGCTTCTCTAGCCACCAAACGTCACGGTCATTCTCTTTCCGTCTCGTAGACACGAGCTGAGAAATTGCAAACGTCCAGCAATTGCTCAGAGATGAAAAGTGCCAGCACTGAAAGCTGTTGCTAGCCAGCACCCTTCCTTGGAAGCGCTTTTGTAGGCCTAAGAAGACTGGGGCTCTGGGCTTCTCTAGCCACCTAATCTTCTGCTCATCCTCTCGCGCGCTCTAAAGAGAGCTCAGGTGAGAAATTGCAAACGTCGAGCAATTGCTCAGAGATGAAAAGTGCCAGCACTGAAAGCTCTTGCTAGCCAGCAGCCTTCCTTGGAAGCGCTTTCACAGGTGCAGCAACACTGGGGCTTTGCGCTTCTCTAGCCACCAAACGTCACGGTCATTCTCTTTCCGTCTCGTAGACACGAGCTGAGAAATTGCAAACGTCCAGCAATTGCTCAGAGATGAAAAGTGCCAGCACTGAAAGCTCTTGCTAGCCAGCACCCTTCCTTGGAAGCGCTTTTGTAGGCCTAAGAACAGTGGGGCTCTGGGCTTCTCTAGCCACCTAATCTTCTGCTCATCCTCTCGCGCGCTCTAAAGAGAGCTCAGGTGAGAAATTGCAAACGTCGAGCAATTGCTCAGAGATGAAAAGTGCCAGCACTGAAAGCTGTTGCTAGCCAGCACCCTTCCTTGGAAGCGCTTTCACAGGTGCAGCAACACTGGGGCTTTGCGCTTCTCTAGCCACCAAATGTCACGGTCATTCTCTTTCCGTCTCGTAGACACGAGCTGAGAGATTGCAAAGGTCGAGCAATTGCTCAGAGATGAAAAGTGCCAGCACTGAAAGCTGTTGCTAGCCAGCACCCTTCCTTGGAAGCGCTTTCACAGGCGCAGCAACACTGGGGCTCTGGGCTTCTCTAGCCACCTAATCTTGTGCTCATCCTCTCGCGCACTCTAAAGAGAGCTCAGGTGAGAAATTGCAAACGTCGAGCAATTGCTCAGAGATGAAAAGTGCCAGCACTGAAAGCTCTTGCTAGCCAGCAGCCTTCCTTGGAAGCGCTTTCACAGGCGCAGCAACACTGGGGCTTTGCGCTTCTCTAGCCACCAAATGTCACGGTCATTCTCTTTCCGTCTCGTAGACACGAGCTGAGAGATTGCAAAGGTCGAGCAATTGCTCAGAGATGAAAAGTGCCAGCACTGAAAGCTGTTGCTAGCCAGCACCCTTCCTTGGAAGCGCTTTCACAGGCGCAGCAACACTGGGGCTCTGGGCTTCTCTAGCCACCTAATCTTGTGCTCATCCTCTCGCGCACTCTAAAGAGAGCTCAGGTGAGAAATTGCAAACGTCGAGCAATTGCTCAGAGATGAAAAGTGCCAGCACTGAAAGCTCTTGCTAGCCAGCACCCTTCCTTGGAAGCGCTTTCACAGGCGCAGCAACACTGGGGCTTTGCGCTTCTCTAGCCACCAAACGTCATGGTCATTCTCTTTCCGCCTCGTAGACACGAGCTGAGAAATTGCAAACGTCGAGCAATTGCTCAGAGATGAAAAGTGCCAGCACTGAAAGCTGTTGCTAGCCAGCACCCTTCCTTGGAAGCGCTTTTGTAGGCCTAAGAACACTGGGGCTTTGCGCTTCTCTAGCCCCCAAACGTCATGGTCATTCTCTTTCCGTCTCGTAGACACGAGCTGAGAAATTGCAAACGTCGAGCAATTGCTCAGAGATGAAAAGTGCCAGCACTGAAAGCTGTTGCTAGCCAGCACCCTTCCTTGGAAGCGCTTTCACAGGCGCAGCAACACTGGGGCTTTGCGCTTCTCTACCCACCAAACGTCACGGTCCTTCTCTTTCTGTCTCGTAGACACGAGCTGAGAAATTGCAAACGTCCAGCAATTGCTCAGAGATGAAAAGTGCCAGCACTGAAAGCTGTTGCTAGCCAGCAGCCTTCCTTGGAAGCGCTTTTGTAGGCCTAAGAACACTGGGGCTTTGCGCTTCTCTAGCCACCTAATCTTGTGCTCATCCTCTCGCGCACTCTAAAGAGAGCTCAGGTGAGAAATTGCAAACGTCGAGCAATTGCTCAGAGATGAAAAGTGCCAGCACTGAAAGCTGTTGCTAGCCAGCAGCCTTCCTTGGAAGCGCTTTCACAGGCACAGCAACACTGGGGCTTTGCGCTTCTCTAGCCACCAAACGTCACGGTCATTCTCTTTCCGTCTCGTAGACACGAGCTGAGAAATTGCAAACGTCGAGCAATTGCTCAGAGATGAAAAGTGCCAGCACTGAAAGCTGTTGCTAGCCAGCACCCTTCCTTGGAAGCGCTTTCACAGGCGCAGCAACACTGGGGCTTTGCGCTTCTCTAGCCACCAAACGTCACGGTCCTTCTCTTTCCGTCTCGTAGACACTAGCTGAGAAATTGCAAACGTCGAGCAATTGCTCAGAGATGAAAAGTGCCAGCACTGAAAGCTCTTGCTAGCCAGCACCCTTCCTTGGAAGCGCTTTCACAGGCGCAGCAACACTGGGGCTTTGCGCTTCTCTAGCCACCTAATCTTCTGCTCATCCTCTCGCGCACTCTAAAGAGAGCTCAGGTGAGAAATTGCAAACGTCGAGCAATTGCTCAGAGATGAAAAGTGCCAGCACTGAAAGCTCTTGCTAGCCAGCACCCTTCCTTGGAAGCGCTTTCACAGGCGCAGCAACACTGGGGCTTTGCGCTTCTCTAGCCACCAAACGTCACGGTCATTCTCTTTCCGTCTCGTAGACACGAGCTGAGAAATTGCAAACGTCCAGCAATTGCTCAGAGATGAAAAGTGCCAGCACTGAAAGCTGTTGCTAGCCAGCACCCTTCCTTGGAAGCGCTTTTGTAGGCCTAAGAACACTGGGGCTCTGGGCTTCTCTAGCCACCTAATCTTGTGCTCATCGTATCGCGCACTCTAAAGAGAGCTCAGGTGAGAAATTGCAAACGTCGAGCAATTGCTCAGAGATGAAAAGTGCCAGCACTGAAAGCTCTTGCTAGCCAGCACCCTTCCTTGGAAGCGCTTTCACAGGCGCAGCAACACTGGGGCTTTGCGCTTCTCTAGCCAGCAAACGTCACGGTCATTCTCTTTCCGTCTCATAGACACGAGCTAGAGAAATTGCAAACGTCGAGCAATTGCTCAGAGATGAAAAGTGCCAGCACTGAAAGCTCTTGCTAGCCAGCACCCTTCCTTGGAAGCGCTTTCACAGGCGCAGTAACACTGGGGCTTTGCGCTTCTCTAGCCACCAAACGTCACGGTCATTCTCTTTCCGTCTCGTAGACACGAGCTGAGAAATTGCAAACGTCCAGCAATTGCTCAGAGATGAAAAGTGCCAGCACTGAAAGCTGTTGCTAGCCAGCAGCCTTCCTTGGAAGCGCTTTTGTAGGCCTAAGAAGACTGGGGCTCTGGGCTTCTCTAGCCACCTAATCTTCTGCTCATCCTCTCGCGCACTCTAAAGAGAGCTCAGGTGAGAAATTGCAAACGTCGAGCAATTGCTCAGAGATGAAAAGTGCCAGCACTGAAAGCTGTTGCTAGCCAGCAGCCTTCCTTGGAAGCGCTTTCACAGGCGCAGCGACACTGGGGCTTTGCGCTTCTCTAGCCACCAAACGTCACGGTCATTCTCTTTCCGTCTCGTAGACACGAGCTGAGAGATTGTAAACATCGAGCAATTGCTCAGAGATGAAAAGTGCCAGCACTGAAGCTGTTGCTAGCCAGCCCCCTTCCTTGGAAGCGCTTTTGTAGGCCTCAGAACACTGGGGCTTTGCGCTTCTCTAGCCACCTAATCTTGTGCTCATCCTCTCGCGCACTCTAAAGAGAGCTCAGGTGAGAAATTGCAAACGTCGAGCAATTGCTCAGAGATGAAAAGTGCCAGCACTGAAAGCTGTTGCTAGCCAGCCCCCTTCCTTGGAAGCGCTTTTGTAGGCCTAAGAACACTGGGGCTTTGCGCTTCTCTAGCCACCTAATCTTGTGCTCATCCTCTCGCGCACTCTAAAGAGAGCTCAGGTGAGAAATTGCAAACGTCGAGCAATTGCTCAGAGATGAAAAGTGCCAGCACTGAAAGCTCTTGCTAGCCAGCCCCCTTCCTTGGAAGCGCTTTCACAGGCGCAGCAACACTGGGGCTTTGCGCTTCTCTAGCCACCAAACGTCACGGTCCTTCTCTTTCCGTCTCGTAGACACGAGCTGAGAAATTGCAAACGTCCAGCAATTGCTCAGAGATGAAAAGTGCCAGCACTGAAAGCTCTTGCTAGCCAGCACCCTTCCTTGGAAGCGCTTTTGTAGGCCTAAGAACACTGGGGCTCTGGGCTTCTCTAGCCACCTAATCTTGTGCTCATCCTCTCGCGCACTCTAAAGAGAGCTCAGGTGAGAAATTGCAAACGTCGAGCAATTGCTCAGAGATGAAAAGTGCCAGCACTGAAAGCTGTTGCTAGCCAGCAGCCTTCCTTGGAAGCGCTTTTGTAGGCCTAAGAACACTGGGGCTTTGCGCTTCTCTAGCCACCAAACGTCACGGTCATTCTCTTTCCGTCTCGTAGACACGAGCTGAGAAATTGCAAACGTCGAGCAATTGCTCAGAGATGAAAAGTGCCAGCACTGAAAGCTGTTGCTAGCCAGCCCCCTTCCTTGGAAGCGCTTTTGTAGGCCTAAGAAGACTGGGGCTCTGGGCTTCTCTAGCCACCTAATCTTGTGCTCATCCTCTCGCGCACTCTAAAGAGAGCTCAGGTGAGAAATTGCAAACATCGAGCAATTGCTCAGAGATGAAAAGTGCCAGCACTGAAAGCTCTTGCTAGCCAGCAGCCTTCCTTGGAAGCGCTTTCACAGGCGCAGCAACACTGGGGCTTTGCGCTTCTCTAGCCACCAAACGTCACAGTCATTCTCTTTCCGTCTCATAGACACGAGCTGAGAAATTGCAAACGTCGAGCAATTGCTCAGAGATGAAAAGTGCCAGCACTGAAAGCTCTTGCTAGCCAGCACCCTTCCTTGGAAGCGCTTTCACAGGCGCAGCAACACTGGGGCTTTGCGCTTCTCTACCCACCAAACGTCACGGTCATTCTCTTTCCGTCTCGTAGACACGAGCTGAGAGATTGCAAACGTCGAGCAATTGCTCAGAGATGAAAAGTGCCAGCACTGAAAGCTGTTGCTAGCCAGCCCCCTTCCTTGGAAGCGCTTTTGTAGGCCTAAGAACACTGGGGCTTTGCGCTTCTCTAGCCACCTAATCTTCTGCTCATCCTCTCGCGCACTCTAAAGGGTGCTCAGGTGAGAAATTGCAAACGTCGAGCAATTGCTCAGAGATGAAAAGTGCCAGCACTGAAAGCTCTTGCTAGCCAGCACCCTTCCTTGGAAGCGCTTTTGTAGGCCTAAGAACACTGGGGCTCTGGGCTTCTCTAGCCACCTCATCTTCTGCTCATCCTCTCGCGCACTCTAAAGAGAGCTCAGGTGAGAAATTGCAAACGTCGAGCAATTGCTCAGAGATGAAAAGTGCCAGCACTGAAAGCTGTTGCTAGCCAGCACCCTTCCTTGGAAGCGCTTTTGTAGGCCTAAGAACACTGGGGCTTTGCGCTTCTCTAGCCACCAAACGTCACGGTCATTCTCTTTCCGTCTCGTAGACACGAGCTGAGAAATTGCAAACGTCGAGCAATTGCTCAGAGATGAAAAGTGCCAGCACTGAAAGCTGTTGCTAGCCAGCCCCCTTCCTTGGAAGCGCTTTTGTAGGCCTAAGAAGACTGGGGCTCTGGGCTTCTCTAGCCACCTAATCTTGTGCTCATCCTCTCGCGCACTCTAAAGAGAGCTCAGGTGAGAAATTGCAAACATCGAGCAATTGCTCAGAGATGAAAAGTGCCAGCACTGAAAGCTCTTGCTAGCCAGCAGCCTTCCTTGGAAGCGCTTTCACAGGCGCAGTAACACTGGGGCTTTGCGCTTCTCTAGCCACCAAACGTCACAGTCATTCTCTTTCCGTCTCATAGACACGAGCTGAGAAATTGCAAACGTCGAGCAATTGCTCAGAGATGAAAAGTGCCAGCACTGAAAGCTCTTGCTAGCCAGCACCCTTCCTTGGAAGCGCTTTCACAGGCGCAGCAACACTGGGGCTTTGCGCTTCTCTACCCACCAAACGTCACGGTCATTCTCTTTCCGTCTCGTAGACACGAGCTGAGAGATTGCAAACGTCGAGCAATTGCTCAGAGATGAAAAGTGCCAGCACTGAAGCTGTTGCTAGCCAGCCCCCTTCCTTGGAAGCGCTTTTGTAGGCCTAAGAACACTGGGGCTTTGCGCTTCTCTAGCCACCTAATCTTCTGCTCATCCTCTCGCGCACTCTAAAGGGTGCTCAGGTGAGAAATTGCAAACGTCGAGCAATTGCTCAGAGATGAAAAGTGCCAGCACTGAAAGCTGTTGCTAGCCAGCAGCCTTCCTTGGAAACGCTTTTGTAGGCCTAAGAACACTGGGGCTTTGCGCTTCTCTAGCCACCTAATCTTGTGCTCATCCTCTCGCGCACTCTAAAGAGAGCTCAGGTGAGAAATTGCAAACGTCGAGCAATTGCTCAGAGATGAAAAGTGCCAGCACTGAAAGCTCTTGCTAGCCAGCACCATTCCTTGGAAGCGCTTTCACAGGCGCAGCAACACTGGGGCTTTGCGCTTCTCTACCCACCAAACGTCACGGTCATTCTCTTTCCGTCTCGTAGACACGAGCTGAGAAATTGCAAATGTCGAGCAATTGCTCAGAGATGAAAAGTGCCAGCACTGAAAGCTGTTGCTAGCCAGCAGCCTTCCTTGGAAGCGCTTTTGTAGGCCTAAGAAGACTGGGGCTCTGGGCTTCTCTAGCCACCTAATCTTCTGCTCACCCTCTCGCACTCTAAAGAGAGCTCAGGTGAGAAATTGCAAACGTCGAGCAATTGCTCAGAGATGAAAAGTGCCAGCACTGAAAGCTGTTGCTAGCCAGCACCCTTCCTTGGAAGCGCTTTCACAGGTGCAGCAACACTGGGGCTTTGCGCTTCTCTAGCCACCAAACGTCACGGTCATTCTCTTTCCGTCTCGTAGACACGAGCTGAGAAATTGCAAACGTCCAGCAATTGCTCAGAGATGAAAAGTGCCAGCACTGAAAGCTGTTGCTAGCCAGCCCCCTTCCTTGGAAGCGCTTTTGTAGCCCTAAGAACACTGGGGCTCTGGGCTTCTCTAGCCACCTAATCTTGTGCTCATCCTCTCGCGCGCTCTAAAGAGAGCTCAGGTGAGAAATTGCAAACGTCGAGCAATTGCTCAGAGATGATAAAGTGCCAGCACTGAAAGCTGTTGCTAGCCAGCACCCTTCCTTGGAAGCGCTTTCACAGGCGCAGCAACACTGGGGCTTTGCGCTTCTCTAGCCACCAAACGTCACGGTCATTCTCTTTCCGTCTCGTAGACACGAGCTGAGAGATTGCAAACGTCGAGCAATTGCTCAGAGATGAAAAGTGCCAGCACTGAAGCTGTTGCTAGCTAGCACCCTTCCTTGGAAGCGCTTTTGTAGGCCTAAGAACACTGGGGCTCTGGGCTTCTCTAGCCACCTAATCTTCTGCTCATCCTCTCGCGCACTCTAAAGAGAGCTCAGGTGAGAAATTCAAAACGTCTTCAAATTGCTCAGAGATGAAAAGTGCCAGCACTGAAAGCTCTTGCTAGCCAGCACCCTTCCTTGGAAGCGCTTTCACAGGCGCAGCAACACTGGGGCTTTGCGCTTCTCTAGCCACCAAACGTCACGGTCATTCTCTTTCCGTCTCGTAGACACGAGCTGAGAGATTGCAAACGTCCAGCAATTGCTCAGAGATGAAAAGTGCCAGCACTGAAAGCTGTTGCTAGCCAGCCCCCTTCCTTGGAAGCGCTTTTGTAGCCCTTAGAACACTGGGGCTCTGGGCTTCTCTAGCCATCTAATCTTCTGCTCATCCTCTCACGCACCCTAAAGAGAGCTCAGGTGAGAAATTGCAAACGTCGAGCAATTGCTCAGAGATGAAAAGTGCCAGCACTGAAAGCTCTTGCTAGCCAGCACCCTTCCTTGGAAGCGCTTTCACAGGCGCAGCAACACTGGGGCTTTGCGCTTCTCTAGCCACCAAACGTCACGGTCATTCTCTTTCCGTCTCGTAGACACGAGCTGAGAAATTGCAAACGTCGAGCAATTGCTCAGAGATGAAAAGTGCCAGCACTGAAAGCTGTTGCTAGCCAGCAGCCTTCCTTGGAAGCGCTTTCACAGGCGCAGCAACACTGGGGCTTTGCGCTTCTCTACCCACCAAACGTCACGGTCATTCTCTTTCCATCTCGTAGACGCGAGCTGAGAAATTGCGAACATCCAGCAATTGCTCAGAGATGAAAAGTGCCAGCACTGAAAGCTCTTGCTAGCCAGCCCCCTTCCTTGGAAGCGCTTTTGTAGCCCTTAGAACACTGGGGCTCTGGGCTTCTGTAGCCATCTAATCTTCTGCTCATCCTCTCGCGCACTCTAAAGAGAGCTCAGGTGAGAAATTGCAAACGTCGAGCAATTGCTCAGAGATGAAAAGTGCCAGCACTGAAAGCTGTTGCTAGCCAGCCCCCTTCCTTGGAAGCGCTTTCACAGGCGCAGCAACACTGGGGCTTTGCGCTTCTGTAGCCACCAAACGTCACGGTCCTTCTCTTTCCGTCTCGTAGACACGAGCTGAGAAATTGCAAACGTCGAGCAATTGCTCAGAGATGAAAAGTGCCAGCACTGAAAGCTGTTGCTAGCCAGCACCCTTCCTTGGAAGCGCTTTCACAGGCGCAGCAACACTGGGGCTTTGCGCTTCTCTACCCACCAAACGTCACGGTCATTCTCTTTCCGTCTCGTAGACACGAGCTGAGAAATTGCAAAAGTCCAGCAATTGCTCAGAGATGAAAAGTGCCAGCACTGAAAGCTCTTGCTAGCCAGCACCCTTCCTTGGAAGCGCTTTTGTAGGCCTAAGAACACTGGGGCTTTGCGCTTCTCTACCCACCAAACGTCACGGTCACTATCTCTCCGTCTCGTAGACACGAGCTGAGAAATTGCGAACGTCGAGCAATTGCTCAGAGATGAAAAGTGCCAGCACTGAAAGCTGTTGCTAGCCAGCAGCCTTCCTTGGAAGCGCTTTCACAGGCGCAGCAACACTGGGGCTTTGCGCTTCTCTACCCACCAAACGTCACGGTCATTCTCTTTCCGTCTCGTAGACACGAGCTGAGAAATTGCGAACGTCCAGCAATTGCTCAGAGATGAAAAGTGCCAGCACTGAAAGCTCTTGCTAGCCAGCACCCTTCCTTGGAAGCGCTTTTGTAGCCCTTAGAACACTGGGGCTCTGGGCTTCTCTAGCCATCTAATCTTCTGCTCATCCTCTCGCGCAGTCTAAAGAGAGCTCAGGTGAGAAATTGCAAACGTCGAGCAATTGCTCAGAGATGAAAAGTGCCAGCACTGAAAGCTGTTGCTAGCCAGCCCCCTTCCTTGGAAGCGCTTTCACAGGCGCAGCAACACTGGGGCTTTGCGCTTCTCTACCCACCAAACGTCACGGTCCTTCTCTTTCCGTCTCGTAGACACGAGCTGAGAAATTGCAAACGTCGAGCAATTGCTCAGAGATGAAAAGTGCCAGCACTGAAAGCTGTTGCTAGCCAGCACCCTTCCTTGGAAGCGCTTTCACAGGTGCAGCAACACTGGGGCTTTGCGCTTCTCTACCCACCAAACGTCACGGTCATTCTCTTTCCGTCTCGTAGACACGAGCTGAGAAATTGCAAAAGTCCAGCAATTGCTCAGAGATGAAAAGTGCCAGCACTGAAAGCTCTTGCTAGCCAGCACCCTTCCTTGGAAGCGCTTTCACAGGCGCAGCAACACTGGGGCTTTGCGCTTCTCTAGCCACCAAACGTCACGGTCACTATCTCTCCGTCTCGTAGACACGAGCTGAGAAATTGCGAACGTCGAGCAATTGCTCAGAGATGAAAAGTGCCAGCACTGAAAGCTGTTGCTAGCCAGCAGCCTTCCTTGGAAGCGCTTTCACAGGCGCAGCAACACTGGGGCTTTGCGCTTCTCTACCCACCAAACGTCACGGTCATTCTCTTTCCGTCTCGTAGACACGAGCTGAGAAATTGCGAACGTCGAGCAATTGCTCAGAGATGAAAAGTGCCAGCACTGAAAGCTGTTGCTAGCCAGCACCCTTCCTTGGAAGCGCTTTCACAGGCGCAGCAACACTGGGGCTTTGCGCTTCTCTAGCCACCTAATCTTGTGCTCATCCTCTCGCGCACTCTAAAGAGAGCTCAGGTGAGAAATTGCAAACGTCGAGCAATTGCTCAGAGATGAAAAGTGCCAGCACTGAAAGCTCTTGCTAGCCAGCACCCTTCCTTGGAAGCGCTTTCACAGGCGCAGCAACACTGGGGCTTTGCGTTTCTCTAGCCACCAAACGTCATGGTCATTCTCTTTCCGTCTCGTAGACACGAGCTGAGAAATTGCAAACGTCGAGCAATTGCTCAGAGATGAAAAGTGCCAGCACTGAAAGCTGTTGCTAGCCAGCACCCTTCCTTGGAAGCGCTTTTGTAGGCCTAAGAACACTGGGGCTTTGCGCTTCTCTAGCCACCAAACGTCATGGTCATTCTCTTTCCGTCTCGTAGACACGAGCTGAGAAATTGCAAACGTCGAGCAATTGCTCAGAGATGAAAAGTGCCAGCACTGAAAGCTGTTGCTAGCCAGCACCCTTCCTTGGAAGCGCTTTCACAGGCGCAGCAACACTGGGGCTTTGCGCTTCTCTACCCACCAAACGTCACGGTCCTGCTCTTTCTGTCTCGTAGACACGAGCTGAGAAATTGCAAACATCGAGCAATTGCTCAGAGATGAAAAGTGCCAGCACTGAAAGCTGTTGCTAGCCAGCAGCCTTCCTTGGAAGCGCTTTTGTAGGCCTAAGAACACTGGGGCTTTGCGCTTCTCTAGCCACCTAATCTTATGCTCATCCTCTCGCGCACTCTAAAGAGAGCTCAGGTGAGAAATTGCAAACGTCGAGCAATTGCTCAGAGATGAAAAGTGCCAGCACTGAAAGCTGTTGCTAGCCAGCAGCCTTCCTTGGAAGCGCTTTCACAGGCGCAGCAACACTGGGGCTTTGCGCTTCTCTACCCACCAAACGTCACGGTCATTCTCTTTCCGTCTCGTAGACACGAGCTGAGAAATTGCAAAGGTCGAGCAATTGCTCAGAGATGAAAAGTGCCAGCACTGAAAGCTGTTGCTAGCCAGCAGCCTTCCTTGGAAGCGCTTTCACAGGCGCAGCAACACTGGGGCTTTGCGCTTCTCTAGCCACCAAACGTCACGGTCCTTCGCTTTCCGTCTCATAGACACTAGCTGAGAAATTGCAAACTTCCAGCAATTGCTCAGAGATGAAAAGTGCCAGCACTGAAAGCTCTTGCTAGCCAGCACCCTTCCTTGGAAGCGCTTTCACAGGCGCAGCAACACTGGGGCTTTGCGCTTCTCTAGCCACCTAATCTTCTGCTCATCCTCTCGCGCACTCTAAAGAGAGCTCAGGTGAGAAATTGCAAACGTCGAGCAATTGCTCAGAGATGAAAAGTGCCAGCACTGAAAGCTCTTGCTAGCCAGCACCCTTCCTTGGAAGCGCTTTCACAGGCGCAGCAACACTGGGGCTTTGCGCTTCTCTAGCCACCAAACGTCACGGTCCTTCTCTTTCCGTCTCGTAGACACGAGCTGAGAAATTGCAAACGTCCAGCAATTGCTCAGAGATGAAAAGTGCCAGCACTGAAAGCTGTTGCTAGCCAGCACCTTTCCTTGGAAGCGCTTTTGTAGGCCTAAGAAGACTGGGGCTCTGGGCTTCTCTAGCCACCTAATCTTGTGCTCATCGTATCGCGCACTCTAAAGAGAGCTCAGGTGAGAAATTGCAAACGTCGAGCAATTGCTCAGAGATGAAAAGTGCCAGCACTGAAAGCTGTTGCTAGCCAGCAGCCTTCCTTGGAAGCGCTTTCACAGGCGCAGTAACACTGGGGCTTTGCGCTTCTCTACCCACCAAACGTCACGGTCATTCTCTTTCCGTCTCATAGACACGAGCTAGAGAAATTGCAAACGTCGAGCAATTGCTCAGAGACGAAAAGTGCCAGCACTGAAAGCTCTTGCTAGCCAGCACCCTTCCTTGGAAGCGCTTTCACAGGCGCAGCAACACTGGGGCTTTGCGCTTCTCTAGCCACCAAACGTCACGGTCATTCTCTTTCCGTCTCGTAGACACGAGCTGAGAAATTGCAAACGTCGAGCAATTGCTCAGAGATGAAAAGTGCCAGCACTGAAAGCTGTTGCTAGCCAGCACCCTTCCTTGGAAGCGCTTTTGTAGGCCTAAGAACACTGGGGCTCTGGGCTTCTCTAGCCACCTAATCTTGTGCTCATCCTCTCGCGCACTCTAAAGAGAGCTCAGGTGAGAAATTGCAAACGTCGAGCAATTGCTCAGAGATGAAAAGTGCCAGCACTGAAAGCTGTTGCTAGCCAGCAGCCTTCCTTGGAAGCGCTTTCACAGGCGCAGCAACACTGGGGCTTTGCGCTTCTCTAGCCACCAAACGTCACGGTCATTCTCTTTCCGTCTCGTAGACACGAGCTGAGAGATTGTAAACATCGAGCAATTGCTCAGAGATGAAAAGTGCCAGCACTGAAGCTGTTGCTAGCCAGCCCCCTTCCTTGGAAGCGCTTTTGTAGGCCTAAGAACACTGGGGCTTTGCGCTTCTCTAGCCACCTAATCTTGTGCTCATCCTCTCGCGCACTCTAAAGAGAGCTCAGGTGAGAAATTGCAAACGTCGAGCAATTGCTCAGAGATGAAAAGTGCCAGCACTGAAAGCTGTTGCTAGCCAGCCCCCTTCCTTGGAAGCGCTTTTGTAGGCCTAAGAACACTGGGGCTTTGCGCTTCTCTAGCCACCTAATCTTCTGCTCATCCTCTCGCGCACTCTAAAGAGAGCTCAGGTGAGAAATTGCAAACGTCGAGCAATTGCTCAGAGATGAAAAGTGCCAGCACTGAAAGCTCTTGCTAGCCAGCAGCCTTCCTTGGAAGCGCTTTCACAGGCGCAGCAACACTGGGGCTTTGCGCTTCTGTAGCCACCAAACGTCACGGTCATTCTCTTTCCGTCTCGTAGACACGAGCTGAAAAATTGCAAACGTCGAGCAATTGCTCAGAGATGAAAAGTGCCAGCACTGAAAGCTCTTGCTAGCCAGCACCCTTCCTTGGAAGCGCTTTTGTAGGCCTAAGAACACTGGGGCTCTGGGCTTCTCTAGCCACCTAATCTTGTGCTCATCCTCTCGCGCACTCTAAAGAGAGCTCAGGCGAGAAATTGCAAACGTCGAGCAATTGCTCAGAGATGAAAAGTGCCAGCACTGAAAGCTGTTGCTAGCCAGCACCCTTCCTTGGAAGCGCTTTTGTAGGCCTAAGAACACTGGGGCTTTGCGCTTCTCTACCCACCAAACGTCACGGTCATTCTCTTTCCGTCTCGTAGACACGAGCTGAGAAATTGCAAACGTCGAGCAATTGCTCAGAGATGAAAAGTGCCAGCACTGAAAGCTGTTGCTAGCCAGCACCCTTCCTTGGAAGCGCTTTTGTAGGCCTAAGAAGACTGGGGCTCTGGGCTTCTCTAGCCACCTAATCTTGTGCTCATCCTCTCGCGCACTCTAAAGAGAGCTCAGGTGAGAAATTGCAAACGTCGAGCAATTGCTCAGAGATGAAAAGTGCCAGCACTGAAAGCTCTTGCTAGCCAGCACCCTTCCTTGGAAGCGCTTTCACAGGCACAGCAACACTGGGGCTTTGCGCTTCTCTAGCCACCAAACGTCACGGTCATTCTCTTTCCGTCTCGTAGACACGAGCTGAGAAATTGCAAATGTCGAGCAATTGCTCAGAGATGAAAAGTGCCAGCACTGAAAGCTGTTGCTAGCCAGCCCCCTTCCTTGGAAGCGCTTTTGTAGGCCTAAGAAGACTGGGGCTCTGGGCTTCACTAGCCACCTAATCTTGTGCTCATCCTCTCGCGCGCTCTAAAGAGAGCTCAGGTGAGAAACTGCAAACGTCGAGCAATTGCTCAGAGATGAAAAGTGCCAGCACTGACAGCTGTTGCTAGCCAGCAGCCTTCCTTGGAAGCGCTTTCACAGGCGCAGCAACACTGGGGCTTTGCGCTTCTCTAGCCACCAAACGTCACGGTCATTCTCTTTCCGTCTCGTAGACACGAGCTGAGAGATTGCAAACGTCCAGCAATTGCTCAGAGATGAAAAGTGCCAGCACTGAAAGCTGTTGCTAGCCAGCCCCCTTCCTTGGAAGCGCTTTTGTAGGCCTAAGAACACTGGGGCTTTGCGCTTCTCTAGCCACCTAATCTTGTGCTCATCCTCTCGCGCACTCTAAAGGGTGCTCAGGTGAGAAATTGCAAACGTCGAGCAATTGCTCAGAGATGAAAAGTGCCAGCACTGAAAGCTGTTGCTAGCCAGCCCCCTTCCTTGGAAGCGCTTTTGTAGGCCTAAGAAGACTGGGGCTCTGGGCTTCTCTAGCCACCTAATCTTCTGCTCATCCTCTCGCGCACTCTAAAGAGAGCTCAGGTGAGAAATTGCAAACGTCGAGCAATTGCTCAGAGATGAAAAGTGCCAGCACTGAAAGCTGTTGCTAGCCAGCACCCTTCCTTGGAAGCGCTTTCACAGGCGCAGCAACACTGGGGCTTTGCGCTTCTCTAGCCACCAAACGTCACGGTCATTCTCTTTCCGTCTCGTAGACACGAGCTGAGAAATTGCAAACGTCCAGCAATTGCTCAGAGATGAAAAGTGCCAGCACTGAAAGCTCTTGCTAGCCAGCACCCTTCCTTGGAAGCGCTTTCACAGGCGCAGCAACACTGGGGCTTTGCGCTTCTCTAGCCACCAAACGTCACGGTCATTCTCTTTCCGTCTCGTAGACAGAAGCTGAGAAATTGCAAACGTCCAGCAATTGCTCAGAGATGAAAAGTGCCAGCACTGAAAGCTGTTGCTAGCCAGCACCCTTCCTTGGAAGCGCTTTCACAGGCGCAGCAACACTGGGGCTTTGCGCTTCTCTAGCCACCAAACGTCACGGTCATTCTCTTTCCGTCTCGTAGACACGAGCTGAGAAATTGCAAACGTCGAGCAATTGCTCAGAGATGAAAAGCGCCAGCACTGAAAGCTGTTGCTAGCCAGCACCCTTCCTTGGAAGCGCTTTTGTAGGCCTAAGAAGACTGGGGCTCTGGGCTTCTCTAGCCACCTAATCTTGTGCTCATCCTCTCGCGCACTCTAAAGAGAGCTCAGGTGAGAAATTGCAAACGTCGAGCAATTGCTCAGAGATGAAAAGTGCCAGCACTGAAAGCTCTTGCTAGCCAGCACCCTTCCTTGGAAGCGCTTTCACAGGCGCAGCAACACTGGGGCTTTGCGCTTCTCTAGCCACCAAACGTCACGGTCATTCTCTTTCCGTCTCGTAGACACGAGCTGAGAGATTGCAAACGTCGAGCAATTGCTCAGAGATGAAAAGTGCCAGCACTGAAAGCTCTTGCTAGCCAGCACCCTTCCTTGGAAGCGCTTTCACAGGCGCAGCAACACTGGGGCTTTGCGCTTCTCTAGCCACCAAACGTCACGGTCATTCTCTTTCCGTCTCGTAGACACGAGCTGAGAAATTGCAAACGTCCAGCAATTGCTCAGAGATGAAAAGTGCCAGCACTGAAAGCTGTTGCTAGCCAGCACCTTTCCTTGGAAGCGCTTTTGTAGGCCTAAGAAGACTGGGGCTCTGGGCTTCTCTAGCCACCTAATCTTGTGCTCATCGTATCGCGCACTCTAAAGAGAGCTCAGGTGAGAAATTGCAAACGTCGAGCAATTGCTCAGAGATGAAAAGTGCCAGCACTGAAAGCTGTTGCTAGCCAGCAGCCTTCCTTGGAAGCGCTTTCACAGGCGCAGTAACACTGGGGCTTTGCGCTTCTCTACCCACCAAACGTCACGGTCATTCTCTTTCCGTCTCATAGACACGAGCTAGAGAAATTGCAAACGTCGAGCAATTGCTCAGAGACGAAAAGTGCCAGCACTGAAAGCTCTTGCTAGCCAGCACCCTTCCTTGGAAGCGCTTTCACAGGCGCAGCAACACTGGGGCTTTGCGCTTCTCTAGCCACCAAACGTCACGGTCATTCTCTTTCCGTCTCGTAGACACGAGCTGAGAAATTGCAAACGTCGAGCAATTGCTCAGAGATGAAAAGTGCCAGCACTGAAAGCTGTTGCTAGCCAGCAGCCTTCCTTGGAAGCGCTTTTGTAGGCCTAAGAAGACTGGGGCTCTGGGCTTCTCTAGCCACCTAATCTTGTGCTCATCCTCTCGCGCACTCTAAAGAGAGCTCAGGTGAGAAATTGCAAACGTCGAGCAATTGCTCAGAGATGAAAAGTGCCAGCACTGAAAGCTCTTGCTAGCCAGCAGCCTTCCTTGGAAGCGCTTTCACAGGCGCAGCAACACTGGGGCTTTGCGCTTCTCTAGCCACCAAACGTCACGGTCATTCTCTTTCCGTCTCGTAGACACGAGCTGAGAGATTGTAAACATCGAGCAATTGCTCAGAGATGAAAAGTGCCAGCACTGAAGCTGTTGCTAGCCAGCCCCCTTCCTTGGAAGCGCTTTTGTAGGCCTAAGAACACTGGGGCTTTGCGCTTCTCTAGCCACCTAATCTTGTGCTCATCCTCTCGCGCACTCTAAAGAGAGCTCAGGTGAGAAATTGCAAACGTCGAGCAATTGCTCAGAGATGAAAAGTGCCAGCACTGAAAGCTGTTGCTAGCCAGCCCCCTTCCTTGGAAGCGCTTTTGTAGGCCTAAGAACACTGGGGCTTTGCGCTTCTCTAGCCACCTAATCTTCTGCTCATCCTCTCGCGCACTCTAAAGAGAGCTCAGGTGAGAAATTGCAAACGTCGAGCAATTGCTCAGAGATGAAAAGTGCCAGCACTGAAAGCTCTTGCTAGCCAGCCCCCTTCCTTGGAAGCGCTTTCACAGGCGCAGCAACACTGGGGCTTTGCGCTTCTCTAGCCACCAAACGTCACGGTCATTCTCTTTCCGTCTCGTAGACACGAGCTGAAAAATTGCAAACGTCGAGCAATTGCTCAGAGATGAAAAGTGCCAGCACTGAAAGCTCTTGCTAGCCAGCACCCTTCCTTGGAAGCGCTTTTGTAGGCCTAAGAACACTGGGGCTCTGGGCTTCTCTAGCCACCTAATCTTGTGCTCATCCTCTCGCGCACTCTAAAGAGAGCTCAGGCGAGAAATTGCAAACGTCGAGCAATTGCTCAGAGATGAAAAGTGCCAGCACTGAAAGCTGTTGCTAGCCAGCACCCTTCCTTGGAAGCGCTTTTGTAGGCCTAAGAACACTGGGGCTTTGCGCTTCTCTACCCACCAAACGTCACGGTCATTCTCTTTCCGTCTCGTAGACACGAGCTGAGAAATTGCAAACGTCGAGCAATTGCTCAGAGATGAAAAGTGCCAGCACTGAAAGCTGTTGCTAGCCAGCCCCCTTCCTTGGAAGCGCTTTTGTAGGCCTAAGAACAGTGGGGCTCTGGGCTTCTCTAGCCACCTAATCTTGTGCTCATCCTCTCGCGCACTCTAAAGAGAGCTCAGGTGAGAAATTGCAAACGTCGAGCAATTGCTCAGAGATGAAAAGTGCCAGCACTGAAAGCTCTTGCTAGCCAGCAGCCTTCCTTGGAAGCGCTTTCACAGGCGCAGCAACACTGGGGCTTTGCGCTTCTCTAGCCACCAAACGTCACGGTCATTCTCTTTCCGTCTCGTAGACACGAGCTGAGAAATTGCAAATGTCGAGCAATTGCTCAGAGATGAAAAGTGCCAGCACTGAAAGCTCTTGCTAGCCAGCCCCCTTCCTTGGAAGCGCTTTTGTAGGCCTAAGAAGACTGGGGCTCTGGGCTTCACTAGCCACCTAATCTTGTGCTCATCCTCTCGCGCGCTCTAAAGAGAGCTCAGGTGAGAAACTGCAAACGTCGAGCAATTGCTCAGAGATGAAAAGTGCCAGCACTGACAGCTGTTGCTAGCCAGCAGCCTTCCTTGGAAGCGCTTTCACAGGCGCAGCAACACTGGGGCTTTGCGCTTCTCTAGCCACCAAACGTCACGGTCATTCTCTTTCCGTCTCGTAGACACGAGCTGAGAGATTGCAAACGTCCAGCAATTGCTCAGAGATGAAAAGTGCCAGCACTGAAAGCTGTTGCTAGCCAGCCCCCTTCCTTGGAAGCGCTTTTGTAGGCCTAAGAACACTGGGGCTTTGCGCTTCTCTAGCCACCTAATCTTGTGCTCATCCTCTCGCGCACTCTAAAGGGTGCTCAGGTGAGAAATTGCAAACGTCGAGCAATTGCTCAGAGATGAAAAGTGCCAGCACTGAAAGCTGTTGCTAGCCAGCCCCCTTCCTTGGAAGCGCTTTTGTAGGCCTAAGAAGACTGGGGCTCTGGGCTTCTCTAGCCACCTAATCTTCTGCTCATCCTCTCGCGCACTCTAAAGAGAGCTCAGGTGAGAAATTGCAAACGTCGAGCAATTGCTCAGAGATGAAAAGTGCCAGCACTGAAAGCTGTTGCTAGCCAGCACCCTTCCTTGGAAGCGCTTTCACAGGCGCAGCAACACTGGGGCTTTGCGCTTCTATACGCACCAAACGTCACGGTCATTCTCTTTCCGTCTCGTAGACACGAGCTGAGAAATTGCAAACGTCAAGCAATTGCTCAGAGATGAAAAGTGCCAGCACTGAAAGCTGTTGCTAGCCAGCACCCTTCCTTGGAAGCGCTTTCACAGGCGCAGCAACACTGGGGCTTTGCGCTTCTCTAGCCACCAAACGTCACGGTCATTCTCTTTCCGTCTCGTAGACAGAAGCTGAGAAATTGCAAACGTCCAGCAATTGCTCAGAGATGAAAAGTGCCAGCACTGAAAGCTGTTGCTAGCCAGCAGCCTTCCTTGGAAGCGCTTTCACAGGCGCAGCAACACTGGGGCTTTGCGCTTCTCTAGCCACCAAACGTCACGGTCATTCTCTTTCCGTCTCGTAGACACGAGCTGAGAAATTGCAAACGTCGAGCAATTGCTCAGAGATGAAAAGCGCCAGCACTGAAAGCTGTTGCTAGCCAGCACCCTTCCTTGGAAGCGCTTTTGTAGGCCTAAGAAGACTGGGGCTCTGGGCTTCTCTAGCCACCTAATCTTGTGCTCATCCTCTCGCGCACTCTAAAGAGAGCTCAGGTGAGAAATTGCAAACGTCGAGCAATTGCTCAGAGATGAAAAGTGCCAGCACTGAAAGCTCTTGCTAGCCAGCACCCTTCCTTGGAAGCGCTTTCACAGGCGCAGCAACACTGGGGCTTTGCGCTTCTCTAGCCACCAAACGTCACGGTCATTCTCTTTCCGTCTCGTAGACACGAGCTGAGAAATTGCAAACGTCGAGCAATTGCTCAGAGATGAAAAGTGCCAGCACTGAAAGCTGTTGCTAGCCAGCACCCTTCCTTGGAAGCGCTTTTGTAGGCCTAAGAAGACTAGGGCTCTGGGCTTCTCTAGCCACCTAATCTTCTGCTCATCCTCTCGCGCACTCTAAAGAGAGCTCAGGTGAGAAATTGCAAACGTCGAGCAATTGCTCAGAGATGAAAAGTGCCAGCACTGAAAGCTCTTGCTAGCCAGCACCCTTCCTTGGAAGCGCTTTCACAGGCGCAGCAACACTGGGGCTTTGCGCTTCTCTAGCCACCAAACGTCACGGTCATTCTCTTTCCGTCTCGTAGACACGAGCTGAGAAATTGCAAACGTCCAGCAATTGCTCAGAGATGAAAAGTGCCAGCACTGAAAGCTGTTGCTAGCCAGCACCCTTCCTTGGAAGCGCTTTTGTAGGCCTAAGAAGACTGGGGCTCTGGGCTTCTCTAGCCACCTAATCTTCTGCTCATCCTCTCGCGCGCTCTAAAGAGAGCTCAGGTGAGAAATTGCAAACGTCGAGCAATTGCTCAGAGATGAAAAGTGCCAGCACTGAAAGCTCTTGCTAGCCAGCAGCCTTCCTTGGAAGCGCTTTCACAGGTGCAGCAACACTGGGGCTTTGCGCTTCTCTAGCCACCAAACGTCACGGTCATTCTCTTTCCGTCTCGTAGACACGAGCTGAGAAATTGCAAACGTCCAGCAATTGCTCAGAGATGAAAAGTGCCAGCACTGAAAGCTCTTGCTAGCCAGCACCCTTCCTTGGAAGCGCTTTTGTAGGCCTAAGAACAGTGGGGCTCTGGGCTTCTCTAGCCACCTAATCTTCTGCTCATCCTCTCGCGCGCTCTAAAGAGAGCTCAGGTGAGAAATTGCAAACGTCGAGCAATTGCTCAGAGATGAAAAGTGCCAGCACTGAAAGCTCTTGCTAGCCAGCACCCTTCCTTGGAAGCGCTTTCACAGGTGCAGCAACACTGGGGCTTTGCGCTTCTCTAGCCACCAAATGTCACGGTCATTCTCTTTCCGTCTCGTAGACACGAGCTGAGAGATTGCAAAGGTCGAGCAATTGCTCAGAGATGAAAAGTGCCAGCACTGAAAGCTGTTGCTAGCCAGCACCCTTCCTTGGAAGCGCTTTCACAGGCGCAGCAACACTGGGGCTCTGGGCTTCTCTAGCCACCTAATCTTGTGCTCATCCTCTCGCGCACTCTAAAGAGAGCTCAGGTGAGAAATTGCAAACGTCGAGCAATTGCTCAGAGATGAAAAGTGCCAGCACTGAAAGCTCTTGCTAGCCAGCAGCCTTCCTTGGAAGCGCTTTCACAGGCGCAGCAACACTGGGGCTTTGCGCTTCTCTAGCCACCAAATGTCACGGTCATTCTCTTTCCGTCTCGTAGACACGAGCTGAGAGATTGCAAAGGTCGAGCAATTGCTCAGAGATGAAAAGTGCCAGCACTGAAAGCTGTTGCTAGCCAGCACCCTTCCTTGGAAGCGCTTTCACAGGCGCAGCAACACTGGGGCTCTGGGCTTCTCTAGCCACCTAATCTTGTGCTCATCCTCTCGCGCACTCTAAAGAGAGCTCAGGTGAGAAATTGCAAACGTCGAGCAATTGCTCAGAGATGAAAAGTGCCAGCACTGAAAGCTCTTGCTAGCCAGCACCCTTCCTTGGAAGCGCTTTCACAGGCGCAGCAACACTGGGGCTTTGCGCTTCTCTAGCCACCAAACGTCATGGTCATTCTCTTTCCGCCTCGTAGACACGAGCTGAGAAATTGCAAACGTCGAGCAATTGCTCAGAGATGAAAAGTGCCAGCACTGAAAGCTGTTGCTAGCCAGCACCCTTCCTTGGAAGCGCTTTTGTAGGCCTAAGAACACTGGGGCTTTGCGCTTCTCTAGCCCCCAAACGTCATGGTCATTCTCTTTCCGTCTCGTAGACACGAGCTGAGAAATTGCAAACGTCGAGCAATTGCTCAGAGATGAAAAGTGCCAGCACTGAAAGCTGTTGCTAGCCAGCACCCTTCCTTGGAAGCGCTTTCACAGGCGCAGCAACACTGGGGCTTTGCGCTTCTCTACCCACCAAACGTCACGGTCCTTCTCTTTCTGTCTCGTAGACACGAGCTGAGAAATTGCAAACGTCCAGCAATTGCTCAGAGATGAAAAGTGCCAGCACTGAAAGCTGTTGCTAGCCAGCAGCCTTCCTTGGAAGCGCTTTTGTAGGCCTAAGAACACTGGGGCTTTGCGCTTCTCTAGCCACCTAATCTTGTGCTCATCCTCTCGCGCACTCTAAAGAGAGCTCAGGTGAGAAATTGCAAACGTCGAGCAATTGCTCAGAGATGAAAAGTGCCAGCACTGAAAGCTGTTGCTAGCCAGCAGCCTTCCTTGGAAGCGCTTTCACAGGCACAGCAACACTGGGGCTTTGCGCTTCTCTAGCCACCAAACGTCACGGTCATTCTCTTTCCGTCTCGTAGACACGAGCTGAGAAATTGCAAACGTCGAGCAATTGCTCAGAGATGAAAAGTGCCAGCACTGAAAGCTGTTGCTAGCCAGCACCCTTCCTTGGAAGCGCTTTCACAGGCGCAGCAACACTGGGGCTTTGCGCTTCTCTAGCCACCAAACGTCACGGTCCTTCTCTTTCCGTCTCGTAGACACTAGCTGAGAAATTGCAAACGTCGAGCAATTGCTCAGAGATGAAAAGTGCCAGCACTGAAAGCTCTTGCTAGCCAGCACCCTTCCTTGGAAGCGCTTTCACAGGCGCAGCAACACTGGGGCTTTGCGCTTCTCTAGCCACCTAATCTTCTGCTCATCCTCTCGCGCACTCTAAAGAGAGCTCAGGTGAGAAATTGCAAACGTCGAGCAATTGCTCAGAGATGAAAAGTGCCAGCACTGAAAGCTCTTGCTAGCCAGCACCCTTCCTTGGAAGCGCTTTCACAGGCGCAGCAACACTGGGGCTTTGCGCTTCTCTAGCCACCAAACGTCACGGTCATTCTCTTTCCGTCTCGTAGACACGAGCTGAGAAATTGCAAACGTCCAGCAATTGCTCAGAGATGAAAAGTGCCAGCACTGAAAGCTGTTGCTAGCCAGCACCCTTCCTTGGAAGCGCTTTTGTAGGCCTAAGAACACTGGGGCTCTGGGCTTCTCTAGCCACCTAATCTTGTGCTCATCGTATCGCGCACTCTAAAGAGAGCTCAGGTGAGAAATTGCAAACGTCGAGCAATTGCTCAGAGATGAAAAGTGCCAGCACTGAAAGCTCTTGCTAGCCAGCACCCTTCCTTGGAAGCGCTTTCACAGGCGCAGCAACACTGGGGCTTTGCGCTTCTCTAGCCAGCAAACGTCACGGTCATTCTCTTTCCGTCTCATAGACACGAGCTAGAGAAATTGCAAACGTCGAGCAATTGCTCAGAGATGAAAAGTGCCAGCACTGAAAGCTCTTGCTAGCCAGCACCCTTCCTTGGAAGCGCTTTCACAGGCGCAGTAACACTGGGGCTTTGCGCTTCTCTAGCCACCAAACGTCACGGTCATTCTCTTTCCGTCTCGTAGACACGAGCTGAGAAATTGCAAACGTCCAGCAATTGCTCAGAGATGAAAAGTGCCAGCACTGAAAGCTGTTGCTAGCCAGCAGCCTTCCTTGGAAGCGCTTTTGTAGGCCTAAGAAGACTGGGGCTCTGGGCTTCTCTAGCCACCTAATCTTCTGCTCATCCTCTCGCGCACTCTAAAGAGAGCTCAGGTGAGAAATTGCAAACGTCGAGCAATTGCTCAGAGATGAAAAGTGCCAGCACTGAAAGCTGTTGCTAGCCAGCAGCCTTCCTTGGAAGCGCTTTCACAGGCGCAGCGACACTGGGGCTTTGCGCTTCTCTAGCCACCAAACGTCACGGTCATTCTCTTTCCGTCTCGTAGACACGAGCTGAGAGATTGTAAACATCGAGCAATTGCTCAGAGATGAAAAGTGCCAGCACTGAAGCTGTTGCTAGCCAGCAGCCTTCCTTGGAAGCGCTTTTGTAGGCCTCAGAACACTGGGGCTTTGCGCTTCTCTAGCCACCTAATCTTGTGCTCATCCTCTCGCGCACTCTAAAGAGAGCTCAGGTGAGAAATTGCAAACGTCGAGCAATTGCTCAGAGATGAAAAGTGCCAGCACTGAAAGCTGTTGCTAGCCAGCCCCCTTCCTTGGAAGCGCTTTTGTAGGCCTAAGAACACTGGGGCTTTGCGCTTCTCTAGCCACCTAATCTTGTGCTCATCCTCTCGCGCACTCTAAAGAGAGCTCAGGTGAGAAATTGCAAACGTCGAGCAATTGCTCAGAGATGAAAAGTGCCAGCACTGAAAGCTCTTGCTAGCCAGCCCCCTTCCTTGGAAGCGCTTTCACAGGCGCAGCAACACTGGGGCTTTGCGCTTCTCTAGCCACCAAACGTCACGGTCCTTCTCTTTCCGTCTCGTAGACACGAGCTGAGAAATTGCAAACGTCGAGCAATTGCTCAGAGATGAAAAGTGCCAGCACTGAAAGCTCTTGCTAGCCAGCACCCTTCCTTGGAAGCGCTTTTGTAGGCCTAAGAACACTGGGGCTCTGGGCTTCTCTAGCCACCTAATCTTGTGCTCATCCTCTCGCGCACTCTAAAGAGAGCTCAGGTGAGAAATTGCAAACGTCGAGCAATTGCTCAGAGATGAAAAGTGCCAGCACTGAAAGCTGTTGCTAGCCAGCAGCCTTCCTTGGAAGCGCTTTTGTAGGCCTAAGAACACTGGGGCTTTGCGCTTCTCTAGCCACCAAACGTCACGGTCATTCTCTTTCCGTCTCGTAGACACGAGCTGAGAAATTGCAAACGTCGAGCAATTGCTCAGAGATGAAAAGTGCCAGCACTGAAAGCTGTTGCTAGCCAGCCCCCTTCCTTGGAAGCGCTTTTGTAGGCCTAAGAAGACTGGGGCTCTGGGCTTCTCTAGCCACCTAATCTTGTGCTCATCCTCTCGCGCACTCTAAAGAGAGCTCAGGTGAGAAATTGCAAACATCGAGCAATTGCTCAGAGATGAAAAGTGCCAGCACTGAAAGCTCTTGCTAGCCAGCAGCCTTCCTTGGAAGCGCTTTCACAGGCGCAGCAACACTGGGGCTTTGCGCTTCTCTAGCCACCAAACGTCACAGTCATTCTCTTTCCGTCTCATAGACACGAGCTGAGAAATTGCAAACGTCGAGCAATTGCTCAGAGATGAAAAGTGCCAGCACTGAAAGCTCTTGCTAGCCAGCACCCTTCCTTGGAAGCGCTTTCACAGGCGCAGCAACACTGGGGCTTTGCGCTTCTCTACCCACCAAACGTCACGGTCATTCTCTTTCCGTCTCGTAGACACGAGCTGAGAGATTGCAAACGTCGAGCAATTGCTCAGAGATGAAAAGTGCCAGCACTGAAAGCTGTTGCTAGCCAGCCCCCTTCCTTGGAAGCGCTTTTGTAGGCCTAAGAACACTGGGGCTTTGCGCTTCTCTAGCCACCTAATCTTCTGCTCATCCTCTCGCGCACTCTAAAGGGTGCTCAGGTGAGAAATTGCAAACGTCGAGCAATTGCTCAGAGATGAAAAGTGCCAGCACTGAAAGCTCTTGCTAGCCAGCACCCTTCCTTGGAAGCGCTTTTGTAGGCCTAAGAACACTGGGGCTCTGGGCTTCTCTAGCCACCTAATCTTGTGCTCATCCTCTCGCGCACTCTAAAGAGAGCTCAGGTGAGAAATTGCAAACGTCGAGCAATTGCTCAGAGATGAAAAGTGCCAGCACTGAAAGCTGTTGCTAGCCAGCACCCTTCCTTGGAAGCGCTTTTGTAGGCCTAAGAACACTGGGGCTTTGCGCTTCTCTAGCCACCAAACGTCACGGTCATTCTCTTTCCGTCTCGTAGACACGAGCTGAGAAATTGCAAACGTCGAGCAATTGCTCAGAGATGAAAAGTGCCAGCACTGAAAGCTGTTGCTAGCCAGCCCCCTTCCTTGGAAGCGCTTTTGTAGGCCTAAGAAGACTGGGGCTCTGGGCTTCTCTAGCCACCTAATCTTGTGCTCATCCTCTCGCGCACTCTAAAGAGAGCTCAGGTGAGAAATTGCAAACATCGAGCAATTGCTCAGAGATGAAAAGTGCCAGCACTGAAAGCTCTTGCTAGCCAGCAGCCTTCCTTGGAAGCGCTTTCACAGGCGCAGTAACACTGGGGCTTTGCGCTTCTCTAGCCACCAAACGTCACAGTCATTCTCTTTCCGTCTCATAGACACGAGCTGAGAAATTGCAAACGTCGAGCAATTGCTCAGAGATGAAAAGTGCCAGCACTGAAAGCTCTTGCTAGCCAGCACCCTTCCTTGGAAGCGCTTTCACAGGCGCAGCAACACTGGGGCTTTGCGCTTCTCTACCCACCAAACGTCACGGTCATTCTCTTTCCGTCTCGTAGACACGAGCTGAGAGATTGCAAACGTCGAGCAATTGCTCAGAGATGAAAAGTGCCAGCACTGAAGCTGTTGCTAGCCAGCCCCCTTCCTTGGAAGCGCTTTTGTAGGCCTAAGAACACTGGGGCTTTGCGCTTCTCTAGCCACCTAATCTTCTGCTCATCCTCTCGCGCACTCTAAAGGGTGCTCAGGTGAGAAATTGCAAACGTCGAGCAATTGCTCAGAGATGAAAAGTGCCAGCACTGAAAGCTGTTGCTAGCCAGCAGCCTTCCTTGGAAACGCTTTTGTAGGCCTAAGAACACTGGGGCTTTGCGCTTCTCTAGCCACCTAATCTTGTGCTCATCCTCTCGCGCACTCTAAAGAGAGCTCAGGTGAGAAATTGCAAACGTCGAGCAATTGCTCAGAGATGAAAAGTGCCAGCACTGAAAGCTCTTGCTAGCCAGCACCATTCCTTGGAAGCGCTTTCACAGGCGCAGCAACACTGGGGCTTTGCGCTTCTCTACCCACCAAACGTCACGGTCATTCTCTTTCCGTCTCGTAGACACGAGCTGAGAAATTGCAAATGTCGAGCAATTGCTCAGAGATGAAAAGTGCCAGCACTGAAAGCTGTTGCTAGCCAGCAGCCTTCCTTGGAAGCGCTTTTGTAGGCCTAAGAAGACTGGGGCTCTGGGCTTCTCTAGCCACCTAATCTTGTGCTCATCCTCTCGCGCACTCTAAAGAGAGCTCAGGTGAGAAATTGCAAACGTCGAGCAATTGCTCAGAGATGAAAAGTGCCAGCACTGAAAGCTGTTGCTAGCCAGCACCCTTCCTTGGAAGCGCTTTCACAGGTGCAGCAACACTGGGGCTTTGCGCTTCTCTAGCCACCAAACGTCACGGTCATTCTCTTTCCGTCTCGTAGACACGAGCTGAGAAATTGCAAACGTCCAGCAATTGCTCAGAGATGAAAAGTGCCAGCACTGAAAGCTGTTGCTAGCCAGCCCCCTTCCTTGGAAGCGCTTTTGTAGCCCTAAGAACACTGGGGCTCTGGGCTTCTCTAGCCACCTAATCTTGTGCTCATCCTCTCGCGCGCTCTAAAGAGAGCTCAGGTGAGAAATTGCAAACGTCGAGCAATTGCTCAGAGATGATAAAGTGCCAGCACTGAAAGCTGTTGCTAGCCAGCACCCTTCCTTGGAAGCGCTTTCACAGGCGCAGCAACACTGGGGCTTTGCGCTTCTCTAGCCACCAAACGTCACGGTCATTCTCTTTCCGTCTCGTAGACACGAGCTGAGAGATTGCAAACGTCGAGCAATTGCTCAGAGATGAAAAGTGCCAGCACTGAAGCTGTTGCTAGCTAGCACCCTTCCTTGGAAGCGCTTTTGTAGGCCTAAGAACACTGGGGCTCTGGGCTTCTCTAGCCACCTAATCTTCTGCTCATCCTCTCGCGCACTCTAAAGAGAGCTCAGGTGAGAAATTCAAAACGTCTTCAAATTGCTCAGAGATGAAAAGTGCCAGCACTGAAAGCTCTTGCTAGCCAGCACCCTTCCTTGGAAGCGCTTTCACAGGCGCAGCAACACTGGGGCTTTGCGCTTCTCTAGCCACCAAACGTCACGGTCATTCTCTTTCCGTCTCGTAGACACGAGCTGAGAGATTGCAAACGTCCAGCAATTGCTCAGAGATGAAAAGTGCCAGCACTGAAAGCTGTTGCTAGCCAGCCCCCTTCCTTGGAAGCGCTTTTGTAGCCCTTAGAACACTGGGGCTCTGGGCTTCTCTAGCCATCTAATCTTCTGCTCATCCTCTCACGCACCCTAAAGAGAGCTCAGGTGAGAAATTGCAAACGTCGAGCAATTGCTCAGAGATGAAAAGTGCCAGCACTGAAAGCTCTTGCTAGCCAGCACCCTTCCTTGGAAGCGCTTTCACAGGCGCAGCAACACTGGGGCTTTGCGCTTCTCTAGCCACCAAACGTCACGGTCATTCTCTTTCCGTCTCGTAGACACGAGCTGAGAAATTGCAAACGTCGAGCAATTGCTCAGAGATGAAAAGTGCCAGCACTGAAAGCTGTTGCTAGCCAGCAGCCTTCCTTGGAAGCGCTTTCACAGGCGCAGCAACACTGGGGCTTTGCGCTTCTCTACCCACCAAACGTCACGGTCATTCTCTTTCCATCTCGTAGACGCGAGCTGAGAAATTGCGAACATCCAGCAATTGCTCAGAGATGAAAAGTGCCAGCACTGAAAGCTCTTGCTAGCCAGCCCCCTTCCTTGGAAGCGCTTTTGTAGCCCTTAGAACACTGGGGCTCTGGGCTTCTGTAGCCATCTAATCTTCTGCTCATCCTCTCGCGCACTCTAAAGAGAGCTCAGGTGAGAAATTGCAAACGTCGAGCAATTGCTCAGAGATGAAAAGTGCCAGCACTGAAAGCTGTTGCTAGCCAGCCCCCTTCCTTGGAAGCGCTTTCACAGGCGCAGCAACACTGGGGCTTTGCGCTTCTGTAGCCACCAAACGTCACGGTCCTTCTCTTTCCGTCTCGTAGACACGAGCTGAGAAATTGCAAACGTCGAGCAATTGCTCAGAGATGAAAAGTGCCAGCACTGAAAGCTGTTGCTAGCCAGCACCCTTCCTTGGAAGCGCTTTCACAGGCGCAGCAACACTGGGGCTTTGCGCTTCTCTACCCACCAAACGTCACGGTCATTCTCTTTCCGTCTCGTAGACACGAGCTGAGAAATTGCAAAAGTCCAGCAATTGCTCAGAGATGAAAAGTGCCAGCACTGAAAGCTCTTGCTAGCCAGCACCCTTCCTTGGAAGCGCTTTTGTAGGCCTAAGAACACTGGGGCTTTGCGCTTCTCTACCCACCAAACGTCACGGTCACTATCTCTCCGTCTCGTAGACACGAGCTGAGAAATTGCGAACGTCGAGCAATTGCTCAGAGATGAAAAGTGCCAGCACTGAAAGCTGTTGCTAGCCAGCAGCCTTCCTTGGAAGCGCTTTCACAGGCGCAGCAACACTGGGGCTTTGCGCTTCTCTACCCACCAAACGTCACGGTCATTCTCTTTCCGTCTCGTAGACACGAGCTGAGAAATTGCGAACGTCCAGCAATTGCTCAGAGATGAAAAGTGCCAGCACTGAAAGCTCTTGCTAGCCAGCACCCTTCCTTGGAAGCGCTTTTGTAGCCCTTAGAACACTGGGGCTCTGGGCTTCTCTAGCCATCTAATCTTCTGCTCATCCTCTCGCGCAGTCTAAAGAGAGCTCAGGTGAGAAATTGCAAACGTCGAGCAATTGCTCAGAGATGAAAAGTGCCAGCACTGAAAGCTGTTGCTAGCCAGCCCCCTTCCTTGGAAGCGCTTTCACAGGCGCAGCAACACTGGGGCTTTGCGCTTCTCTACCCACCAAACGTCACGGTCCTTCTCTTTCCGTCTCGTAGACACGAGCTGAGAAATTGCAAACGTCGAGCAATTGCTCAGAGATGAAAAGTGCCAGCACTGAAAGCTGTTGCTAGCCAGCACCCTTCCTTGGAAGCGCTTTCACAGGTGCAGCAACACTGGGGCTTTGCGCTTCTCTACCCACCAAACGTCACGGTCATTCTCTTTCCGTCTCGTAGACACGAGCTGAGAAATTGCAAAAGTCCAGCAATTGCTCAGAGATGAAAAGTGCCAGCACTGAAAGCTCTTGCTAGCCAGCACCCTTCCTTGGAA